>CM023536.1:54195801-55395801 GCA_013350335.1 Chimonanthus salicifolius
TTAGAAGGACACTTGAAAATTGAATTAGAAGATGAAGGTTGAAATTTTGACCGTTATGTGACTATTGAATTATGCAAGACACGGTGGTAGCTAGGATAATGAAATTTAGAAAGTGGTTAGAATGGATCAAAACTCGTGGTGATCATTTGAATCTTAACCGTCCAAATATGGATCATTTGCTCAACTCAATTGAGCAGTCAATAGGAGAATAATACAGAATTTCAAATCCAGAACATGGTTAGTTGGTTAAGAAGATGGATCATTGAAGGGTCAAGATTTACCATTGGACACTCAATAGCAATGAGAATCAGGCTTCTCTGGCTTTAATTTCCTAATGTTGCTTTGGGCCTTTTCCTTTTCATTTTTCTGAAAGTTTGAAACAGTTCAACTTCATGAACTAGTGTGGGTGTGGGCTAAGCCCAGATCATTCTCATTTTCAAAATGAAAATTCAGCTAATTTGACCTTCATCTTTTGTATTCTCCACATGATTTTTTTCAGTAATGCATGGATTTTTTCGTTTGGGTAAAGCTTGTGCCATGCATGTGATGTAAAAGGTGGCGGGTTTGAAGTCTAAAGTTTGTAATTTTGACATTTTAACTTTTATTTTGACGTTTAGTCTAGTTGGAAATTCATCTACTTAAAATATCTACAACTAAAAATTAAAATTGAAGACAATATCTTATCACTTTTGGATGATTTAATACAATATTTATATAGTAGAAGCTCTTAGAGTATCGAACTTAGATACAACTAACAAAATGGGAGTGGAGTAAGCAAGTAGATGGGCCTTTTTTTGTTGCCCCGCTCTTGTGTTTCAGGCCTTTCCTATGGCCTGTTACCCCTCTGCCTGGCTCGGACTGTCTCAAACTGTAATTTTTTTTTTTTTGGCTTTTTTCTGAATAAATAACTAATCCATCATTCAAGAAAAAAAAAAAAAAAGACTTTTAATAGATGACCAACTTCTCAAGAGAAAATCACCAACTCAGCCTCCTTACTTTTGACTTTTACCTTCAGTATCCATTCATGTTCAGACAATTGAATCGAAAAACAGAGCTGTTTTGTCATGAGAAAATTCTCCAGATAGTATTTCTTGCATCAATTTTTGAAGAAAACTCAAGAACCCTAGATAATCACTCAAACAGTGGTCCAGATGCCATCTACACTTGGATAAATGTGATATTTTACTTAATTCATCCATTATATAATTCAGTATAAAACCTCATCGATTGACAATCTAAACGAATGTGTTACAAGTTCCAATGTCAAATGTAAATACATTGAACGAATGAAATCACTAAATTCAATATATGATCCTCATTGAGTCTGGTTATTCCCACACAATTTATTGCTTTACTACGGACATTCATATGTAACTCGACTAAGAATGCTGATCATGATCCGCATGTTCCATATTGGATTTCAACACTGATCAAAGGTGATCCTGCAAATAGGTGCCGATGCCGGGAGTGACAAGGGAGAGTCTTCTTGCGAACTTCTTGCTAGGGGGAGTAGGGCACTTCTCTGATAAAGGGGCACTACCAGAGCATGGACTGGGCCCAGAAGGAGGAATTGGAGTTTTGTCGAGCTTCTCGGCCGTCGATCGTGGCCTTGCAGCCTCAAGAAGTTCCAAATTCAAGAAAATGAGGAAGAAGAAGAAGAAGAAGGCTTTAAGAGTTATTGAAGAGACATTTAGTCTACAGAAGGCCATGTTTCAGAACTCAGAAGAAAGATATGAAGAAAAGAATAAATGGGTTAAGAAGATGAAATGTGGAGTGGCGATGTGATTATGGGAATGAAAGAGGAAAGATTGGTGGGCTTTTATACTATAGATTTGGGCTTCATCTTCGTGTCTTTGGTCATTAATCGATCGAGCCGTCCATTGTTTTCATCTAATAGTGGGCCACACTAGTCAATGCCTTCCATGGCCCTGATTGGTCTGCATGGTCAGTTTTCTACGTGTTCACGGAACTGGAATCTGGATCGGGTCATGCATACCAAATTTTTGACGTTGGCGTAACTATGGGGGCTTGAATTGGATTCTCAACGGGTTCGATTTGGCTAGGTCAAATTTTAAATTTTACGTTAGGACTTTTTTAAAAAAATAAGCCACATTCAACCTTATCATGTAGCCCTTCAACCAGGGGTCCAAATATCGGCCTATAAGTTTTTTCCCCTTCGATTCTTCCATTTATTTGCATTTTGGTCCAAAAATTTTATGGTAATTTCAGAAAATTTGGGACTTCTTGAAAATATAATTTTTTCATTAAATATCGGTCATATACATATTCAATTATTTATTTAAGTTTTGAATATGATTAATATTAAAATTAACAAAAAATGAAGAGAAATGATAAAAAAAATTAAATTATGAAAAAACATGTAAGAAATTTTTGATAAATTTAGTGATTAAGGCATTAAGCATTTTACATACTTTTATACTAATTTAAGATAAAATAATTAATAAATATTTAAGATCTCATTTAAAAGCTATTTATTTGTGATCCCATTCCCACTGACTTTGTTCGGGGGCTAGGGGGCAGAGCCCCCGAGCAAAAAATTTTATTGGAGGGAACCACATAAAATCCTTGTGTCTTGTATGTGATTGATATGTGGTTTTAAATTCATCTAATTTTTTAAATTCTTAATCTTAGAGGCAGAAATTTTAATGGATTTTAATGGGTTGTGGGCCCTAGGACCGATATTATTACTTTTAAATTAAAAAAAAACGACACAGACTGATAATCAGAAATATCGGCCGAAATATTTCAGACCGATAAACAGTACATATATCGGCAATATTAGGACATAATATTGCCTATATGTGGGGCCCACAACCATATAGATTTTTTTTTACCACTCTTTCCATCCCGATACAACCAATATCAGGCGATATGTGAACCGATATACGGGCCGATATATCGTCCGTATCGGTCGATATTGGTTTTCTTTTTTTAAAAAAAAGGAAATAAATTTCAAAAACCGATATTTATACATATCGGCCGATATGGTGACCGATATTTCAGACCGTTTATCGATCATTCGGCCAATAACCTTTATGTGCGGCCGATACATAGCGTATCGGCCGATATAGTGCAGTCCTAAAAAACTGCTACATATCGGCCGATACGCTATGTATTGGCCGATATCTCGACCCTGCCTTCAACTATAATAAAAACTTTTCAAGTTATTGATTAATTCTCAATTTTGGGTGAAACAAGGTTTGAAAGCCTTAGTTTTTGAATGAGGGCATGGTCCTTCCAGACTCGGGTAAAATCTTTTTGGTATGGAAATGATATTTGAAGAAAATTTCGCACATTTTTATAAAAATATAATCATGCATACTCTGTGCAATTATTTTAAATATTAATGTCAATTATTTAGTTAATTTAATAAATGTTTTATTGAAGAAAATAATATTTGATTATGAGTGCTATTGAGTTGGGAGGTTTTAAGCACGGAAAATGGGTTGCTTGAGTCATGATCAGATCATAGCTCATATATATTAATTTTCGTTAGATTTGGCCATTGGACATGAGTCACACCGACTGTAAATGAGCCCCACAGTCCAACCGACCATATTCTTCCTTTCCGCCCTGTCTTTACGTGTGATGAGGTCGTCTTTGAATTCATAGAGTGTATGTTTAACGTTGTAAGTGCTTCCTTAAATATTTGAATGGGCAATAGAAGAGACAACAATAAAAGCTTTATTTGGAATGACTCATATACATGGGTCCCATAGATTAATTTGAAATCTCTGAACCTATATATATGCAAATAAAATCGACGGCTCATATTATCGATATTTTAATAGATACAATCTTTATAATTCAGTATATTTTAGTGAAGACAAACACTGAGATGACTTGAATTTAATCAATTTTTAAATATATGATGGTGTTGGCTTTAAAATATATAATTATTTTATTAATGATAAGAATTTATCGTACCAGTAAAACTCCTGTGAGGTTCATGTATGCACCTTACAAATATTACTCTAAAATTCTTGGTCCACTATAGGCGTATCTAAAAAAACAGGTCTAATAAAAATGAAAGGAGATAAGATTGAAATTCCTTTGCCCCCAGCAGTTTGGGAGGCAAACATATGATAAATTTTGGCATTTTGAAGGCAAACTATCTTTGGGCCATCAGGGCCAAAACAATTGAGAAGCTCTCTGATGGCACAGAGATAGTAGAGATGGGACCAAAAGTTGGCATTGGGGCGGTTGATTTGGTTGGCCAAATCCGAGCAAAGAAGCAACTGATGAATCGGGTGGCCCAGCTAAAAAGAAACAACAAAATTTTTTGGACAAAGGTTAAGAAAGACAGTTTGCATCAGGCCCAATAGCATGAATGCAAGAACACTATTAAATCATGTTCCCTACAGTTGTAAAGTACTCTCAGCTTGGGACCATTAGAAGCAAAGGAGAAATAAATTCTACGCCCGACTTGATCAGCGTAAGCTGTCCTCTGTCCATCTTCAATTTGAAACTGCCCTTTCCCTGGGCCACTTTCTAAATTCTCTTACCGTATCCACCATCGTGTCTTGGACACAATTCAATAGTCACGTAATATTAGTCTTATTTTCAACCTTCTGAGTTCTATTTCAACTTTCAGAGTCTCCAATCGACTCTAAGAAGTTATGAACTAAAAGCCCCATTCTGTAATCTCTATTATAAAATGAAGGCTTTGATCGCTCCTTTCTCTCTATCACCCTTCACTTAACCAAATCATACGAACAACCATACTCCCTTTCCTCAGATCTTTCTTTCAATCTTCTTACTTCTGAGAAATGGCATTTTGCAGAGTTAATCTCCCCAATTAACTTTCATAGCTGTATCCTTCTTCTTCCTTCTCTTGAATTTTGAGCTGCTTGAGGCTGCCGGCTTTGGAAAACAGAGCAGTCACTGCCTGACAAGTTCCAAAGAGGTTTTGTTGAGCCTTCTAAACCCAGTCCATGCTCCTATAGTTCCAAATCTGGTGACTCATGCCCTGCCGCCGGCAGCAAGAATTTGGCCGGGAAGCTCTCCGTTGCACCACCCTATTCTCGTGGTGTTGCAATGGAAAATGTGGGTATTGGTCAGCTCCATCTCCAGAGTCTCCAGAAAGGTCCTGAAGCTCCTCCTGGTACCAATCAATGCTCCAATTCTGTCCCTGGAAAGGAACCGTGCCTTCCTCCAAAGAAGAAGAATTAAGCAAAAGGGCTGCTGGCTTTGATACACTTTCACATCGTAATTTTTAGACTTTAATTTTATGGGAATGGAATAAACTGACTCAATTAGTCGAATACTCATTCAAATCACTGGATGTATTTTTCACTTATATTCGATTCTGTACTACATTGTTTCATGTTTCCAATAAATAAACCTTTACACTGAATTATACAATAGATCTGTCAAATGAATGACCATGTTATTCTATAGTCCAAATGAATTATTGTATTGTTTGGATAATCATTTACTTTTTGGTAAGAAATGGCGGAAGAGACGCTCTTTACATATTTCTAAGATTGTGAAGTAGACACTAAGTTAAAAATAAGTTTTCAATAAATCAATCGTAGAGTACTAAATGCATCCCATTTACATGTAGATATGCACCAAGTATAGAGGATAATTGAATGTTTAAATGATAATTCGTATTATTTTAATGGTAAATATGTAGAAACGTGAATTTCCAATTAAGGAAAAAAAAAAAAAAAACAAATGTCCCAATCAAATTTCAAACCTAGCTCCCTTGACATCTCAACCTCGTCCTAAGCTTAACGTCCACGGGATGGCCGTGAGAATTTTTCATTCATGCATGCATGCAGCTTGCAACGATGGGTATGCACACGAATCAGAGCCATTGAGCAGCTACTGGATGAGAATAGTGGACTACCTGATTGGCCGCCGGCAGATATTCAGATAAACTCATCCTCTTCTCTTTTTTTTTTTTTCAAATCTTGCTCGTTTTTCTATTTTTTCTAAATTGAAAAAAATAAAAAAATTGAATAAATAGACACCTTTTTTTAAAAAAAAAAGTAAAAATGAAAATATCTAGTGATATTTATTTGATATGGACAAATATCAGCCGACATAGGCCTGTAAATGGATCTAGATCCGTTACAGCTATCCTTGTGCCAGATTAAGCTCACCTGCCATCATCTTCTCCACCCTTCTGTCAACCAGCCAGCAAACCAGTAAACTATACAGCAACCCTCTCTTTCCCTACCTTCTTACTTCTCAGCGATACCTTCCTTCCATTCACACCCTCTCGCTATCTCTCTGTCTCAACCCAACGTCTCCAATTCTCAGTAGCCTTCACCTTTCTTTTCTTTACTTATCCCCACCAACCTTATTATAATTATTATTTCCCACCTACTTACCATTACTCATCCAGACCAAAGTTATTGGACGTGTTGACCATTAGCCCAACTCCATTTAACCCATTAGTTTCATTTTAATTCTATTATTACACTAAACCCATTATTCACATCCATTAGTTCTATTAAACACATCTAAATTCCTTTAACCCGATCCCCGCTGCGTCATTTCCAGGGACAGAATTGGAGCATTTATTGGTACCAGGAGGAGCTTCAGGACCTTTCTGGAGAATCTGGAGATGGAGCTGACCAACACCCACATTTTCCATTGCAACACCACGAGAATTGGGTGGTGCAACGGAGAGTTCCCGGCCAAATTCTTGCTGCCGGTGGCGGGGCATGAGTAACCAGATTTGGAACTATAGGAGCATGGACTGGCTTTAGAAGGCTCAACAAAACCTCTTTGGAACTTGTCAGGCAGTGAATGCTCTGTTTCCCAAAGCCTGGCAGCCTCGAGCAGCTCAAAATTCAAGAGAAGGAAGAAGAAGGATACGGCTATGAAAGTTAATTTGGGGAGATTAACTCTGCAAAATGCCATTTCTCAGAAGTAAGAAGATCGAAAGAAAGATCTGAGGAAAAGGGAGTAATGGATTGTTTGTATGATTTGGTTAAGTGAAGGGTGATAGAAAGAAAGGAGTGATCAAAGCCTTCATTTATAATAGAGA
The DNA here is from genome assembly GCA_013350335.1 of Chimonanthus salicifolius. Taxonomy (NCBI): domain Eukaryota; kingdom Viridiplantae; phylum Streptophyta; class Magnoliopsida; order Laurales; family Calycanthaceae; genus Chimonanthus; species Chimonanthus salicifolius. Next base: position 54,202,826 of record CM023536.1, read on the forward strand.
TTACATAATGGGGCTTTTATTCATAACTTACCTGGACACGATTGGAGACTTTGAAAGTTGAAATAGCACTCACTATGTTGAAAATAAAGCTAATATTACGTGATTTTTTTTAAAAATAATTCATATATTAAATATAATAAAAAGGAGGTTAAAAAACACAAAAGAAAGGAAGGCTACAGGCACGAGAAAAAGATAAAAGGTAATATTACATTACCATTGAATTGTGTCCAAGACACGATGGTGGATACGGTAAAAGACTTTAGAAGAGGCCCAAAGAAAGAGCAGTTCAAATTGAAGATGGTAGAGCACAGCTGACGTTGATCTAAGTCGATCATAAGCGTCCAATATGGATCCCTCCCTCAACCCAAATTACAAGTAAATGGGAAAATTATTCAGCAGTTCAAATCCAATAAGGTTAGATGGTTAAGAAAATGGATTAGTAAGTGCCAACGTACAGGATTGGCCGCTTCCAGCAATGATTTCTTGAGAATTTTCACTAAACATCTCTCGAAATAGATGGACTATTCTCATCCTTAAAATGAAAATTTGGCTGATTTGGTCTTTTAAATAATTCGACGGTAACCCGCTTCACTAAGTGGGCGTCTAAGTTCGATTTCCACTTCACTATAAAAAATTACTCTCCATAAAATTACTTAGTGTAGTAGATAAAGAGACTTTCACAGACCTTGAGGATTGGTATATTCTCTAAAAAGTTGAATACCTTGATAACAAAAAATTCAAGTCAAGCCCAAAAATTGGAAGAATATATGTAAAGTGCATACATAAATCTCTTAGGAGTTTTACCTCGTAGGACTCATGGCCAACTCAAAAATCATGAATTCTTACCATTAATAAAATAATTATATATTTTAATTTTAACACTATCATATATTTAAAAATGGATTAAATTCAAGTCATCTCAGTGTTTGGCCTACTTGACCTTTACCTCTCTTTAAAATTGTGGAATCCAATTAATGTCTTCACTATAATATACTGAATTATAAAGGTTTGTATCAATTAAAATATAGATATATTAGGGGTTAAATCTCGATATCGGCCGATATTTTGGTAGAAAATTTTCTCTCTCTAATATTTTTTTTAATTAAAACTACCGATATCGGGCGATATATATCGGATATCGGCTGGTATCATAAATATCAGCCGTGCATATCATATCAGCCAATATTAAAACCCTGGATAACATGAGACACCGATTTTATTTACATTATTATAGTTCAGAGATTTCAAATTAATCTGTGGGAACCCATGTATATGACTCATTCAAATAAAACTTTTATTGTTGTCACTTGTATTACCCATTCAAATATTTAAGGAAGCACAACTCGATATGAATTCAAAGACGACCTCATCAACGTAAAGACAGGGCAGAAATGAAGAATATGGGTCGGTGGGAGTTCGGAAATGAAGAATGTGGTCGGTGTATTATCTTTTAAACTTATCATATCAAATCAAGCCTATTTTTCTATTGTTTATTGTTTCTTAACTTCTAGAGTTTTAAGTATCAACCTTCTCATATTTCTAATTAATTATTAATAAAAATATAAACTCTAAAATATAGATTATATGAAATTGAATAATTTAATATAATAATACTATACAATTTGCAATGCCACCAATCAATACTTCTATATAAATCAACAAAATTAAACGATATTTTATATAAAGTGGAGTCTGTTACTTTATAAAACTAAATAAATAATGGTTATATTTAGAAATTTCTCATTTGAACTAAACAAATTATATAATTAAAATGAGGTTTTCGAATCTATTAAATTTATTCTATTAAATAAACAAATAAATATATTTAAATGAAAATTCTTTTTATAATCAATATATTTCAAGTTTAATAAGATTAACATATAATAATAATAATATCAAGAGGATAATAACATGTGTCACGACAATGTCAAGTTTGAGTTTCCGACAATTACTTATGTTGGTGAGAAATGTCAGACTAGTCATGAGGCATTATATATTAAAATATATTTTTCGGAGAGGTATGATAGAGTTATTTTTTATATTTTCTCTGTTCCAAAATATTTGTAATATTTTAAAAAAATATATTTTTAAGGATCATTTTCATGCGATCACACCAAACGTTATTAATAGATTCTCTCAGTCAATGCATACTTGATATGAATGGCGAATAACCCTCAATAAACTTAATTTAGTACTCACCGGACCATTAGGGCCCAATTCTCAGAATTTTTTGCCCTTATTGGCTCGGCCTGGGCCTCTGGGCTAGGGCCTCTTCAAATAATGTGCTTCAATCTTATGTTTGGTTCGAATATTAAAAGTCATAGTTGAAAATTGTAAAGTTTTTGTAACAAGTATGAATTTGGGATCCACTGATCAATGCGGTTAATGTGATATACACTTAAACAATCCAAACTGACTTATGATTTGATTTGAGAAATCCTGCCAATAGAGAAATACAAATTGCAACCATTTCATTTGAAGATCTCTTTAAAATGTGTTTTTTATATAATTTTTTTTGATAGATATTAAAAAATTTAAATTATATTGATACCAAAGGTTCATTAAAGGGTCAACATTTACTGTTGGACACACGATAGCAATGAGACTTTGCCCAATTGACTGAAAGATAAAAAAGTCCAACTTCCTAAACTAGTCTTGGTGTGGGCTAAAGCCCAGACCATTCTCATCTTTAGAATGAAAATTCAGCTCAATTGACCATAGTTTTAAGAACAATGCCCTCACCATGAGAGCAATGGTGCAGACCACTCATTCTCTCCAATCTTCTGATCAAGTTAGATGGGTTAAACCTCGTTAACTCATTCTACATTACCATAATTTTTCTTATGGCCTAACTTTAGTGTGCCTTAATGATAGTGGACTTATCCGTGAAGTTTTATTAAGATTGTGTCTGAATTTCTCACACGTTAATTAAAAAAGAAAGTAATTTTCTTGGATAAAGGAATTGGTCAGCAACAAATGCAAGAACCAAATATGATCATTCAAAATCAAAAGGTGTCACAGATGCCATTTAGACTTGGATAAATGTGAGATTTTACTGAAGATACATCCATTATATAATTCAGTATAAACTATAAAAGCTTTAATGATTGAAAATGAAAATAACTGAGTCACAAGAACCATGTCAAATGTAAATACTCTCAACAAATGACATCAATAAAATCAGTATATGACCCGACAGAGTTCTCCACTCACTGAGTCTGGTTATTAGAACATTAGCAAACGCCTGTACGTTGCTTTATTACAGACATTCATATGTAACTCGACTGAGACGGCTGATCAAGATCCTAATTTTCGATATTGGATTTCAACACTGATCAATGCTGATCCTTCAAATAGGTGCCGATGCCGGGAGTGCCAACGGAGAGTCTTCTGGCGAACTTCTTGCTAGGGGGAGTAGGGCACTTCTCTGATGAAGGGGCACTATGAGAGCATGGACTGGGCCCAGAAGGAGGAATTGGAGTATGATCGAGCTTCCCAAGAAACGATTGTTTTCCTTCTCGAGGCGGCGGATTCGCCGCCTCAAGAAGTTCCACACTCAAGAGAAGGACGACGACAAAGAAGAAGAAGTTGGGTTTAGAGATGATGCCGAGACATTTATTCTGCAGCAGGCCATCTTTTGGGAACTCAGAGAAGAAGAACTGAATTTGTGTGAAAGAAGAGTGAGAGGAGATGATGAAAAGAGGAAATGTACTGTTTTATGGTTGGCAGTAGATTTGTTAGGAATGGTGATGGGAATGAAGGAGGAAGAAGTTGAGGCCTTATATACTTGAGATTTGATCACCGGTCAATCGAGCGTTCCGTTGTTCTAATCTAATAGTGGGCCATCCCATTGGTGGGCCCACCTCAATGTTCATGTGACTCGGACCAGGAATTAGTAAATTGTACGTTGGCCTAAAGGTAGCGGCTTGAATTGGATTTTCAAAGGTCGGAGGTAAAATTTTAAATTTACAACAGATTAATTATTTTGTTTTTATAGAATGAAGACCCAGTGTTCCCCATCCAAACTTATCGCAGAGGCATTTAAGTTTATGTACAGTGTTAATTTAAATTATTATATCATCATTAAATTCATTGTCCTATTTATTTATTGTCAATTTCTCAAATTCTTTATTATTATTATTTTTTTTCACCAACTAGGTTTTACCATGATTTTGCTTCAAAAGACCACATAGCACTAGATTGGAAAAAAAAAAGGATTTTGAATGAAGAAAACTTCTTTGAAATCTCTTTCGAATAAGAAAGATGTCTTGAGAAAAAATTCACATTCCTATATATGTCTTCCACCAACGGATGTCATGCAATGAATTTTGATAGGATATTTTTTTTTAAAGAGCTTAGTAAAAATACAGCTACTAATCCATAATTATTTTAATGTTTGTAACTAACTTGTATTAAAAAAAAATTAGTTAGTGAATAAGTTGAGTCAGATTTGATAACCCAGTTGAACTTAGGCCAAGATATGTCGGTACTCAGTTCAGCCACCATTTAATAAATAAGCCAAGTATGCTATCAATTCAAGCTTCATCAAATATTTGGCTCAGGTCAATCTATATAATAAATGAGTTTTCTTAATTATACGTCGAATTTATCTATTAAAGATTAGTTATGTTGAGTAATCCATTTAATAAATGATTTCGATTAGATATAAGTCCTAATAGGTTAACCATTTAATAAATTTGCTAGGCGGGTTATATAGACACCTGACTTTTATGCCTCTATACACCCGATTACAAATTTTCGGGTGAAATCATTTTGCTCTTTTGCATTTTATCATCTGAATGAACCTTCAGTTCATTTTTAAGTTTATTTGAATGATTCGATCGTTCGGAGGAACATATCAGTGAAAAATATGTTCCTTCGGACGATTGAACCCTACATAATCGAATCGTTCGAAAGATCACATAGGATAGTTCTTGGTAAGTAAAATTGACTTTGGATGTGTAAAAAATAGATGGGACAGATGACCATCACATGGTCAAGAAAATTATTGATAACCACATTCCTGAAGATCTTCTATCAAATCATCAATTGTAGTTCGACCCTTTAGTTACTCTTTCCGAATCAAATAACAAAATTGTACAAATCAGTCGCTCATACTCTAATATCTGGATTTTCATTTCTAAGGGTCGTCAAAATTTGGCGGGATGGTATATTGTTACACCTCATTTCACTGATCTTTTTTTTTCTCAACATTTGAAAAACATCTTGTAAATTGAGAGATCATGATTGTGCTCCAAATTTTTAATCATCAACATCCATGGCCCATCAACAATTTGTTTCCCTTAAATTTCAAATGGACAATTGCACTGGCGTGTGTATGCTTTCCTCTTCCTCTCATTATCTTCCAAATTAACAGTGCTGAGATATTTACCTCCTCTATCGCAACCAAGTACTAATTTATTTTCTTTATTACATGACCTCTTGATGGTAGATACAAATCATTCTACAAGAGCAATATCCTTAACACATTTTATAAGATCCTCACGACTTGAAAAATATCTTTCAACAAACTCCATACCACTTGAGGATTCAAAACTACCTCCATCACCACAATCCACAATGATTTCTAGAAAAATTAGATAAGAGAGAGTTACCTGAGATTCGAGATAAGAGATTCAAATAGTAGATTTAGAGAGACACCTTCGAACTCAGTCGTGCTCTCAGTTAAATTCGTTCGAAGGATTCTATGTGATCCTTTGAACGATTCAACTGTGTAGGGTTCGATCGTCCGAAGGAACATATTTTTCACTGATGTTTTCGTTCGGACGATCGAATCATTCGAATGACCTTAAAAATGAACTGAAGGTTCATTCTGATGATAAAATGAGGAAGGGCAAAATTGTAATTTCACCTGAAAATTTGAAATCGAGTGTATAGAGGCAGAAAAATTGGGTGTCTATATGGCCCGCCATTTGCTAAGGCTGAGTAAACTTATTAGAGGTTGGTCTAGTACTCGTAAAGTAAAACTCAAGTTGAAATTTTCATGGTTGAGTAAAATTGACTCAATTTTGAGACATGTCTGAATTTTGATTCTTGAATTCTGAAATGAATTCAATTGAGTCAAGAAATTCAAATTCCCTTTCTTCTTCTTGTATTTTTAATGTATTTTCAAAATTTGATGGAAAAGAAAAAAATTTCAAAATTCGTATGGATTAAAAAAAAGGCTGTGTTTCAATAAAGTTTTGTGAAGTGTCAATCGAGGATTACATTATCCTCATCTAATAACATTAAATTCGCTATTTATTGGGCCTTTACATTTGAATTAAACTTGGGCCTTGCATGGGATTTGAAAGGGTTTCAAGAAGTGTAAAAAATAACGGTGGTAAATATTACTTTACCACATTTTTATTGGAAAAAAACCTTAGAGCAATATTATCAAAAAATTACAGCACTTTCATTTTTATTGAAAAATACCTTATAGCAATATTACGGTGGTAAATATAACTTTACCACATTTGTTGAGATAATATTTCAAGCATCAAAGTTTGAAAAAGAAAAGAACCCAAAGCACATGCCTTGGGCTTCTTGTATTTGGTCTTTGGTGTATGGAACTCGACATCAGGCCATGCAAGCGCAAATTGCACGTTGGCGTAAAGGTAAAGGTAGGGCTTCATCATTCCTTGAGAATCCTGCTCTGACCATTTTCCTCCCACCACCTTCATTTATGTTGACCTCGCCGCCTTCATTTTTCTTATGTTTCAATTAAGCAACATGAAATTTGACCTGGTGACTCATTCGAGAAATCAGTGAGTTTGGATTATTATTTATATTTCAAATCCGGTTGGGTTGGGAGGAAAACCCATCTCAAATTCTAGTAAGGTTGGATTGAGAAATTTAAAATCAACTTGATCCGACATAAGTTATAAGACAGTAACGATTAGGATTGAAACTCGGGCCGAGTTGGGTCGGGTCAGAAATTCGGATCGGATTGGGTTGAGTAATTTGTGTTGCCAATTCGGCTCAAGTCGAGTCAGGTTCAATAAATTTTAATATGAGTTAAGTTGAATTTATAAAATCTAGCCCAATCCACCCAAGTTTCAGCCCTACCTCTTCCCTTCTTTTTCCTTCGTTACATGTTCATTCATGGGAAATTCATGTGGAGAATATAAAACATATAGACGAAGTGGAGCCATTGGATGCAATAAGTGATGGGCCACACCTTAGATGAGAAGATTGGATTTGTAATGCTAGAAATTGGACTGCTTATTTTGGATTAAGCCAAAGAACCATACTTGAAGGATTAGGGTCCACTTGACCAGCGTGAGTTTTGCTCCTATCTTTCTTCAGTCAAATCTTTGTAAGAATGTGAACTCAAACCCCTTCACTCTGATCTATTATGTAAAAAGAAAAAAAATTACAGCAGTTACAACTTTAATTAAATAACTCTACTCTATATATATATATATATATAACAATCAACTTCCTTTCCTCATTGCTTTAAAAAGCAACCCATTTCATCTGTCTCCTCCTCCCATTTTATTTTTAATTCTTTTTTTTTTATATATAACTTTGCTCTCTAGAGTTGTAAACCAACCCTTTAATTTTGTTATTAGAACTCAATATTTTATGAAATTTGTTTAAAATTTTAAAAATTGTCCATAAATGATGGTATTATTGAAAATGGTCAATAAATGATGACAAATAAAAAAAACATTTTAATTTAAATGTCTATAAACGATTAATAACTTTCAACAACATTCAGTGAGATAAAACAATGTCTTTTTAATTTGAGTTCTCATCTTACTTAGACTTAGAATGGACACTTGAAAATTTGAATTAGAAGATGAAGGTTGAAATTTTGACCGTTATGTGACTATTGAATTATGTGCAAGACACGGTGGTAGCTAGGATAATGAAATTTAGAAAGTGGTTAGAATGGATCAAAACTCGTGGTGATCATTTGAATCTTAACCGTCCAAATATGGATCATTTGCTCAACTCAATTGAGCAGTCAATAGGAGAATAATACAGAATTTCAAATCCAGAACATGGTTAGTTGGTTAAGAAGATGGATCATTGAAGGGTCAAGATTTACCATTGGACACTCAATAGCAATGAGAATCAGGCTTCTCTGGCTTTAATTTCCTAATGTTGCTTTGGGCCTTTTCCTTTTCATTTTTCTGAAAGTTTGAAACAGTTCAACTTCATGAACTAGTGTGGGTGTGGGCTAAGCCCAGATCATTCTCATTTTCAAAATGAAAATTCAGCTAATTTGACCTTCATCTTTTGTATTCTCCACATGATTTTTTTTCAGTAATGCATGGATTTTTTTCGTTTGGGTAAAGCTTGTGCCATGCATGTGATGTAAAAGGTGGCGGGTTTGAAGTCTAAAGTTTGTAATTTTGACATTTTAACTTTTATTTTGACGTTTAGTCTAGTTGGAAATTCATCTACTTAAAATATCTACAACTAAAAATTAAAATTGAAGACAATATCTTATCACTTTTGGATGATTTAATACAATATTTATATAGTAGAATCTCTTAGAGTATCGAACTTAGATACAACTAACAAAATGGGAGTGGAGTAAGCAAGTAGATGGGCCTTTTTTTGATGCCCCGCTCTTGTTTTTCAGGCCTTTCCTGTGGCCTGTTACCCCTCTGCCTGGCTCGGACTGTGGGCTCAAACTGTAATTTTTTTTTTGGGGCTTTTTTTTCTGAATAATAACTAATCCATCTTCAAGAAAAAAAAAAAAAGACTTTTAATAGATGACCAACTTCTCAAGAGAAAAATCACAACCAGCTGCTTACTTTTGACTTTAACCTTCATTATCCATTCTGTTTAGACAATTGAATCGAAAAACAGAGTGTTTTGTCATGAGAAAATTCTCCAGATAGTATTTCTTGCATCAATTTTTGAAGAAAACACAAGAGAACCCTAGATAATCATTCAAACAGTGGCCCAGATGCCATCTACACTTGGATAAATGTGATATTTTACTTAATACATCCATTATATAATTCAGTATAAAACCTCATCGATTAACAATCTAAACGAATGTGTTACAAGTTCCAATGTCAAATGTAAATACATTGAACGAATGAAATCACTAAATTCAATATATGATCCTCATTGAGTCTGGTTATTCCCACACAATTTATTGCTTTACTACGGACATTCATATGTAACTCGACTAAGAATGCTGATCATGATCCTCATGTTCCATATTGGAGTTCAACACTGATCAAAGGTGATCCTGCAAATAGGTGCCGATGCCGGGAGTGACAACGGAGAGTCTTCTTGGGAACTTCTTGCTGGGGGAGTAGGCACTTCTCTGATGAAGGGGCACTACCAGAGCATGGACTGTAACAAGGGGTTATCCTCATTATCCACGTTTGGTAAGAAGGGGGTGAGGGTAAAAATCTCACATCACCATTGATACCCCCATGGGGCTTGGGTATTCACTCTTGAATACCCCCTCCTTACCCGTCGTCGTCCGTCTTTTGATGAGATTTTTTTATTTTTTTTACTTTTATCTTTTTATTTATTTGGTGAAACTTGGTTTTTATTTTGTTTTAAAAGTATTCTACTATTTCCATTTGATAAATTTAATATCACCAAACAACAAATTATATTTTTTTTTTGAAGAGATATGTAGAATTTGTTTTTATTCATTTATTGAAATTTAAAATATAATAGCAGTTTTTTATTGTTTTTAGGGAAACCTTGTCCCTATTTACCCTGTGCCTTCCTTATTTTCAATTATCTATTATATAATTGAAAAATTAATAGATTTCAAGTAATTACAATTTATTTTTTATATTATATAGATTTTCACATGATGCATTTAGATGAGGGTAAATTATTATAGGGGTTACCCCAGGTTACCCTTGAGTAGAGATAACAGTAAGTAGGGGTAAACTGACATATTAATAATTTTGTGAGAATTAATAATTTAAATCTATATAATTTAAAATAAAACTAAAATTTTCTGAAACATATTTGTCAAAATATCCTATTTTTAAAGGGTGATTCTATCGAAATTTCGATAGAGTCTCGAATATTCGACAGAGTTGAGGTTCATGGTATCTCTTTCAGGGTAATTAACAATTTATTCTGTTAGAAGTTTATTTTAAAAATGTGGTCAACATTTTCAACATGGTGCATTTGGATGAGGGGTAAATTTTTAGGGGGTTACCCTTGAGTAGGGGTAACTGTAAGCAGGGGTAACCTGACTTATAAACAATTTTAAGAGAATTAATAATTTTTATTAACTCTATATAATATAAAAAATAAAACAACATTTTGTGAAACATATTGTCAAATGTCCTATTTTTAAGGAGTGATTTGTCCAATTTTGAAAGGGTCTCGAAACTCTAAAAGAGTTGAAGTTCATGGTAATCTCTTTTGGGATAATTAACAATTTATTTTGTTGAATGTTTATTTTAAAAATTTGTCAATATTTTCAACATTGATGCATTTGGATGAGGGGTAAATTTGTACAGGGGTTACCATTGAGTCGGGGTACAATATAAGCAGGAGTAACCTGACTTATTAACAATTTTAAGAGAATTAATAATTTTTATTAAATCTATATAATATAAAAAATTATAATTATATTTTTTTTATGAAGAGATATGTTGATATATTTTTTCATTCATTGGGTTTAAAATAATAATATCAAAAAATCTTGTTTTATTTTTTTAATGTTAGAATGCAACTATTCATTTTAAATTATAATTATGAAAAATAATTTATAAAAAATAGATAATATTATTATAAGTTATATTATTAGAATTTAGTTCATGAATATTATTTACAAATTATGTTTTATAAAAAAATTTAAAAAATATTAATATATCATGTACCCTTATTTGTAGTTACCAAATAAGATTTTTTATCCTTAGAGTAAGCTTTTACTTTACCACTGCAATTACAAATAAGATAAAATAATCACAGTTCAAGGGTCACCCATACTCAAGGGTGACCCTTACTCAGGGGTAACCCCTATAAAAGTTACCCCCATTCAAACGCAGCCATAGTGTATCTAAGGGCAGTGGATATCACTTGTGGGAGTTTTACGTTAGATTTTTCATAATTTTTCACATGAATTTAAAAAAAAAATCCGTTGAATAATTCTTAGGTCTAATTCTATGACTAAGGTTGAAAACTTTCTTAGATTTAGTCGACACAAATCTGACACAATTAAATTATCAAACTTTTGTGGATTACTTAAAATCAGACGGTATTTTATATAAAGTTGGGTCTGTTAATTTTATTAAATTAAATAAATAATGGTTATATAAGAACTTAGAAATTTCCGATTTAAACTAAACAAATTATATAATTAAAATGTGGTTTTCTAGCATCTTGATGCAACCATGGAGCCCAACTCGAGCTCGAGCAGAGGTGAACCGACCCAACTGGGCCCGACTTTGAGAACAGATGGCGGGAAGAAAGGGCCCATTTTGAATCCCTTGTCACCACTGTTGTGGGCCCCACTTCAAAGATAAGTTACCAGGGTTCAAAAATTCGGCCGATGCGGCGATATATCTCTGCCAATACGTATAGTATCGGCTAAAGAGAGAAAAGTTCGATACGGCCGAATATCTTTATTTTTTAGTGAAAAAAATAAATAAATATAGGAGTGGGCCGAGTCGATATCTCTGTCGATATTAATATTTTAATTTTTTTTAAAAATAACCTTTTTTATTTTTTTAAATATTTTTTTTAAAAAATCACCGAGATTTTAAAAAAAAAATGAGAGAAAAAATTCGGCAGAAAATTCGGCCCATGTCAAAGCACAATCAAAGTAGACGATGAGAAGAATTAGTTGCAAACATGCAATCCCAGGCAAATCAACGATGTAGCTGGCTTGATGCAGACAACTCGACAGTCCATGCAGACAAGTAAATTGATAATTTTATTTTTAGTTTATTTATCTTTCTTTATTTCAATGAAATCTATAAAGATATGAGACCAAGCATTTTAAAGAATAGACTTTTGAATTATTATTAAAATTGAAGAAAAGTTAGAGTTTCACGAAGTCCGTGAGTTGATTTTTCTCTTGAATTTTATTTTGTTAATTGTGTTGAGTTATTTTAATTAGACTAATTGGATTTTATAAGTTGTATTTGAATGCATTATTATTTTTATTTATTATAATTAATTAAATGTAAACTCCACAACTTTTCAAAATAATTCATTAGAAGTTCTTTGAGTTATAAAACTCAAGAACACAAAATTTCTTCATTGAAATCTGTGATTCGATGTAAAATCCCAAGTCTACTATATTTATTTTCTTAAATTAACAGATTTAAATGAAAATTCTTTTCATAGTCAATATATTTACAGGTTTAATAAGATTAATATATATAAATAATAATATCAAGAAAATGACACTGGGTCAAGTCAATGACAAGTAAGACTTTCTGATAGTTACTAATGATGTTAAGAAAATGTAAGACTAGTCTGCGGCATTATACATTAAAATATTTTTTGGTTGGACATATAGACACCAATTTTGCTGCTACCAGACACCACTTTTTCGAATTTTGGGATAAAATTATCATTTTACCCTTCATATTTTTATAGTCCGATCGAATCTCCAAATGGAAGAACCAATCGATCGATTCTAGGAATCGTCCAATCGAACCTCCAAATGGAAGAACCGATCAAACGATTCCAGTAATCGTCCAATTGAACCTCCAAATAGGACCAGTGAATTTCGTTTGAAGCATTGTGGAAGCAAGAATGAGAGAAAAAAAAATAGGATTTGGATTGACCATAGTGACTTTTGCAAGGAAGAATATTTTGACACAGTTTCAGTATTTTGGTCATAACTTTTTACTCCGATTTCCTATTGCATTTATTCTTATTGCGTTGGAAATAAGACTTCAAGGGCTACAACTTTGTAGTTTATTAAATTTCATGATTCGAAACTTAACAAGGTCAAAATTGAGCCGCAAGTGGTGTATGTGTAGAAAAACAGAATTTATATCCTACTTTCCAAATTAATCCAAAATCCCTAAAATCATGGTGCTTTATCTACAAAATTAGACCATGGCTTGAAAAAGACAGTAAATTTGGATAAATAAAAAAGAGAAAATGTGGGAGAAAGTTTGGGAGTGAGAATTATGGAGGAATTCTCTCAAGCCTTGCCTAATCCAATTTCTTTTAAGCACTATAAATAAAGGGGTTCTGGCATTATAAAATTTGAATTTGAATAATGAATTAAGGTGTGCAAGGACAGGAGGTTGAGAAGACTAGAAGAGAAAAGAATATTCAAATTTAGTCTATGAGTTCTTGTATTTTATTTTTATTTCATGTTTTTGATGCAAAAACCACAAAGCATTATAACTTTTAATTCCAATTTATTTGAATAAATTCATGGTAGCTTCTTTAGATTTATGGTTTTCCCAATTGTTAAATATTTTATTGTGATTGTTTTTTATGTTATTTTAATTCTTTTTAAGATGTTATGGAATACATTAATTTAAGAGTTTTCAAGGAAAGTAGAACCCCATTTAGAATCGGTGGAACTTAACCTTTGCAGATCTAAGGCTCTTTTCGGAGAGTAGCTTATTTTTAGACTCAGAAAGGAAAGTAGAAATTTTGCCCAAGCCTAAGGCTTGAATTGAAAATTTCTGACTTTATGAAAATAATGATTTTCTTAATTAGAATTTTAATAAATAGAGAACATGAATTTATATTTAATAATTCTAGAAGATTTCATAGTCTAGGCCAAGGTTTTATCTTTAAATGGGATAATATGTAACCCTAATTACTTGTCTCAATTCCATTTACATTATGTGAATATTTCATTATTTTTATTAATTTTTTTTATTCTTTTCTTATTCTCTCAAATTCTTTTAAACTAGGTTGAGATTGATTTAATAGCATTTTAATTTTGTTCTGTTATACTGGTTTGAGATTATTTACAAATTCTAGATTTATACCATTGATTTAATTGAATTGGATTAATTAGTTAAATTTTAGGTTATATATTGATACCATAACTTTTAGATTTGATTCTTAGAACTGGATTGCCACTAATTTAAAGTCACATTTAAAAATTAGAATTTGATTTTCATATTTAGGTAATTTCTAAAGATCTATACATTTTTTAATCACAACATTTTAATTCCATATATTTTGCTTTTTGTTGTGGGATCGTCCTCGCAATCTTAACGCTATACTATTAAATGGTTCGCGCACTTATAGTTATAAACTTAAAATTTGCATAACAAGTTTTGGCGCCAATCATCCCGTCTATTTTTCTATTGTTCTTGTTTCTTAACTTTTAGAATTTTAAGTTTCAACCTTCTAATATTTCTAAATTAATTATTAACAAAAATAAAAACTCTAAAATATATGTGTGCAAATTAAATTGAAATTTACATTAATATTATATGAAATTGAATCATTTAATATTTGTAATGACACCAATCAACACTTATTATATAAATCAACTAAAAGATGAACTGGCTATCATAAAAAAATTTAATTTATACAAATTGGTACAGATATCAACTAGAAAATGAAAAGAAAATTCCGATTTCACATTTCATGTCAATTGATTAGGACTATAGACTACGGCCACGTGTCCTTTGCTTTTGTACTTGAGTGCAACCCAAAATGGCATTTTAGCAGGGAAGTGATTTTAACACCCCTACCTTTTACCTACCGTGCATTCCCTTCACATGAAATTTCAATTTTGTCCAACATTAATATCCTCTATTCTCTCTCCTTTCTTGCTTTTTTGGATAAAATAAAAAAATTACATGGAAGGGGTGCACAATGGATAAAAATAGAGTGCAAAAATCATTTCCCTTTTAGCATCTGAATCCTTTAATAATTCTTAGGTACTTATTATTTGGGAGCACTTATACACACTCGGAAATCTTGCCTCTACACACTCGAAATTAGATTTTCGGGTGAAATTACGATTTTACCCCTGCGTTTCCAATCATTCGAATGAATGCCCAGTTCATTTTCACATTCATTCGAATGAATGGGATGAACAGTAACACGGAATACTGTTCAGCCCATTCATTCGTATACGTTGATGGATTCATTCGAATGAATGCCCACCTCATTTTGGTATTCATTTGAATGAATCCATTCATTCGAATTATTGGGCTTGAACAGTAACATAGAATACTGTTCAGCCCATTCATTCGATTCATTCATATACACCTGATTCATTTGAATGAATGCCTTCAAACGTGCATTCATTCGAATGAATCAGCTGATTCATTTGAATGAATGTATCAGAGAGAAACTGGGAGTGACAGTCCCTCTGGTTCAGCTGATTCATTCAAATGAATGACCAGTTCATTTTCGCATTCATTCGAATAAATGGGCTGAACAGTAACACGGAATACTATTCAGCCCAATCATTCGAATGAATGTCCAGTCATTCGAATGAATGGATTCATTCGAATGAATGCCAAAATGAACTGGGTATTCATTCGAATGAATCCATCAACGTATACGAATGAATGTTCATTCGAATGAATGAGCTGAACAGTATTCCACGTTACTGTTAAGCGCATTCATTCGAATGAATGCGAAAATGAACTAGACATTCATTCGAATGATTGGAAACGCGGAGGTAAAATAGTAATTTCATCCGAAAATTCGATTTTGAGTGTGTAGAGGCAGGATTTTCAAATGTGTGTAAGTGCTCCCTTATTATTTTTGTGCTAACATGTTTGCCCCATTCAAGTGTCTAGAAAGCGACCGACAAACAGCATAGACCAAACAACTCCGTCAATTCAAAGACGACCTCGAATGTCGTACGTAAAGACCGAAAGGCTGAAATGAAATGAAGAATGTGGTCAGTAATCACCCTACAAAGGTTTGTAGTAATTTTTTTAAAAATTAATGAAAATGGATCGAAACCCAATTAACTTAGAGAAGAGGATGAGTTTATCTGAATTTCTGCCGGCGGCCAATCAGGTAGTCTGATTCGTGTGCATGGCCATCGTCGCAAGTTGCATGCATGCATGAAAAATTCTCACCGCCTTCACGTCGACGTTAAGCTTAGGCTGAGGTTGAGATGTCAACGGAGCTAGGTTTCACATTTGATTGGGATTTTTTTTTTTTCCTCAATTGGAAATTCATGTTCTACATATTTACCATAAAAATAATACGAATTATCATTTATACATTCAATTATCATTTAATCCTCTAGGATTGATTTATTGGAAACTTTATCTTTAACTATATGATTGATTTAAAAAAAAATTAATTAGATGAACAGAGCTCTTCTCAGATTTAAAAAAAAAAAATATATATATATATATATATATATATATTACAAATTTTTAAACTTTCTCAGATTTTAAAATTATAATATAATTGATAATGTTATTTTTCTGTACATGATAATCTTGGTGTATGCGTGATGACGAAGCTACTGCCTTCACGTTGGCGTTGAGCTCAGGCCATGCAACAAAAGTCAAAATTTTAAATTCTGGTCAGTCAACAGTAAGTCGGAATTGGGCCCATTCTTTAAGGTTTGAGTGTTAAAAAGTCAGAATTCTTTCTTATTGACCAATTTTTGTTTTCCAAATATGATGCCAAGCCTAATAAATGTTCTCTTTATAATATAATCAATTATAAGTTTGTACAGTAAAACTAGAAATTATGTAATTCTTATTGTTATTATTATTTATTTATATACAAAAGAGAGTCTTCTTGTTTTAATCACCAAAATAATATGAGTCCCCTTGATAGAGTTTTGTAGAATTAAAAGAATAAAATAATTTAAGCATAAAGAGAATTTAGTGTGTCTTTCTTGTCAATTAAGAAGAGACTTCGATTTTATTATATAGAGTATAGAGAGTACAATTAAAGAAAGCAAATCAATTAAATGAGAAAAGCTCTAAATGAAGTAATACAATATTTAAGAAATCACTAATTAAAGAAATAATCTAAATAAATTCTAACACCGCGAGTGTATGTAGTGGAGACTCTACCGGCAAACTTCCTTCTATGGGGAGAAGGGCATGGAACATTAGAATGGGAACTACTGGAGCATGAATTGGGGTCAGACGGAGGTACAGGACCTTTCTGGAGCTGCTGGAGCTTGAGCTTATGAAGACCCACATGTTCTTTTGTGGATGGAATGTGCACCTGCAAATGAGTAATGACACCTCGAGAATCGGGTGATGCGACGGAGGCCTTGCCGACAAAGTTCTTTCTGCCGGTGACAGGGCATGAACCACCAGATGTGGAACTAGAGGAGCACGGACTGGGTTTAGAAGGATCAACAGAACCTTTCTGGAGCTTTCCAAACAATGAATGCGTTCCTTCCAAATGCCTTCCCGCCTGAAGAAGTTCCAAATTCAAGAGAATGAAGAAGAAGGATATGCTCATGATTGATAATGGGGAGAGATTTGGTTTGCAGAAGGCCATTTCTAAGCAGTAACAAGATTAGAAGAAAGGAATGGGTGTGAGCTGAGACGAGGGAAAGAAGAAGAAGAAGAAGAAGAAGAAGGAAGAATAGTTCAATTAATTAGAGAGGTGGTGAGAAACAATGAAGGGAGATGGCCTTCTTTATAATCAATAAAATTGAGGAGGGGATTCAGGTCTTAGATTTCTCGTTTGAAAGATTTGACTAAAAGACTTTGAAATGTTGATTTAAGAGATGAGTTGAATTACCCAAAACTTACGTCGATACAGTGAATCAACCATTCATAATTTGGCTTAACACAAATAGGCAGTCAATAGGAAAATAGTTAGAAATTTCATGACAAATAGGCAGGCAGTGGAAATTAAAAACATAACAATTTTTCATCCATGTTTTCAAGAGCTCATCATTTGACTCAAAATCTCAATTTCAAGGGTCAGGTCTGTTCAGATCAACGTTAGATCCAGGATTTGACCTGACCCACTTTCTAAGAAGGTGAATTCAGGTCTGGTTGGTAGAACTTAGACTCAATCTGAATTCTGACAAATCCTTGATCTTAATCGATAGTCAGGTACTATCCAATTTTTAGGTTTGAAAATTAGCCGATACAATCTTTGGTGTGTTTTAAATATCAGTTTCTCAGAATACTTTAAAGTATTTAAGAATAACTCTGGTATTTCTATTCCAATTTTTAAGAAATTGCCCCTTTTAAGAGTCTTAATTATGAATTAAATTACTAAAAATTCAACAATGTAATAGACTCAAACCTTTTTGTGGGTTTGGGATCTAATTAAGTATCGAGGATAAATCGGTTTTATTGACCCAATGAGTAAATAAATTTGTCTTTGGCAATATTGTTAGAGGATTTTCATAGAAAATATATAAGCAAACGAATGAAAATTAATTCATAACTTACTTGGACACGATTGGAGACTTTGAAAGTCGAAGTATAGCTCAGAATGTTGAAAATAAGACTAATATTACGTGACTATTGAATTGTGTCAAGACAAGATGGTAGATACGGTAAGAGAAAATAGAAAGTGACCCAAGGAAAGTGCAGTTCAAATTGAAGATGGATAGAGCACAGCTCATGTTGATCCAAGTCAATTGTAAGCGTCCAATATGGATCCTTCGCTCAACTCAAATTACAAGTAAATTGGAAAATTATTCAGCAGTTCAAATCCAATAAGGCTAAATGGTTAAGAAAATGGATTAGTAAGGGCCAGCGTATAGGATTGGCCACTCCTAGCAATGAATTTTTTTTTTTTGACAATTTTCACTACAACATCTCTCGAAATAGGTGGACTAATCTCAACTTTAAAATGAAAATTTGGCTGATTTGGTCTTTTTAGTAATTCAATGCTAACCTGTCTCACTAAGTAAGAGTTTTAAGTTCAATTTCTACTCTATCCCAAAATATCTCTCCATAAAGTTACTTTGTGTATGTGGGTAAAGAAGTCTATACAAACCTTTAGGATTAGTTAGGTGCTCTAAGAAATTTGAATACCTTAATGATAAAAATATTGTTCAACATCTTAAATTCGAGTCAAATTCAAAAATTGGAGCATTATATGTAAATAAGGGTATCCCTCGGCTGTGTCGAAAACACAGTTTTCTGAGATACTTGATAGAATTCATAAATCGTTAAATTCAAAAATCCAATTTAGTGAGTTTTCAATGTGTACGTTTCCTTGGTAACACCTTCATATAGGTTTAGTCAAGGATACAAAAATCGGCTCAGCCGATATCAACTTGTCTCCTCTTCTTCTTCTTTTTCAAATCTTGCTCGTTTTTCTATTTTTTCTAAATTGAAAAAAATAAAAAAAATGAATAAATAGACCTTTTTTTATATTAAAAAAAAAGTAAAAATAAAAATATCTGCTGATATTTATTTGATATGGACAAATATTTGCCGAGTAGGCCTGTAAATAGATCTACATCTGGCTTGTCCGAACCAGATCCAGAAGTCCATTTGCAATTCGGTTCTTAGAGTGCAATAAGGACTCGCGGACCGAATCCTAAAGTCCATGCAAAAACCTTTAATATTAATGCAAAAACCTTTTATATGGTCCTAGTTATCATAAGGACTCGCGGACTGAATCCTAAATTCCATGCAAAAACCTTTTATATGGTCCTAGTTATCAATTTCATTTGAGTATTGGTCCCTTTCTATCATTTAAATCTATTTCAACCTGCTTGGTCGAAATAAATGAAACAGATGCACTCTAGCAAAAATTAATACCATACATCATCCTGATAGATAATTTATTTATTTTTTTGAATGATGGTTAGTAAATTTTCATTCACATGGGGAGAAAGCCCAAATATGTACAATGGAAAGAACCAACAGCTCAGGCCAGACAGAGATTACCGAAAGGAACAAAAATTAAGGGAACCTGGGCCAAACCCAAGAAAAGCATAGAAATGCTCCAAGAATGGGTCCGAAAACAGGCACAAAAAAGAGTCCCATACTGGCCAAAGGAGGAGGATCATGGCAGGGGTAGAAATCTCAGTACCATAAATTTCCCTCTCTTATTTTGCCTAAGGTGGAGTTCCAGCCTTTCCAAAATTTTCCCTAAGGTGAAGAACGTGAGAAGAACCTTTGAAGAAAAAGGAAGAAGAGAATGAACAGCACTTGCAGTTGGTTCTTGATCTAAAAAATATGTAAGACTCTTGGGGGCTTGAGATAAATTTATAGTGAATGGAGAGGAGTTGTTGGTAGTGAGAGTAAAGGTCACGATAATCGATCGTCGAAGCTGCATGAATCGATGGATGATTCGCGCCAACGCAATTGCTTCAAATTGTCAACTTTTTGGGTTATTTACAGTTTAGTCTATTCTAACTTATTTGCATTTTAATCCATTTCATTTATTTCCAATATTTAACTAATTAAAAGATTTATTTAATTTAATCCATTTTGTGCAAAAAGTTGGATTTTAAAATCTTTAAATACCATAAAATTTTGGAGAATTATAATTTATTAAAATATTTTTTTTTAAATAAAAATCATATTTTAATACTGTTCCCTTAACTCAAGTTGTATTTATTTAAAGGATTTAAAGCCCTAATTTTTAACATTCAAAAATATAAAATGATATGTCTAAACATAGATTAGATAACACATAATTTCTTAGAATTTTTTAACTTCTAAAATTATTTCTTAAAGATCGGGACCCTTTTTGGGTCAAAATAATAATATTTCTGAGATCAAAATATATTTTAAAGACTCTATATTTCTAGAATTTAAATCCCTAGCAAGGAAGTCAATTTAATTCAATCAACATGCAAACAATAATTCAAAATCATTAAAATAACACTATTCATAGTAAATTATCATTTTCCCCTCCCAACTTAAGCTAGTTGGATCAAAGAGCTACCGATCTCTGATTGGGCTAAACCTGGACTTTTCAAAAAGTCCAATCCGTAATCTTCACGATAACTAATCAAAACATAATTATTAACATAAACCACACAATCAATATTAATTTGGGTCGGAATATTACACTGATCTAACTAAAAAGCCCAAAACGTGTTACGTTGGGTTAGGGGTAAACTGCCTCCTATATACACTCCTCATATTATGCTCTTGGACGATATGTGACTTTCCTCACACCCATCAGCATTTCCGCTGTCGGTGGGACCGTCAGGGCCCAATTTCTCAGATTTTTTACCCTTCTTATGTCCTTCCGATCTTATGTTTGTTCGAATATTAAAACTCATAGTTGAAAAATTGTAAATTTTTGTATCAAATATAAATTTGGGATCCACTAATCGATGCAGTAAATGTTGATATACACTTAACAATCCAAACTGACTTATGATTTTTTTTTTGAGAAATCCTGCCAATAGAGAAATACAAATTTTAATCATTTCATTTGACGATCTCTTTAAAATGTGTCTTTTATATAATTTTTTTTTTATAGATATTAAAATTAGATAGACATCAAAGGTTCATTAAAGGGTCAACATTTACCGTTGGACACATGATAGCAATGAGACTTTGCCCAATTGACTGAAAGATAAAAAAGTCCAACTTCGTAAACTAGTCTTGGAGTGGGCTAAGCCCAGACCATTCTCATCTTTAAAATGAAAATTTAGCTAAATTGACCAAAGTTTTAAGAAGCATGCCCTCACCAAGAGAGCAATGGTGCAGGTCACTCATTCTCTCCAATCTTCTCCTCAAGTTAGGTGGTTCATCCTTGTTAACTCATGCTATGTTAACATAATTTTCTCATGGCCTAGTATTGGTGAGGCTCACAGGTAGTGAATTCATCTGTGAATGTTTTAGTAAAATTATATCTGAGTTTTCCCCACGTTAAATTTTAAAAAAAAAAAAAAACATAATTTTCTCAGTACTAGATGCATTTACCATGTAAAGGGAATTGGTCAGCAACAAATGCAAGAACCAAAGACGATCATAATTATTTTAATGTTTGTTTGTAACTAACTTGTATTAAAAAAAATTTAGTTAGTGAATAAGTTGAGTCAGATTTGATAACCCAGTTGAACTTAGGCCAAGATATGTAGGTACTCAGTTCGGCCCACCATTTAATAAATAAGCCAAGTATGCTATCAATTTAAGCTTCATCAAATATTTGACTCAGGTCAATCTATATAATAAATGAGTTTTCTTAACTATACGTCGAATTTATCTATTAAAGATTAGTTATGTTGAGTAATCCATTTAATAAATGATTTTGATTAGATATAAGTCCTAATAGGTTAACCATTTAATAAAATTGCTAGGCGAGCCATATAGACACCTGACTTTTATGCCTCTGTACACCCAATTTCAAATTTTTCGTGTGAAATCATTTTGCCCTTCTGTATTTTATCATCTGAATGTACCTTCAGTTCATTTTTAAGTTTATTTGAATGATTCGATCGTCCGAAGGAACATATCAGTGAAAAATATGTTCCTTCCGACGATTGAACCCTATACAATCGAATCGTTTGAAGGATCACATAGGATAGTTCTTGGTAAGTAAAATTGACTTTGGATGTGTAAAAAATAGATGGGACAGATGACCATCACATGGTCAAGAAAAATATTGATAACCACATTCTTGAAGATCTTCTGTTAAAGCTTCAATTGTAATTCGACTCCTTACTTACTCTTTCCGAATCGAATAACAAAATTATACAAATCAATCGTTGATACTCCAATATCTGGATTTTCATTTCTAAGGGTCGTCAAAATTTGGCGAGATAGTATATTGCTACACCTCATTTCACTGATCTTTTTTTTTTCTCAACATTTGAAAAACATCTTGTACATTGAGAGATCATGATTGTGCTCCAAATTTTTAATCATCAACATCCATGGACCATCAACAATTTGTTTCCCTTAAACTTCAAATGGACAATTGCAATGGCGTGTGTATGCTTTCCTCTTCCTCTCATTATCTTCCAAATTAACAGTGCTGCGATATTTACCTCCTCTATCTCAACGAAGTACTAATTTATTTTCTTTATTACATGACCTCTTGATGGTAGATACAAATCATTCTACAAGAGCAATATCCTTAACACATTTTATAAGATCCTCACGACTTGAGAAATACTCTCAACAAACTCCATACCACTTAAGGATTCAAAACTACCTCCATCACCACAATCCACAATGATTTCTAGAGAAATTAGATAAGAGAGAGTTACTTGAGATTCGAGATAAGAGATTCAGAGAGACACTTTCGAACTCAGTCGTGCTCTCAGTTAAATTCGTTCAAAGGATCCTATGTGATCCTTTGAACGATTCAACTGTGTAGGGTTCGATCGTCCGAAAGAACATATTTTTCACTGATGTGTTCGTTCGGACAATCGAATCACTCGAATGAACTTAATAATGAACTGAAGGTTCATTCAGATGATAAAATGCAGAAGGGTAAAATGGTAATTTCACCCAAAAATTTGAAATCAGGTGTATAGAGGCATAAAAGTCGGGTGTCTATATGGCCCGCCATTTGCTAAGAATGACTAAATTTATTAGAGGTTGGTTTAGTACTCGTAAGGTGCAACTCAAGCTGAAATTTTCATGGTTGAGTAAAATTGACTCAATTCTGAGCCATGTCTGAATTTTGATTCTTGGAACTCTGAAATGAATTCAATTGAGTCAATAAATTCAAATTCCCTTTCTTCTTCTTGTATTTTCAAAATTTGATGAAAAAGAAAAACAATAAAAAATTCGTATGGATTAAAAAAATGGCTGAGTTTCAATAAAGTTTTGTGAGGTGTCAATCGAGGAGTGCATTATTCTCATCTAATGAAATTAAACTCGCTATGTATTGGGCCTTTACATTTGAATTAAACTTGGGCCTTGCATGGGATTTGAAAGAGTTTCAAGCAGTGTAATAAATAACGGTGGTAAATATAGCTTTACCACATTTTTATTGGAAAAAAACGTTATAGCAATATTATCAAAAAATTACAGCACTTTCATTTTTATTGAAAAATTCCTTATAGCAATATTACGGTGGTAAATATAACTTTACCACATTTCTTGAGATAATATTTCAACCATCAAAGTTTGAAAAAGAAAAGAACCCAAAGCACATGCCTTGGGCTTCTTGTATTTTTGGTCTTTGGTGCATGGAACTCGACATCAGGCCATGCAAGCGCAAATTGCACGTTGGCGTAAAGGTAAAGGTAGGGCTTTCATCATTCCTTGAGAATCCTGATCTGACCATTTTCCTCCTACCACCTTCATTTATCTTGACCCCGCCGCCTTCATTTTTCTTATGTTTCAATGTCTGACTTGACCCGAGAAATCAGTGAGTTTGGATTATTATTTGTATATTTCATATCCGATTGGGTTGGGAAGAAACCCCATATAAAATTCTGGTAAGGTTGGATTGATAAATTTAAAATCGACTTGACCCGACATAAGTAGACCCAACTATAGTGCACCAAGTTATAAAATAGTAATGATTAGAATTGAAACTCGGATCGAGTTGGGTCGGGTCAGAAATTTAGGTCGGATTGGGTCGAGTAATTTGTGTCGTCAATTTGGCTCGGGTCGAGTCAGGTTCAGTAAATTTTGATATGAGTTGAGTTGAATTTATAAAAACTGGCTTGATCCACGCGAGTTTCAGTCCTACCTCTTCCCTTCTTTTCATAAATTACATGTTCATTCATGGGAAATTCATGTGGAGAATACAAAACATATAGACGAAGTGGAGCCATTGGATGCAATAAGTGATGGGCCACACCTTAGATGAGAAGATTGGATTTGTAATGCTAGAAATTGGACTGCTTATTTGGATTAAGCCAAAGAACCATACTTGAAGGATTAGGGTCCACTTGACCAGCGTGAGTGTTGCTCCTATCTTTCTTCAGTCAATTTCTACATTTCTACATTTTATTTTTTTAGTCCAATTTCATAGTCCCTGGACAAATCTTTGTAAGAATGTGAACTCAAACCCCTTCACTCTGATCTATAATGTAAAAAGAAAAAAATGACAGCAGTAACAACTTTAATTAAATAACTCTACTATATATATCCTAAAACAATCAATTTCTTCCTTTCCTCATTGCTTTAAAAAGCAACCCATTTCATGTGTCTCCTCCTCCCATTTTATTTTAATTTTTTTTTAATATAACTTTGCTCTCTAGAGTTGTAAACCAACCCTTTAATTATGTTATTAGAACTCAATATTTTATGAAATTTGTTTAAAATTTTAAAAATTGTCCATAAATGATGGTATTATTGAAAATGGTCAATAAATGATGACAAATAAAAAAAACATTTTAATTTAAATGTCTATAAACGATTAATAACTTTCAACAACATTCAGTGAGATATTAAACAATGTCTTTTTAATTTGAGTTCTCATCTTACTTAGACTTAGAATGGACACTTGAAAATTTGAATTAGAAGATGAAGGTTGAAATTTTGACCGTTATGTGACTATTGAATTATGTGCAAGACACGGTGGTAGCTAGGATAATGAAATTTAGAAAGTGGTTAGAATGGATCAAAACTCGTGGTGATCATTTGAATCTTAACCGTCCAAATATGGATCATTTGCTCAACTCAATTGAGCAGTCAATAGGAGAATAATACAGAATTTCAAATCCAGAACATGGTTAGTTGGTTAAGAAGATGGATCATTGAAGGGTCAAGATTTACCATTGGACACTCAATAGCAATGAGAATCAGGCTTCTCTGGCTTTAATTTCCTAATGTTGCTTTGGGCCTTTTCCTTTTCATTTTTCTGAAAGTTTGAAACAGTTCAACTTCATGAACTAGTGTGGGTGTGGGCTAAGCCCAGATCATTCTCATTTTCAAAATGAAAATTCAGCTAATTTGACCTTCATCTTTTGTATTCTCCACATGATTTTTTTTCAGTAATGCATGGATTTTTTTCGTTTGGGTAAAGCTTGTGCCATGCATGTGATGTAAAAGGTGGCGGGTTTGAAGTCTAAAGTTTGTAATTTTGACATTTTAACTTTTATTTTGACGTTTAGTCTAGTTGGAAATTCATCTACTTAAAATATCTACAACTAAAAATTAAAATTGAAGACAATATCTTATCACTTTTGGATGATTTAATACAATATTTATATAGTAGAAGCTCTTAGAGTATCGAACTTAGATACAACTAACAAAATGGGAGTGGAGTAAGCAAGTAGATGGGCCTTTTTTTGTTGCCCCGCTCTTGTGTTTCAGGCCTTTCCTATGGCCTGTTACCCCTCTGCCTGGCTCGGACTGTCTCAAACTGTAATTTTTTTTTTTTTGGCTTTTTTCTGAATAAATAACTAATCCATCATTCAAGAAAAAAAAAAAAAAAAGACTTTTAATAGATGACCAACTTCTCAAGAGAAAATCACCAACTCAGCCTCCTTACTTTTGACTTTTACCTTCAGTATCCATTCATGTTCAGACAATTGAATCGAAAAACAGAGCTGTTTTGTCATGAGAAAATTCTCCAGATAGTATTTCTTGCATCAATTTTTGAAGAAAACTCAAGAACCCTAGATAATCACTCAAACAGTGGTCCAGATGCCATCTACACTTGGATAAATGTGATATTTTACTTAATTCATCCATTATATAATTCAGTATAAAACCTCATCGATTGACAATCTAAACGAATGTGTTACAAGTTCCAATGTCAAATGTAAATACATTGAACGAATGAAATCACTAAATTCAATATATGATCCTCATTGAGTCTGGTTATTCCCACACAATTTATTGCTTTACTACGGACATTCATATGTAACTCGACTAAGAATGCTGATCATGATCCGCATGTTCCATATTGGATTTCAACACTGATCAAAGGTGATCCTGCAAATAGGTGCCGATGCCGGGAGTGACAAGGGAGAGTCTTCTTGCGAACTTCTTGCTAGGGGGAGTAGGGCACTTCTCTGATAAAGGGGCACTACCAGAGCATGGACTGGGCCCAGAAGGAGGAATTGGAGTTTTGTCGAGCTTCTCGGCCGTCGATCGTGGCCTTGCAGCCTCAAGAAGTTCCAAATTCAAGAAAATGAGGAAGAAGAAGAAGAAGAAGGCTTTAAGAGTTATTGAAGAGACATTTAGTCTACAGAAGGCCATGTTTCAGAACTCAGAAGAAAGATATGAAGAAAAGAATAAATGGGTTAAGAAGATGAAATGTGGAGTGGCGATGTGATTATGGGAATGAAAGAGGAAAGATTGGTGGGCTTTTATACTATAGATTTGGGCTTCATCTTCGTGTCTTTGGTCATTAATCGATCGAGCCGTCCATTGTTTTCATCTAATAGTGGGCCACACTAGTCAATGCCTTCCATGGCCCTGATTGGTCTGCATGGTCAGTTTTCTACGTGTTCACGGAACTGGAATCTGGATCGGGTCATGCATACCAAATTTTTGACGTTGGCGTAACTATGGGGGCTTGAATTGGATTCTCAACGGGTTCGATTTGGCTAGGTCAAATTTTAAATTTTACGTTAGGACTTTTTTAAAAAAAATAAGCCACATTCAACCTTATCATGTAGCCCTTCAACCAGGGGTCCAAATATCGGCCTATAAGTTTTTCTCCCCTTCGATTCTTCCATTTATTTGCATTTTGGTCCAAAAATTTTATGGTAATTTCAGAAAATTTGGGACTTCTTGAAAATATAATTTTTTCATTAAATATCGGTCATATACATATTCAATTATTTATTTAAGTTTTGAATATGATTAATATTAAAATTAACAAAAAAATGAAGAGAAATGATAAAAAAAATTAAATTATGAAAAAACATGTAAGAAATTTTTGATAAATTTAGTGATTAAGGCATTAAGCATTTTACATACTTTTATACTAATTTAAGATAAAATAATTAATAATAAATATTTAAGATCTCATTTAAAAGCTATTTATTTGTGATCCCATTCCCACTGACTTTGTTCGGGGGCTAGGGGGCAGAGCCCCCGAGCAAAAAATTTTATTGGAGGGAACCACATAAAATCCTTGTGTCTTGTATGTGATTGATATGTGGTTTTAAATTCATCTAATTTTTAAATTCTTAATCTTAGAGGCAGAAATTTTAATGGATTTTAATGGGTTGTGGGCCCTAGGACCGATATTATTACTTTTAAATTAAAAAAAAAACGGACACAGACTGATAATCAGAAATATCGGCCGAAATATTTCAGACCGATAAACAGTACATATATCGGCCAATATTAGGACATAATATTGCCTATATCGTGTGGGGCCCACAACCATATAGATTTTTTTTTACCACTCTTTCCATCCCGATACAACCAATATCAGGCGATATGTGAACCGATATACGGGCCGATATATCGTCCGTATCGGTCGATATTGGTTTTCTTTTTTTAAAAAAAAGGAAATAAATTTCAAAAACCGATATTTATACATATCGGCCGATATGGTGACCGATATTTCAGACCGTTTATCGATCATTTCGGCCAATAACCTTTATGTGCGGCCGATACATAGCGTATCGGCCGATATAGTGCAGTCCTAAAAAACTGCTACATATCGGCCGATACGCTATGTATTGGCCGATATCTCGACCCTGCCTTCAACTATAATAAAAACTTTTCAAGTTATTGATTAATTCTCAATTTTGGGTGAAACAAGGTTTGAAAGCCTTAGTTTTTGAATGAGGGCATGGTCCTTCCAGACTCGGGTAAAATCTTTTTGGTATGGAAATGATATTTGAAGAAAATTTCGCACATTTTTATAAAAATATAATCATGCATACTCTGTGCAATTATTTTAAATATTAATGTCAATTATTTAGTTAATTTAATAAATGTTTTATTGAAGAAAATAATATTTGATTATGAGTGCTATTGAGTTGGGAGTGTTTAAGCACGGAAAATGGGTTGCTTTGAGTCATGATCAGATCATAGCTCATATATATTAATTTTCGTTAGATTTGGCCATTGGACATGAGTCACACCGACTGTAATGAGCCCCACAGTCCAACCGACCATATTCTTCCTTTCCGCCCTGTCTTTACGTGTGATGAGGTCGTCTTTGAATTCATAGAGTTGTATGTTTAACGTTGTAAGTGCTTCCTTAAATATTTGAATGGGCAATAGAAGAGACAACAATAAAAGCTTTATTTGGAATGACTCATATACATGGGTCCCATAGATTAATTTGAAATCTCTGAACTATAATAATGCAAATAAAATCGACGGCTCATATTATCGATATTTTAATAGATACAATCTTTATAATTCAGTATATTTTAGTGAAGACAAACACTGAGATGACTTGAATTTAATCAATTTTTAAATATATGATGGTGTTGGCTTTAAAATATATAATTATTTTATTAATGATAAGAATTTATCGTACCAGTAAAACTCCTGTGAGGTTCATGTATGCACCTTACAAATATTACTCTAAAATTCTTGGTCCACTATAGGCGTATCTAAAAAAACAGGTCTAATAAAAAATGAAAGGAGATAAGATTGAAAATTCCTTTGCCCCCAGCAGTTTGGGAGGCAAACATATGATAAATTTTGGCATTTTGAAGGCAAACTATCTTTGGGCCATCAGGGCCAAAACAATTGAGAAGCTCTCTGATGGCACAGAGATAGTAGAGATGGGACCAAAAGTTGGCATTGGGGCGGTTGATTTGGTTGGCCAAATCCGAGCAAAGAAGCAACTGATGAATCGGGTGGCCCAGCTAAAAAAGAAACAACAAAATTTTTTGGACAAAGGTTAAGAAAGACAGTTTTGCATCAGGCCCAATAGCATGAATGCAAGAAACACTATTAAATCATGTTCCCTACAGTTGTAAAGTACTCTCAGCTTGGGACCATTAGAAGCAAAAGGAGAAATAAATTCTACGCCCGACTTGATCAGCGTAAGCTGTCCTCTGTCCATCTTCAATTTGAACTGCCCTTTCCCTGGGCCACTTTCTAAATTCTCTTACCGTATCCACCATCGTGTCTTGGACACAATTCAATAGTCACGTAATATTAGTCTTATTTTCAACCTTCTGAGTTCTATTTCAACTTTCAGAGTCTCCAATCGACTCTAAGAAGTTATGAACTAAAAGCCCCATTCTGTAATCTCTATTATAAAATGAAGGCTTTGATCGCTCCTTTCTCTCTATCACCCTTCACTTAACCAAATCATACGAACAATCCATTACTCCCTTTTCCTCAGATCTTTCTTTCAATCTTCTTACTTCTGAGAAATGGCATTTTGCAGAGTTAATCTCCCCAAATTAACTTTCATAGCTGTATCCTTCTTCTTCCTTCTCTTGAATTTTGAGCTGCTTGAGGCTGCCAGGCTTTGGAAAACAGAGCAGTCACTGCCTGACAAGTTCCAAAGAGGTTTTGTTGAGCCTTCTAAACCCAGTCCATGCTCCTATAGTTCCAAATCTGGTGACTCATGCCCTGCCGCCGGCAGCAAGAATTTGGCCGGGAAGCTCTCCGTTGCACCACCCTATTCTCGTGGTGTTGCAATGGAAAATGTGGGTATTGGTCAGCTCCATCTCCAGAGTCTCCAGAAAGGTCCTGAAGCTCCTCCTGGTACCAATCAATGCTCCAATTCTGTCCCTGGAAAGGAACCGTGCCTTCCTCCAAAGAAGAAGAATTAAGCAAAAGGGCTGCTGGCTTTGATACACTTTCACATCGTAATTTTTAGACTTTAATTTTATGGGAATGGAATAAACTGACTCAATTAGTCGAATACTCATTCAAATCACTGGATGTATTTTTCACTTTATATTCGATTCTGTACTACATTGTTTCATGTTTCCAATAAATAAACCTTTACACTGAATTATACAATAGATCTGTCAAATGAATGACCATGTTTATTCTATAGTCCAAATGAATTATTGTATTGTTTGGATAATCATTTACTTTTTGGTAAGAAATGGCGGAAGAGACGCTCTTTACATATTTCTAAGATTGTGAAGTAGACACTAAGTTAAAAATAAAGTTTTCAATAAATCAATCGTAGAGTACTAAATGCATCCCATTTACATGTAGATATGCACCAAGTATAGAGGATAATTGAATGTTTAAATGATAATTCGTATTATTTTAATGGTAAATATGTAGAACGTGAATTTCCAATTAAGGAAAAAAAAAAAAAAAACAAATGTCCCAATCAAATTTCAAACCTAGCTCCCTTGACATCTCAACCTCGTCCTAAGCTTAACGTCCACGGGATGGCCGTGAGAATTTTTCATTCATGCATGCATGCAGCTTGCAACGATGGGTATGCACACGAATCAGAGCCATTGAGCAGCTACTGGATGAGAATAGTGGACTACCTGATTGGCCGCCGGCAGATATTCAGATAAACTCATCCTCTTCTCTTTTTTTTTTTTTCAAATCTTGCTCGTTTTTCTATTTTTTCTAAATTGAAAAAATAAAAAAATTGAATAAATAGACACCTTTTTTTTAAAAAAAAAAAGTAAAAATGAAAATATCTAGTGATATTTATTTGATATGGACAAATATCAGCCGAATAGGCCTGTAAATGGATCTAGATCCGTTTACAGCTATCCTTGTGCCAGATTAAGCTCACTGCCATCATCTTCTCCACCCTTCTGTCAACCAGCCAGCAAACCAGTAAACTATACAGCAACCCTCTCTTTCCCTACCTTCTTACTTCTCAGCGATACCTTCCTTCCATTCACACCCTCTCGCTATCTCTCTGTCTCAACCCAACGTCTCCAATTCTCAGTAGCCTTCACCTTTCTTTTCTTTACTTATCCCCACCAACCTTATTATAATTATTATTTCCCACCTACTTACCATTACTCATCCAAGACCAAAGTTATTGGACGTGTTGACCATTAGCCCAACTCCATTTAACCCATTTAGTTTCATTTTAATTCTATTATTTACACTAAACCCATTATTCACATCCATTAGTTCTATTAAACACATCTAAATTCCTTTAACCCGATCCCCGCTGCGTCATTTCCAGGGACAGAATTGGAGCATTTATTGGTACCAGGAGGAGCTTCAGGACCTTTCTGGAGAATCTGGAGATGGAGCTGACCAACACCCACATTTTCCATTGCAACACCACGAGAATTGGGTGGTGCAACGGAGAGTTCCCGGCCAAATTCTTGCTGCCGGTGGCGGGGCATGAGTAACCAGATTTGGAACTATAGGAGCATGGACTGGCTTTAGAAGGCTCAACAAAACCTCTTTGGAACTTGTCAGGCAGTGAATGCTCTGTTTCCCAAAGCCTGGCAGCCTCGAGCAGCTCAAAATTCAAGAGAAGGAAGAAGAAGGATACGGCTATGAAAGTTAATTTGGGGAGATTAACTCTGCAAAATGCCATTTCTCAGAAGTAAGAAGATCGAAAGAAAGATCTGAGGAAAAGGGAGTAATGGATTGTTTGTATGATTTGGTTAAGTGAAGGGTGATAGAAAGAAAGGAGTGATCAAAGCCTTCATTTATAATAGAGATTACATAATGGGGCTTTTAATTCATAACTTACATGGACACGATTGGAGACTTTGAAAGTTGAAATAGCACTCACTATGTTGAAAATAAAGCTAATATTACGTGATTTTTTTTTAAAAATAATTCATATATTAAAATATAATAAAAAGGAGGTTAAAAAACACAAAAGAAAGGAAGGCTACAGGCACGAGAAAAAGATAAAAGGTAATATTACATTACCATTGAATTGTGTCCAAGACACGATGGTGGATACGGTAAAAGACTTTAGAAAGAGGCCCAAAGAAAGAGCAGTTCAAATTGAAGATGGTAGAGCACAGCTGACGTTGATCTAAGTCGATCATAAGCGTCCAATATGGATCCCTCCCTCAACCCAAATTACAAGTAAATGGGAAAATTATTCAGCAGTTCAAATCCAATAAGGTTAGATGGTTAAGAAAATGGATTAGTAAGTGCCAACGTACAGGATTGGCCGCTTCCAGCAATGATTTCTTGAGAATTTTCACTAAACATCTCTCGAAATAGATGGACTATTCTCATCCTTAAAATGAAAATTTGGCTGATTTGGTCTTTTAAATAATTCGACGGTAACCCGCTTCACTAAGTGGGAGTCTTAAGTTCGATTTCCACTTCACTATAAAAAATTACTCTCCATAAAATTACTTAGTGTATGTAGATAAAGAGACTTTCACAGACCTTGAGGATTGGTCATATTCTCTAAAAAAGTTGAATACCTTGATAACAAAAAATTCAAGTCAAGCCCAAAAATTGGAAGAATATATGTAAAGTGCATACATAAATCTCTTAGGAGTTTTACTCGTAGGACTCATGGCCAACTCAAAAATCATGAATTCTTACCATTAATAAAATAATTATATATTTTAATTTTAACACTATCATATATTTAAAAATGGATTAAATTCAAGTCATCTCAGTGTTTGGCCTACTTGACCTTTACCTCTCTTTAAAATTGTGGAATCCAATTAATGTCTTCACTATAATATACTGAATTATAAAGTTTGTATCAATTAAAATATAGATAATATTAGGGGTTAAAATCTCGATATCGGCCGATATTTTGGTAGAAAATTTTCTCTCTCTAATATTTTTTTTAATTAAAACTACCGATATCGGGCGATATATATCGGATATCGGCTGGTATCATAAATATCAGCCGTGCATATCATATCAGCCAATATTAAAACCCCTGGATAACATGAGACACCGATTTTATTTACATTATTATAGTTCAGAGATTTCAAATTAATCTGTGGGACCCATGTATATGACTCATTCCAAATAAAACTTTTATTGTTGTCACTTGTATTACCCATTCAAATATTTAAGGAAGCACAACTCGATATGAATTCAAAGACGACCTCATCAACGTAAAGACAGGGCAGAAATGAAGAATATGGTCGGTGGAGTTCGGAAATGAAGAATGTGGTCGGTGTATTATCTTTTAAACTTATCATATCAAATCAAGCCTATTTTTCTATTGTTATTGTTTCTTAACTTCTAGAGTTTTAAGTATCAACCTTCTCATATTTCTAAATTAATTATTAATAAAAATATAAAACTCTAAAATATAAGATTATATGAAATTGAATAATTTAATATAATAATACTATACAATTTGCAATGCCACCAATCAATACTTCTTATATAAATCAACAAAATTAAACGATATTTTATATAAAGTGGAGTCTGTTACTTTATAAAACTAAATAAATAATGGTTATATTTAGAAATTTCTCATTTGAACTAAACAAATTATATAATTAAAATGAGGTTTTTCGAATCTATTAAATTTATTCTATTAAATAAAACAAATAAATATATTTAAATGAAAATTCTTTTTATAATCAATATATTTTCAAGTTTAATAAGATTAACATATAATAATAATAATATCAAGAGGATAATAACATTGTGTCACGACAATGTCAAGTTTGAGTTTCCGACAATTACTTATGTTGGTGAGAAATGTCAGACTAGTCATGAGGCATTATATATTAAAATATATTTTTCGGAGAGGTATGATAGAGTTATTTTTTTATATTTTCTCTGTTCCAAAATATTTGTAATATTTTAAAAAAATATATTTTTTAAGGATCATTTTCATGCGATCACACCAAAAGCTTATTAATAGATTCTCTCAGTCAATGCATACTTGATATGAATGGCGAATAACCCTCAATAAACTTAATTTAGTACTCACCGGACCATTAGGGCCCAATTTCTCAGAATTTTTGCCCTTATTGGGCTCGGCCTGGGCCTCTGGGCTAGGGCCTCTTCAAATAATGTGCTTCCAATCTTATGTTTGTTCGAATATTAAAAGTCATAGTTGAAAATTGTAAAGTTTTTGTAACAAGTATGAATTTGGGATCCACTGATCAATGCGGTTAATGTTGATATACACTTAACAATCCAAACTGACTTATGATTTGATTTGAGAAATCCTGCCAATAGAGAAATACAAATTGCAACCATTTCATTTGAAGATCTCTTTAAAATGTGTTTTTTATATAATTTTTTTGATAGATATTAAAAAATTTAAATTATATTGATACCAAAGGTTCATTAAAGGGTCAACATTTACTGTTGGACACACGATAGCAATGAGACTTTGCCCAATTGACTGAAAGATAAAAAAGTCCAACTTCCTAAACTAGTCTTGGTGTGGGCTAAAGCCCAGACCATTCTCATCTTTAGAATGAAAATTCAGCTCAATTGACCATAGTTTTAAGAACAATGCCCTCACCATGAGAGCAATGGTGCAGACCACTCATTCTCTCCAATCTTCTGATCAAGTTAGATGGGTAAACCTCGTTAACTCATTCTACATTACCATAATTTTTCTTATGGCCTAACTTTAGTGTGCCTTAATGATAGTGGACTTATCCGTGAAGGTTTTATTAAGATTGTGTCTGAATTTCTCACACGTTAATTAAAAAAGAAAGTAATTTTCTTGGATAAAGGAATTGGTCAGCAACAAATGCAAGAACCAAATATGATCATTCAAAATCAAAAGGTGTCACAGATGCCATTTAGACTTGGATAAATGTGAGATTTTACTGAAGATACATCCATTATATAATTCAGTATAAACTATAAAAGCTTTAATGATTGAAAATGAAAATAACTGAGTCACAAGAACCATGTCAAATGTAAATACTCTCAACAAATGACATCAATAAAATCAGTATATGACCCGACAGAGTTCTCCACTCACTGAGTCTGGTTATTAGAACATTAGCAAACGCCTGTACGTTGCTTTATTACAGACATTCATATGTAACTCGACTGAGACGGCTGATCAAGATCCTAATTTTCGATATTGGATTTCAACACTGATCAATGCTGATCCTTCAAATAGGTGCCGATGCCGGGAGTGCCAACGGAGAGTCTTCTGGCGAACTTCTTGCTAGGGGGAGTAGGGCACTTCTCTGATGAAGGGGCACTATGAGAGCATGGACTGGGCCCAGAAGGAGGAATTGGAGTATGATCGAGCTTCCCAAGAAACGATTGTTTTCCTTCTCGAGGCGGCGGATTCGCCGCCTCAAGAAGTTCCACACTCAAGAGAAGGACGACGACAAAGAAGAAGAAGTTGGGTTTTAGAGATGATGCCGAGACATTTATTCTGCAGCAGGCCATCTTTTGGGAACTCAGAGAAGAAGAACTGAATTTGTGTGAAAGAAGAGTGAGAGGAGATGATGAAAAGAGGAAATGTACTGTTTTATGGTTGGCAGTAGATTTGTTAGGAATGGTGATGGGAATGAAGGAGGAAGAAGTTGAGGCCTTATATACTTGAGATTTGATCACCGGTCAATCGAGCGTTCCGTTGTTCTAATCTAATAGTGGGCCATCCCATTGGTGGGCCCACCTCAATGTTCATGTGACTCGGACCAGGAATTAGTAAATTGTACGTTGGCCTAAAGGTAGCGGCTTGAATTGGATTTTCAAAGGTCGGAGGTAAAATTTTAAATTTAACAACAGATTAATTATTTTGTTTTTATAGAATGAAGACCCAGTGTTCCCCATCCAAACTTATCGCAGAGGCATTTAAGTTTATGTACAGTGTTAATTTAAATTATTATATCATCATTAAATTCATTGTCCTATTTATTTATTGTCAATTTCTCAAATTCTTTATTATTATTATTTTTTTCACCAACTAGGTTTTACCATGATTTTGCTTCAAAAGACCACATAGCACTAGATTGGAAAAAAAAAAGGATTTTGAATGAAGAAAACTTCTTTGAAATCTCTTTCGAATAAGAAAGATGTCTTGAGAAAAAAATTCACATTCCTATATATGTCTTCCACCAACGGATGTCATGCAATGAATTTTGATAGGATATTTTTTTTAAAGAGCTTAGTAAAAATACAGCTACTAATCCATAATTATTTTAATGTTTGTAACTAACTTGTATTAAAAAAAAATTAGTTAGTGAATAAGTTGAGTCAGATTTGATAACCCAGTTGAACTTAGGCCAAGATATGTCGGTACTCAGTTCAGCCCACCATTTAATAAATAAGCCAAGTATGCTATCAATTCAAGCTTCATCAAATATTTGGCTCAGGTCAATCTATATAATAAATGAGTTTTCTTAATTATACGTCGAATTTATCTATTAAAGATTAGTTATGTTGAGTAATCCATTTAATAAATGATTTCGATTAGATATAAGTCCTAATAGGTTAACCATTTAATAAATTTGCTAGGCGGGTTATATAGACACCTGACTTTTATGCCTCTATACACCCGATTACAAATTTTCGGGTGAAATCATTTTGCTCTTTTGCATTTTATCATCTGAATGAACCTTCAGTTCATTTTTAAGTTTATTTGAATGATTCGATCGTTCGGAGGAACATATCAGTGAAAAATATGTTCCTTCGGACGATTGAACCCTACATAATCGAATCGTTCGAAAGATCACATAGGATAGTTCTTGGTAAGTAAAATTGACTTTGGATGTGTAAAAAATAGATGGGACAGATGACCATCACATGGTCAAGAAAATTATTGATAACCACATTCCTGAAGATCTTCTATCAAATCATCAATTGTAGTTCGACCCTTTAGTTACTCTTTCCGAATCAAATAACAAAATTGTACAAATCAGTCGCTCATACTCTAATATCTGGATTTTCATTTCTAAGGGTCGTCAAAATTTGGCGGGATGGTATATTGTTACACCTCATTTCACTGATCTTTTTTTTTCTCAACATTTGAAAAACATCTTGTAAATTGAGAGATCATGATTGTGCTCCAAATTTTTAATCATCAACATCCATGGCCCATCAACAATTTGTTTCCCTTAAATTTCAAATGGACAATTGCACTGGCGTGTGTATGCTTTCCTCTTCCTCTCATTATCTTCCAAATTAACAGTGCTGAGATATTTACCTCCTCTATCGCAACCAAGTACTAATTTATTTTCTTTATTACATGACCTCTTGATGGTAGATACAAATCATTCTACAAGAGCAATATCCTTAACACATTTTATAAGATCCTCACGACTTGAAAAATATCTTTCAACAAACTCCATACCACTTGAGGATTCAAAACTACCTCCATCACCACAATCCACAATGATTTCTAGAAAAATTAGATAAGAGAGAGTTACCTGAGATTCGAGATAAGAGATTCAAATAGTAGATTTAGAGAGACACCTTCGAACTCAGTCGTGCTCTCAGTTAAATTCGTTCGAAGGATTCTATGTGATCCTTTGAACGATTCAACTGTGTAGGGTTCGATCGTCCGAAGGAACATATTTTTCACTGATGTTTTCGTTCGGACGATCGAATCATTCGAATGACCTTAAAAATGAACTGAAGGTTCATTCTGATGATAAAATGAGGAAGGGCAAAATTGTAATTTCACCTGAAAATTTGAAATCGAGTGTATAGAGGCAGAAAAATTGGGTGTCTATATGGCCCGCCATTTGCTAAGGCTGAGTA
Source organism: Chimonanthus salicifolius (assembly GCA_013350335.1). NCBI lineage: Eukaryota > Viridiplantae > Streptophyta > Magnoliopsida > Laurales > Calycanthaceae > Chimonanthus > Chimonanthus salicifolius. The sequence goes on from CM023536.1 coordinate 54,241,075, forward strand.
AACTTATTAGAGGTTGGTCTAGTACTCGTAAAGTAAAACTCAAGTTGAAATTTTCATGGTTGAGTAAAATTGACTCAATTTTGAGACATGTCTGAATTTTGATTCTTGAATTCTGAAATGAATTCAATTGAGTCAAGAAATTCAAATTCCCTTTCTTCTTCTTGTATTTTTAATGTATTTTCAAAATTTGATGGAAAAGAAAAAAATTTCAAAATTCGTATGGATTAAAAAAAAGGCTGTGTTTCAATAAAGTTTTGTGAAGTGTCAATCGAGGATTACATTATCCTCATCTAATAACATTAAATTCGCTATTTATTGGGCCTTTACATTTGAATTAAACTTGGGCCTTGCATGGGATTTGAAAGGGTTTCAAGAAGTGTAAAAAATAACGGTGGTAAATATTACTTTACCACATTTTTATTGGAAAAAAACCTTAGAGCAATATTATCAAAAAATTACAGCACTTTCATTTTTATTGAAAAATACCTTATAGCAATATTACGGTGGTAAATATAACTTTACCACATTTGTTGAGATAATATTTCAAGCATCAAAGTTTGAAAAAGAAAAGAACCCAAAGCACATGCCTTGGGCTTCTTGTATTTGGTCTTTGGTGTATGGAACTCGACATCAGGCCATGCAAGCGCAAATTGCACGTTGGCGTAAAGGTAAAGGTAGGGCTTCATCATTCCTTGAGAATCCTGCTCTGACCATTTTCCTCCCACCACCTTCATTTATGTTGACCTCGCCGCCTTCATTTTTCTTATGTTTCAATTAAGCAACATGAAATTTGACCTGGTGACTCATTCGAGAAATCAGTGAGTTTGGATTATTATTTATATATTTCAAATCCGGTTGGGTTGGGAGGAAAACCCATCTCAAATTCTAGTAAGGTTGGATTGAGAAATTTAAAATCAACTTGATCCGACATAAGTTATAAGACAGTAACGATTAGGATTGAAACTCGGGCCGAGTTGGGTCGGGTCAGAAATTCGGATCGGATTGGGTTGAGTAATTTGTGTTGCCAATTCGGCTCAAGTCGAGTCAGGTTCAATAAATTTTAATATGAGTTAAGTTGAATTTATAAAATCTAGCCCAATCCACCCAAGTTTCAGCCCTACCTCTTCCCTTCTTTTTCCTTCGTTACATGTTCATTCATGGGAAATTCATGTGGAGAATATAAAACATATAGACGAAGTGGAGCCATTGGATGCAATAAGTGATGGGCCACACCTTAGATGAGAAGATTGGATTTGTAATGCTAGAAATTGGACTGCTTATTTTGGATTAAGCCAAAGAACCATACTTGAAGGATTAGGGTCCACTTGACCAGCGTGAGTTTTGCTCCTATCTTTCTTCAGTCAAATCTTTGTAAGAATGTGAACTCAAACCCCTTCACTCTGATCTATTATGTAAAAAGAAAAAAAATTACAGCAGTTACAACTTTAATTAAATAACTCTACTCTATATATATATATATATATATAACAATCAACTTCTTCCTTTCCTCATTGCTTTAAAAAGCAACCCATTTCATCTGTCTCCTCCTCCCATTTTATTTTTAATTCTTTTTTTTTTATATATATAACTTTGCTCTCTAGAGTTGTAAACCAACCCTTTAATTTTGTTATTAGAACTCAATATTTTATGAAATTTGTTTAAAATTTTAAAAATTGTCCATAAATGATGGTATTATTGAAAATGGTCAATAAATGATGACAAATAAAAAAAACATTTTAATTTAAATGTCTATAAACGATTAATAACTTTCAACAACATTCAGTGAGATATTAAACAATGTCTTTTTAATTTGAGTTCTCATCTTACTTAGACTTAGAATGGACACTTGAAAATTTGAATTAGAAGATGAAGGTTGAAATTTTGACCGTTATGTGACTATTGAATTATGTGCAAGACACGGTGGTAGCTAGGATAATGAAATTTAGAAAGTGGTTAGAATGGATCAAAACTCGTGGTGATCATTTGAATCTTAACCGTCCAAATATGGATCATTTGCTCAACTCAATTGAGCAGTCAATAGGAGAATAATACAGAATTTCAAATCCAGAACATGGTTAGTTGGTTAAGAAGATGGATCATTGAAGGGTCAAGATTTACCATTGGACACTCAATAGCAATGAGAATCAGGCTTCTCTGGCTTTAATTTCCTAATGTTGCTTTGGGCCTTTTCCTTTTCATTTTTCTGAAAGTTTGAAACAGTTCAACTTCATGAACTAGTGTGGGTGTGGGCTAAGCCCAGATCATTCTCATTTTCAAAATGAAAATTCAGCTAATTTGACCTTCATCTTTTGTATTCTCCACATGATTTTTTTTCAGTAATGCATGGATTTTTTTCGTTTGGGTAAAGCTTGTGCCATGCATGTGATGTAAAAGGTGGCGGGTTTGAAGTCTAAAGTTTGTAATTTTGACATTTTAACTTTTATTTTGACGTTTAGTCTAGTTGGAAATTCATCTACTTAAAATATCTACAACTAAAAATTAAAATTGAAGACAATATCTTATCACTTTTGGATGATTTAATACAATATTTATATAGTAGAATCTCTTAGAGTATCGAACTTAGATACAACTAACAAAATGGGAGTGGAGTAAGCAAGTAGATGGGCCTTTTTTTGATGCCCCGCTCTTGTTTTTCAGGCCTTTCCTGTGGCCTGTTACCCCTCTGCCTGGCTCGGACTGTGGGCTCAAACTGTAATTTTTTTTTTGGGGCTTTTTTCTGAATAAATAACTAATCCATCATTCAAGAAAAAAAAAAAAAAAAGACTTTTAATAGATGACCAACTTCTCAAGAGAAAATCACCAACTCAGCCTGCTTACTTTTGACTTTTACCTTCATTATCCATTCATGTTTAGACAATTGAATCGAAAAACAGAGCTGTTTTGTCATGAGAAAATTCTCCAGATAGTATTTCTTGCATCAATTTTTGAAGAAAACACAAGAACCCTAGATAATCATTCAAACAGTGGCCCAGATGCCATCTACACTTGGATAAATGTGATATTTTACTTAATACATCCATTATATAATTCAGTATAAAACCTCATCGATTAACAATCTAAACGAATGTGTTACAAGTTCCAATGTCAAATGTAAATACATTGAACGAATGAAATCACTAAATTCAATATATGATCCTCATTGAGTCTGGTTATTCCCACACAATTTATTGCTTTACTACGGACATTCATATGTAACTCGACTAAGAATGCTGATCATGATCCTCATGTTCCATATTGGAGTTCAACACTGATCAAAGGTGATCCTGCAAATAGGTGCCGATGCCGGGAGTGACAACGGAGAGTCTTCTTGGGAACTTCTTGCTGGGGGGAGTAGGGCACTTCTCTGATGAAGGGGCACTACCAGAGCATGGACTGGTAACAAGGGGGTTATCCCTCATTATCCACGTTTGGTAAGAAGGGGGTGAGGGTAAAAAATCTCACATCACCCATTTGAATACCCCCATGGGGCTTGGGGTATTCACTCTTGAATACCCCTCCTTACCCGTCGTCGTCTTCTTTTTGATGAGATTTTTTTATTTTTTTACATTTTATCTTTTTATTTATTTTGGTGAATACTTGGTTTTTATTTTTGTTTTAAAAGTATTCTACTATTTCCATTTGATAAATTTAATATCACCAAACAACAAATTATATTTTTTTTTGAAGAGATATGTAGAATTTTTTTTATTCATTTATTGAAATTTAAAATAATAATAGCAGTTTTTTTATTTTTTAGGGAAACCTTGTCCCTATTTACCCTGTGCCTTCCTCTATTTTTCAATTATATATTATATAATTGAAAAATTAATAGATTTCAAGTAATTAACAATTTATTTTTTATATTATATAGATTTTCAACATGATGCATTTAGATGAGGGTAAATTATTATAGGGGTTACCCCAGGTTACCCTTGAGTAGAGATAACAGTAAGTAGGGGTAAACTGACATATTAATAATTTTGTGAGAATTAATAATTTAAATCTATATAATTTAAAAATAAAACTAAAATTTTCTGAAACATATTTGTCAAAATATCCTATTTTTAAAGGGTGATTCTATCGAAATTTCGATAGAGTCTCGAATATTCGACAGAGTTTGAGGTTCATGGTAATCTCTTTCAGGGTAATTAACAATTTATTCTGTTAGAAGTTTATTTTAAAAATGTGTCAACATTTTCAACATGGTGCATTTGGATGAGGGGTAAATTTTTAGGGGGTTACCCTTGAGTAGGGGTAACTGTAAGCAGGGGTAACCTGACTTATAAACAATTTTAAGAGAATTAATAATTTTTATTAACTCTATATAATATAAAAAATAAAAACAAAATTTTGTGAAACATATTTGTCAAATGTCCTATTTTTAAGGAGTGATTTTGTCCAATTTTGAAAGGGTCTCGAAACTCTAAAAGAGTTTGAAGTTCATGGTAATCTCTTTTGGGATAATTAACAATTTATTTTGTTGAATGTTTATTTTAAAAATTTGTCAATATTTTCAACATGATGCATTTGGATGAGGGGTAAATTTTTACAGGGGTTACCATTGAGTAGGGGTAACTATAAGCAGGAGTAACCTGACTTATTAACAATTTTAAGAGAATTAATAATTTTTATTAAATCTATATAATATAAAAAATTATAATTATATTTTTTTATGAAGAGATATGTTGATATATTTTATTCATTCATTGGGTTTAAAATAATAATATCAAAAAAATCTTGTTTTATTTTTTTAATGTTAGAATGCAACTATTCATTTTAAATTATAATTATGAAAAATAATTTATAAAAAATAGATAATATTATTATAAGTTATATTATTAGAATTTAGTTCATGAATATTATTTACAAATTATGTTTTATAAAAAAATTTAAAAAATATTAATATATCATGTTACCCTTATTTGTAGTTACCAAATAAGATTTTTTATCCTTAGAGTAAGCTTTTACTTTACCACTGCAATTACAAAATAAGATAAAAATAATCACAGTTCAAGGGTCACCCATACTCAAGGGTGACCCTTACTCAGGGGTAACCCCTATAAAAGTTACCCCCATTCAAACGCAGCCATAGTGTATCTTAAGGGCAGTGGATATCACTTGTGGGAGTTTTACGTTAGATTTTTCATAATTTTTCACATGAATTTAAAAAAAAAAATCCGTTGAATAATTCTTAGGTCTAATTCTATGACTAAGTTGAAAACTTTCTTAGATTTAGTCGACACAAATCTGACACAATTAAATTATCAAACTTTTTGTGGATTACTTAAAATCAGACGGTATTTTATATAAAGTTGGGTCTGTTAATTTTATTAAATTAAATAAATAATGGTTATATAAGAACTTAGAAATTTCCGATTTAAACTAAACAAATTATATAATTAAAATGTGGTTTTCTAGCATCTTGATGCAACCATGGAGCCCAACTCGAGCTCGAGCAGAGGTGAACCGACCCAACTGGGCCCGACTTTGAGAACAGATGGCGGGAAGAAAGGGCCCATTTTGAATCCCTTGTCACCACTGTTGTGGGCCCCACTTCAAAGATAAGTTACCAGGGTTCAAAAATTCGGCCGATGCGGCGATATATCTCTGCCAATACGTATAGTATCGGCTAAAGAGAGAAAAGTTCGATACGGCCGAATATCTTTATTTTTTAGTGAAAAAAATAAATAAATATAGGAGTGGGCCGAGTCGATATCTCTGTCGATATTAATATTTTTAATTTTTTTTTAAAAATAACCTTTTTTATTTTTTTAAATATTTTTTTAAAAAATCACCGAGATTTTAAAAAAAAAATGAGAGAAAAAATTCGGCAGAAAATTCGGCCCATGTCAAAGCACAATCAAAGTAGACGATGAGAAGAATTAGTTGCAAACATGCAATCCCAGGCAAATCAACGATGTAGCTGGCTTGATGCAGACAACTCGACAGTCCATGCAGACAAGTAAATTGATAATTTTATTTTTAGTTTATTTATCTTTCTTTATTTCAATGAAATCTATAAAGATATGAGACCAAGCATTTTAAAGAATAGACTTTTGAATTATTATTAAAATTGAAGAAAAGTTAGAGTTTCACGAAGTCCGTGAGTTGATTTTTCTCTTGAATTTTATTTTGTTAATTGTGTTGAGTTATTTTAATTAGACTAATTGGATTTTATAAGTTGTATTTGAATGCATTATTATTTTTATTTATTATAATTAATTAAATGTAAACTCCACAACTTTTCAAAATAATTCATTAGAAGTTCTTTGAGTTATAAAACTCAAGAACACAAAATTTCTTCATTGAAATCTGTGATTCGATGTAAAATCCCAAGTCTACTATATTTATTTTCTTAAATTAACAGATTTAAATGAAAATTCTTTTCATAGTCAATATATTTACAGGTTTAATAAGATTAATATATATAAATAATAATATCAAGAAAATGACACTGGGTCAAGTCAATGACAAGTAAGACTTTCTGATAGTTACTAATGATGTTAAGAAAATGTAAGACTAGTCTGCGGCATTATACATTAAAATATTTTTTGGTTGGACATATAGACACCAATTTTGCTGCTACCAGACACCACTTTTTCGAATTTTGGGATAAAATTATCATTTTACCCTTCATATTTTTATAGTCCGATCGAATCTCCAAATGGAAGAACCAATCGATCGATTCTAGGAATCGTCCAATCGAACCTCCAAATGGAAGAACCGATCAAACGATTCCAGTAATCGTCCAATTGAACCTCCAAATAGGACCAGTGAATTTCGTTTGAAGCATTGTGGAAGCAAGAATGAGAGAAAAAAAAATAGGATTTGGATTGACCATAGTGACTTTTGCAAGGAAGAATATTTTGACACAGTTTCAGTATTTTGGTCATAACTTTTTACTCCGATTTCCTATTGCATTTATTCTTATTGCGTTGGAAATAAGACTTCAAGGGCTACAACTTTGTAGTTTATTAAATTTCATGATTCGAAACTTAACAAGGTCAAAATTGAGCCGCAAGTTGGTGTATGTGTAGAAAAACAGAATTTATATCCTACTTTCCAAATTAATCCAAAATCCCTAAAATCATGGTGCTTTATCTACAAAATTAGACCATGGCTTGAAAAAGACAGTAAATTTGGATAAATAAAAAAGAGAAAATGTGGGAGAAAGTTTGGGAGTGAGAATTATGGAGGAATTCTCTCAAGCCTTGCCTAATCCAATTTCTTTTAAGCACTATAAATAAAGGGGTTCTGGCATTATAAAATTTGAATTTGAATAATGAATTAAGGTGTGCAAGGACAGGAGGTTGAGAAGACTAGAAGAGAAAAGAATATTCAAATTTAGTCTATGAGTTCTTGTATTTTATTTTTATTTCATGTTTTTGATGCAAAAACCACAAAGCATTATAACTTTTAATTCCAATTTATTTGAATAAAATTCATGGTAGCTTCTTTAGATTTATGGTTTTCCCAATTGTTAAATATTTTATTGTGATTGTTTTTTATGTTATTTTAATTCTTTTTAAGATGTTATGGAATACATTAATTTAAGAGTTTTCAAGGAAAGTAGAACCCCATTTAGAATCGGTGGAACTTAACCTTTGCAGATCTAAGGCTCTTTTCGGAGAGTAGCTTATTTTTAGACTCAGAAAGGAAAGTAGAAATTTTGCCCAAGCCTAAGGCTTGAATTGAAAATTTCTGACTTTATGAAAATAATGATTTTCTTAATTAGAATTTTAATAAATAGAGAACATGAATTTATATTTAATAATTCTAGAAGATTTCATAGTCTAGGCCAAGGTTTTATCTTTAAATGGGATAATATGTAACCCTAATTACTTGTCTCAATTCCATTTACATTATGTGAATATTTCATTATTTTTATTAATTTTTTTTATTCTTTTCTTATTCTCTCAAATTCTTTTAAACTAGGTTGAGATTGATTTAATAGCATTTTAATTTTGTTCTGTTATACTGGTTTGAGATTATTTACAAATTCTAGATTTATACCATTGATTTAATTGAATTGGATTAATTAGTTAAATTTTAGGTTTATATATTGATACCATAACTTTTAGATTTGATTCTTAGAACTGGATTGCCACTAATTTAAAGTCACATTTAAAAATTAGAATTTGATTTTCATATTTAGGTAATTTCTAAAGATCTATACATTTTTTAATCACAACATTTTAATTCCATATATTTTGCTTTTTGTTGTGGGATCGTCCTCGCAATCTTAACGCTATACTATTAAATGGTTCGCGCACTTATAGTTATAAACTTAAAATTTGCATAACAAGTTTTTGGCGCCAATCATCCCGTCTATTTTTCTATTGTTCTTGTTTCTTAACTTTTAGAATTTTAAGTTTCAACCTTCTAATATTTCTAAATTAATTATTAACAAAAATAAAAACTCTAAAATATATGTGTGCAAATTAAATTGAAATTTACATTAATATTATATGAAATTGAATCATTTAATATTTGTAATGACACCAATCAACACTTATTATATAAATCAACTAAAAGATGAACTGGCTATCATAAAAAAATTTAATTTATACAAATTGGTACAGATATCAACTAGAAAATGAAAAGAAAATTCCGATTTCACATTTCATGTCAATTGATTAGGACTATAGACTACGGCCACGTGTCCTTTGCTTTTGTACTTGAGTGCAACCCAAAATGGCATTTTAGCAGGGAAGTGATTTTAACACCCCTACCTTTTACCTACCGTGCATTCCCTTCACATGAAATTTCAATTTTGTCCAACATTAATATCCTCTATTCTCTCTCCTTTCTTGCTTTTTTGGATAAAATAAAAAAATTACATGGAAGGGGTGCACAATGGATAAAAATAGAGTGCAAAAATCATTTCCCTTTTAGCATCTGAATCCTTTAATAATTCTTAGGTACTTATTATTTGGGAGCACTTATACACACTCGGAAATCTTGCCTCTACACACTCGAAATTAGATTTTCGGGTGAAATTACGATTTTACCCCTGCGTTTCCAATCATTCGAATGAATGCCCAGTTCATTTTCACATTCATTCGAATGAATGGGATGAACAGTAACACGGAATACTGTTCAGCCCATTCATTCGTATACGTTGATGGATTCATTCGAATGAATGCCCACCTCATTTTGGTATTCATTTGAATGAATCCATTCATTCGAATTATTGGGTTGAACAGTAACATAGAATACTGTTCAGCCCATTCATTCGATTCATTCATATACACCTGATTCATTTGAATGAATGCCTTCAAACGTGCATTCATTCGAATGAATCAGCTGATTCATTTGAATGAATGTATCAGAGAGAAACTGGGAGTGACAGTCCCTCTGGTTCAGCTGATTCATTCAAATGAATGACCAGTTCATTTTCGCATTCATTCGAATAAATGGGCTGAACAGTAACACGGAATACTATTCAGCCCAATCATTCGAATGAATGTCCAGTCATTCGAATGAATGGATTCATTCGAATGAATGCCAAAATGAACTGGGTATTCATTCGAATGAATCCATCAACGTATACGAATGAATGTTCATTCGAATGAATGAGCTGAACAGTATTCCACGTTACTGTTAAGCGCATTCATTCGAATGAATGCGAAAATGAACTAGACATTCATTCGAATGATTGGAAACGCGGAGGTAAAATAGTAATTTCATCCGAAAATTCGATTTTGAGTGTGTAGAGGCAGGATTTTCAAATGTGTGTAAGTGCTCCCTTATTATTTTTGTGCTAACATGTTTGCCCCATTCAAGTGTCTAGAAAGCGACCGACAAACAGCATAGACCAAACAACTCCGTCAATTCAAAGACGACCTCGAATGTCGTACGTAAAGACCGAAAGGCTGAAATGAAATGAAGAATGTGGTCAGTAATCACCCTACAAAGGTTTGTAGTAATTTTTTTAAAAATTAATGAAAATGGATCGAAACCCAATTAACTTAGAGAAGAGGATGAGTTTATCTGAATTTCTGCCGGCGGCCAATCAGGTAGTCTGATTCGTGTGCATGGCCATCGTCGCAAGTTGCATGCATGCATGAAAAATTCTCACCGCCTTCACGTCGACGTTAAGCTTAGGCTGAGGTTGAGATGTCAACGGAGCTAGGTTTCACATTTGATTGGGATTTTTTTTTTTTCCTCAATTGGAAATTCATGTTCTACATATTTACCATAAAAATAATACGAATTATCATTTATACATTCAATTATCATTTAATCCTCTAGGATTGATTTATTGGAAACTTTATCTTTAACTATATGATTGATTTAAAAAAAAATTAATTAGATGAACAGAGCTCTTCTCAGATTTAAAAAAAAAAAAAAATATATATATATATATATATATATATTACAAATTTTTAAACTTTCTCAGATTTTAAAATTATAATATAATTGATAATGTTATTTTTCTGTACATGATAATCTTGGTGTATGCGTGATGACGAAGCTACTGCCTTCACGTTGGCGTTGAGCTCAGGCCATGCAACAAAAGTCAAAATTTTAAATTCTGGTCAGTCAACAGTAAGTCGGAATTGGGCCCATTCTTTAAGGTTTGAGTGTTAAAAAGTCAGAATTCTTTCTTATTGACCAATTTTTGTTTTCCAAATATGATGCCAAGCCTAATAAATGTTCTCTTTATAATATAATCAATTATAAGTTTGTACAGTAAAACTAGAAATTATGTAATTCTTATTGTTATTATTATTTATTTATATACAAAAGAGAGTCTTCTTGTTTTAATCACCAAAATAATATGAGTCCCCTTGATAGAGTTTTGTAGAATTAAAAGAATAAAATAATTTAAGCATAAAGAGAATTTAGTGTGTCTTTCTTGTCAATTAAGAAGAGACTTCGATTTTATTATATAGAGTATAGAGAGTACAATTAAAGAAAGCAAATCAATTAAATGAGAAAAGCTCTAAATGAAGTAATACAATATTTAAGAAATCACTAATTAAAGAAATAATCTAAATAAATTCTAACACCGCGAGTGTATGTAGTGGAGACTCTACCGGCAAACTTCCTTCTATGGGGGAGAAGGGCATGGAACATTAGAATGGGAACTACTGGAGCATGAATTGGGGTCAGACGGAGGTACAGGACCTTTCTGGAGCTGCTGGAGCTTGAGCTTATGAAGACCCACATGTTCTTTTGTGGATGGAATGTGCACCTGCAAATGAGTAATGACACCTCGAGAATCGGGTGATGCGACGGAGGCCTTGCCGACAAAGTTCTTTCTGCCGGTGACAGGGCATGAACCACCAGATGTGGAACTAGAGGAGCACGGACTGGGTTTAGAAGGATCAACAGAACCTTTCTGGAGCTTTCCAAACAATGAATGCGTTCCTTCCAAATGCCTTCCCGCCTGAAGAAGTTCCAAATTCAAGAGAATGAAGAAGAAGGATATGCTCATGATTGATAATGGGGAGAGATTTGGTTTGCAGAAGGCCATTTCTAAGCAGTAACAAGATTAGAAGAAAGGAATGGGTGTGAGCTGAGACGAGGGAAAGAAGAAGAAGAAGAAGAAGAAGAAGGAAGAATAGTTCAATTAATTAGAGAGGTGGTGAGAAACAATGAAGGGAGATGGCCTTCTTTATAATCAATAAAATTGAGGAGGGGATTCAGGTCTTAGATTTCTCGTTTGAAAGATTTGACTAAAAGACTTTGAAATGTTGATTTAAGAGATGAGTTGAATTACCCAAAACTTACGTCGATACAGTGAATCAACCATTCATAATTTGGCTTAACACAAATAGGCAGTCAATAGGAAAATAGTTAGAAATTTCATGACAAATAGGCAGGCAGTGGAAATTAAAAACATAACAATTTTTCATCCATGTTTTCAAGAGCTCATCATTTGACTCAAAATCTCAATTTCAAGGGTCAGGTCTGTTCAGATCAACGTTAGATCCAGGATTTGACCTGACCCACTTTCTAAGAAGGTGAATTCAGGTCTGGTTGGTAGAACTTAGACTCAATCTGAATTCTGACAAATCCTTGATCTTAATCGATAGTCAGGTACTATCCAATTTTTAGGTTTGAAAATTAGCCGATACAATCTTTGGTGTGTTTTAAATATCAGTTTCTCAGAATACTTTAAAGTATTTAAGAATAACTCTGGTATTTCTATTCCAATTTTTAAGAAATTGCCCCTTTTAAGAGTCTTAATTATGAATTAAATTACTAAAAATTCAACAATGTAATAGACTCAAACCTTTTTGTGGGTTTGGGATCTAATTAAGTATCGAGGATAAATCGGTTTTATTGACCCAATGAGTAAATAAATTTGTCTTTGGCAATATTGTTAGAGGATTTTCATAGAAAATATATAAGCAAACGAATGAAAATTAATTCATAACTTACTTGGACACGATTGGAGACTTTGAAAGTCGAAGTATAGCTCAGAATGTTGAAAATAAGACTAATATTACGTGACTATTGAATTGTGTCAAGACAAGATGGTAGATACGGTAAGAGAAAATAGAAAGTGACCCAAGGAAAGTGCAGTTCAAATTGAAGATGGATAGAGCACAGCTCATGTTGATCCAAGTCAATTGTAAGCGTCCAATATGGATCCTTCGCTCAACTCAAATTACAAGTAAATTGGAAAATTATTCAGCAGTTCAAATCCAATAAGGCTAAATGGTTAAGAAAATGGATTAGTAAGGGCCAGCGTATAGGATTGGCCACTCCTAGCAATGAATTTTTTTTTTTTGACAATTTTCACTACAACATCTCTCGAAATAGGTGGACTAATCTCAACTTTAAAATGAAAATTTGGCTGATTTGGTCTTTTTAGTAATTCAATGCTAACCTGTCTCACTAAGTAAGAGTTTTAAGTTCAATTTCTACTCTATCCCAAAATATCTCTCCATAAAGTTACTTTGTGTATGTGGGTAAAGAAGTCTATACAAACCTTTAGGATTAGTTAGGTGCTCTAAGAAATTTGAATACCTTAATGATAAAAATATTGTTCAACATCTTAAATTCGAGTCAAATTCAAAAATTGGAGCATTATATGTAAATAAGGGTATCCCTCGGCTGTGTCGAAAACACAGTTTTCTGAGATACTTGATAGAATTCATAAATCGTTAAATTCAAAAATCCAATTTAGTGAGTTTTCAATGTGTACGTTTCCTTGGTAACACCTTCATATAGGTTTAGTCAAGGATACAAAAATCGGCTCAGCCGATATCAACTTGTCTCCTCTTCTTCTTCTTTTTCAAATCTTGCTCGTTTTTCTATTTTTTCTAAATTGAAAAAAATAAAAAAAATGAATAAATAGACCTTTTTTTATATTAAAAAAAAAGTAAAAATAAAAATATCTGCTGATATTTATTTGATATGGACAAATATTTGCCGAGTAGGCCTGTAAATAGATCTACATCTGGCTTGTCCGAACCAGATCCAGAAGTCCATTTGCAATTCGGTTCTTAGAGTGCAATAAGGACTCGCGGACCGAATCCTAAAGTCCATGCAAAAACCTTTAATATTAATGCAAAAACCTTTTATATGGTCCTAGTTATCATAAGGACTCGCGGACTGAATCCTAAATTCCATGCAAAAACCTTTTATATGGTCCTAGTTATCAATTTCATTTGAGTATTGGTCCCTTTCTATCATTTAAATCTATTTCAACCTGCTTGGTCGAAATAAATGAAACAGATGCACTCTAGCAAAAATTAATACCATACATCATCCTGATAGATAATTTATTTATTTTTTTGAATGATGGTTAGTAAATTTTCATTCACATGGGGAGAAAGCCCAAATATGTACAATGGAAAGAACCAACAGCTCAGGCCAGACAGAGATTACCGAAAGGAACAAAAATTAAGGGAACCTGGGCCAAACCCAAGAAAAGCATAGAAATGCTCCAAGAATGGGTCCGAAAACAGGCACAAAAAAGAGTCCCATACTGGCCAAAGGAGGAGGATCATGGCAGGGGTAGAAATCTCAGTACCATAAATTTCCCTCTCTTATTTTGCCTAAGGTGGAGTTCCAGCCTTTCCAAAATTTTCCCTAAGGTGAAGAACGTGAGAAGAACCTTTGAAGAAAAAGGAAGAAGAGAATGAACAGCACTTGCAGTTGGTTCTTGATCTAAAAAATATGTAAGACTCTTGGGGGCTTGAGATAAATTTATAGTGAATGGAGAGGAGTTGTTGGTAGTGAGAGTAAAGGTCACGATAATCGATCGTCGAAGCTGCATGAATCGATGGATGATTCGCGCCAACGCAATTGCTTCAAATTGTCAACTTTTTGGGTTATTTACAGTTTAGTCTATTCTAACTTATTTGCATTTTAATCCATTTCATTTATTTCCAATATTTAACTAATTAAAAGATTTATTTAATTTAATCCATTTTGTGCAAAAAGTTGGATTTTAAAATCTTTAAATACCATAAAATTTTGGAGAATTATAATTTATTAAAATATTTTTTTTTAAATAAAAATCATATTTTAATACTGTTCCCTTAACTCAAGTTGTATTTATTTAAAGGATTTAAAGCCCTAATTTTTAACATTCAAAAATATAAAATGATATGTCTAAACATAGATTAGATAACACATAATTTCTTAGAATTTTTTAACTTCTAAAATTATTTCTTAAAGATCGGGACCCTTTTTGGGTCAAAATAATAATATTTCTGAGATCAAAATATATTTTAAAGACTCTATATTTCTAGAATTTAAATCCCTAGCAAGGAAGTCAATTTAATTCAATCAACATGCAAACAATAATTCAAAATCATTAAAATAACACTATTCATAGTAAATTATCATTTTCCCCTCCCAACTTAAGCTAGTTGGATCAAAGAGCTACCGATCTCTGATTGGGCTAAACCTGGACTTTTCAAAAAGTCCAATCCGTAATCTTCACGATAACTAATCAAAACATAATTATTAACATAAACCACACAATCAATATTAATTTTGGGTCGGAATATTACACTGATCTAACTAAAAAGCCCAAAACGTGTTACGTTGGGTTAGGGGTAAACTGCCTCCTATATACACTCCTCATATTATGCTCTTGGACGATATGTGACTTTCCTCACACCCATCAGCATTTCCGCTGTCGGTGGGACCGTCAGGGCCCAATTTCTCAGATTTTTTACCCTTCTTATGTCCTTCCGATCTTATGTTTGTTCGAATATTAAAACTCATAGTTGAAAAATTGTAAATTTTTTGTATCAAATATAAATTTGGGATCCACTAATCGATGCAGTAAATGTTGATATACACTTAACAATCCAAACTGACTTATGATTTTTTTTTTGAGAAATCCTGCCAATAGAGAAATACAAATTTTAATCATTTCATTTGACGATCTCTTTAAAATGTGTCTTTTATATAATTTTTTTTTTATAGATATTAAAATTAGATAGACATCAAAGGTTCATTAAAGGGTCAACATTTACCGTTGGACACATGATAGCAATGAGACTTTGCCCAATTGACTGAAAGATAAAAAAGTCCAACTTCGTAAACTAGTCTTGGAGTGGGCTAAGCCCAGACCATTCTCATCTTTAAAATGAAAATTTAGCTAAATTGACCAAAGTTTTAAGAAGCATGCCCTCACCAAGAGAGCAATGGTGCAGGTCACTCATTCTCTCCAATCTTCTCCTCAAGTTAGGTGGTTCATCCTTGTTAACTCATGCTATGTTAACATAATTTTCTCATGGCCTAGTATTGGTGAGGCTCACAGGTAGTGAATTCATCTGTGAATGTTTTAGTAAAATTATATCTGAGTTTTCCCCACGTTAAATTTTAAAAAAAAAAAAAAACATAATTTTCTCAGTACTAGATGCATTTACCATGTAAAGGGAATTGGTCAGCAACAAATGCAAGAACCAAAGACGATCATAATTATTTTAATGTTTGTTTGTAACTAACTTGTATTAAAAAAATTTAGTTAGTGAATAAGTTGAGTCAGATTTGATAACCCAGTTGAACTTAGGCCAAGATATGTAGGTACTCAGTTCGGCCCACCATTTAATAAATAAGCCAAGTATGCTATCAATTTAAGCTTCATCAAATATTTGACTCAGGTCAATCTATATAATAAATGAGTTTTCTTAACTATACGTCGAATTTATCTATTAAAGATTAGTTATGTTGAGTAATCCATTTAATAAATGATTTTGATTAGATATAAGTCCTAATAGGTTAACCATTTAATAAAATTGCTAGGCGAGCCATATAGACACCTGACTTTTATGCCTCTGTACACCCAATTTCAAATTTTTCGTGTGAAATCATTTTGCCCTTCTGTATTTTATCATCTGAATGTACCTTCAGTTCATTTTTAAGTTTATTTGAATGATTCGATCGTCCGAAGGAACATATCAGTGAAAAATATGTTCCTTCCGACGATTGAACCCTATACAATCGAATCGTTTGAAGGATCACATAGGATAGTTCTTGGTAAGTAAAATTGACTTTGGATGTGTAAAAAATAGATGGGACAGATGACCATCACATGGTCAAGAAAAATATTGATAACCACATTCTTGAAGATCTTCTGTTAAAGCTTCAATTGTAATTCGACTCCTTACTTACTCTTTCCGAATCGAATAACAAAATTATACAAATCAATCGTTGATACTCCAATATCTGGATTTTCATTTCTAAGGGTCGTCAAAATTTGGCGAGATAGTATATTGCTACACCTCATTTCACTGATCTTTTTTTTTTCTCAACATTTGAAAAACATCTTGTACATTGAGAGATCATGATTGTGCTCCAAATTTTTAATCATCAACATCCATGGTCCATCAACAATTTGTTTCCCTTAAACTTCAAATGGACAATTGCAATGGCGTGTGTATGCTTTCCTCTTCCTCTCATTATCTTCCAAATTAACAGTGCCGAGATATTTACCTCCTCTATCTCAACGAAGTACTAATTTATTTTCTTTATTACATGACCTCTTGATGGTAGATACAAATCATTCTACAAGAGCAATATCCTTAACACATTTTATAAGATCCTCACGACTTGAGAAATACTCTCAACAAACTCCATACCACTTAAGGATTCAAAACTACCTCCATCACCACAATCCACAATGATTTCTAGAGAAATTAGATAAGAGAGAGTTACTTGAGATTCGAGATAAGAGATTCAGAGAGACACTTTCGAACTCAGTCGTGCTCTCAGTTAAATTCGTTCAAAGGATCCTATGTGATCCTTTGAACGATTCAACTGTGTAGGGTTCGATCGTCCGAAAGAACATATTTTTCACTGATGTGTTCGTTCGGACAATCGAATCACTCGAATGAACTTAATAATGAACTGAAGGTTCATTCAGATGATAAAATGCAGAAGGGTAAAATGGTAATTTCACCCAAAAATTTGAAATCAGGTGTATAGAGGCATAAAAGTCGGGTGTCTATATGGCCCGCCATTTGCTAAGAATGACTAAACTTATTAGAGGTTGGTTTAGTACTCGTAAGGTGCAACTCAAGCTGAAATTTTCATGGTTGAGTAAAATTGACTCAATTCTGAGCCATGTCTGAATTTTGATTCTTGGAACTCTGAAATGAATTCAATTGAGTCAATAAATTCAAATTCCCTTTCTTCTTCTTGTATTTTCAAAATTTGATGAAAAAGAAAAACAATAAAAAATTCGTATGGATTAAAAAAATGGCTGAGTTTCAATAAAGTTTTGTGAGGTGTCAATCGAGGAGTGCATTATTCTCATCTAATGAAATTAAACTCGCTATGTATTGGGCCTTTACATTTGAATTAAACTTGGGCCTTGCATGGGATTTGAAAGAGTTTCAAGCAGTGTAATAAATAACGGTGGTAAATATAGCTTTACCACATTTTTATTGGAAAAAAACGTTATAGCAATATTATCAAAAAATTACAGCACTTTCATTTTTATTGAAAAATTCCTTATAGCAATATTACGGTGGTAAATATAACTTTACCACATTTCTTGAGATAATATTTCAACCATCAAAGTTTGAAAAAGAAAAGAACCCAAAGCACATGCCTTGGGCTTCTTGTATTTTTGGTCTTTGGTGCATGGAACTCGACATCAGGCCATGCAAGCGCAAATTGCACGTTGGCGTAAAGGTAAAGGTAGGGCTTTCATCATTCCTTGAGAATCCTGATCTGACCATTTTCCTCCTACCACCTTCATTTATCTTGACCCCGCCGCCTTCATTTTTCTTATGTTTCAATGTCTGACTTGACCCGAGAAATCAGTGAGTTTGGATTATTATTTGTATATTTCATATCCGATTGGGTTGGGAAGAAACCCCATATAAAATTCTGGTAAGGTTGGATTGATAAATTTAAAATCGACTTGACCCGACATAAGTAGACCCAACTATAGTGCACCAAGTTATAAAATAGTAATGATTAGAATTGAAACTCGGATCGAGTTGGGTCGGGTCAGAAATTTAGGTCGGATTGGGTCGAGTAATTTGTGTCGTCAATTTGGCTCGGGTCGAGTCAGGTTCAGTAAATTTTGATATGAGTTGAGTTGAATTTATAAAAACTGGCTTGATCCACGCGAGTTTCAGTCCTACCTCTTCCCTTCTTTTCATAAATTACATGTTCATTCATGGGAAATTCATGTGGAGAATACAAAACATATAGACGAAGTGGAGCCATTGGATGCAATAAGTGATGGGCCACACCTTAGATGAGAAGATTGGATTTGTAATGCTAGAAATTGGACTGCTTATTTGGATTAAGCCAAAGAACCATACTTGAAGGATTAGGGTCCACTTGACCAGCGTGAGTGTTGCTCCTATCTTTCTTCAGTCAATTTCTACATTTCTACATTTTATTTTTTTAGTCCAATTTCATAGTCCCTGGACAAATCTTTGTAAGAATGTGAACTCAAACCCCTTCACTCTGATCTATAATGTAAAAAGAAAAAAATGACAGCAGTAACAACTTTAATTAAATAACTCTACTATATATATCCTAAAACAATCAATTTCTTCCTTTCCTCATTGCTTTAAAAAGCAACCCATTTCATGTGTCTCCTCCTCCCATTTTATTTTTAATTTTTTTTTAATATAACTTTGCTCTCTAGAGTTGTAAACCAACCCTTTAATTATGTTATTAGAACTCAATATTTTATGAAATTTGTTTAAAATTTTAAAAATTGTCCATAAATGATGGTATTATTGAAAATGGTCAATAAATGATGACAAATAAAAAAAACATTTTAATTTAAATGTCTATAAACGATTAATAACTTTCAACAACATTCAGTGAGATATTAAACAATGTCTTTTTAATTTGAGTTCTCATCTTACTTAGACTTAGAATGGACACTTGAAAATTTGAATTAGAAGATGAAGGTTGAAATTTTGACCGTTATGTGACTATTGAATTATGTGCAAGACACGGTGGTAGCTAGGATAATGAAATTTAGAAAGTGGTTAGAATGGATCAAAACTCGTGGTGATCATTTGAATCTTAACCGTCCAAATATGGATCATTTGCTCAACTCAATTGAGCAGTCAATAGGAGAATAATACAGAATTTCAAATCCAGAACATGGTTAGTTGGTTAAGAAGATGGATCATTGAAGGGTCAAGATTTACCATTGGACACTCAATAGCAATGAGAATCAGGCTTCTCTGGCTTTAATTTCCTAATGTTGCTTTGGGCCTTTTCCTTTTCATTTTTCTGAAAGTTTGAAACAGTTCAACTTCATGAACTAGTGTGGGTGTGGGCTAAGCCCAGATCATTCTCATTTTCAAAATGAAAATTCAGCTAATTTGACCTTCATCTTTTGTATTCTCCACATGATTTTTTTTCAGTAATGCATGGATTTTTTTCGTTTGGGTAAAGCTTGTGCCATGCATGTGATGTAAAAGGTGGCGGGTTTGAAGTCTAAAGTTTGTAATTTTGACATTTTAACTTTTATTTTGACGTTTAGTCTAGTTGGAAATTCATCTACTTAAAATATCTACAACTAAAAATTAAAATTGAAGACAATATCTTATCACTTTTGGATGATTTAATACAATATTTATATAGTAGAAGCTCTTAGAGTATCGAACTTAGATACAACTAACAAAATGGGAGTGGAGTAAGCAAGTAGATGGGCCTTTTTTTGTTGCCCCGCTCTTGTGTTTCAGGCCTTTCCTATGGCCTGTTACCCCTCTGCCTGGCTCGGACTGTCTCAAACTGTAATTTTTTTTTTTTTGGCTTTTTTCTGAATAAATAACTAATCCATCATTCAAGAAAAAAAAAAAAAAAAGACTTTTAATAGATGACCAACTTCTCAAGAGAAAATCACCAACTCAGCCTCCTTACTTTTGACTTTTACCTTCAGTATCCATTCATGTTCAGACAATTGAATCGAAAAACAGAGCTGTTTTGTCATGAGAAAATTCTCCAGATAGTATTTCTTGCATCAATTTTTGAAGAAAACTCAAGAACCCTAGATAATCACTCAAACAGTGGTCCAGATGCCATCTACACTTGGATAAATGTGATATTTTACTTAATTCATCCATTATATAATTCAGTATAAAACCTCATCGATTGACAATCTAAACGAATGTGTTACAAGTTCCAATGTCAAATGTAAATACATTGAACGAATGAAATCACTAAATTCAATATATGATCCTCATTGAGTCTGGTTATTCCCACACAATTTATTGCTTTACTACGGACATTCATATGTAACTCGACTAAGAATGCTGATCATGATCCGCATGTTCCATATTGGATTTCAACACTGATCAAAGGTGATCCTGCAAATAGGTGCCGATGCCGGGAGTGACAAGGGAGAGTCTTCTTGCGAACTTCTTGCTAGGGGGAGTAGGGCACTTCTCTGATAAAGGGGCACTACCAGAGCATGGACTGGGCCCAGAAGGAGGAATTGGAGTTTTGTCGAGCTTCTCGGCCGTCGATCGTGGCCTTGCAGCCTCAAGAAGTTCCAAATTCAAGAAAATGAGGAAGAAGAAGAAGAAGAAGGCTTTAAGAGTTATTGAAGAGACATTTAGTCTACAGAAGGCCATGTTTCAGAACTCAGAAGAAAGATATGAAGAAAAGAATAAATGGGTTAAGAAGATGAAATGTGGAGTGGCGATGTGATTATGGGAATGAAAGAGGAAAGATTGGTGGGCTTTTATACTATAGATTTGGGCTTCATCTTCGTGTCTTTGGTCATTAATCGATCGAGCCGTCCATTGTTTTCATCTAATAGTGGGCCACACTAGTCAATGCCTTCCATGGCCCTGATTGGTCTGCATGGTCAGTTTTCTACGTGTTCACGGAACTGGAATCTGGATCGGGTCATGCATACCAAATTTTTGACGTTGGCGTAACTATGGGGGCTTGAATTGGATTCTCAACGGGTTCGATTTGGCTAGGTCAAATTTTAAATTTTACGTTAGGACTTTTTTAAAAAAAATAAGCCACATTCAACCTTATCATGTAGCCCTTCAACCAGGGGTCCAAATATCGGCCTATAAGTTTTTCTCCCCTTCGATTCTTCCATTTATTTGCATTTTGGTCCAAAAATTTTATGGTAATTTCAGAAAATTTGGGACTTCTTGAAAATATAATTTTTTCATTAAATATCGGTCATATACATATTCAATTATTTATTTAAGTTTTGAATATGATTAATATTAAAATTAACAAAAAAATGAAGAGAAATGATAAAAAAAATTAAATTATGAAAAAACATGTAAGAAATTTTTGATAAATTTAGTGATTAAGGCATTAAGCATTTTACATACTTTTATACTAATTTAAGATAAAATAATTAATAATAAATATTTAAGATCTCATTTAAAAGCTATTTATTTGTGATCCCATTCCCACTGACTTTGTTCGGGGGCTAGGGGGCAGAGCCCCCGAGCAAAAAATTTTATTGGAGGGAACCACATAAAATCCTTGTGTCTTGTATGTGATTGATATGTGGTTTTAAATTCATCTAATTTTTTAAATTCTTAATCTTAGAGGCAGAAATTTTAATGGATTTTAATGGGTTGTGGGCCCTAGGACCGATATTATTACTTTTAAATTAAAAAAAAACTGACACAGACTGATAATCAGAAATATCGGCCGAAATATTTCAGACCGATAAACAGTACATATATCGGCCAATATTAGGACATAATATTGCCTATATCGTGTGGGGCCCACAACCATATAGATTTTTTTTTACCACTCTTTCCATCCCGATACAACCAATATCAGGTGATATGTGAACCGATATACGGGCCGATATATCGTCCGTATCGGTCGATATTGGTTTTCTTTTTTTTAAAAAAAAGGAAATAAATTTCAAAAACCGATATTTATACATATCGGCCGATATGGTGACCGATATTTCAGACCGTTTATCGATCATTTCGGCCAATAACCTTTATGTGCGGCCGATACATAGCGTATCGGCCGATATAGTGCAGTCCTAAAAAACTGCTACATATCGGCCGATACGCTATGTATTGGCCGATATCTCGACCCTGCCTTCAACTATAATAAAAACTTTTCAAGTTATTGATTAATTCTCAATTTTGGGTGAAACAAGGTTTGAAAGCCTTAGTTTTTGAATGAGGGCATGGTCCTTCCAGACTCGGGTAAAATCTTTTTGGTATGGAAATGATATTTGAAGAAAATTTCGCACATTTTTATAAAAATATAATCATGCATACTCTGTGCAATTATTTTAAATATTAATGTCAATTATTTAGTTAATTTAATAAATGTTTTATTGAAGAAAATAATATTTGATTATGAGTGCTATTGAGTTGGGAGTGTTTAAGCACGGAAAATGGGTTGCTTTGAGTCATGATCAGATCATAGCTCATATATATTAATTTTCGTTAGATTTGGCCATTGGACATGAGTCACACCGACTGTAATGAGCCCCACAGTCCAACCGACCATATTCTTCCTTTCCGCCCTGTCTTTACGTGTGATGAGGTCGTCTTTGAATTCATAGAGTTGTATGTTTAACGTTGTAAGTGCTTCCTTAAATATTTGAATGGGCAATAGAAGAGACAACAATAAAAGCTTTATTTGGAATGACTCATATACATGGGTCCCATAGATTAATTTGAAATCTCTGAACTATAATAATGCAAATAAAATCGACGGCTCATATTATCGATATTTTAATAGATACAATCTTTATAATTCAGTATATTTTAGTGAAGACAAACACTGAGATGACTTGAATTTAATCAATTTTTAAATATATGATGGTGTTGGCTTTAAAATATATAATTATTTTATTAATGATAAGAATTTATCGTACCAGTAAAACTCCTGTGAGGTTCATGTATGCACCTTACAAATATTACTCTAAAATTCTTGGTCCACTATAGGCGTATCTAAAAAAACAGGTCTAATAAAAAATGAAAGGAGATAAGATTGAAAATTCCTTTGCCCCCAGCAGTTTGGGAGGCAAACATATGATAAATTTTGGCATTTTGAAGGCAAACTATCTTTGGGCCATCAGGGCCAAAACAATTGAGAAGCTCTCTGATGGCACAAAGATAGTAGAGATGGGACCAAAAGTTGGCATTGGGGCGGTTGATTTGGTTGGCCAAATCCGAGCAAAAAAGCAACTGATGGATCGGGTGGCCCAGCTAAAAAAGAAACAACAAAATTTTTTGGACAAAGGTTAAGAAAGACAGTTTTGCATCAGGCCCAATAGCATGAATGCAAGAAACACCATTAAATCATGTTCCCTACAGTTGTAAAGTACTCTCAGCTTGGGACCATTAGAAGCAAAAGGAGAAATAAATTCTACGCCCGACTTGATCAGCGTAAGCTGTCCTCTGTCCATCTTCAATTTGAACTGCCCTTTCCCTGGGCCACTTTCTAAATTCTCTTACCGTATCCACCATCGTGTCTTGGACACAATTCAATAGTCACGTAATATTAGTCTTATTTTCAACCTTCTGAGTTCTATTTCAACTTTCAGAGTCTCCAATCGACTCTAAGAAGTTATGAACTAAAAGCCCCATTCTGTAATCTCTATTATAAAATGAAGGCTTTGATCGCTCCTTTCTCTCTATCACCCTTCACTTAACCAAATCATACGAACAATCCATTACTCCCTTTTCCTCAGATCTTTCTTTCAATCTTCTTACTTCTGAGAAATGGCATTTTGCAGAGTTAATCTCCCCAAATTAACTTTCATAGCTGTATCCTTCTTCTTCCTTCTCTTGAATTTTGAGCTGCTTGAGGCTGCCAGGCTTTGGAAAACAGAGCAGTCACTGCCTGACAAGTTCCAAAGAGGTTTTGTTGAGCCTTCTAAACCCAGTCCATGCTCCTATAGTTCCAAATCTGGTGACTCATGCCCTGCCGCCGGCAGCAAGAATTTGGCCGGGAAGCTCTCCGTTGCACCACCCTATTCTCGTGGTGTTGCAATGGAAAATGTGGGTATTGGTCAGCTCCATCTCCAGAGTCTCCAGAAAGGTCCTGAAGCTCCTCCTGGTACCAATCAATGCTCCAATTCTGTCCCTGGAAAGGAACCGTGCCTTCCTCCAAAGAAGAAGAATTAAGCAAAAGGGCTGCCGGCTTTGATACACTTTCACATCGTAATTTTTAGACTTCAATTTTATGGGAATGGAATAAACTGACTCAATTAGTCGAATACTCATTCAAATCACTGGATGTATTTTTCACTTTATATTCGATTCTGTACTACATTGTTTCATGTTTCCAATAAATAAACCTTTACACTGAATTATACAATAGATCTGTCAAATGAATGACCATGTTTATTCTATAGTCTAAATGAATTATTGTATTGTTTGGATAATCATTTACTTTTTGGTAAGAAATGGCGGAAGAGACGCTCTTTACATATTTCTAAGATTGTGAAGTAGACACTAAGTTAAAAATAAAGTTTTCAATAAATCAATCGTAGAGTACTAAATGCATCCCATTTACATGTAGATATGCACCAAGTATAGAGGATAATTGAATGTTTAAATGATAATTCCTATTATTTTAATGGTAAATATGTAGAACGTGAATTTCCAATTAAGGAAAAAAAAAAAAAAAAACAAATGTCCCAATCAAATTTCAAACCTAGCTCCCTTGACATCTCAACCTCGTCCTAAGCTTAACGTCCACGGGATGGCCGTGAGAATTTTTCATTCATGCATGCATGCAGCTTGCAACGATGGGTATGCACACGAATCAGAGCCATTGAGCAGCTACTGGATGAGAATAGTGGACTACCTGATTGGCCGCCGGCAGATATTCAGATAAACTCATCCTCTTCTCTTTTTTTTTTTTTCAAATCTTGCTCGTTTTTCTATTTTTTCTAAATTGAAAAAATAAAAAAATGAATAAATAGACACCTTTTTTTTAAAAAAAAAAAGTAAAAATGAAAATATCTAGTGATATTTATTTGATATGGACAAATATCAGCCGAATAGGCCTGTAAATGGATCTAGATCCGTTTACAGCTATCCTTGTGCCAGATTAAGCTCACTGCCATAATCTTCTCCACCCTTCTGTCAACCAGCCAGCAAACCAGTAAACTATACAGCAACCCTCTCTTTCCCTACCTTCTTACTTCTCAGCGATACCTTCCTTCCATTCACACCCTCTCGCTATCTCTCTGTCTCAACCCAACGTCTCCAATTCTCAGTAGCCTTCACCTTTCTTTTCTTTACTTATCCCCACCAACCTTATTATAATTATTATTTCCCACCTACTTACCATTACTCATCCAAGACCAAAGTTATTAGACGTGTTGACCATTAGCCCAACTCCATTTAACCCATTTAGTTTCATTTTAATTCTATTATTTACACTAAACCCATTATTCACATCCATTAGTTCTATTAAACACATCTAAATTCCTTTAACCCGATCCCCGCTGCGTCATTTCTAGGGACAGAATTGGAGCATTTATTGGTACCAGGAGGAGCTTCAGGACCTTTCTGGAGAATCTGGAGATGGAGCTGACCAACACCCACATTTTCCATTGCAACACCACGAGAATTGGGTGGTGCAACGGAGAGTTCCCGGCCAAATTCTTGCTGCCGGTGGCGGGGCATGAGTAACCAGATTTGGAACTATAGGAGCATGGACTGGCTTTAGAAGGCTCAACAAAACCTCTTTGGAACTTGTCAGGCAGTGAATGCTCTGTTTCCCAAAGCCTGGCAGCCTCGAGCAGCTCAAAATTCAAGAGAAGGAAGAAGAAGGATACGGCTATGAAAGTTAATTGGGGGAGATTAACTCTGCAAAATGCCATTTCTCAGAAGTAAGAAGATCGAAAGAAAGATCTGAGGAAAAGGGAGTAATGGATTGTTTGTATGATTTGGTTAAGTGAAGGGTGATAGAAACAAAGGAGTGATCAAAGCCTTCATTTATAATAGAGATTACATAATGGGGCTTTTAATTCATAACTTACATGGACACGATTGGAGACTTTGAAAGTTGAAATAGCACTCACTATGTTGAAAATAAAGCTAATATTACGTGATTTTTTTTTTAAAAATAATTCATATATTAAAATATAATAAAAAGGAGGTTAAAAAACACAAAAGAAAGGAAGGCTACAGGCACGAGAAAAAGATAAAAGGTAATATTACATTACCATTGAATTGTGTCCAAGACACGATGGTGGACACGGTAAAAGACTTTAGAAAGAGGCCCAAAGAAAGAGCAGTTCAAATTGAAGATGGTAGAGCACAGCTCACGTTGATCTAAGTCGATCATAAGCGTCCAATATGGATCCCTCGCTCAACCCAAATTACAAGTAAATGGGAAAATTATTTAGCAGTTCAAATCCAATAAGGTTAGATGGTTAAGAAAATGGATTAGTAAGTGCCAACGTACAGGATTGGCCACTTCCAGCAATGATTTCTTGAGAATTTTCACTAAACATCTCTCGAAATAGATGGATTATTCTCATCCTTAAAATGAAAATTTGGCTGATTTGGTCTTTTAAATAATTCGACGGTAACCCGCTTCACTAAGTGGGAGTCTTAAGTTCGATTTCCACTTCACTATAAAAAATTACTCTCCATAAAATTACTTAGTGTATGTAGATAAAGAGACTTTCACAGACCTTGAGGATTGGTCATATTCTCTAAAAAAGTTGAATACCTTGATAACAAAAAATTCAAGTCAAGCCCAAAAATTGGAAGAATATATGTAAAGTGCATACATAAATCTCTTAGGAGTTTTACTCGTAGGACTCATGGCCAACTCAAAAATCATGAATTCTTACCATTAATAAAATAATTATATATTTTAATTTTAACACTATCATATATTTAAAAATGGATTAAATTCAAGTCATCTCAGTGTTTGGCCTACTTGACCTTTACCCTCTCTTTAAAATTGTGGAATCCAATTAATGTCTTCACTATAATATACTGAATTATAAAGTTTGTATCAATTAAAATATAGATAATATTAGGGGTTAAAATCTCGATATCGGCCGATATTTTGGTAGAAAATTTTCTCTCTCTAATATTTTTTTTAATTAAAACTACCGATATCGGGCGATATATATCGGATATCGGCTGGTATCATAAATATCGGCCGTGCATATCATATCAGCCAATATTAAAACCCCTGGATAACATGAGACGCTGATTTTATTTACATTATTATAGTTCAGAGATTTCAAATTAATCTGTGGGACCCATGTATATGACTCATTCCAAATAAAACTTTTATTGTTGTCACTTGTATTACCCATTCAAATATTTAAGGAAGCACAACTCGATATGAATTCAAAGACGACCTCATCAACGTAAAGACAGGGCAGAAATGAAGAATATGGTCGGTGGAGTTCGGAAATGAAGAATGTGGTCGGTGTATTATCTTTTAAACTTATCATATCAAATCAAGCCTATTTTTCTATTGTTATTGTTTCTTAACTTCTAGAGTTTTAAGTATCAACCTTCTCATATTTCTAAATTAATTATTAATAAAAATATAAAACTCTAAAATATAAGATTATATGAAATTGAATAATTTAATATAATAATACTATACAATTTGCAATGCCACCAATCAATACTTCTTATATAAATCAACAAAATTAAACGATATTTTATATAAAGTGGAGTCTGTTACTTTATAAAACTAAATAAATAATGGTTATATTTAGAAATTTCTCATTTGAACTAAACAAATTATATAATTAAAATGAGGTTTTTCGAATCTATTAAATTTATTCTATTAAATAAAACAAATAAATATATTTAAATGAAAATTCTTTTTATAATCAATATATTTTCAAGTTTAATAAGATTAACATATAATAATAATAATATCAAGAGGATAATAACATTGTGTCACGACAATGTCAAGTTTGAGTTTCCGACAATTACTTATGTTGGTGAGAAATGTCAGACTAGTCATGAGGCATTATATATTAAAATATATTTTTCGGAGAGGTATGATAGAGTTATTTTTTTATATTTTCTCTGTTCCAAAATATTTGTAATATTTTAAAAAAATAAATTTTTTAAGGATCATTTTCATGCGATCACACCAAAAGCTTATTAATAGATTCTCTCAGTCAATGCATACTTGATATGAATGACGAATAACCCTCAATAAACTTAATTTAGTACTCACCGGACCATTAGGGCCCAATTTCTCAGAATTTTTGCCCTTATTGGGCTCGGCCTGGGCCTCTGGGCTAGGGCCTCTTCAAATAATGTGCTTCCAATCTTATGTTTGTTCGAATATTAAAAGTCATAGTTGAAAATTGTAAAGTTTTTGTAACAAGTATGAATTTGGGATCCACTGATCAATGCGGTTAATGTTGATATACACTTAACAATCCAAACTGACTTATGATTTGATTTGAGAAATCCTGCCAATAGAGAAATACAAATTGCAACCATTTCATTTGAAGATCTCTTTAAAATGTGTTTTTTATATAATTTTTTTGATAGATATTAAAAAATTTAAATTATATTGATACCAAAGGTTCATTAAAGGGTCAACATTTACTGTTGGACACACGATAGCAATGAGACTTTGCCCAATTGACTGAAAGATAAAAAAGTCCAACTTCCTAAACTAGTCTTGGTGTGGGCTAAAGCCCAGACCATTCTCATCTTTAGAATGAAAATTCAGCTCAATTGACCATAGTTTTAAGAACAATGCCCTCACCATGAGAGCAATGGTGCAGACCACTCATTCTCTCCAATCTTCTGATCCTCGTTAACTCATCCTACGTTACCATAATTTTCTTATGGCCTAACTTTAGTGTACCTTAATGATAGTGGACTCATCCGAGAAAGTTTTATTAAAACTGTGTCTAAGTTTCTTACACGTTAATCTAAAAAAAAAAAACCAATTTTCTTGGATAAAGGAATTGGTCAGCAATAAATGCAAGAACCAAAAATGATCATTCAAAAGGTGTCACAGATGCCATTTAGACTTGGATAAATGTGAGATTTTACTGAAGATACATCCATTATATAATTCAGTATAAACTATAAAAGCTTTAATGATTGAAAATGAAAATAACTGAGTCACAAGAACCATGTCAAATGTAAATACTCTCAACAAATGACATCAATAAAATCAGTAAATGACCCGACAGAGTTCTCCACTCACTGAGTCTGGTTATTAGAACATTAGCAAACGCCGGTACGTTGCTTTATTACAGACATTCATATGTAACTCGACTGAGACGGCTGATCAAGATCCTAATTTTCGATATTGGATTTCAACACTGATCAATGCTGATCCTTCAAATAGGTGCCGATGCCGGGAGTGCCAACGGAGAGTCTTCTGGCGAACTTCTTGCTAGGGGGAATAGGGCACTTCTCTGATGAAGGGGCACTATGAGAGCATGGACTGGGCCCAGAAGGAGGAATTGGAGTATGATCGAGCTTCCCAAGAAACGATTGTTTTCCTTCTCGAGGCGGCGGATTCGCCGCCTCAAGAAGTTCCACACTCAAGAGAAGGACGACGACAAAGAAGAAGAAGTTGGGTTTTAGAGATGATGCCGAGACATTTATTCTGCAGCAGGCCATCTTTTGGGAACACAGAGAAGAAGAACTGAATTTGTGTGAAAGAAGAGTGAGAGGAGATGATGAAAAGAGGAAATGTACTGTTTTATGGTTGGCAGTAGATTTGTTAGGAATGGTGATGGGAATGAAGGAGGAAGAAGTTGAGGCCTTTTATACTTGAGATTTGATCACCGGTCAATCGAGCGTTCCGTTGTTCTAATCTAACAGTGGGCCATCCCATTGGTGGGCCCACCTCAATGTTCATGTGACTCGGACCAGGAATTAGTAAATTGTACGTTGGCGTAAAGGTAGCGGCTTGAATTGGATTTTCAAAGGTCGGAGGTAAAATTTTAAATTTAACAACAGATTAATTATTTTGTTTTTATAGAATGAAGACCCAGTGTTCCCCATCCAAACTTATCGCAAAGACATTTAAGTTTATGTACAGTGTTAATTTAAATTATTATATCATCATTAAATTCATTGTCCTATTTATTTATTGTCAATTTCTCAAATTCTTTATTATTATTATTTTTTTCACCAACTAGGTTTTACCATGATTTTGCTTCAAAAGACCACATAGCACTAGATTGGAAAAAAAAAAGGATTTTGAATGAAGAAAACTTCTTTGAAATCTCTTTCGAATAAGAAAGATGTCTTGAGAAAAAAATTCACATTCCTATATATGTCTTCCACCAACGGATGTCATGCAATGAATTTTGATAGGATATTTTTTTTAAAGAGCTTAGTAAAAATACAGCTACTAATCCATAATTATTTTAATGTTTGTAACTAACTTGTATTAAAAAAAATTTAGTTAGTGAATAAGTTGAGTCAGATTTGATAACCCAGTTGAACTTAGGCCAAGATATGTAGGTACTCAGTTCAGCCCACCATTTAATAAATAAGCCAAGTATGCTATCAATTCAAGCTTCATCAAATATTTGGCTCAGGTCAATCTATATAATAAATGAGTTTTCTTAATTATACGTCGAATTTATCTATTAAAGATTAGTTATGTTGAGTAATCCATTTAATAAATGATTTCGATTAGATATAAGTCCTAATAGGTTAACCATTTAATAAATTTGCTAGGCAGGTTATATAGACACCTGACTTTTATGCCTCTATACACCCGATTACAAATTTTAGGGTGAAATCATTTTGCTCTTTTGCATTTTATCATCTGAATGAACCTTCAGTTCATTTTTAAGTTTATTTGAATGATTCGATCGTTCGGAGGAACATATCAGTGAAAAATATGTTCCTTCGGACGATTGAACCCTACACAATCGAATAGTTCGAAAGATCACATAGGATAGTTCTTGGTAAGTAAAATTGACTTTGGATGTGTAAAAAATAGATGGGACAGATGACCATCACATGGTCAAGAAAATTATTGATAACCACATTCCTGAAGATCTTCTATCAAATCATCAATTGTAGTTCGACCCTTTAGTTACTCTTTCCGAATCAAATAACAAAATTGTACAAATCAGTCGCTCATACTCTAATATCTGGATTTTCATTTCTAAGGGTCGTCAAAATTTGGCGGGATGGTATATTGTTACACCTCATTTCACTGATCTTTTTTTTTCTCAACATTTGAAAAACATCTTGTAAATTGAGAGATCATGATTGTGCTCCAAATTTTTAATCATCAACATCCATGGCCCATCAACAATTTGTTTCCCTTAAATTTCAAATGGACAATTGCACTGGCGTGTGTATGCTTTCCTCTTCCTCTCATTATCTTCCAAATTAACAGTGCTGAGATATTTACCTCCTCTATCGCAACCAAGTACTAATTTATTTTCTTTATTACATGACCTCTTGATGGTAGATACAAATCATTCTACAAGAGCAATATCCTTAACACATTTTATAAGATCCTCACGACTTGAAAAATATCTTTCAACAAACTCCATACCACTTGAGGATTCAAAACTACCTCCATCACCACAATCCACAATGATTTCTAGAAAAATTAGATAAGAGAGAGTTACCTGAGATTCGAGATAAGAGATTCAAATAGTAGATTTAGAGAGACACCTTCGAACTCAGTCGTGCTCTCAGTTAAATTCGTTCGAAGGATTCTATGTGATCCTTTGAACGATTCAACTGTGTAGGGTTCGATCGTCCGAAGGAACATATTTTTCACTGATGTTTTCGTTCGGACGATCGAATCATTCGAATGACCTTAAAAATGAACTGAAGGTTCATTCTGATGATAAAATGAGGAAGGGCAAAATTGTAATTTCACCCGAAAATTTGAAATCGAGTGTATAGAGGCAGAAAAATTGGGTGTCTATATGGCCCGCCATTTGCTAAGGCTGAGTAAACTTATTAGAGGTTGGTCTAGTACTCGTAAAGTAAAACTCAAGTTGAAATTTTCATGGTTGAGTAAAATTGACTCAATTTTGAGACATGTCTGAATTTTGATTCTTGAATTCTGAAATGAATTCAATTGTGTCAAGAAATTCAAATTCCCTTTCTTCTTCTTGTATTTTTAATGTATTTTCAAAATTTGATGGAAAAGAAAAAAATTTCAAAATTCGTATGGATTAAAAAAAAAGGCTGTGTTTCAATAAAGTTTTGTGAAGTGTCAATCGAGGATTACATTATCCTCATCTAATAACATTAAATTCGCTATTTATTGGGCCTTTACATTTGAATTAAACTTGGGCCTTGCATGGGATTTGAAAGGGTTTCAAGAAGTGTAAAAAATAACGGTGGTAAATATTACTTTACCACATTTTTATTGGAAAAAAACCTTAGAGCAATATTATCAAAAAATTACAGCACTTTCATTTTTATTGAAAAATACCTTATAGCAATATTACGGTGGTAAATATAACTTTACCACATTTGTTGAGATAATATTTCAAGCATCAAAGTTTGAAAAAGAAAAGAACCCAAAGCACATGCCTTGGGTTTCTTGTATTTGGTCTTTGGTGTATGGAACTCGACATCAGGCCATGCAAGCGCAAATTGCACGTTGGCGTAAAGGTAAAGGTAGGGCTTCATCATTCCTTGAGAATCCTGCTCTGACCATTTTCCTCCCACCACCTTCATTTATGTTGACCTCGCCGCCTTCATTTTTCTTATGTTTCAATTAAGCAACATGAAATTTGACCTGTTGACTCATTCGAGAAATCAGTGAGTTTGGATTATTATTTATATATTTCAAATCCGGTTGGGTTGGGAGGAAAACCCATATCAAATTCTAGTAAGGTTGGATTGAAAAATTTAAAATCAACTTGATCCGACATAAGTTATAAGACAGTAACGATTAGGATTGAAACTCGGGTCGAGTTGGGTCGGGTCAGAAATTCGGATCGGATTGGGTTGAGTAATTTGTGTTGCCAATTCGGCTCAAGTCGGGTCAGGTTCAATAAATTTTAATATGAGTTAAGTCGAATTTATAAAATCTAGCCCAATCCACCCAAGTTTCAGCCCTACCTCTTCCCTTCTTTTTCCTTCGTTACATGTTCATTCATGGGAAATTCATGTGGAGAATATAAAACATATAGACGAAGTGGAGCCATTGGATGCAATAAGTGATGGGCCACACCTTAGATGAGAAGATTGGATTTGTAATGCTAGAAATTGGACTGCTTATTTTGGATTAAGCCAAAGAACCATACTTGAAGGATTAGGGTCCACTTGACCAGCGTGAGTTTTGCTCCTATCTTTCTTCAGTCAAATCTTTGTAAGAATGTGAACTCAAACCCCTTCACTCTGATCTATTATGTAAAAAGAAAAAAAATTACAGCAGTTACAACTTTAATTAAATAACTCTACTATATATATATATATATATATATAACAATCAACTTCTTCCTTTCCTCATTGCTTTAAAAAGCAACCCATTTCATCTGTCTCCTTCTCCCATTTTATTTTTAATTCTTTTTTTTTTATATATATAACTTTGCTCTCTAGAGTTGTAAACCAACCCTTTAATTTTGTTATTAGAACTCAATATTTTATGAAATTTGTTTAAAATTTTAAAAATTGTCCATAAATGATGGTATTATTGAAAATGGTCAATAAATGATGACAAATAAAAAAACATTTTAATTTAAATGTCTATAAACGATTAATAACTTTCAACAACATTCAGTGAGATATTAAACAATGTCTTTTTAATTTGAGTTCTCATCTTACTTAGACTTAGAATGGACACTTGAAAATTTGAATTAGAAGATGAAGGTTGAAATTTTGACCGTTATGTGACTATTGAATTATGTGCAAGACACGGTGGTAGCTAGGATAATGAAATTTAGAAAGTGGTTAGAATGGATCAAAACTCGTGGTGATCATTTGAATCTTAACCGTCCAAATATGGATCATTTGCTCAACTCAATTGAGCAGTCAATAGGAGAATAATACAGAATTTCAAATCCAGAACATGGTTAGTTGGTTAAGAAGATGGATCATTGAAGGGTCAAGATTTACCATTGGACACTCAATAGCAATGAGAATCAGGCTTCTCTGGCTTTAATTTCCTAATGTTGCTTTGGGCCTTTTCCTTTTCATTTTTCTGAAAGTTTGAAACAGTTCAACTTCATGAACTAGTGTGGGTGTGGGCTAAGCCCAGATCATTCTCATTTTCAAAATGAAAATTCAGCTAATTTGACCTTCATCTTTTGTATTCTCCACATGATTTTTTTTCAGTAATGCATGGATTTTTTTCGTTTGGGTAAAGCTTGTGCCATGCATGTGATGTAAAAGGTGGCGGGTTTGAAGTCTAAAGTTTGTAATTTTGACATTTTAACTTTTATTTTGACGTTTAGTCTAGTTGGAAATTCATCTACTTAAAATATCTACAACTAAAAATTAAAATTGAAGACAATATCTTATCACTTTTGGATGATTTAATACAATATTTATATAGTAGAATCTCTTAGAGTATCGAACTTAGATACAACTAACAAAATGGGAGTGGAGTAAGCAAGTAGATGGGCCTTTTTTTGATGCCCCGCTCTTGTTTTTCAGGCCTTTCCTGTGGCCTGTTACCCCTCTGCCTGGCTCGGACTGTGGGCTCACACTGTAGTTTTTTTTTTTGGGCTTTTTTCTGAATAAATAACTAATCCATCATTCAAGAAAAAAAAAAAAAAAAAAGACTTTTAATAGATGACCAACTTCTCAAGAGAAAATCACCAACTCAGCCTCCTTACTTTTGACTTTTACCTTCATTATCCATTCATGTTTAGACAATTGAATCGAAAAACAGAGCTGTTTTGTCATGAGAAAATTCTCCAGATAGTATTTCTTGCATCAATTTTTGAAGAAAACACAAGAACCCTAGATAATCATTCAAACAGTGGCCCAGATGCCATCTACACTTGGATAAATGTGATATTTTACTTAATACATCCATTATATAATTCAGTATAAAACCTCATCGATTAACAATCTAAACGAATGTGTTACAAGTTCCAATGTCAAATGTAAATACATTGAACGAATGAAATCACTAAATTCAATATATGATCCTCATTGAGTCTGGTTATTCCCACACAATTTATTGCTTTACTACGGACATTCATATGTAACTCGACTAAGAATGCTGATCATGATCCTCATGTTCCATATTGGAGTTCAACACTGATCAAAGGTGATCCTGCAAATAGGTGCCGATGCCGGGAGTGACAACGGAGAGTCTTCTTGGGAACTTCTTGCTGGGGGGAGTAGGGCAATTCTCTGATGAAGGGGCACTACCAGAGCATGGACTGGTAACAAGGGGGTTATCCCTCATTATCCACGTTTGGTAACAAGGGGGTGAGATTTTTTACCCTCACATCACCCATTTGAATACCCCCATGGGGCTTGGGGTATTCACTCTTGAATACCCCTCCTTACCCGTCGTCTTCTTCTTTTTGATGAGATTTTTTTATTTTTTTACATTTTATCTTTTTATTTATTTTGGTGAATACTTGGTTTTTATTTTTGTTTTAAAAGTACTCTACTATTTCCATTTGATAAATTTAATATCACCAAACAACAAATTATATTTTTTTTTGAAGAGATATGTAGAATTTTTTTTATTCATTTATTGAAATTTAAAATAATAATAGCAGTTTTTTTATTTTTTAGGGAAACCTTGTCCCTATTTACCCTGTGCCTTCCTCTATTTTTCAATTATATATTATATAATTGAAAAATTAAGAGATTTCAAGTAATTAACAATTTATTTTTTATATTATATAGATTTTCAACATGATGCATTTAGATGAGGGTAAATTATTATAGGGGTTACCCCAGGTTACCCTTGAGTAGAGATAACAGTAAGTAGGGGTAAACTGACATATTAATAATTTTGTGAGAATTAATAATTTAAATCTATATAATTTAAAAATAAAACTAAAATTTTCTGAAACATATTTGTCAAAATATCCTATTTTTAAAGGGTGATTCTATCGAAATTTCGATAGAGTCTCGAATATTCGACAGAGTTTGAGGTTCATGGTAATCTCTTTCAGGGTAATTAACAATTTATTCTGTTAGAAGTTTATTTTAAAAATGTGTCAACATTTTCAACATGGTGCATTTGGATGAGGGGTAAATTTTTAAGGGGTTACCCTTGAGTAAGGGTAACTGTAAGCAGGGGTAACCTGACTTATAAACAATTTTAAGAGAATTAATAATTTTTATTAACTCTATATAATATAAAAAATAAAAACAAAATTTTGTGAAACATATTTGTCAAATGTCCTATTTTTAAGGAGTGATTTTGTCCAATTTTGAAAGGGTCTCGAAACTCTAAAAGAGTTTGAAGTTCATGGTAATCTCTTTTGGGATAATTAACAATTTATTTTGTTGAATGTTTATTTTAAAAATTTGTCAATATTTTCAACATGATGCATTTGGATGAGGGGTAAATTTTTACAGGGGTTACCATTGAGTAGGGGTAACTATAAGCAGGAGTAACCTGACTTATTAACAATTTTAAGAGAATTAATAATTTTTATTAAATCTATATAATATAAAAAATTATAATTATATTTTTTATGAAGAGATATGTTGATATATTTTATTCATTCATTGGGTTTAAAATAATAATATCAAAAAAATCTTGTTTTATTTTTTTAATGTTAGAATGCAACTATTCATTTTAAATTATAATTATGAAAAATAATTTATAAAAAAATAGATAATATTATTATAAGTTATATTATTAGAATTTAGTTCATGAATATTATTTACAAAGTATGTTTTATAAAAAAATTTAAAAAATATTAATATATCATGTTACCCTTATTTGTAGTTACCAAATAAGATTTTTTATCCTTAGAGTAAGCTTTTACTTTACCACTGCAATTACAAAATAAGATAAAAGTAATCACAGTTCAAGGGTCACCCATACTCAAGGGTGACCCTTACTCAGGGTAACCCCCTATAAAAGTTACCCCCATTCAAACGCAGCCATAGTGTATCTTAAGGGCAGTGGATATCACTTGTGGGAGTTTTACGTTAGATTTTTCATAATTTTTCACATGAATTAAAAAAAAAAAAATCCGTTGAATAATTCTTAGGTCTAATTCTATGACTAAGTTGAAAACTTTCTTAGATTTAGTCCACACAAATCTGACACAATAAATTATCAAACTTTTTGTGGATTGCTTAAAATCAGACGGTATTTTATATAAGTTGGGTCTGTTATTTTATTAAATTAAATAAATAATGGTTATATAAGAACTTAGAAATTTCCGATTTAAACTAAACAACTTATATAATTAAAATGTGGTTTTCTAGCATCTTGATGCAACCATGGAGCCCACTCGAGCTCGAGCAGAGTGAACCGACCCACTGGGCCCGACTTTGAGAACAGATGCGGGAAGGAAAGGGCCCATTTTGAATCCCTTGTCACCACTGTTGTGGGCCCCACTTCAAAGATAAGTTACCAGGGTTCAAAAATTCGGCCGATGCGGCGATATACTCTGCCAATTACGTATAGTATCGGCTAAAGAGAGAAAAGTTCGATACGGCCGAAATCTTTATTTTTTAGTGAAAAAAATAAATAAATATCGGAGTAGGGCACGAGTCGATATCTCTGTCGATATTATATTTTTAATTTTTTTAAAAAAATAACCTTTTTTATTTTTTTAAATATTTTTTTTAAAAAATCACCGAGATTTAAAAAAAAAATGAGAGAAAAAATTCGGCAGAAAAATTCGGCCCATGTCAAAGCACAATCAAAGTAGACGATGAGAAGAATTAGTTGCAAACAGCAATCCCAGGCAAATCAACGATGTAGCTGGCTTGATGCAGACAACTCGACAGTCCATGCAGACAAGTAAATTGATAATTTTATTTTTAGTTTATTTATCTTTCTTTATTTCAATGAAATCTATAAAGATATGAGACCAAGCATTTTAAAGAATAGACTTTTTGAATTATTATTAAAATTGAAGAAAAGTTAGAGTTTCACGAAGTCCGTGAGTTGATTTTTCTCTGAATTTTATTTTGTTAATTGTGTTGAGTTATTTTAATTAGACTAATTGGATTTTATAAGTTGTATTTGAATGCATTATTATTTTTATTTATTATAATTAATTAATGTAAACTCCACAACTTTTCAAAATAATTCATTAGAAGTTCTTTGAGTTATAAAACTCAAGAACACAAATTTCTTCATTGAATCTGTGATTCGATGTAAAATCCCAAGTCTACTATATTTATTTTCTTAAATTAACAGATTTAAATGAAAATTCTTTTCATAGTCAATATATTTACAGGTTTAATAAGATTAATATATATAAATAATAATATCAAGAAAATGACACTGGGTCAAGTCAATGACAAGTAAGACTTTCTGATAGTTACTAATGATGTTAAGAAAATGTAAGACTAGTCTGCGGCATTATACATTAAAATATTTTTTGGTTGGACATATAGACACCAATTTTGCCTGCTACCAGACACCACTTTTTCGAATTTTGGGATAAAATTATCATTTTACCCTTCATATTTTTATAGTCCGATCGAATCTCCAAATGGAAGAACCAATCGATCGATTCTAGGAATCGTCCAATCGAACCTCCAAATGGAAGAACCGATCGAACGATTCCAGTAATCGTCCAATTGAACCTCCAAATAGGACCAGTGAATTTCG
Organism: Chimonanthus salicifolius; assembly: GCA_013350335.1. NCBI lineage: Eukaryota > Viridiplantae > Streptophyta > Magnoliopsida > Laurales > Calycanthaceae > Chimonanthus > Chimonanthus salicifolius. The sequence continues at coordinate 54,280,183 of CM023536.1, forward strand.
TTTTGAAGCATTGTGGAAGCAAGAAGAAGAAAAAAAAATAGGATTTGGATTGACCATAGTGACTTTTGCAAGGAAGAATATTTTGACACAGTTTCAGTATTTTGGTCATAACTTTTTTACTCCGATTTCCTATTGCATTTATTCTTATTGCGTTGGAAATAAGACTTCAAGGGCTACAACTTTGTAGTTTATTAAATTCATGATTCGAAACTTAACAAGGTCAAAATTGAGCCGCAAGTTGGTGTATGTGTAGAAAAACAGAGAATTTATATCCTACTTTCCACATTAATCCAAAATCCCTAAAATCATGGTGCTTTATCTACAAAATTAGACCATGGCTTGAAAAAGACAGTAAATTTGGATAAATAAAAAGAGAAAATGTGGGAGAAAGTTTGGGAGTGAGAATTATGGAGGAATTCTCTCAAGCCTTGCCTAATCCAATTTCTTTTAAGCACTTAAATAAAGGGGTTCTGGCATTATAAAATTTGAATTTGAATAATGAATTAAGGTGTGCAAGGACAGGAGGTTGAGAAGACTAGAAGAGAAAAGAATATTCAAATTTAGTCTATGAGTTCTTGTATTTTATTTTTATTTCATGTTTTTGATGCAAAACCACAAAGCATTATAACTTTTAATTCCAATTTATTGAATAAAATTCATGGTAGCTTCTTTAGATTTATGGTTTTCCCAATTGTTAAATATTTATTGTGATTGTTTTTTATGTTATTTAATTCTTTTTAAGATGTTATGGAATACATTAATTTAAGAGTTTTCAAGGAAAGTAGAACCCCATTTAGAATCGGTGGAACTTAACCTTTGCAGATCTAAGGCTCTTTTCGGAGAGTAGCTTATTTTTAGACTCAGAAAGGAAAGTAGAAATTTTGCCCAAGCCTAAGGCTTGAATTGAAAATTTCTGACTTTATGAAAATAATGATTTTCTTAATTAGAATTTTAATAAATAGAGAACATGAATTTATATTTAATAATTCTAGAAGATTTCATAGTCTAGGCCAAGGTTTTATCTTTAAATGGGATAATATGTAACCCTAATTACTTGTCTCAATTCCATTTACATTATGTGAATATTTCATTATTTTTATTAATTTTTTTTATTCTTTTCTTATTCTCTCAAATTCTTTTAAACTAGGTTGAGATTGATTTAATAGCATTTTAATTTTGTTCTGTTATACTGGTTTGAGATTATTTACAAATTCTAGATTTATACCATTGATTTAATTGAATTGGATTAATTAGTTAAATTTTAGGTTTATATATTGATACCATAACTTTTAGATTTGATTCTTAGAACTGGATTGCCACTAATTTAAAGTCACATTTAAAAATTAGAATTTGATTTTCATATTTAGGTAATTTCTAAAGATCTATACATTTTTTAATCACAACATTTTAATTCCATATATTTTGCTTTTTGTTGTGGGATCGTCCTCGCAATCTTAACGCTATACTATTAAATGGTTCGCGCACTTATAGTTATAAACTTAAAATTTGCATAACAAGTTTTTGGCGCCAATCATCCCGTCTATTTTTCTATTGTTCTTGTTTCTTAACTTTTAGAATTTTAAGTTTCAACCTTCTAATATTTCTAAATTAATTATTAACAAAAATAAAAACTCTAAAATATATGTGTGCAAATTAAATTGAAATTTACATTAATATTATATGAAATTGAATCATTTAATATTTGTAATGACACCAATCAACACTTATTATATAAATCAACTAAAAGATGAACTGGCTATCATAAAAAAATTTAATTTATACAAATTGGTACAGATATCAACTAGAAAATGAAAAGAAAATTCCGATTTCACATTTCATGTCAATTGATTAGGACTATAGACTACGGCCACGTGTCCTTTGCTTTTGTACTTGAGTGCAACCCAAAATGGCATTTTAGCAGGGAAGTGATTTTAACACCCCTACCTTTTACCTACCGTGCATTCCCTTCACATGAAATTTCAATTTTGTCCAACATTAATATCCTCTATTCTCTCTCCTTTCTTGCTTTTTTGGATAAAATAAAAAAATTACATGGAAGGGGTGCACAATGGATAAAAATAGAGTGCAAAAATCATTTCCCTTTTAGCATCTGAATCCTTTAATAATTCTTAGGTACTTATTATTTGGGAGCACTTATACACACTCGGAAATCTTGCCTCTACACACTCGAAATTAGATTTTCGGGTGAAATTACGATTTTACCCCTGCGTTTCCAATCATTCGAATGAATGCCCAGTTCATTTTCACATTCATTCGAATGAATGGGATGAACAGTAACACGGAATACTGTTCAGCCCATTCATTCGTATACGTTGATGGATTCATTCGAATGAATGCCCACCTCATTTTGGTATTCATTTGAATGAATCCATTCATTCGAATTATTGGGCTGAACAGTAACATAGAATACTGTTCAGCCCATTCATTCGATTCATTCATATACACCTGATTCATTTGAATGAATGCCTTCAAACGTGCATTCATTCGAATGAATCAGCTGATTCATTTGAATGAATGTATCATTCGAATGAATCAGCTGATTCATTTGAATGAATGTATCAGAGAGAAACTGGGAGTGACAGTCCCTCTGGTTCAGCTGATTCATTCAAATGAATGACCAGTTCATTTTCGCATTCATTCGAATAAATGGGCTGAACAGTAACACGGAATACTATTCAGCCCAATCATTCGAATGAATGTCCAGTCATTCGAATGAATGGATTCATTCGAATGAATGCCAAAATGAACTGGGTATTCATTCGAATGAATCCATCAACGTATACGAATGAATGTTCATTCGAATGAATGAGCTGAACAGTATTCCACGTTACTGTTAAGCGCATTCATTCGAATGAATGCGAAAATGAACTAGACATTCATTCGAATGATTGGAAACGCGGAGGTAAAATAGTAATTTCATCCGAAAATTCGATTTTGAGTGTGTAGAGGCAGGATTTTCAAATGTGTGTAAGTGCTCCCTTATTATTTTTGTGCTAACATGTTTGCCCCATTCAAGTGTCTAGAAAGCGACCGACAAACAGCATAGACCAAACAACTCCGTCAATTCAAAGACGACCTCGAATGTCGTACGTAAAGACCGAAAGGCTGAAATGAAATGAAGAATGTGGTCAGTAATCACCCTACAAAGGTTTGTAGTAATTTTTTTAAAAATTAATGAAAATGGATCGAAACCCAATTAACTTAGAGAAGAGGATGAGTTTATCTGAATTTCTGCCGGCGGCCAATCAGGTAGTCTGATTCGTGTGCATGGCCATCGTCGCAAGTTGCATGCATGCATGAAAAATTCTCACCGCCTTCACGTCGACGTTAAGCTTAGGCTGAGGTTGAGATGTCAACGGAGCTAGGTTTCACATTTGATTGGGATTTTTTTTTTTTCCTCAATTGGAAATTCATGTTCTACATATTTACCATAAAAATAATACGAATTATCATTTATACATTCAATTATCATTTAATCCTCTAGGATTGATTTATTGGAAACTTTATCTTTAACTATATGATTGATTTAAAAAAAAATTAATTAGATGAACAGAGCTCTTCTCAGATTTAAAAAAAAAAAAAAATATATATATATATATATATATATTACAAATTTTTAAACTTTCTCAGATTTTAAAATTATAATATAATTGATAATGTTATTTTTCTGTACATGATAATCTTGGTGTATGCGTGATGACGAAGCTACTGCCTTCACGTTGGCGTTGAGCTCAGGCCATGCAACAAAAGTCAAAATTTTAAATTCTGGTCAGTCAACAGTAAGTCGGAATTGGGCCCATTCTTTAAGGTTTGAGTGTTAAAAAGTCAGAATTCTTTCTTATTGACCAATTTTTGTTTTCCAAATATGATGCCAAGCCTAATAAATGTTCTCTTTATAATATAATCAATTATAAGTTTGTACAGTAAAACTAGAAATTATGTAATTCTTATTGTTATTATTATTTATTTATATACAAAAGAGAGGTCTTCTTGTTTTAATCACCAAAATATATAGTCCCCTTGATAGAGTTTTGTAGAATTAAAAGAATATAAATAATTTAAGCATAAAGAGAATTAGTGTGTCTGTCTTGTCAATTAAGAAGAGACTTCGATTTTATTATATAGAGTATAGAGAGTACAATTAAAGAAAGCAAATCAATTAAATGGAAAAGCTCTAAATGAAGTAATACAATATTTAAGAAATCACTAATTAAAGAAATAATCTAAATAAATTCTAACACCGCGAGTGTATGTAGTGGAGACTCTACCGGCAAACTTCCTTCTATGGGGGAGAAGGGCATGGAACATTAGAATGGGAACTACTGGAGCATGAATTGGGGTCAGACGGAGGTACAGGACCTTTCTGGAGCTGCTGGAGCTTGAGCTTATGAAGACCCACATGTTCTTTTGTGGATGGAATGTGCACCTGCAAATGAGTAATGACACCTCGAGAATCGGGTGATGCGACGGAGGCCTTGCCGACAAAGTTCTTTCTGCCGGTGACAGGGCATGAACCACCAGATGTGGAACTAGAGGAGCACGGACTGGGTTTAGAAGGATCAACAGAACCTTTCTGGAGCTTTCCAAACAATGAATGCGTTCCTTCCAAATGCCTTCCCGCCTGAAGAAGTTCCAAATTCAAGAGAATGAAGAAGAAGGATATGCTCATGATTGATAATGGGGAGAGATTTGGTTTGCAGAAGGCCATTTCTAAGCAGTAACAAGATTAGAAGAAAGGAATGGGTGTGAGCTGAGACGAGGGAAAGAAGAAGAAGAAGAAGAAGAAGAAGGAAGAATAGTTCAATTAATTAGAGAGGTGGTGAGAAACAATGAAGGGAGATGGCCTTCTTTATAATCAATAAAATTGAGGAGGGGATTCAGGTCTTAGATTTCTCGTTTGAAAGATTTGACTAAAAGACTTTGAAATGTTGATTTAAGAGATGAGTTGAATTACCCAAAACTTACGTCGATACAGTGAATCAACCATTCATAATTTGGCTTAACACAAATAGGCAGTCAATAGGAAAATAGTTAGAAATTTCATGACAAATAGGCAGGCAGTGGAAATTAAAAACATAACAATTTTTCATCCATGTTTTCAAGAGCTCATCATTTGACTCAAAATCTCAATTTCAAGGGTCAGGTCTGTTCAGATCAACGTTAGATCCAGGATTTGACCTGACCCACTTTCTAAGAAGGTGAATTCAGGTCTGGTTGGTAGAACTTAGACTCAATCTGAATTCTGACAAATCCTTGATCTTAATCGATAGTCAGGTACTATCCAATTTTTAGGTTTGAAAATTAGCCGATACAATCTTTGGTGTGTTTTAAATATCAGTTTCTCAGAATACTTTAAAGTATTTAAGAATAACTCTGGTATTTCTATTCCAATTTTTAAGAAATTGCCCCTTTTAAGAGTCTTAATTATGAATTAAATTACTAAAAATTCAACAATGTAATAGACTCAAACCTTTTTGTGGGTTTGGGATCTAATTAAGTATCGAGGATAAATCGGTTTTATTGACCCAATGAGTAAATAAATTTGTCTTTGGCAATATTGTTAGAGGATTTTCATAGAAAATATATAAGCAAACGAATGAAAATTAATTCATAACTTACTTGGACACGATTGGAGACTTTGAAAGTCGAAGTATAGCTCAGAATGTTGAAAATAAGACTAATATTACGTGACTATTGAATTGTGTCAAGACAAGATGGTAGATACGGTAAGAGAAAATAGAAAGTGACCCAAGGAAAGTGCAGTTCAAATTGAAGATGGATAGAGCACAGCTCATGTTGATCCAAGTCAATTGTAAGCGTCCAATATGGATCCTTCGCTCAACTCAAATTACAAGTAAATTGGAAAATTATTCAGCAGTTCAAATCCAATAAGGCTAAATGGTTAAGAAAATGGATTAGTAAGGGCCAGCGTATAGGATTGGCCACTCCTAGCAATGAATTTTTTTTTTTTGACAATTTTCACTACAACATCTCTCGAAATAGGTGGACTAATCTCAACTTTAAAATGAAAATTTGGCTGATTTGGTCTTTTTAGTAATTCAATGCTAACCTGTCTCACTAAGTAAGAGTTTTAAGTTCAATTTCTACTCTATCCCAAAATATCTCTCCATAAAGTTACTTTGTGTATGTGGGTAAAGAAGTCTATACAAACCTTTAGGATTAGTTAGGTGCTCTAAGAAATTTGAATACCTTAATGATAAAAATATTGTTCAACATCTTAAATTCGAGTCAAATTCAAAAATTGGAGCATTATATGTAAATAAGGGTATCCCTCGGCTGTGTCGAAAACACAGTTTTCTGAGATACTTGATAGAATTCATAAATCGTTAAATTCAAAAATCCAATTTAGTGAGTTTTCAATGTGTACGTTTCCTTGGTAACACCTTCATATAGGTTTAGTCAAGGATACAAAAATCGGCTCAGCCGATATCAACTTGTCTCCTCTTCTTCTTCTTTTTCAAATCTTGCTCGTTTTTCTATTTTTTCTAAATTGAAAAAATAAAAAAAATGAATAAATAGACCTTTTTTTATATTAAAAAAAAAGTAAAAATAAAAATATCTGCTGATATTTATTTGATATGGACAAATATTTGCCGAGTAGGCCTGTAAATAGATCTACATCTGGCTTGTCCGAACCAGATCCAGAAGTCCATTTGCAATTCGGTTCTTAGAGTGCAATAAGGACTCGCGGACCGAATCCTAAAGTCCATGCAAAAACCTTTAATATTAATGCAAAAACCTTTTATATGGTCCTAGTTATCATAAGGACTCGCGGACTGAATCCTAAATTCCATGCAAAAACCTTTTATATGGTCCTAGTTATCAATTTCATTTGAGTATTGGTCCCTTTCTATCATTTAAATCTATTTCAACCTGCTTGGTCGAAATAAATGAAACAGATGCACTCTAGCAAAAATTAATACCATACATCATCCTGATAGATAATTTATTTATTTTTTGAATGATGGTTAGTAAATTTTCATTCACATGGGGAGAAAGCCCAAATATGTACAATGGAAAGAACCAACAGCTCAGGCCAGACAGAGATTACCGAAAGGAACAAAAATTAAGGGAACCTGGGCCAAACCCAAGAAAAGCATAGAAATGCTCCAAGAATGGGTCCGAAAACAGGCACAAAAAAGAGTCCCATACTGGCCAAAGGAGGAGGATCATGGAGGGGTAGAAATCTCAGTACCATAAATTTCCCTCTCTTATTTTGCCTAAGGTGGAGTTCCAGCCTTTCCAAAATTTTCCCTAAGGTGAAGAACGTGAGAAGAACCTTTGAAGAAAAAGGAAGAAGAGAATGAACAGCACTTGCAGTTGGTTCTTGATCTAAAAAATATGTAAGACTCTTGGGGGCTTGAGATAAATTTATAGTGAATGGAGAGGAGTTGTTGGTAGTGAGAGTAAAGGTCACGATAATCGATCGTCGAAGCTGCATGAATCGATGGATGATTCGCGCCAACGCAATTGCTTCAAATTGTCAACTTTTTGGTTATTTACAGTTTAGTCTATTCTAACTTATTGCATTTTAATCCATTTCATTTATTTCCAATATTTAACTAATTAAAAGATTTATTTAATTTAATCCATTTTGTGCAAAAAGTTGGATTTTAAAATCTTTAAATACCATAAAATTTGGAGAATTATAATTTTATTAAAATATTTTTTTTTAAATAAAAATCATATTTTAATACTGTTCCCTTAACTCCAGTTGTATTTATTTAAAGGATTTAAAGCCCTAATTTTTAACATTCAAAAATATAAAATGATATGTCTAAACATAGATTAGATAACACATAATTTCTTAGAATTTTTTAACTTCTAAAATTATTCTTAAAGATCGGGACCCTTTTTGGGTCAAAATAATAATATTTCTGAGATCAAAATATATTTTAAAGACTCTATATTTCTAGAATTTAACATCCCTAGCAAGGAAGTCAATTTAATTCAATCAACATGCAAACAATAATTCAAAATCATTAAAATAACACTATTCATAGTAAATTATCATTTTCCCCTCCCAACTTAAGCTAGTTGGATCAAGAGCTACCGATCTCTGATTGGGCTAAACCTGGACTTTCAAAAAGTCCAATCCGTAATCTTCACGATAACTAATCAAAACATAATTATTAACATAAACCACACAATCAATATTAATTTTGGGTCGGAATATTACACTGATCTAACTAAAAAGCCCAAAACGTGTTACGTTGGGTTAGGGGTAAACTGCCTCCTATATACACTCCTCATATTATGCTCTTGGACGATATGTGACTTTCCTCACACCCATCAGCATTTCCGCTGTCGGTGGGACCGTCAGGGCCCAATTTCTCAGATTTTTACCCTTCTTATGTCCTTCCGATCTTATGTTTGTTCGAATATTAAAACTCATAGTTGAAAAATTGTAAATTTTTTGTATCAAATATAAATTTGGGATCCACTAATCGATGCAGTAAATGTTGATATACACTTAACAATCCAAACTGACTTATGATTTTTTTTTGAGAAATCCTGCCAATAGAGAAATACAAATTTTAATCATTTCATTTGACGATCTCTTTAAAATGTGTCTTTTATATAATTTTTTTTTTATAGATATTAAAATTAGATAGACATCAAAGGTTCATTAAAGGGTCAACATTTACCGTTGGACACATGATAGCAATGAGACTTTGCCCAATTGACTGAAAGATAAAAAAGTCCAACTTCGTAAACTAGTCTTGGAGTGGGCTAAGCCCAGACCATTCTCATCTTAAAATGAAAATTTAGCTAAATTGACCAAAGTTTTAAGAAGCATGCCCTCACCAAGAGAGCAATGGTGCAGGTCACTCATTCTCTCCAATCTTCTCCTCAAGTTAGGTGGTTCATCCTTGTTAACTCATGCTATGTTAACATAATTTTCTCATGGCCTAGTATTGGTGAGGCTCACAGGTAGTGAATTCATCTGTGAATGTTTTAGTAAATTATATCTGAGTTTTCCCCACGTTAAATTTTAAAAAAAAAAAAAAAACATAATTTTCCTCAGTACTAGATGCATTTACCATGTAAAGGGAATTGGTCAGCACAAATGCAAGAACCAAGACGATCATAATTATTTTAATGTTTGTTTGTAACTAACTTGTATTAAAAAAAATTTAGTTAGTGAATAAGTTGAGTCAGATTTGATAACCCAGTTGAACTTAGGCCAAGATATGTAGGTACTCAGTTCGGCCACCATTTAATAAATAAGCCAAGTATGCTATCAATTTAAGCTTCATCAAATATTTGACTCAGGTCAATCTATATAATAAATGAGTTTTCTTAACTATACGTCGAATTTATCTATTAAAGATTAGTTATGTTGAGTAATCCATTTAATAAATGATTTTGATTAGATATAAGTCCTAATAGGTTAACCATTTAATAAAATTGCTAGGCGAGCCATATAGACACCTGACTTTTATGCCTCTGTACACCCAATTTCAAATTTTTCGTGTGAAATCATTTTGCCCTTCTGTATTTTATCATCTGAATGTACCTTCAGTTCATTTTTTAAGTTTATTTGAATGATTCGATCGTCCGAAGGAACATATCAGTGAAAAATATGTTCCTTCCGACGATTGAACCCTATACAATCGAATCGTTTGAAGGATCACATAGGATAGTTCTTGGTAAGTAAAATGACTTTGGATGTGTAAAAAATAGATGGGACAGATGACCATCACATGGTCAAGAAAAATATTGATAACCACATTCTTGAAGATCTTCTGTTAAAGCTTCAATTGTAATTCGACTCCTTACTTACTCTTTCCGAATCGAATAACAAAATTATACAAATCAATCGTTGATACTCCAATATCTGGATTTCATTTCTAAGGGTCGTCAAAATTTGGCGAGATAGTATATTGCTACACCTCATTTCACTGATCTTTTTTTTTTCTCAACATTTGAAAAACATCTTGTACATTGAGAGATCATGATTGTGCTCCAAATTTTTAATCATCAACATCCATGGTCCATCAACAATTTGTTTCCCTTAAACTTCAAATGGACAATTGCAATGGCGTGTGTATGCTTTCCTCTTCCTCTCATTATCTTCCAAATTAACAGTGCCGAGATATTTACCTCCTCTATCTCAACGAAGTACTAATTTATTTTCTTTATTACATGACCTCTTGATGGTAGATACAAATCATTCTACAAGAGCAATATCCTTAACACATTTTATAAGATCCTCACGACTTGAGAAATACTCTCAACAAACTCCATACCACTTAAGGATTCAAACTACCTCCATCACCACAATCCACAATGATTCTAGAGAAATTAGATAAGAGAGAGTTACTTGAGATTCGAGATAAGAGATTCAGAGAGACACTTTCGAACTCAGTCGTGCTCTCAGTTAAATTCGTTCAAAGGATCCTATGTGATCCTTGACGATTCAACTGTGTAGGGTTCGATCGTCCGAAAGAACATATTTTTCACTGATGTGTTCGTTCGGACAATCGAATCACTCGAATGAACTTAATAATGAACTGAAGTTCATTCAGATGATAAAATGCAGAAGGGTAAAATGGTAATTTCACCCAAAAATTTGAAATCAGGTGTATAGAGGCATAAAAGTCGGGTGTCTATATGGCCCGCCATTTGCTAAGAATGACTAAACTTATTAGAGGTTGGTTTAGTACTCGTAAGGTGCAACTCAAGCTGAAATTTTCATGGTTGAGTAAAATTGACTCAATTCTGAGCCATGTCTGAATTTTGATTCTTGGAACTCTGAAATGAATTCAATTGAGTCAATAAATTCAAATTCCCTTTCTTCTTCTTGTATTTTCAAAATTTGATGAAAAAGAAAAACAATAAAAAATTCGTATGGATTAAAAAAATGGCTGAGTTTCAATAAAGTTTTGTGAGGTGTCAATCGAGGAGTGCATTTTCTCATCTAATGAAATTAAACTCGCTATGTATTGGGCCTTTACATTTGAATTAAACTTGGGCCTTGCATGGGATTTGAAAGAGTTTCAAGCAGTGTAATAAATAACGGTGGTAAATATAGCTTTACCACATTTTTATTGGAAAAAAAACGTTATAGCAATATTATCAAAAATTACAGCACTTTCATTTTTATTGAAAAATTCCTTATAGCAATATTACGGTGGTAAATATAACTTTACCACATTTCTTGAGATAATATTTCAACCATCAAAGTTTGAAAAAGAAAAGAACCCAAAGCACATGCCTTGGGCTTCTTGTATTTTGGTCTTTGGTGCATGAACTCGACATCAGGCCATGCAAGCGCAAATTGCACGTTGGCGTAAAGGTAAAGGTAGGGCTTTCATCATTCCTTGAGAATCCTGATCTGACCATTTTCCTCCTACCACCTTCATTTATCTTGACCCCGCCGCCTTCATTTTTCTTATGTTTCAATGTCTGACTTGACCCGAGAAATCAGTGAGTTTGGATTATTATTTGTATATTTCATATCCGATTGGGTTGGGAAGAAACCCCATATAAAATTCTGGTAAGGTTGGATTGATAAATTTAAAATCGACTTGACCCGACATAAGTAGACCCAACTATAGTGCACCAAGTTATAAAATAGTAATGATTAGAATTGAAACTCGGATCGAGTTGGGTCGGGTCAGAAATTTAGGTCGGATTGGGTCGAGTAATTTGTGTCGTCAATTTGGCTCGGGTCGAGTCAGGTTCAGTAAATTTTGATATGAGTTGAGTTGAATTTATAAAAACTGGCTTGATCCACGCGAGTTTCAGTCCTACCTCTTCCCTTCTTTTCATAAATTACATGTTCATTCATGGGAAATTCATGTGGAGAATACAAAACATATAGACGAAGTGGAGCCATTGGATGCAATAAGTGATGGGCCACACCTTAGATGAGAAGATTGGATTTGTAATGCTAGAAATTGGACTGCTTATTTGGATTAAGCCAAAGAACCATACTTGAAGGATTAGGGTCCACTTGACCAGCGTGAGTGTTGCTTCCTATCTTTCTTCAGTCAATTTCTACATTTCTACATTTTATTTTTTTAGTCCAATTTCATAGTCCCTGGACAAATCTTTGTAAGAATGTGAACTCAAACCCCTTCACTCTGATCTATAATGTAAAAAGAAAAAAATGACAGCAGTAACAACTTTAATTAAATAACTCTACTATATATATCCTAAAACAATCAATTTCTTCCTTTCCTCATTGCTTTAAAAAGCAACCCATTTCATGTGTCTCCTCCTCCCATTTTATTTTTAATTTTTTTTTAATATAACTTTGCTCTCTAGAGTTGTAAACCAACCCTTTAATTATGTTATTAGAACTCAATATTTATGAAATTTGTTTAAAATTTTAAAAATTGTCCATAAATGATGGTATTATTGAAAATGGTCAATAAATGATGAAAATAAAAAAAACATTTTAATTTAAATGTCTATAAACGATTAATAACTTTCAACAACATTCAGTGAGATATTAAACAATGTCTTTTTAATTTGAGTTCTCATCTTACTTAGACTTAGAATGGACACTTGAAAATTTGAATTAGAAGATGAAGGTTGAAATTTTGACCGTTATGTGACTATTGAATTATGTGCAAGACACGGTGGTAGCTAGGATAATGAAATTTAGAAAGTGGTTAGAATGGATCAAAACTCGTGGTGATCATTTGAATCTTAACCGTCCCAAATATGGATCATTTGCTCAACTCAATTGAGCAGTCAATAGGAGAATAATACAGAATTTCAAATCCAGAACATGGTTAGTTGGTTAAGAAGATGGATCATTGAAGGGTCAAGATTTACCATTGGACACTCAATAGCAATGAGAATCAGGCTTCTCTGGCTTTAATTTCCTAATGTTGCTTTGGGCCTTTTCCTTTTCATTTTTCTGAAAGTTTGAAACAGTTCAACTTCATGAACTAGTGTGGGTGTGGGCTAAGCCCAGATCATTCTCATTTTCAAAATGAAAATTCAGCTAATTTGACCTTCATCTTTTGTATTCTCCACATGATTTTTTTTTCAGTAATGCATGGATTTTTTTCGTTTGGGTAAAGCTTGTGCCATGCATGTGATGTAAAAGGTGGCGGGTTTGAAGTCTAAAGTTTGTAATTTTGACATTTTAACTTTTATTTTGACGTTTAGTCTAGTTGGAAATTCATCTACTTAAAATATCTACAACTAAAAATTAAAATTGAAGACAATATCTTATCACTTTTGGATGATTTAATACAATATTTATATAGTAGAAGCTCTTAGAGTATCGAACTTAGATACAACTAACAAATGGGAGTGGAGTAAGCAAGTAGATGGGCCTTTTTTTGTTGCCCCGCTCTTGTGTTTCAGGCCTTTCCTATGGCCTGTTACCCCTCTGCCTGGCTCGGACTGTCTCAAACTGTAATTTTTTTTTTTTTTGGCTTTTTTCTGAATAAATAACTAATCCATCATTCAAGAAAAAAAAAAAAAAAAGACTTTTAATAGATGACCAACTTCTCAGAGAAAATCACCAACTCAGCCTCCTTACTTTTGACTTTTACCTTCAGTATCCATTCATGTTCAGACAATTGAATCGAAAAACAGAGCTGTTTTGTCATGAGAAAATTCTCCAGATAGTATTTCTTGCATCAATTTTTGAAGAAAACTCAAGAACCCTAGATAATCACTCAAACAGTGGTCCAGATGCCATCTACACTTGGATAAATGTGATATTTTACTTAATTCATCCATTATATAATTCAGTATAAAACCTCATCGATTGACAATCTAAACGAATGTGTTACAAGTTCCAATGTCAAATGTAAATACATTGAACGAATGAAATCACTAAATTCAATATATGATCCTCATTGAGTCTGGTTATTCCCACACAATTTATTGCTTTACTACGGACATTCATATGTAACTCGACTAAGAATGCTGATCATGATCCGCATGTTCCATATTGGATTTCAACACTGATCAAAGGTGATCCTGCAAATAGTGCCGATGCCGGGAGTGACAAGGGAGAGTCTTCTTGCGAACTTCTTGCTAGGGGGAGTAGGGCACTTCTCTGATAAAGGGGCACTACCAGAGCATGGACTGGGCCCAGAAGGAGGAATTGGAGTTTTGTCGAGCTTCTCGGCCGTCGATCGTGGCCTTGCAGCCTCAAGAAGTTCCAAATTCAAGAAAATGAGGAAGAAGAAGAAGAAGAAGGCTTTAAGAGTTATTGAAGAGACATTTAGTCTACAGAAGGCCATGTTTCAGAACTCAGAAGAAAGATATGAAGAAAAGAATAAATGGGTTAAGAAGAAGAAATGTGGAGTGGCGATGTGATTATGGGAATGAAAGAGGAAAGATTGGTGGGCTTTTATACTATAGATTTGGGCTTCATCTTCGTGTCTTTGGTCATTAATCGATCGAGCCGTCCATTGTTTTCATCTAATAGTGGGCCACACTAGTCAATGCCTTCCATGGCCCTGATTGGTCTGCATGGTCAGTTTTCTACGTGTTCACGGAACTGGAATCTGGATCGGGTCATGCATACCAAATTTTTGACGTTGGCGTAACTATGGGGCTTGAATTGGATTCTCAACGGGTTCGATTTGGCTAGGTCAAATTTTAAATTTTACGTTAGGACTTTTTTAAAAAAAATAAGCCACATTCAACCTTATCATGTAGCCCTTCAACCAGGGGTCCAAATATCGGCCTATAAGTTTTCTCCCCTTCGATTCTTCCATTTATTTGCATTTTGGTCCAAAAATTTTATGGTAATTTCAGAAATTTGGGACTTCTTGAAAATATAATTTTTTCATTAAATATCGGTCATATACATATTCAATTATTTATTTAAGTTTTGAATATGATTAATATTAAAATTAACAAAAAAATGAAGAGAAATGATAAAAAAATTAAATTATGAAAAAACATGTAAGAAATTTTGATAAATTTAGTGATTAAGGCATTAAGCATTTTACATACTTTTATACTAATTTAAGATAAAATAATTAATAATAAATATTTAAGATCTCATTTAAAAGCTATTTATTTGTGATCCCATTCCCACTGACTTTGTTCGGGGGCTAGGGGGCAGAGCCCCCGAGCAAAAAATTTTATTGGAGGGAACCACATAAAATCCTTGTGTCTTGTATGTGATTGATATGTGGTTTTAAATTCATCTAATTTTTTAAATTCTTAATCTTAGAGGCAGAAATTTTAATGGATTTTAATGGGTTGTGGCCCTAGGACCGATATTATTACTTTTAAATTAAAAAAAAACTGACACAGACTGATAATCAGAAATATCGGCCGAAATATTTCAGACCGATAAACAGTACATATATCGGCCAATATTAGGACATAATATTGCCTATATCGTGTGGGGCCCACAACCATATAGATTTTTTTTTACCACTCTTTCCATCCCGATACAACCAATATCAGGTGATATGTGAACCGATATACGGGCCGATATATCGTCCGTATCGGTCGATATGGTTTTCTTTTTTTTAAAAAAAAGGAAATAAATTTCAAAAACCGATATTTATACATATCGGCCGATATGGTGACCGATATTTCAGACCGTTTATCGATCATTTCGGCCAATAACCTTTATGTGCGGCCGATACATAGCGTATCGGCCGATATAGTGCAGTCCTAAAAAACTGCTACATATCGGCCGATACGCTATGTATTGGCCGATATCTCGACCCTGCCTTCAACTATAATAAAAACTTTTCAAGTTATTGATTAATTCTCAATTTTGGGTGAAACAAGGTTTGAAAGCCTTAGTTTTTGAATGAGGGCATGGTCCTTCCAGACTCGGGTAAAATCTTTTTGGTATGGAAATGATATTTGAAGAAAATTTCGCACATTTTTATAAAAATATAATCATGCATACTCTGTGCAATTATTTTAAATATTAATGTCAATTATTTAGTTAATTTAATAAATGTTTTATTGAAGAAATAATATTTGATTATGAGTGCTATTGAGTTGGGAGTGTTTAAGCACGGAAAATGGGTTGCTTTGAGTCATGATCAGATCATAGCTCATATATATTAATTTTCGTTAGATTTGGCCATTGGACATGAGTCACACCGACTGTAATGAGCCCCACAGTCCAACCGACCATATTCTTCCTTTCCGCCCTGTCTTTACGTGTGATGAGGTCGTCTTTGAATTCATAGAGTTGTATGTTTAACGTTGTAAGTGCTTCCTTAAATATTTGAATGGGCAATAGAAGAGACAACAATAAAAGCTTTATTTGGAATGACTCATATACATGGGTCCCATAGATTAATTTGAAATCTCTGAACTATAATAATGCAAATAAAATCGACGGCTCATATTATCGATATTTTAATAGATACAATCTTTATAATTCAGTATATTTTAGTGAAGACAAACACTGAGATGACTTGAATTTAATCAATTTTTAAATATATGATGGTGTTGGCTTTAAAATATATAATTATTTTATTAATGATAAGAATTTATCGTACCAGTAAAACTCCTGTGAGGTTCATGTATGCACCTTACAAATATTACTCTAAAATTCTTGGTCCACTATAGGCGTATCTAAAAAAACAGGTCTAATAAAAAATGAAAGGAGATAAGATTGAAAATTCCTTTGCCCCCAGCAGTTTGGGAGGCAAACATATGATAAATTTTGGCATTTTGAAGGCAAACTATCTTTGGGCCATCAGGGCCAAAACAATTGAGAAGCTCTCTGATGGCACAAAGATAGTAGAGATGGGACCAAAAGTTGGCATTGGGGCGGTTGATTTGGTTGGCCAAATCCGAGCAAAAAAGCAACTGATGGATCGGGTGGCCCAGCTAAAAAAGAAACAACAAAATTTTTGGACAAAGGTTAAGAAAGACAGTTTGCATCAGGCCCAATAGCATGAATGCAAGAAACACCATTAAATCATGTTCCCTACAGTTGTAAAGTACTCTCAGCTTGGGACCATTAGAAGCAAAAGGAGAAATAAATTCTACGCCCGACTTGATCAGCGTAAGCTGTCCTCTGTCCATCTTCAATTTGAACTGCCCTTTCCCTGGGCCACTTTCTAAATTCTCTTACCGTATCCACCATCGTGTCTTGGACACAATTCAATAGTCACGTAATATTAGTCTTATTTTCAACCTTCTGAGTTCTATTTCAACTTTCAGAGTCTCCAATCGACTCTAAGAAGTTATGAACTAAAAGCCCCATTCTGTAATCTCTATTATAAAATGAAGGCTTTGATCGCTCCTTTCTCTCTATCACCCTTCACTTAACCAAATCATACGAACAATCCATTACTCCCTTTTCCTCAGATCTTTCTTTCAATCTTCTTACTTCTGAGAAATGGCATTTTGCAGAGTTAATCTCCCCAAATTAACTTTCATAGCTGTATCCTTCTTCTTCCTTCTCTTGAATTTTGAGCTGCTTGAGGCTGCCAGGCTTTGGAAAACAGAGCAGTCACTGCCTGACAAGTTCCAAAGAGGTTTTGTTGAGCCTTCTAAACCCAGTCCATGCTCCTATAGTTCCAAATCTGGTGACTCATGCCCTGCCGCCGGCAGCAAGAATTTGGCCGGGAAGCTCTCCGTTGCACCACCCTATTCTCGTGGTGTTGCAATGGAAAATGTGGGTATTGGTCAGCTCCATCTCCAGAGTCTCCAGAAAGGTCCTGAAGCTCCTCCTGGTACCAATCAATGCTCCAATTCTGTCCCTGGAAAGGAACCGTGCCTTCCTCCAAAGAAGAAGAATTAAGCAAAAGGGCTGCCGGCTTTGATACACTTTCACATCGTAATTTTTAGACTTCAATTTTATGGGAATGGAATAAACTGACTCAATTAGTCGAATACTCATTCAAATCACTGGATGTATTTTCACTTTATATTCGATTCTGTACTACATTGTTTCATGTTTCCAATAAATAAACCTTTACACTGAATTATACATAGATCTGTCAAATGAATGACCATGTTTATTCTATAGTCTAAATGAATTATTGTATTGTTTGGATAATCATTTACTTTTTGGTAAGAAATGGCGGAAGAGACGCTCTTTACATATTTCTAAGATTGTGAAGTAGACACTAAGTTAAAAATAAAGTTTTCAATAAATCAATCGTAGAGTACTAAATGCATCCCATTTACATGTAGATATGCACCAAGTATAGAGGATAATTGAATGTTTAAATGATAATTCCTATTATTTTAATGGTAAATATGTAGAACGTGAATTTCCAATTAAGGAAAAAAAAAAAAAAAAACAAATGTCCCAATCAAATTTCAAACCTAGCTCCCTTGACATCTCAACCTCGTCCTAAGCTTAACGTCCACGGGATGGCCGTGAGAATTTTTCATTCATGCATGCATGCAGCTTGCAACGATGGGTATGCACACGAATCAGAGCCATTGAGCAGCTACTGGATGAGAATAGTGGACTACCTGATTGGCCGCCGGCAGATATTCAGATAAACTCATCCTCTTCTCTTTTTTTTTTTTTCAAATCTTGCTCGTTTTTCTATTTTTTCTAAATTGAAAAAATAAAAAAATGAATAAATAGACACCTTTTTTTTAAAAAAAAAAAGTAAAAATGAAAATATCTAGTGATATTTATTTGATATGGACAAATATCAGCCGAATAGGCCTGTAAATGGATCTAGATCCGTTTACAGCTATCCTTGTGCCAGATTAAGCTCACTGCCATAATCTTCTCCACCCTTCTGTCAACCAGCCAGCAAACCAGTAAACTATACAGCAACCCTCTCTTTCCCTACC
Organism: Chimonanthus salicifolius; assembly: GCA_013350335.1. Classification (NCBI taxonomy): domain Eukaryota; kingdom Viridiplantae; phylum Streptophyta; class Magnoliopsida; order Laurales; family Calycanthaceae; genus Chimonanthus; species Chimonanthus salicifolius. Next base: position 54,298,960 of record CM023536.1, read on the forward strand.
TTCTTACTTCTCAGCGATACCTTCCTTCCATTCACACCCTCTCGCTATCTCTCTGTCTCAACCCAACGTCTCCAATTCTCAGTAGCCTTCACCTTTCTTTTCTTTACTTATCCCCACCAACCTTATTATAATTATTATTTCCCACCTACTTACCATTACTCATCCAAGACCAAAGTTATTAGACGTGTTGACCATTAGCCCAACTCCATTTAACCCATTTAGTTTCATTTTAATTCTATTATTTACACTAAACCCATTATTCACATCCATTAGTTCTATTAAACACATCTAAATTCCTTTAACCCGATCCCCGCTGCGTCATTTCTAGGGACAGAATTGGAGCATTTATTGGTACCAGGAGGAGCTTCAGGACCTTTCTGGAGAATCTGGAGATGGAGCTGACCAACACCCACATTTTCCATTGCAACACCACGAGAATTGGGTGGTGCAACGGAGAGTTCCCGGCCAAATTCTTGCTGCCGGTGGCGGGGCATGAGTAACCAGATTTGGAACTATAGGAGCATGGACTGGCTTTAGAAGGCTCAACAAAACCTCTTTGGAACTTGTCAGGCAGTGAATGCTCTGTTTCCCAAAGCCTGGCAGCCTCGAGCAGCTCAAAATTCAAGAGAAGGAAGAAGAAGGATACGGCTATGAAAGTTAATTGGGGAGATTAACTCTGCAAAATGCCATTTCTCAGAAGTAAGAAGATCGAAAGAAAGATCTGAGGAAAAGGGAGTAATGGATTGTTTGTATGATTTGGTTAAGTGAAGGGTGATAGAAACAAAGGAGTGATCAAAGCCTTCATTTATAATAGAGATTACATAATGGGGCTTTTAATTCATAACTTACATGGACACGATTGGAGACTTTGAAAGTTGAAATAGCACTCACTATGTTGAAAATAAAGCTAATATTACGTGATTTTTTTTTAAAAATAATTCATATATTAAAATATAATAAAAAGGAGGTTAAAAAACACAAAAGAAAGGAAGGCTACAGGCACGAGAAAAAGATAAAAGGTAATATTACATTACCATTGAATTGTGTCCAAGACACGATGGTGGACACGGTAAAAGACTTTAGAAAGAGGCCCAAAGAAAGAGCAGTTCAAATTGAAGATGGTAGAGCACAGCTCACGTTGATCTAAGTCGATCATAAGCGTCCAATATGGATCCCTCGCTCAACCCAAATTACAAGTAAATGGGAAAATTATTTAGCAGTTCAAATCCAATAAGGTTAGATGGTTAAGAAAATGGATTAGTAAGTGCCAACGTACAGGATTGGCCACTTCCAGCAATGATTTCTTGAGAATTTTCACTAAACATCTCTCGAAATAGATGGATTATTCTCATCCTTAAAATGAAAATTTGGCTGATTTGGTCTTTTAAATAATTCGACGGTAACCCGCTTCACTAAGTGGGAGTCTTAAGTTCGATTTCCACTTCACTATAAAAAATTACTCTCCATAAAATTACTTAGTGTATGTAGATAAAGAGACTTTCACAGACCTTGAGGATTGGTCATATTCTCTAAAAAAGTTGAATACCTTGATAACAAAAAATTCAAGTCAAGCCCAAAAATTGGAAGAATATATGTAAAGTGCATACATAAATCTCTTAGGAGTTTTACTCGTAGGACTCATGGCCAACTCAAAAATCATGAATTCTTACCATTAATAAAATAATTATATATTTTAATTTTAACACTATCATATATTTAAAAATGGATTAAATTCAAGTCATCTCAGTGTTTGGCCTACTTGACCTTTACCCTCTCTTTAAAATTGTGGAATCCAATTAATGTCTTCACTATAATATACTGAATTATAAAGTTTGTATCAATTAAAATATAGATAATATTAGGGGTTAAAATCTCGATATCGGCCGATATTTTGGTAGAAAATTTTCTCTCTCTAATATTTTTTTTAATTAAAACTACCGATATCGGGCGATATATATCGGATATCGGCTGGTATCATAAATATCGGCCGTGCATATCATATCAGCCAATATTAAAACCCCTGGATAACATGAGACGCTGATTTTATTTACATTATTATAGTTCAGAGATTTCAAATTAATCTGTGGGACCCATGTATATGACTCATTCCAAATAAAACTTTTATTGTTGTCACTTGTATTACCCATTCAAATATTTAAGGAAGCACAACTCGATATGAATTCAAAGACGACCTCATCAACGTAAAGACAGGGCAGAAATGAAGAATATGGTCGGTGGAGTTCGGAAATGAAGAATGTGGTCGGTGTATTATCTTTTAAACTTATCATATCAAATCAAGCCTATTTTTCTATTGTTATTGTTTCTTAACTTCTAGAGTTTTAAGTATCAACCTTCTCATATTTCTAAATTAATTATTAATAAAAATATAAAACTCTAAAATATAAGATTATATGAAATTGAATAATTTAATATAATAATACTATACAATTTGCAATGCCACCAATCAATACTTCTTATATAAATCAACAAAATTAAACGATATTTTATATAAAGTGGAGTCTGTTACTTTATAAAACTAAATAAATAATGGTTATATTTAGAAATTTCTCATTTGAACTAAACAAATTATATAATTAAAATGAGGTTTTTCGAATCTATTAAATTTATTCTATTAAATAAAACAAATAAATATATTTAAATGAAAATTCTTTTTATAATCAATATATTTTCAAGTTTAATAAGATTAACATATAATAATAATAATATCAAGAGGATAATAACATTGTGTCACGACAATGTCAAGTTTGAGTTTCCGACAATTACTTATGTTGGTGAGAAATGTCAGACTAGTCATGAGGCATTATATATTAAAATATATTTTTCGGAGAGGTATGATAGAGTTATTTTTTATATTTTCTCTGTTCCAAAATATTTGTAATATTTTAAAAAAATAAATTTTTAAGGATCATTTTCATGCGATCACACCAAAAGCTTATTAATAGATTCTCTCAGTCAATGCATACTTGATATGAATGACGAATAACCCTCAATAAACTTAATTTAGTACTCACCGGACCATTAGGGCCCAATTTCTCAGAATTTTTGCCCTTATTGGGCTCGGCCTGGGCCTCTGGGCTAGGGCCTCTTCAAATAATGTGCTTCCAATCTTATGTTTGTTCGAATATTAAAAGTCATAGTTGAAAATTGTAAAGTTTTTGTAACAAGTATGAATTTGGGATCCACTGATCAATGCGGTTAATGTTGATATACACTTAACAATCCAAACTGACTTATGATTTGATTTGAGAAATCCTGCCAATAGAGAAATACAAATTGCAACCATTTCATTTGAAGATCTCTTTAAAATGTGTTTTTTATATAATTTTTTTGATAGATATTAAAAAATTTAAATTATATTGATACCAAAGGTTCATTAAAGGGTCAACATTTACTGTTGGACACACGATAGCAATGAGACTTTGCCCAATTGACTGAAAGATAAAAAAGTCCAACTTCCTAAACTAGTCTTGGTGTGGGCTAAAGCCCAGACCATTCTCATCTTTAGAATGAAAATTCAGCTCAATTGACCATAGTTTTAAGAACAATGCCCTCACCATGAGAGCAATGGTGCAGACCACTCATTCTCTCCAATCTTCTGATCCTCGTTAACTCATCCTACGTTACCATAATTTTCTTATGGCCTAACTTTAGTGTACCTTAATGATAGTGGACTCATCCGAGAAAGTTTTATTAAAACTGTGTCTAAGTTTCTTACACGTTAATCTAAAAAAAAAAAACCAATTTTCTTGGATAAAGGAATTGGTCAGCAATAAATGCAAGAACCAAAAATGATCATTCAAAAGGTGTCACAGATGCCATTTAGACTTGGATAAATGTGAGATTTTACTGAAGATACATCCATTATATAATTCAGTATAAACTATAAAAGCTTTAATGATTGAAAATGAAAATAACTGAGTCACAAGAACCATGTCAAATGTAAATACTCTCAACAAATGACATCAATAAAATCAGTAAATGACCCGACAGAGTTCTCCACTCACTGAGTCTGGTTATTAGAACATTAGCAAACGCCGGTACGTTGCTTTATTACAGACATTCATATGTAACTCGACTGAGACGGCTGATCAAGATCCTAATTTTCGATATTGGATTTCAACACTGATCAATGCTGATCCTTCAAATAGGTGCCGATGCCGGGAGTGCCAACGGAGAGTCTTCTGGCGAACTTCTTGCTAGGGGGAATAGGGCACTTCTCTGATGAAGGGGCACTATGAGAGCATGGACTGGGCCCAGAAGGAGGAATTGGAGTATGATCGAGCTTCCCAAGAAACGATTGTTTTCCTTCTCGAGGCGGCGGATTCGCCGCCTCAAGAAGTTCCACACTCAAGAGAAGGACGACGACAAAGAAGAAGAAGTTGGGTTTTAGAGATGATGCCGAGACATTTATTCTGCAGCAGGCCATCTTTTGGGAACACAGAGAAGAAGAACTGAATTTGTGTGAAAGAAGAGTGAGAGGAGATGATGAAAAGAGGAAATGTACTGTTTTATGGTTGGCAGTAGATTTGTTAGGAATGGTGATGGGAATGAAGGAGGAAGAAGTTGAGGCCTTTTATACTTGAGATTTGATCACCGGTCAATCGAGCGTTCCGTTGTTCTAATCTAACAGTGGGCCATCCCATTGGTGGGCCCACCTCAATGTTCATGTGACTCGGACCAGGAATTAGTAAATTGTACGTTGGCGTAAAGGTAGCGGCTTGAATTGGATTTTCAAAGGTCGGAGGTAAAATTTTAAATTTAACAACAGATTAATTATTTTGTTTTTATAGAATGAAGACCCAGTGTTCCCCATCCAAACTTATCGCAAAGACATTTAAGTTTATGTACAGTGTTAATTTAAATTATTATATCATCATTAAATTCATTGTCCTATTTATTTATTGTCAATTTCTCAAATTCTTTATTATTATTATTTTTTTCACCAACTAGGTTTTACCATGATTTTGCTTCAAAAGACCACATAGCACTAGATTGGAAAAAAAAAAGGATTTTGAATGAAGAAAACTTCTTTGAAATCTCTTTCGAATAAGAAAGATGTCTTGAGAAAAAAATTCACATTCCTATATATGTCTTCCACCAACGGATGTCATGCAATGAATTTTGATAGGATATTTTTTTTAAAGAGCTTAGTAAAAATACAGCTACTAATCCATAATTATTTTAATGTTTGTAACTAACTTGTATTAAAAAAAATTTAGTTAGTGAATAAGTTGAGTCAGATTTGATAACCCAGTTGAACTTAGGCCAAGATATGTAGGTACTCAGTTCAGCCCACCATTTAATAAATAAGCCAAGTATGCTATCAATTCAAGCTTCATCAAATATTTGGCTCAGGTCAATCTATATAATAAATGAGTTTTCTTAATTATACGTCGAATTTATCTATTAAAGATTAGTTATGTTGAGTAATCCATTTAATAAATGATTTCGATTAGATATAAGTCCTAATAGGTTAACCATTTAATAAATTTGCTAGGCAGGTTATATAGACACCTGACTTTTATGCCTCTATACACCCGATTACAAATTTTAGGGTGAAATCATTTTGCTCTTTTGCATTTTATCATCTGAATGAACCTTCAGTTCATTTTTAAGTTTATTTGAATGATTCGATCGTTCGGAGGAACATATCAGTGAAAAATATGTTCCTTCGGACGATTGAACCCTACACAATCGAATAGTTCGAAAGATCACATAGGATAGTTCTTGGTAAGTAAAATTGACTTTGGATGTGTAAAAAATAGATGGGACAGATGACCATCACATGGTCAAGAAAATTATTGATAACCACATTCCTGAAGATCTTCTATCAAATCATCAATTGTAGTTCGACCCTTTAGTTACTCTTTCCGAATCAAATAACAAAATTGTACAAATCAGTCGCTCATACTCTAATATCTGGATTTTCATTTCTAAGGGTCGTCAAAATTTGGCGGGATGGTATATTGTTACACCTCATTTCACTGATCTTTTTTTTTCTCAACATTTGAAAAACATCTTGTAAATTGAGAGATCATGATTGTGCTCCAAATTTTTAATCATCAACATCCATGGCCCATCAACAATTTGTTTCCCTTAAATTTCAAATGGACAATTGCACTGGCGTGTGTATGCTTTCCTCTTCCTCTCATTATCTTCCAAATTAACAGTGCTGAGATATTTACCTCCTCTATCGCAACCAAGTACTAATTTATTTTCTTTATTACATGACCTCTTGATGGTAGATACAAATCATTCTACAAGAGCAATATCCTTAACACATTTTATAAGATCCTCACGACTTGAAAAATATCTTTCAACAAACTCCATACCACTTGAGGATTCAAAACTACCTCCATCACCACAATCCACAATGATTTCTAGAAAAATTAGATAAGAGAGAGTTACCTGAGATTCGAGATAAGAGATTCAAATAGTAGATTTAGAGAGACACCTTCGAACTCAGTCGTGCTCTCAGTTAAATTCGTTCGAAGGATTCTATGTGATCCTTTGAACGATTCAACTGTGTAGGGTTCGATCGTCCGAAGGAACATATTTTTCACTGATGTTTTCGTTCGGACGATCGAATCATTCGAATGACCTTAAAAATGAACTGAAGGTTCATTCTGATGATAAAATGAGGAAGGGCAAAATTGTAATTTCACCCGAAAATTTGAAATCGAGTGTATAGAGGCAGAAAAATTGGGTGTCTATATGGCCCGCCATTTGCTAAGGCTGAGTAAACTTATTAGAGGTTGGTCTAGTACTCGTAAAGTAAAACTCAAGTTGAAATTTTCATGGTTGAGTAAAATTGACTCAATTTTGAGACATGTCTGAATTTTGATTCTTGAATTCTGAAATGAATTCAATTGTGTCAAGAAATTCAAATTCCCTTTCTTCTTCTTGTATTTTTAATGTATTTTCAAAATTTGATGGAAAAGAAAAAAATTTCAAAATTCGTATGGATTAAAAAAAAAGGCTGTGTTTCAATAAAGTTTTGTGAAGTGTCAATCGAGGATTACATTATCCTCATCTAATAACATTAAATTCGCTATTTATTGGGCCTTTACATTTGAATTAAACTTGGGCCTTGCATGGGATTTGAAAGGGTTTCAAGAAGTGTAAAAAATAACGGTGGTAAATATTACTTTACCACATTTTTATTGGAAAAAAACCTTAGAGCAATATTATCAAAAAATTACAGCACTTTCATTTTTATTGAAAAATACCTTATAGCAATATTACGGTGGTAAATATAACTTTACCACATTTGTTGAGATAATATTTCAAGCATCAAAGTTTGAAAAAGAAAAGAACCCAAAGCACATGCCTTGGGTTTCTTGTATTTGGTCTTTGGTGTATGGAACTCGACATCAGGCCATGCAAGCGCAAATTGCACGTTGGCGTAAAGGTAAAGGTAGGGCTTCATCATTCCTTGAGAATCCTGCTCTGACCATTTTCCTCCCACCACCTTCATTTATGTTGACCTCGCCGCCTTCATTTTTCTTATGTTTCAATTAAGCAACATGAAATTTGACCTGTTGACTCATTCGAGAAATCAGTGAGTTTGGATTATTATTTATATATTTCAAATCCGGTTGGGTTGGGAGGAAAACCCATATCAAATTCTAGTAAGGTTGGATTGAAAAATTTAAAATCAACTTGATCCGACATAAGTTATAAGACAGTAACGATTAGGATTGAAACTCGGGTCGAGTTGGGTCGGGTCAGAAATTCGGATCGGATTGGGTTGAGTAATTTGTGTTGCCAATTCGGCTCAAGTCGGGTCAGGTTCAATAAATTTTAATATGAGTTAAGTCGAATTTATAAAATCTAGCCCAATCCACCCAAGTTTCAGCCCTACCTCTTCCCTTCTTTTTCCTTCGTTACATGTTCATTCATGGGAAATTCATGTGGAGAATATAAAACATATAGACGAAGTGGAGCCATTGGATGCAATAAGTGATGGGCCACACCTTAGATGAGAAGATTGGATTTGTAATGCTAGAAATTGGACTGCTTATTTTGGATTAAGCCAAAGAACCATACTTGAAGGATTAGGGTCCACTTGACCAGCGTGAGTTTTGCTCCTATCTTTCTTCAGTCAAATCTTTGTAAGAATGTGAACTCAAACCCCTTCACTCTGATCTATTATGTAAAAAGAAAAAAAATTACAGCAGTTACAACTTTAATTAAATAACTCTACTATATATATATATATATATATAACAATCAACTTCTTCCTTTCCTCATTGCTTTAAAAAGCAACCCATTTCATCTGTCTCCTTCTCCCATTTTATTTTTAATTCTTTTTTTTTTATATATATAACTTTGCTCTCTAGAGTTGTAAACCAACCCTTTAATTTTGTTATTAGAACTCAATATTTTATGAAATTTGTTTAAAATTTTAAAAATTGTCCATAAATGATGGTATTATTGAAAATGGTCAATAAATGATGACAAATAAAAAAACATTTTAATTTAAATGTCTATAAACGATTAATAACTTTCAACAACATTCAGTGAGATATTAAACAATGTCTTTTTAATTTGAGTTCTCATCTTACTTAGACTTAGAATGGACACTTGAAAATTTGAATTAGAAGATGAAGGTTGAAATTTTGACCGTTATGTGACTATTGAATTATGTGCAAGACACGGTGGTAGCTAGGATAATGAAATTTAGAAAGTGGTTAGAATGGATCAAAACTCGTGGTGATCATTTGAATCTTAACCGTCCAAATATGGATCATTTGCTCAACTCAATTGAGCAGTCAATAGGAGAATAATACAGAATTTCAAATCCAGAACATGGTTAGTTGGTTAAGAAGATGGATCATTGAAGGGTCAAGATTTACCATTGGACACTCAATAGCAATGAGAATCAGGCTTCTCTGGCTTTAATTTCCTAATGTTGCTTTGGGCCTTTTCCTTTTCATTTTTCTGAAAGTTTGAAACAGTTCAACTTCATGAACTAGTGTGGGTGTGGGCTAAGCCCAGATCATTCTCATTTTCAAAATGAAAATTCAGCTAATTTGACCTTCATCTTTTGTATTCTCCACATGATTTTTTTTCAGTAATGCATGGATTTTTTTCGTTTGGGTAAAGCTTGTGCCATGCATGTGATGTAAAAGGTGGCGGGTTTGAAGTCTAAAGTTTGTAATTTTGACATTTTAACTTTTATTTTGACGTTTAGTCTAGTTGGAAATTCATCTACTTAAAATATCTACAACTAAAAATTAAAATTGAAGACAATATCTTATCACTTTTGGATGATTTAATACAATATTTATATAGTAGAATCTCTTAGAGTATCGAACTTAGATACAACTAACAAAATGGGAGTGGAGTAAGCAAGTAGATGGGCCTTTTTTTGATGCCCCGCTCTTGTTTTTCAGGCCTTTCCTGTGGCCTGTTACCCCTCTGCCTGGCTCGGACTGTGGGCTCACACTGTAGTTTTTTTTTTGGGCTTTTTTCTGAATAAATAACTAATCCATCATTCAAGAAAAAAAAAAAAAAAAAAGACTTTTAATAGATGACCAACTTCTCAAGAGAAAATCACCAACTCAGCCTCCTTACTTTTGACTTTTACCTTCATTATCCATTCATGTTTAGACAATTGAATCGAAAAACAGAGCTGTTTTGTCATGAGAAAATTCTCCAGATAGTATTTCTTGCATCAATTTTTGAAGAAAACACAAGAACCCTAGATAATCATTCAAACAGTGGCCCAGATGCCATCTACACTTGGATAAATGTGATATTTTACTTAATACATCCATTATATAATTCAGTATAAAACCTCATCGATTAACAATCTAAACGAATGTGTTACAAGTTCCAATGTCAAATGTAAATACATTGAACGAATGAAATCACTAAATTCAATATATGATCCTCATTGAGTCTGGTTATTCCCACACAATTTATTGCTTTACTACGGACATTCATATGTAACTCGACTAAGAATGCTGATCATGATCCTCATGTTCCATATTGGAGTTCAACACTGATCAAAGGTGATCCTGCAAATAGGTGCCGATGCCGGGAGTGACAACGGAGAGTCTTCTTGGGAACTTCTTGCTGGGGGGAGTAGGGCAATTCTCTGATGAAGGGGCACTACCAGAGCATGGACTGGTAACAAGGGGGTTATCCCTCATTATCCACGTTTGGTAACAAGGGGGTGAGATTTTTTACCCTCACATCACCCATTTGAATACCCCCATGGGGCTTGGGGTATTCACTCTTGAATACCCCTCCTTACCCGTCGTCTTCTTCTTTTTGATGAGATTTTTTTATTTTTTTACATTTTATCTTTTTATTTATTTTGGTGAATACTTGGTTTTTATTTTTGTTTTAAAAGTACTCTACTATTTCCATTTGATAAATTTAATATCACCAAACAACAAATTATATTTTTTTTTGAAGAGATATGTAGAATTTTTTTTATTCATTTATTGAAATTTAAAATAATAATAGCAGTTTTTTTATTTTTTAGGGAAACCTTGTCCCTATTTACCCTGTGCCTTCCTCTATTTTTCAATTATATATTATATAATTGAAAAATTAAGAGATTTCAAGTAATTAACAATTTATTTTTTATATTATATAGATTTTCAACATGATGCATTTAGATGAGGGTAAATTATTATAGGGGTTACCCCAGGTTACCCTTGAGTAGAGATAACAGTAAGTAGGGGTAAACTGACATATTAATAATTTTGTGAGAATTAATAATTTAAATCTATATAATTTAAAAATAAAACTAAAATTTTCTGAAACATATTTGTCAAAATATCCTATTTTTAAAGGGTGATTCTATCGAAATTTCGATAGAGTCTCGAATATTCGACAGAGTTTGAGGTTCATGGTAATCTCTTTCAGGGTAATTAACAATTTATTCTGTTAGAAGTTTATTTTAAAAATGTGTCAACATTTTCAACATGGTGCATTTGGATGAGGGGTAAATTTTTAAGGGGTTACCCTTGAGTAAGGGTAACTGTAAGCAGGGGTAACCTGACTTATAAACAATTTTAAGAGAATTAATAATTTTTATTAACTCTATATAATATAAAAAATAAAAACAAAATTTTGTGAAACATATTTGTCAAATGTCCTATTTTTAAGGAGTGATTTTGTCCAATTTTGAAAGGGTCTCGAAACTCTAAAAGAGTTTGAAGTTCATGGTAATCTCTTTTGGGATAATTAACAATTTATTTTGTTGAATGTTTATTTTAAAAATTTGTCAATATTTTCAACATGATGCATTTGGATGAGGGGTAAATTTTTACAGGGGTTACCATTGAGTAGGGGTAACTATAAGCAGGAGTAACCTGACTTATTAACAATTTTAAGAGAATTAATAATTTTTATTAAATCTATATAATATAAAAAATTATAATTATATTTTTTTATGAAGAGATATGTTGATATATTTTATTCATTCATTGGGTTTAAAATAATAATATCAAAAAAATCTTGTTTTATTTTTTTAATGTTAGAATGCAACTATTCATTTTAAATTATAATTATGAAAAATAATTTATAAAAAATAGATAATATTATTATAAGTTATATTATTAGAATTTAGTTCATGAATATTATTTACAAATTATGTTTTATAAAAAAATTTAAAAAATATTAATATATCATGTTACCCTTATTTGTAGTTACCAAATAAGATTTTTTATCCTTAGAGTAAGCTTTTACTTTACCACTGCAATTACAAAATAAGATAAAAGTAATCACAGTTCAAGGGTCACCCATACTCAAGGGTGACCCTTACTCAGGGGTAACCCCTATAAAAGTTACCCCCATTCAAACGCAGCCATAGTGTATCTTAAGGGCAGTGGATATCACTTGTGGGAGTTTTACGTTAGATTTTTCATAATTTTTCACATGAATTAAAAAAAAAAAAATCCGTTGAATAATTCTTAGGTCTAATTCTATGACTAAGTTGAAAACTTTCTTAGATTTAGTCCACACAAATCTGACACAATTAAATTATCAAACTTTTTGTGGATTGCTTAAAATCAGACGGTATTTTATATAAAGTTGGGTCTGTTAATTTTATTAAATTAAATAAATAATGGTTATATAAGAACTTAGAAATTTCCGATTTAAACTAAACAAATTATATAATTAAAATGTGGTTTTCTAGCATCTTGATGCAACCATGGAGCCCAACTCGAGCTCGAGCAGAGGTGAACCGACCCAACTGGGCCCGACTTTGAGAACAGATGGCGGGAAGAAAGGGCCCATTTTGAATCCCTTGTCACCACTGTTGTGGGCCCCACTTCAAAGATAAGTTACCAGGGTTCAAAAATTCGGCCGATGCGGCGATATATCTCTGCCAATACGTATAGTATCGGCTAAAGAGAGAAAAGTTCGATACGGCCGAATATCTTTATTTTTTAGTGAAAAAAATAAATAAATATCGGAGTGGGCCGAGTCGATATCTCTGTCGATATTTATATTTTTAATTTTTTTAAAAAAATAACCTTTTTTATTTTTTTAAATATTTTTTTTAAAAAATCACCGAGATTTAAAAAAAAAAAATGAGAGAAAAAATTCGGCAGAAAATTCGGCCCATGTCAAAGCACAATCAAAGTAGACGATGAGAAGAATTAGTTGCAAACATGCAATCCCAGGCAAATCAACGATGTAGCTGGCTTGATGCAGACAACTCGACAGTCCATGCAGACAAGTAAATTGATAATTTTATTTTTAGTTTATTTATCTTTCTTTATTTCAATGAAATCTATAAAGATATGAGACCAAGCATTTTAAAGAATAGACTTTTGAATTATTATTAAAATTGAAGAAAAGTTAGAGTTTCACGAAGTCCGTGAGTTGATTTTTCTCTTGAATTTTATTTTGTTAATTGTGTTGAGTTATTTTAATTAGACTAATTGGATTTTATAAGTTGTATTTGAATGCATTATTATTTTTATTTATTATAATTAATTAAATGTAAACTCCACAACTTTTCAAAATAATTCATTAGAAGTTCTTTGAGTTATAAAACTCAAGAACACAAAATTTCTTCATTGAAATCTGTGATTCGATGTAAAATCCCAAGTCTACTATATTTATTTTCTTAAATTAACAGATTTAAATGAAAATTCTTTTCATAGTCAATATATTTACAGGTTTAATAAGATTAATATATATAAATAATAATATCAAGAAAATGACACTGGGTCAAGTCAATGACAAGTAAGACTTTCTGATAGTTACTAATGATGTTAAGAAAATGTAAGACTAGTCTGCGGCATTATACATTAAAATATTTTTTGGTTGGACATATAGACACCAATTTTGCCGCTACCAGACACCACTTTTTCGAATTTTGGGATAAAATTATCATTTTACCCTTCATATTTTTATAGTCCGATCGAATCTCCAAATGGAAGAACCAATCGATCGATTCTAGGAATCGTCCAATCGAACCTCCAAATGGAAGAACCGATCGAACGATTCCAGTAATCGTCCAATTGAACCTCCAAATAGGACCAGTGAATTTCGTTTGAAGCATTGTGGAAGCAAGAAGAGAAAAAAAAATAGGATTTGGATTGACCATAGTGACTTTTGCAAGGAAGAATATTTTGACATAGTTTCAGTATTTTGGTCATAACTTTTTACTCCGATTTCCTATTGCATTTATTCTTATTGCGTTGGAAATAAGACTTCAAGGGCTACAACTTTGTAGTTTATTAAATTTCATGATTCGAAACTTAACAAGGTCAAAATTGAGCCGCAAGTTGGTGTATGTGTAGAAAAACAGAATTTATATCCTACTTTCCAAATTAATCCAAAATCCCTAAAATCATGGTGCTTTATCTACAAAATTAGACCATGGCTTGAAAAAGACAGTAAATTTGGATAAATAAAAAAGAGAAAATCTGGGAGAAAGTTTGGGAGTGAGAATTATGGAGGAATTCTCTCAAGCCTTGCCTAATCCAATTTCTTTTAAGCACTATAAATAAAGGGGTTCTGGCATTATAAAATTTGAATTTGAATAATGAATTAAGGTGTGCAAGGACAGGAGGTTGAGAAGACTAGAAGAGAAAAGAATATTCAAATTTAGTCTATGAGTTCTTGTATTTTATTTTTATTTCATGTTTTTGATGCAAAAACCACAAAGCATTATAACTTTTAATTCCAATTTATTTGAATAAAATTCATGGTAGCTTCTTTAGATTTATGGTTTTCCCAATTGTTAAATATTTTATTGTGATTGTTTTTTATGTTATTTTAATTCTTTTTAAGATGTTATGGAATACATTAATTTAAGAGTTTTCAAGGAAAGTAGAACCCCATTTAGAATCGGTGGAACTTAACCTTTGCAGATCTAAGGCTCTTTTCGGAGAGTAGCTTATTTTTAGACTCAGAAAGGAAAGTAGAAATTTTGCCCAAGCCTAAGGCTTGAATTGAAAATTTCTGACTTTATGAAAATAATGATTTTCTTAATTAGAATTTTAATAAATAGAGAACATGAATTTATATTTAATAATTCTAGAAGATTTCATAGTCTAGGCCAAGGTTTTATCTTTAAATGGGATAATATGTAACCCTAATTACTTGTCTCAATTCCATTTACATTATGTGAATATTTCATTATTTTTATTAATTTTTTTTATTCTTTTCTTATTCTCTCAAATTCTTTTAAACTAGGTTGAGATTGATTTAATAGCATTTTAATTTTGTTCTGTTATACTGGTTTGAGATTATTTACAAATTCTAGATTTATACCATTGATTTAATTGAATTGGATTAATTAGTTAAATTTTAGGTTTATATATTGATACCATAACTTTTAGATTTGATTCTTAGAACTGGATTGCCACTAATTTAAAGTCACATTTAAAAATTAGAATTTGATTTTCATATTTAGGTAATTTCTAAAGATCTATACATTTTTTGATCACAACATTTTAATTCCATATATTTTGCTTTTTGTTGTGGGATCGTCCTCGCAATCTTAACGCTATACTATTAAATGGTTCGCGCACTTATAGTTATAAACTTAAAATTTGCATAACAAGTTTTTGGCGCCAATCATCCCGTCTATTTTTCTATTGTTCTTGTTTCTTAACTTTTAGAATTTTAAGTTTCAACCTTCTAATATTTCTAAATTAATTATTAACAAAAATAAAAACTCTAAAATATATGTGTGCAAATTAAATTGAAATTTACATTAATATTATATGAAATTGAATCATTTAATATTTGTAATGACACCAATCAACACTTATTATATAAATCAACTAAAAGATGAACTGGCTATCATAAAAAAATTTAATTTATACAAATTGGTACAGATATCAACTAGAAAATGAAAAGAAAATTCCGATTTCACATTTCATGTCAATTGATTAGGACTATAGACTACGGCCACGTGTCATTTGCTTTTGTACTTGAGTGCAACCCAAAATGGCATTTTAGCAGGGAAGTGATTTTAACACCCCTACCTTTTACCTACCGTGCATTCCCTTCACATGAAATTTCAATTTTGTCCAACATTAATATCCTCTATTCTCTCTCCTTTCTTGCTTTTTTGGATAAAATAAAAAAATTACATGGAAGGGGTGCACAATGGATAAAAATAGAGTGCAAAAATCATTTCCCTTTTAGCATCTGAATCCTTTAATAATTCTTAGGTACTTATTATTTGGGAGCACTTATACACACTCGGAAATCCTGCCTCTACACACTCGAAATCAGATTTTCGGGTGAAATTACGATTTTACCCCCGCGTTTCCAATCATTCGAATGAATGCCCAGTTCATTTTCACATTCATTCGAATGAATGGGATGAACAGTAACACGGAATACTGTTCAGCCCATTCATTCGTATACGTTGATGGATTCATTCAAATGAATGCCCAGCTCATTTTGGTATTCATTTGAATGAATCCATTCATTCGAATTATTGGGCTGAACAGTAACATAGAATACTGTTCAGCCCATTCATTCGATTCATTCATATACACCTAATTCATTCGAATGAATGCCTTCAAACGTGCATTCATTCGAATGAATCAGCTGATTCATTTGAATGAATGCCTTCAAACGTGCATTCATTCGAATGAATCAGCTGATTCATTTGAATGAATGTATCAGAGAGAAACTGGGAGTGACAGTCCCTCTGGTTCAGCTGATTCATTCAAATGAATGCCCAGTTCATTTTCGCATTCATTCGAATAAATGGGCTGAACAGTAACACGGAATACTATTCAGCCCAATCATTCAAATGAATGTCCAGTCATTCGAATGAATGGATTCATTCGAATGAATGCCAAAATGAACTGGGTATTCATTCGAATGAATCCATCAACGTATACGAATGAATGTTCATTCGAATGAATGAGCTGAACAGTATTCCATGTTACTGTTAAGCGCATTCATTCGAATGAATGCGAAAATGAACTAGACATTCATTCGAATGACTGGAAACGCGGAGGTAAAATAATAATTTCATCCGAAAATCCGATTTCGAATGTGTAGAGGGAGGATTTTCAAATGTGTGTAAGTGCTCCCTTATTATTTTTTTGCTAACATGTTTGCCCCATTCAAGTGTCTAGAAAGCGACCGACAAACAGCATAGACCAAACAACTCCGTCAATTCAAAGACGACCTCGAATGTCGTACGTAAAGACCGAAAGGCTGAAATGAAATGAAGAATGTGGTCAGTAATCACCCTCCAAAGGTTTGTAGTAATTTTTTTAAAAATTAATGAAAATGGATCGAAACCCAATTAACTTAGAGAAGAGGATGAGTTTATCTGAATTTCTGCCGGCGGCCAATCAGGTAGTCTGATTCGTGTGCATGGCCATCGTCGCAAGTTGCATGCATGCATGAAAAATTCTCACCGCCTTCACGCCGACGTTAAGCTTAGGCTGAGGTTGAGATGTCAACGGAGCTAGGTTTCACATTTGATTGGGATTTTTTTTTTTCCTCAATTGGAAATTCATGTTCTACATATTTACCATAAAAATAATACGAATTATCATTTATACATTCAATTATCATTTAATCCTCTAGGATTGATTTATTGGAAACTTTATCTTTAACTATATGATTGATTTAAAAAAAATTAATTAGATGAACAGAGCTCTTCTCAGATTTAAAAAAAAAAAAAAAATATATATATATATATATATATATATATATATATATATATATATATTACAAATTTTTAAACTTTCTCAGATTTTAAAATTATAATATAATTGATAATGTTATTTTTCTGTACATGATAATCTTGGTGTATGCGTGATGACGAAGCTACTGCCTTCACGTTGGCGTTGAGCTCAGGCCATGCAACAAAAGTCAAAATTTTAAATTCTGGTCAGTCAACAGTAAGTAGGAATTGGGCCCATTCTTTAAGGTTTGAATTTTAAAAAATCAGAATTCTTTCTTATTGACCATTTTTTTTTTTTTTTTCAAATATGATGCCCAGCCTAATAAATGTCCTCCTTATAATATAATCAATTATAAGTTTGTACAGTAAAATTAGAAATTATGTAATGCTTATTGTTATTATTATTTATTTATATACAAAAGAGAGTCTTCTTGTTTTAATCACCAAAATAATATGAGTCCCCTTGATAGAGTTTTGTAGAATTAAAAGAATAAAATAATTCAAGCAAAGATGGCTCAAAAAGAAATTATATTTTTTTTTTCATTTAATTTAATGAGTCAAAAGAGTGAGGCCACCTTCATCGTATTAACATCTAAATAAAGTCTTATTCACTGTAAGTCATTTTGGGCCTGGCCTCGGCTGTGGGCTCTGATTGTATATTCTCAGGGTTTTTCCTTATGAATAAATTTACTAACTTTTTCATTAAAAAAACAAATCCAATCTGAAATATATTTACATTCAGAGAGAATGATATTTACTGTAGCAAACCCTCGTACTTTCCTTACTATGAAAATTAATAAATAACTTGTCCAAGTATGTCGATTAAGACCCCTATTTTCGATATTGGATGTGAACGTAGATCATGCAAATATCGTACAAACAGCATGTAGAATAGCCCATGGAGAATTTAGTGTGTCTTTCTTGTCAATTAAGAAGAGACTTTGATTTTATTATATAGAGAATAGAGAGTACAATTAAGGAAAGCAAATCAATTAAATGAGGAAAGCTCTAAATGAAGTAATACAATATTTGAGTAATCACTAATTAAAGAAATAATTTAAATTAATCTAAATAAATTCTAACACCGCGAGTGTATGTAGTGGAGACTCTACCGGCAAACTTCCTTCTATGGGGGAGAAGGGCATGGAACATTAGAATGGGAACTACTGGAGCATGAATTGGGGTCAGAAGGAGGTACAGGACCTTTCTGGAGCTGCTGGAGCTTGAGCTTATGAAGACCCACATGTTCTTTTGTGGATGGAATGTGCACATGCAAAGGAGTAATGACACCACGAGAATCGGGTGATGCGACGGAGGCCTTGCCGACAAAGTTCTTGCTGCCGGTGACAGGGCATGAACCGCCAGATGTGGAACTAGAGGAGCACGGACTGGGTTTAGAAGGATCAACAGAACCTTTCTGGAGCTTTCCAAACAATGAATGCGTTCCTTCCAAATGCCTTCCCGCCTGAAGAAATTCCAAATTCAATAGAATGAAGAAGAAGGATATGCTCATGATTGATAATGGGGAGAGATTTGGTTTGCAGAAGGCCATTTCTAAGCAGTAACAAGATTAGAAGAAAGGAATGGGTGTGAGCTGAGACGAGGGAAAGAAGAAGAAGAAGAAGAAGAAGAAGGAAGAATAGTTCAATTAATTAGAGAGGTGGTGAGAAACAATGAAGGGAGATGGCCTTCTTTATAATCAATAAAATTGAGGAGGGGATTCAGGTCTTAGATTTCTCGTTTGAAAGATTTGACTAAAAGACTTTGAAATGTTGATTTAAGAGATGAGTTGAATTACCCAAAACTTACGTCGATACAGTGAATCAACCATTCATAATTTGGCTTAACACAAATAGGCAGTCAATAGGAAAATAGTTAGAAATTTCATGACAAATAGGCAGGCAGTGGAAATTAAAAACATAACAATTTTTCATCCATGTTTTCAAGAGCTCATCATTTGACTCAAAATCTCAATTTCAAGGGTCAGGTCTGTTCAGATCAACGTTAGATCCAGGATTTGACCTGACCCACTTTCTAAGAAGGTGAATTCAGGTCTGGTTGGTAGAACTTAGACTCAATCTGAATTCTGACAAATCCTTGATCTCAATCGATAGTCAGGTACTATCCAATTTTTAGGTTTGAAAATTAGCCGATACAATCTTTGGTGTGTTTTAAATATCAGTTTCTCAGAATACTTTAAAGTATTTAAGAATAACTCTGGTATTTCTATTCCAATTTTTAAGAAATTGCCCCTTTTAAGAGTCTTAATTATGAATTAAATTACTAAAAATTCAACAATGTAATAGACTCAAACCTTTTTGTGGGTTTGGGATCTAATTAAGTATCGAGGATAAATCGGTTTTATTGACCCAATGAGTAAATAAATTTGTCTTTGGCAATATTGTTAGAGGATTTTCATAGAAAATATATAAGCAAACGAATGAAAATTAATTCATAACTTACTTGGACACGATTGGAGACTTTGAAAGTCGAAGTATAGCTCAGAATGTTGAAAATAAGACTAATATTACGTGACTATTGAATTGTGTCAAGACAAGATGGTAGATACGGTAAGAGAAAATAGAAAGTGACCCAAGGAAAGTGCAGTTCAAATTGAAGATGGATAGAGCACAGCTCATGTTGATCCAAGTCAATTGTAAGCGTCCAATATGGATCCTTCGCTCAACTCAAATTACAAGTAAATTGGAAAATTATTCAGCAGTTCAAATCCAATAAGGCTAAATGGTTAAGAAAATGGATTAGTAAGGGCCAGCGTATAGGATTGGCCACTCCTAGCAATGAATTTTTTTTTTTTGACAATTTTCACTACAACATCTCTCGAAATAGGTGGACTAATCTCAACTTTAAAATGAAAATTTGGCTGATTTGGTCTTTTTAGTAATTCAATGCTAACCTGTCTCACTAAGTAAGAGTTTTAAGTTCAATTTCTACTCTATCCCAAAATATCTCTCCATAAAGTTACTTTGTGTATGTGGGTAAAGAGGTTTATACAAACCTTTAGGATTAGTTAGGTGCTCTAAGAAATTTGAATACCTTGATGATGAAAATATTGTTCAACATCTTAAATGCGAGTCAAATTCAAGAATTGGAGCATTATATGTAAAGTGCATACATGAACCTCATTGGAGTTTTACTCGTAGGACTCATGGCCAACTCAAAAATCATGGATTCTTACCATTAATAAAATAATTATATTTTAATTTTAATACTATTATATATTTAAAAATTGATTAAATTCAAGTCATCTCTACTTGACATTTACCCATTCAAATATTTAAGGAAGCACAACTCCATATGAATTCAAAGACGACCTCATCAACGTAAAGACAGCGCAGAAATGAAGAAAATGGTCGGTGGAGTTTGGAAATGAAGAATATGGTCGGTGTATTACCGATCAATTACTCAGATCGATTTTACAGAGCAAAGAGTCCCTTGCAAGAGCTGAAAAAAAAGAGGATTTTGAATGGAGAAAACTTCTTTGAAATCCCATTTGAATAAGAAAGATGTTTTGAGAAAATTTCTCAAATTCCTATTGATGTCTTCCACCAATGGAAGTCCTGCAACTTAACCGCACATTTCTTGGATTTTTTAATGGAGAAAACTACTTTGAAATCCTTTTTGAATAAGAAAGATGTTTTGAGAAAATTTCTCAAATTCCTATTGATGTCTTCCAGCAATGGAAGTCCTGCAACTTAAAGGCACATTTCTTGGATTTTTTAGAAAATGAATTTTGATAGGATTTTTTTTAAATAGCTTAGTAAAAATTCGGCATTATTCTCATCTAATAAAATTAAACTCGCTATTTATTGGGCCTTTACATTTGAATTAAGCTTGGGCCATGCATGGGATTTGAAAGGGTTCCAACCAGTGTAATAAATAACGGTGGAGAATATAAACTTTACCACATTTTTATTGGAAAAAAAACCTTACAGCAATATTATCAAAAAATTATAGCACTTTCATTTTTTATTGGAAAAATACGTTATAGCAATATTACGGTGGTAAATATAACTTGACCACATTTATTGAGATAATATTTCAAGCATCAAAGTTTGAAAAGGTAAAGAACCTAAGATGATCATTCAAATGGAGAAAAAATATGGCATTTAATTTAGACTTGTATTTGGTCATTGGTGCATGAAACTCGACATCAGGCCATGCAAGCGCAAATTGCACGTTGGCTTAAAGGCAAAGGTACTACCTTCATTTATGTTGACCCCGCCGCCTTCATTTTTCTTATGTTTCGATTGAGCAACATAAAATTTGACATGTAAAAAGGCCAAAAAGTCTACAGTTACGACTTTAATTTCTACATTTTATTTTTGGCACGACTAACAAACACTTGACTTGACAAATTACCATTATACTCTTACATTTTTACTTATTCATTCGAACTGCCAGTTTATTTTAGCATTCGTTCGAATAAATCATTCATTCATTCGAACGATTGCCTGAAATGTAGATTTAGTTCATTCCAACGAATAGGATGAACAATATTCTGTGTTACTACCCATTCGTTTCAATGAACGAATGATTCATTTGAATCACTTTCTGCTACAGTATACACACAGTAATGCATAGTGCATTATTTAAATAATAAAATTTCCTATAAAACTTTAAAGTTATTTTTTAAACACTGTGTATTTTCAAAATTTCTCAAATTGATCATCCGGACTAATTACGATAACGTGATAAAAATACTTTAAGAGTGCAAGGTCTTTTGATACTCCCAAATGCTTAAAACACAGTGTTTTACAAATAAGGGTATCCCTCTGCTGTGTCGAAAACACATTTAGGAGTGTCAAAAGACCTTAAATTCTTAAAGTATTTTTATCAGATTATCGTAATTAGTCTGAATATTCAATTTGAGAAATTTTGAAAATACATATTGCTTAAAAAATAACGGTCTATCTTCCATATGCTACAGCAATGCATAGTACATTAGTTAAATAATAAAATCTCCTTTAAAACTTTAAAGTTATTTTTTAAGCACTGTGTACTTCCAAAATTTCTCAAATTGAATATTCGGATTAATTACGATAACCTAATAAAAATACTTCAAGACTTTAAGGTCTTTTGACACTCCCAAATGTATTTTTGGCACAGTTGAGTGATACTCTTATTTGTAAAACATTGTGTTTTAAGCATTTGCGAGTGTCAAAAAACCTTAAAGTTTTAAAGTATTTTTATCAGGTTATTGTAATTAGTACGGATATTCAATTTGAGAAATTTTGAAAATACAGAGTACTTAAAAAATAATTTTAAAATTTTATACTACTATAACGTAGTTCGAATGAACTACTTACATTTGTTCAGATGAATGCACTACTGTAGCATCATTTGAAATGAATTTTGCCTCTATGAATACACTACTGTAGCATCATTTGAAATGAATTTTGCCTTCCATTCGAATGAATGAGAGATAGAATAATAATTTCACCGTTAAAATTGAAAAATAGGTGTATAAAGCCAAAAAAAAGTCAGTTGCAGTGTCTTATTTTTTAGTCCAATTTCGTACTCCCCGGTCAAATCTTTGTACGAATGTGAACTCAAACCCCTTCACTCTGATCTATAATGTAAAAAGAAGAAAAAAATGACAGCAGTAACAACTTTAATTAAATAACTCTACTATATATATCATAAAACAATCAATTTCTTCCTTTCCTCATTGCTTTGAAAAGCAACTCATTTCACGTGTCTCCTCCTCCCATTTTATTTTGAACTTTTTTTTTTTAAATAACTTTTCTGTCTAGAGTTGCAAACCAACCCTTTTAATTATGTTATTAGAATTCATTTTTTTATAATAATATAATCATGCATACTCTGTGCAATGATTTTAAATATTAATGTAAATTATATAGTTAATTTAATTAATGTTTTATTGAAGAAAATATTAATTGATTATGAGTGCTATTGAGTCAAGTTTAGATATGACCATTATCACAAATATCGATGGTATTTTCAAATTTATCACGTTTTTATCGCTACGATGATAAATTTTCAATAAATTTCCAATAAAATTACGTGAAAAACTCGATAATTGGTAATATCGCGATAAATCCCTGTAAATTCCCAATAAATTCCCAGTAAATTCCTTATTACCATTTTTATTTTATTAATATTTTTATTTATTCTATTTTTATTATTTTTTAAATATTATATTTTCTGCGAGATTTTCCTGTTAAAATTTAGAAGTAAGTTGGGTCAAGTTGGTTCATGAGTTGGGAGTGTTTAAGCATGGGAAGTGGGTTGCTTTGAGCCATGATCAGATCATAGTTCATATTTACTCCCTCCGTCCCATTTTAATTGTCTCATTTGAAATATTTGTGTTTTTTAAGGAATTCTCTATAAAAGGCTAGCACTCCATAATCTTATCCATTTTCAACACACTTTATACTTCTCTAATACAAATGAGACAACTATTTTGGGACAATTCAAAAATTCATATAGGACAACTAATTTGGGACAGAGGGAGTATTATTTTTTGTTAGATTTGCCATTGGACATGAGTCACAGTCACACCGACAGTAATGAGCCCCATAGTCCAACCGACCATATTCTTTACATGTGATGAGGTCGTCTTTGAATTCATAGAGTGGTATGTTTAACGTTGTAAGACCTTCCTTAAATATTTGAATGGACAATACAAGTGACAACAATAAAAGCTTTATTTGGAATGGCTCATATACATGGGTCCCATAGATTAATTTGAAATCTCTGAACTATAATATTGCAAATAAAATAGACGGCTCATATTATCTATATTTTAATTGATACAATCTTTATAATTCAGTATATTTTAGTGAAGACAAACACTGAGATGACTTGAATTTAATCAATTTTTAAATATATGATGGTGTTGGCTTTAAAAGATATAATTATTTTATTAATGATAAGAATTTATCAAACCAGTAAAACTCCTATGAGGTTCATGTATGCACCTTACAAATATTGTTCTAAAATTCTTGGTCCATTGTGGGCCTATCTAGAATTTAAGATACTTTAACAATATTTTTATTTTTAAGATATTCAAACCTCTTATAGCACCATGAAGAGTGATCTTTTGAGATAAGTGGAAATCAAACTTAAAATTCTTATTTCTTGAGACAGATTTCTAATCATCACTCCATATTGAATGGCTATGATTGACTTGATCTACCTAAGCTGTGCTCTATCCCTCTTCAATTTGACGTGCACTTTTCTTGGGTCTTGACACAATTCAATAGTCACGTGATATTAGTCTTATTTTCAACATTCTGAGTTCTATTTCAACTTTCGAAATCTCCAATCGTGTCAAAGTGAGTTATGAATTGGCTTGATCTACCTAAGCTGTGCTCTATCCATCTTCAATTTGACGTGCACTTTTCTTGGGTCTTGACACAATTCAATAGTCACCTGATATTAGTCTTATTTTCAACATTCTGAGTTCTATTTCAACTTTCGAAATCTCCAATCGTGTCAAAGTGAGTTATGAATTACAAGCCCCATTCTGTAATCTATATTATAAAATGAAGGCTTTGATCACTCCTTTCTCTCTATCACCCTTCTCTTAACCAAATCATACAAACAATCCATTACTCCCTTTTCGTCAGATCTTTCTTTCGATCTTCTTAGTTCTGAGAAATGGCGTTTTGCAGAGTTAATCTCCCCAAATTAACTTTCGTAGCCGTATCCTTCTTCTTCCTTCTCTTGAATTTTGAGCTGCTTGAGGCTGCCAGGCTTTGGAAAACAGAGTATTCACTGCCTGACAAGTTCCAAAGTGGTTTTGTTGAGCCTTCTAAACCCAGTCCATGCTCCTATAGTTCCAAATCTGGTGACTCATGCCCTGCCGCCGGCAGCAAGAATTTGGCCGGGAAGCTCTCCGTTGCACCACCCAATTCTCGTGGTGTTGCAATGGAAAATGTGGGTGTTGGTCAGCTCCATCTCCAGGTTCTCCAGAAAGCTCCTGAAGGTCCTCCTGGTACCAGTCCATGCTCCAATTCTGCCCCTGGAACGCAACCGTGCCCGCCTCCAAAGAAGAAGAATTAAGCAAAAGGGTTTCCACTGCACCTGCCGGCTTTGATACACTTTCACATCGTAATTATTAGACTTTAATTTTATGGGAATGGAATAAACTGACTCAATTAGTCGAATACTCATTCAAATCACTGGATGTATTTTTCACTTTATATTCGATTCTGTACTTCATTGTTTCATGTTTCCAATAAATAAAACTTTATACTGAATTATACAATAGATCTGTCAAATGAATGACCATGTTTATTCTATAGTCCAAATGAATTATTTTATTGTTTGGATAATCATTTACTTTTTGGTAAGAAATGGCGGAAGAGACGCTCTTTACATATTTCTAAGATTGTGAAGTAGACACTTAGTTAAAAATAAAATTTCCAATAAATCAATCGTAGAGGACTAAATGCATCCCATTTACATGTAGATATGCACCGAGTATAGAGGATAATTGAATGTATAAATGATAATTCGTATAAATGAATTTCCAATTAAGGTAAAAAAAAAACAAACGTCCCAATCAAATTTGAAACCTAGCTCCGTTGACATCTCAACCTCGGCCTAAGCTTAACGTCGACGTGATGGCCGTGAGAAATTTTCATGCTTGCATGCAACTTGCAACCATAGTAACAAATACCGTTCTCGGGATAATAACGGCAACTGTTAATAACGGGATATTTTCAATTTCTCGGGTTTTTAACGGGAATTTAACGGGAAAATCTCGCGGAAAATATAAATATTTTAAAAATAATAAAAATAAATATAATAATTAATTAATTCTCATCTTACACTTCTTGAGTAAAAAAAATAGCATATAAAGCTATAATAACATAGACAATTTACTCGATTCCCATTGATCAAAAAAGCAACAGTAATACAAATATTCAATTAACAAACTACCAAAAGTTTAATAGTGTCATTAAACTCAACAAACATGATAAATAACATCCAAAGTCAATAAAGTCATTATTATACTAATAAATCCAATTATGTACGCCCTCAAGCTCCTTAAGTGGAGTATCATCTTCATCATCCTCACTAGAACATTGATTTTCTTCATTTTCTTCGTTCAAACCATCAAATTGATTAATATCATCAAGTGAACTTATGCTCAAATACCCGGTAGACCCTTGTCTCTTTTATTTTTTTAAGAAATTGTTTTTATTTATAATTTTATTTTAGGTTTTTACTAAAATTCAAGCTAGATTGACTTAAATTGCCTAATATTTTTTTGCGCCTATGCATTATACTAAGTTCTTTTAGATCTTTTTTCTATACCAAGCTTATTTCTTAAGTTTTTTAATAGTAAATATTATAGTTAAGTTGAAGCAATTGTTATTAGTCTTTCATAAAGAATTTTAAATTGTTGGCACTATAATTGTGAATGTATATAATATGTGCTTACATGATGTTTTTGATATTTATGTTTCTTGAATGAATATTGTTGTATTTTATTAAATACTTCGATGAAGCCTTGTTTTTTAAGCTCTTTAAACGAGAGAGTTTTAAATTATTTTATTAGCTTGAACATTTTACATCATATCTGAAGTCAACTTTGGTATAATATGATGAGGTCAATTACAAAGTTACTTAGCTTGAAATATAAGGTATATGAAATATTTTAATTCAATCTAAAAA
This sequence comes from Chimonanthus salicifolius, assembly GCA_013350335.1. Classification (NCBI taxonomy): domain Eukaryota; kingdom Viridiplantae; phylum Streptophyta; class Magnoliopsida; order Laurales; family Calycanthaceae; genus Chimonanthus; species Chimonanthus salicifolius. The sequence continues at coordinate 54,325,796 of CM023536.1, forward strand.
ATTAGAAATTACAATGCATTTTGAAATTTGAATGGTTTTAAATTTAATAAAATTTGAATCCCACCCATTTTATGAATAATGGATCCACCCTTTATGGATCTCCCATTTCTAAAGATCTCATTTGAAGAGCTAAAATAAACGGTGGATGGAAAGTCGTCAAATCGTCTCTGCTGGGATTCTTCCTGAACAAGTTGGACACAAATCAAAAAAGCGAGAGAGAGAAAGATCCAGTGGCAGGACTTGAAGCGGGGAAATTAGCTTAAATGGAATGTTTGGTCACACGTCCGTGCCAACTTTTCGCGGTCCGTCCTTGGGATTTAAACAACGCGTTTTTATCGCGTTTTTAACGCGTTTTTATCGCGTTTTTATAATTTCTCGCGTTATTAACGCGTTTTTACCGTTAAATTTTCGATAATAACGGCATCGGCGTTAAAAACGCAATTTTTACGCAAGAACGATATTTTGCCGGTATTATCGCGGTATAAATGAAAATACCGGCGATATTTGTTACATTGCTTGCAACGATGGGTATGCACACGAATCAGAGCCATTGAGCAGCTACTGGATGAGAATAATGGACTACCGATTGGCCGCCGGCAGATATTCAGATAAACTCATCCTCTTCTCTATGTTAATTGGGTTTAGATCCTTTTTCATTAATTTTTTAAATTACTTGAAAAAATTTATAAAAAAATCATGTTTCTCAACTCAATTTAATTTAGGCTGTAGTTCGAAATTTTAAAACTGTAAGTTGATCTGAAAGTGAGTCGTGTAGAGTAGTTTAACAAAAAAAATAGTTTTCTGAGATACTTGATAAACTTCATAAATCGTTAAATTCAAAAATCCAATTTAGTGAGTTTTCAATGTGTACGTTTCCTTGGTAACACCTTCATATAGGTTTAGTCAAGGATACAAAAATCGGCTCAGCCGATATCAACTTGTCTCCTCTTCTTCTTCTTTTTCAAATCTTGCCCGTTTTTCTATTTTTCTAAATTGAAAAAATAAAAAAACTGAATAAGTAGACCTTTTTTTATATTAAAAAAAAAGTAAAAATGAAAATATCTGCTGATATTTATTTGAGATGGACAAATATCAGCCGAAGTAGGCCTGTAAATAGATCTACATCTAGCCCGTTAACTGTCCGACCCAGATCCAGAAGTCCATTTGCAATTCAGTTCCTAGAGTGCAATAAGGACTCCCGGACCGAATCCTAAAGTCCATGCAAAAACCTTTTATATTAATGCAAAAAACCTTTTATATTGTCCTAGTTATCATGAGGACTCGCGGACCGAATCCTAAAGTCCATGCAAAAAGCTTTTATATTAATGCAAAAACCTTTTATATGGTCCTAGTTAACAATTTCATTTGAGTATTGGTCCCTTTCTATCATTTAAATCTATTTCAACCTGCTTGGTCGAAATAAATGAAATAGATGCACTGTAGCAAAAATTAATACTACACATCATCCTGATAGATAATTTATTTATTTTTTTGAATGATGGTTAGTAAATTTTCATTCACATGGGGAGAAAGCCCAAATATGTACAATAGAAAGAACCAACAGCTCAGGCCAGACAGAGATTACCGAAAGGAACAAAAATTAAGGGAACCTGGGCCAAACCCAAGAAAAGCATAGAAATGCTCCAAGAATGGGTCCGAAAACAGGCAAAAAAAAGAGTCCCATACTGGCCAAAGGAGGAGGATCATGGCAGGGGTAGAAATCTCAGTACCATAAATTTCCCTCCCTTATTTTGCCTAAGGGGGAGTTCCAGCCTTTCCAAAATTTTCCCTAAGGTGAATAACGTGAGAAGAAGCTTTGAAGAAAAAGGAAGAAGAGAATGAACAGCACTTGCAGTTGGTTCTTGATTTAAAAAATATGTAAGACTCTTGGGGGCTTGATATAAATTTATAGTGAATGGAGAGGAGTTGTTGGTGGTGAGAGTAAAAGCCACGATAATCGATCGTCGAAGCTGCATGAATCGATGGATGATTCGCGCCAACGCAATTGCTTCAAATCTTCAATTTTTTGGGTTATTTACAGTTTAGTCTATTCTAACTTATTTGCATTTTAATCCATTTCATTTATTTCCAATATTTAACTAATTAAAAGATTTATTTAATTTAATCCATTTTGTGCAAAAAGTTGGATTTTAAAATCTTTAAATACCATAAAACTTTGGAGAATTATAATTTATTAAAATAATTTTTTGTAAATAAAAATCATATTTTAATACTGTTCCCTTAACTCAAGTTGTATTTATTTAAAGGATTTAAAGCCCTAATTTTTAACATTCAAAAATATAAAATGATATGTCTAAACATAGATTAGATAACACATAATTTCTTAACACATAATTTCTTAGAATTTTTTAACTTCTAAAATTATTTCTTAAAGATCGGGACCTTTTTGGGTCAAAATAATAATATTTCTGAAATCAAAATATATTTTAAAGACTCTGTATTCCTAGAATTTAAATCCCTAGCAAGGAAGTCAATTTAATTCAATCAACATGCAAACAATAATTCAAAATCATTAAAATAATACTATTCATGGTAAATTACCATTTTGCCCTCCCAACTTAAGCGAGTTGGATCAAAGAGCTACCGATCTCTGATTGGGCCGAACCTGGACTTTTCCAAAATCCCAATCCATAATCTTCACGATAACGGATCAAAACACAATTATTAACATAAACCACACAATTAGTCTTAATTTTGGGTCAAAGTATTACACTGATCCAACTCAAAAGCCCAAAATGTGTTGTGTTGGATTAGGGGCAAACTGCCTCTTATATACACTCCTCATATTATGCTCTTGGACTATATGTGACTTTCCTCACACCATCAGCATCATCAGCATTCCGCCGTCGGTCGGACCGTCAGGGCCCAATTTCTCAGATTTTTTGCCCTTCTTGGGCTCAGCCTGGGCCTCTGGGCTTGGGCCTCTACAAATAATGTGCTTCCGATCTTATGTTTGCTCGAATATTAAAACTCATAGTTAAAAATTGTAAATTTTTTGTATCAAATATGAATTTGGGATTCACTAATCATGCGGTTAATGTTGATATACACTTAACAATCCAAACTGACTTATGATTTGATTTGAGAAACCCTGCCAATAAAGAAATACAAATTGCAATCATTTCATTTGACGATCTCTTTAAAATGTGTCTTTTATATAATTTTTTTTGATAGATATTAAAATTATATAGATATCCAAGGTTCATTAAACGGTCAACATTTACCGTTGGACACACAATAGCAATGAGACTTTGCCCAATTGACTGAAAGATAAAAAAGTCCAACTGCGTAAACTAGTCTTGGTGTGGGCTAAGCCCAGACCATTCTCATCTTTAAAATGAAAATTTAGCTAAATTGACCAAAGTTTTAAGAAGCATGCCCTCATCAAGAGAGCAATGGTGCAGGTCACTCATTCTCTCCAATCTTCTCATCAAGGTAGGTGGTTCATCCTTCTTAACTCATGCTATGTTAACATAATTTTCTCATGGCCGAGTATTGGTGAGCATTCACAGGTAGTGAGTTCATCCGTGAAAGTTTAGTAAAATTATATCTGAGTTTTTCACACGTTAAATTTAAAAAAAAAAACATAATTTTCTCAGTACGGGATGCATTTACCATGTAAAGGGAATGGGTCAGGAACAAATGCAAGAACCAAAGACGATCATTCAAAAGTGTCACAGATGCCATTTAGACTTGGATAAATGTGAGATTTTACTGAAGATACATCCATCATATAATTCAGTATAAACTATAAAGCCATAAAAGTTTAATGACTGAAAATATAAATGACTGAGTCACAAGAACCATGTCAAATGTAAATACTCTCAACAAATGAAAATCAATAAAATCAGTATATGACCGGACAGAGTTCTCCACTCATTGAGTCTGATTATTAGAACATTAGCAAACGCCTGTACGTTGCTTTATTACATACATTCATATGTAACTCGACTGAGACGGCTGATCAAGATCCTAATTTTCGATATGTGGATTTCAACACTGATCAATGCTGATCCTTCAAATAGGTGCCGATGCCGGGAGTGCCAACGGAGAGTCTTCTGGCGAACTTCTTGCTAGGGGGAGTAGGGCACTTCTCTGATGAAGGGGCACCATGAGAGCATGGACTGGGCCCAGAAGGAGGAATTGGAGTATGATCGAGCTTCCCAAGAAACGATTGTTTTCCTTCTCGAGGCGGCGGATTCGCCGCCTCAAGAAGTTCCACACTCAAGAGAAGGACGACGACAAAGAAGAAGAAGTCGGGTTTTAGAGATGGTGCCGAGACATTTATTCTGCAGCAGGCCATCTTTGGGAACTCAGACAAGAAGAACTGAATTTGTGTGAAAGAAGAGTGAGAGGAGATGATGAGAAGAGGAAATGGACTGTTTTATGGTTGGCAGTAGATTTGTGAGGAATGGTGACGGGAATGAAGGAGGAAGAAGTTGAGGCCTTTTATACTTGAGATTTGATCACAGGTCAATCGAGCACTCCGTTGTTCTAATCTAAATAGTGGGCCATCCCATTAGTGGGCCCACCTCAATGTTCATGTGACTCGGACCAGGAATTAGTAAATTGTACGTTGGCCTTTCATACTTGAGATTGTGAATGGAGAAAACTTCTTTGAAATCCCTTTTGAATAAGAAAGATGTTCTGAGAAAATTTCTCGCATTCCTATTGATGTCTTCCACCAACGGAAGTTCTGAATCTTTAACGGCAAGTTTCTTGTATTTTTTAGAAAATGAATTTTGATAGGATTTTTTAAAATAGCTTGGTAAAAATTCAGCCACTAATCAATAATTTTTTTTGTTTGTTTATGACTAACTTATGTTAAGAAAATTTAGTTAGTAAATGAGTTGAGTCAGATTTGATATCTCAGTTGAAATTAGGCCAAGATATGTAGAATAATTGTAGATACTCAGTTCGGCCCACCATTTAATAAATAAGCTAAGTATGCTATCAATTTAAGCTTCATCAAATATTTGGCTCAGGTCGAATTTATCAATTGAAGCTTAGTTATGTAGAGTAACCCATTTAATAAATAATTTCGATTAGATGCTAAGTCCTAATAGATTAACCATTTAATAAATTTGCTAAGGCTGAGTAAACTCATTTAAGGTTCATTCAAGCTGAGATTTTCATGGTCGAGTAGAATTGACTCAATTCTGAGCCATGTCTGAATTTTGATTCTTGGAACTCTGAAATGGATTCATTTGAGTCAAGAAATTCAAATTCCCTTTCTTCTTCTTGTATTTTTAAGGTATTTTCAATATTTGATGGAAAAGAAAAAAATTCCAAAATTCGTATGGATTAAAAAAAAGCAGAGTTTCAATAAAGTTTTGTGAAGTGTCAGTCGAGGATTACATTATTCTCATCTAATAACATTAAACTCGCTCTTTATTGGGCCTCTACATTTGAATAAAACTTGGGCCTTGCATGGGATTTGAAAGGGTTTCAAGCAGTGTAATAAATAACGGTGGTAAATATAACTTTACCACATTTTTATTGGAAAAAACCTTATAGCAATATTATAAAAAAAATTGGGCCTGGCTTCTTTTTTGGATTCATCTTGGGCCCGTTTAGACTTATTTTTTGCCTGGCCCAGGCTGTGGGTTGTACTGTACACTTTGGGCCTTTCCTCCCTTTATGAATGAAATTACTAACGAACATTCAAAAAAAAAGAAAGGGTAAAGGTGGGGTTTCTTCATTCCTTGAGAATTCTGACCATTTTCCTGCTACCACCTTCATTTATGGTGACCTGAGAAATCAGTGGGTTTGCGTTATTATTTGTATATTTTGAGTCGGATTGGGTTGATGAAAAAACCCGCATAAAATTCTAGTCAAGTTCAGTTGAGAAATTTAAAATCAACCCGACTCGACATAAATAACTAGGCCCAACTAGAGTGCACCAAGTTATAAAACAGTAACGATTAAGATTGAAACTCGAGTCAAGTTAAGTCGGGTCAGAAATTCACGTCTGGTAGGATTGAATAATTTGTGTTGTCAATTCGACTAGGGTCAAATTGGGTTCAATAAATTTTGACATGAGTCAAATTGAATTTATTAAAATGAGCGCGACCCACCCGAATTCCATCCCTACCTCTTCCCTTCTTTTTCCACTTGACCAGCGTCAGTTTTGCTCCTATCTTTCTTCAGTTTGAACTGCACTATGCTTGGATCATTTTTAATTCCATTACCAATCTATGAACGTGTCTCGTACCAGTCAATTTCTACATTTTATTTCTTTAGTCCAATTTCATAGTCCTCGGTCAAATCTTTGTAAGAATGTGAACTCAAATCTCTTCACTCTGATCTATAATGTAAAAAGAAAAAAAAGTCTGCAGTTACAACTTTAATTAAATAACTCTACTGTATATATCATACAAACAATCAATTTCTTCCTTTCCTCGTTGCTTTGAAAAGCAACTCATTTCACGTGTCTCCTCCTCCCATTTTATTTTTAACTTTTTTTTTTTAAATAACTTTTCTCTCTAGAGTTGCAAACCAACCCTTTTAATTATGATATTAGAATTCAATTTTTTATGAAATTTATTGAAAGCATTTACCATTGGACACTCAATGGCAATGAGAATCAGGCCCATTTGACTGAAACTTTGAAACAGTCCAACTTCATAAACTAGTCTCGGTGTGGGCTAAGCCCAGACCATTCTCTTTTTCAAATTGAAAATTCAGCTAATTTGACCAACATCTTTTGTATTCTCCACATGATTTTTACAGTAATACATGGATAAAACGTGAAGGAACTTGGTCAGATATATGAGCAAATTATCAAAAATGGAAGACAACATCTTAGCACTTCTGGATGAATCTAATACGATATTTGTAAAGTAGAATCTCTTACAGTATAGAACTTAAATACAACTAACGGAATGGAGTGGAGTAAGCAAAATATAGGCAACTTAATAGAGTTTTTTTTTTTTTTTTTGGAATTTACGTGTGGAAAACTCAGACACAATCCTACTAAAACCTCCACGGGTGAGTCCACTACCCCTACGACACACCAAGGTTAGGGCATGGGGGCTCGAACCCATAACCTCCAACTTCTTGAGGCGGGGGACAATCAGTTGAAGTACACCCATATGGGTTCCATATTGCTTAAATGAAGAGTTTTGTAAAATAAAATCAGACCCGTAATGATCTACAGAGCAACGTGCACACAATGAAGAAAAGAAAATAAAAAATTTAGAGTGATTTAGATGTACATGTTACATTAGACGAGTTGATTTACTTTAAAAAATGAGGTGAAAAACAAGCACATCAGAAATGGTCTAAAAAATAGCCATAATAGAAAAAAGAACTATTTTTAAGGTCATTCTTGTAAGTAGAAGGGCAAAGACAAATCCAATATATGATATTGAGAGTCTACAAGTTGAAGATAGAAGAGATGATAAATAGTGTAGTGATTGACCGTGTGATTTGTGATATGATGAATAAAAAAAGATGACTCCTAGCAGTGAGAATTTGGCTTTAATGATGATAAAGACGATGATTTATAATTAAAAATAAGAATAATGGTAATCTACCTATAGATTTTTTTTTTTCATTACACTCGATTCATACTTTATATATAAGCTTTACTTTGCCTTATGTGATTGGACCATTAAAAAATAATCTATCAAATCTATTGACTAGATAAATAAATTCATGCTCTATATGTCTTTACAAAGTTTGTCCACTTTAATTAATTTGAATTTTTAAACTTTTATCTCTTTCCAAAACATGACAAAATTGGTCTGGGTTTTTTATTATTTTTTTTTGTTCTTGGGCCTTTTTTTGGTGCCCCGTTCTTGTTTTTCAGGCCTTTCCTGTGGCCTGTTACCCATCTGCCTGGCCGGGACTGGGGCTTCAAACTGTAATTTTTTTTTGGGCTTTTTTCTGAATAAATAACTAATCCATCATTCAAGAAAAAAAAAAAAAAAAACAATTTTAATAGATGACCAACTTTTCAAGAGAAAATCACCAACTCAGCCTCCTTACTTTTGCCTTTTACCTTCATTATCCATTCATGTTCACACAATTGAATCAAACAACAGCGCTGTCTTGTCATGAGAAAATTCTCCAGATAGTATTTCTTGCATCAATTTTTGAAGAAAACACAAGAACCCTAGATAATCATTCAAACAGTGGCCCAGATGCCATCTAGAATTGGATAAATGTGATATTTTACTTAATACATCCATTATATAATTCAGTATAAAACCTCATCGATTGACAATCTAAACGAATGTGTTACAAGTTCCAATGTCAAATGTAAATACATTGAACGAATGAAATCACTAAATTCAATATATGATCCTCATTGAGTCTGGTTATTCCCACACAATTTATTGCTTTACTACGGACATTCATATGTAACTCGACTAAGAATGCTGATCATGATCCTCATGTTCCATATTGGATTTCAACACCGATCAAAGGTGATCCTGCAAATAGGTGCCGATGCCGGGAGTGACAACGGAGAGTCTTCTTGCGAACTTCTTGCTAGGGGGAGTAGGGCACTTCTCTGATGAAGGGGCACTGCCAGAGCATGGACTGGGCCCAGAAGGAGGAATTGGAGTTTTGTCGAGCTTCTCGGCCGTCGATCGTGACCTTGCAGCCTCAAGAAGTTCCAAATTCAAGAAAATGAAGAAGAAGAAGAAGAGACATTTAGTCTACAGAAGGCCATCTTTCAGAACTCAGAAGAAAGATATGAAGAAAAGAATAAATGGGTTAAGAAGAAGAAATGTGGAGTGGCGATGTGATTATGGGAATGAAAGAGGAAAGATTGGTGGGCTTTTATACTATAGATTTGGGCTTCATCTTCGCGTCTTTCGTCATTAATCGATCGAGCCGTCCATTACTTTCATCTAAAAGTGGGCCACACTAGTCAATGCCTTCCATGGCCCTGATTGGTCTGCATGGTCAGGTTTCTACGTGTTCACGGAACTGGAATCTGGATCGGGTCATGCATACCAAATTTTTGACGTTGGCGTAACTATGGGGCTTGAATGGGATTCTCAACGGGTTGGATTTGGCTGGGTCAAATTTTAAATTTTACATTAGGATTTTTTTTTAAAAAAAAAATAATCCACGTTCAACCTTATCATGTAGCCCCTCAACTATAACAAATGCATATCATATGTTTATTTTTTTTTCTTTAACGTGAAACTTTTCAAGTTGTTAGAGTAATTCTCAATTTTGTATGCAACAACGTTTGAAAGCCTTAGTTTTTTAATGAGGGCATGGTCTTCCAGACTCGGGTAAAATCCTTTTGGTATGGAAATGATATTTGAAGAAAATTTCGCACATTTTTATAATAATAGAAATCATGCATACTCTGTGCAATTATTTTAAATATTATGTAAATTATATAGTTAATTTAATTAATGATTTATTGAAGAAAATATTATTTGATTATGAGTGCTATTGAGTTGGGAGTGTTTAAGCGTGGGAAATGGGTTGCTTTGAATCATGATCACATCATAGCTCCTATATATTATTTTTCGTTAAATTTGGCCATTGGACGTGAGTCACACAGTCACACCGACTGTAATGAGCCCCATAGTCCAACCGACCATATTCTTCTTTTCTGCCCCGCCTTTACGTGTGATGAGGTCGTCATTTGTATATTTAAAGTTGTAAGACCTTCCTTGACCTTCCTTAAATGTTTGAAGGGGCAATACAAGAGACAACAATAAATGCTTTATTTGGAATGGGTCATATGCATGGGTCCCATAGAATAATTTGAAATCTCTGAACTCTAATAATGCAAATAAAACAGACGGCTCATATTATTTATATTTTAGTTGATACAATCTTTATAATTCAGTATATTTTAGTGAAGACAAACACTGAGATGACTTGAATTTAATCAATTTTTAAATATATGATGGTGTTGGCTTTAAAATATATAATTATTTTATTAATAATAAGAATTTATTCGTACCAGTAAAACTCCTGTGAGATTCATGTATGTACCTACAAATATTGCTCTAAAATTCTTGATCCAGATATGAACAATATTTTTATTTTTAGATGTGACTAATCTTCAAGGTATTTTCAAACCTCTCTACTTAGATACACTAAATAACTACATGAAGAGTGATTTTTTGAGATGAGTAAAAATCGAATTTAAAACTCTCATTTCTTAAAACAGGTTTCTAACTAACCTTCCATATTCAAGACGGCTATGATATTGACTTGATTGTGCTCTATCCGTCTTGAATATGATCCGCACTTTCCTTAGGTGTTGACACAATTCAATAGTCACGTAATATTAGTCTTATTTTCAACATTCTGAGTTCTTATTCAACTTTCAAAGTCTCCAATCATGTCCAAGTGACTTATGAATTAAAAGCCCCATTCTGTAATCTCTATTATAAAATGAAGGCTTTGATCACTCCTTTCTCTCTATCACCCTTCACTTAACCAAATCATACAAACAATCCATTACTCCCTTTTCCTCAGATCTTTCTTTCGATCTTCTTAGTTCTGAGAAATGGCATTTTGGAGAGTTAATCTCCCCAAATTAACTTTCACAGCCGTATCCTTCTTCTTCCTTCTCTTGAATTTTGAGCCGCTTGAGGCTGCCAGGCTTTGGAAAACAGAGCATTCACTGCCTGACAAGTTCCAAAGAGGTTTTGTTGAGCCTTCTAAACCCAGTCCATGCTCCTATAGTGCCAAATCTGGTGACTCATGCCCTTCCGCCGGCAGCAAGAATTTGGCCGGGAAGCTCTCCGTTGCACCACCCAAATCCCGTGGTGTTGCAATGGAAAATGTGGGTCTTGGTCAGCTCCATCTCCAGATTCTCCAGAAAGGTCGTAAAGCTCCTCCTGGTACCAATCAATGCTCCAATTCTGTCCCTGGAAAGGAACCGTGCCCTGCTCCAAAAAAGAAGAATTAAGCGAAAGGGTTTCCTCTGCACCTGCCGGCTTTGATACACTTTCACATCGTACTTATTAGTCATGAAAAGTCTTTGGTTTGTAACAAGTAAATTTTGAAAATCAAAATTTCAAAGTTAGGATGAACATCAACACCATGTTGATGTTATTTATCTAATTAAAATATTTTTTTTGTTGATTCTATATTAATGCAGAAACCTTTTATATGGGCCTAGTTATCAATTACAGTTCAGTATTGATCCCTCTCTATCATTTAAATCTATTTTAATGTATAATGCCGCATGAGTAACGGTCGGAAATTCTAACTTGACATTCTCGTGATCCAGTGTTATTCTCTTGATATTATTATTTATATATTAATCTTATTAAACTTGTAAATATACTGATTATGAAAATAAATAATAATTGAGTCACAATTTTGTCTAATTCAATTTTAAATTTAATAATACAACATTGTATGAAGCCTATTAACTCTACTAATTACAGTAGGATCATTTATACGTCAATTATAAGAAATAAATCTTTATTCAGATATTTTACTTTATTCAATTAAAACAATAAACTGACTATTAATATCGAGTTCAAATTTCAAAACTCAGCCATCCATTTAATTTGATTTAACCATTAATACATTCATTTAATGGGATTATTTTATTTAAAATTGCATATCAGTAGACAATTATATAATTTTGTAGTTATTGGACACTATAATTATATAATTATATAAAGTGTAGTGTCTCACTTGACACTTTGCAAGGCATTCTGTGAACACAAGGTCAATGCAAGCATTAGAGATGCAAAGTACCAGTGGAGAATATCAATTCTTCTGTAGATCCTATTATTATTCCTAATTCTTTTTACGATGAGACTTTCGATACAATCTAATTATTTGTTTTTATATAAAAATAAATAAATAAATCTTAGTATAAAATAAATTTATTTAATAATATCAAATAAAAAAATTATACGATTGTTTGTTTGTCACTTAAATATTACCATGTGGACATTGGATAGGAAGTGAGTTCATGAAAATAATATATCAAATCTAAATACAAAAGTTAACTCCAGATTAATGTGATAAACTGTTTAAATTGGTGATAATGACTTGAATCTCGTCATGAAGCAAATTCAATTTTTAGACTGCTTACACACGTAATATCACATGTAGAGTGATTAGCGTCATATAATATTTTAAGAGAATTTACACTTATCTATTTTCTTTTTTTGAATGATGGGTAAATATTTCATTCAAATAGGGAAAAGTCCAAAAAGTCAATGTACAAAGAAGTCCATAGTCTGGTCCAGGCCCAAAAAATTGCCCAGATAGTGAAGGAAAAAATTTTACGCACTCCATGGAGGCCCCAGAAACAAGATTATAAGCCCACAAGACGGACAACAAAAAACAAGCAAAGGATGCCACAAGACGGACAACAAAAAACAAGCAAAGGATGCCAAATGCCACCCAGACTCCCGTCAGGCCCAAATCTAGGCAAACTACATTTACCCGTTTTTATATAATAATTGTGATTAAATTAAATTCAAATTTTATGAATCATTGAATTTTTGTTTCACATAAAATTATACATTTAAACTCATTTTTGATAGCTCTCCATTTAGACACCGCATCTTTCTATCACCAGACACCGATTTTCAAATTTTGCCTGGAAATTACGATTTTGCCCTTCTGCTCGAAATCGACCGATCGATTCTATAACGCCATTTCGCTTCGATCGATCGATCGATCTGAGGCGTATACGATCAATCGATCAATCAGACAGTTCATTTTCGAATCGATCGACTGATCATAACACAAGATTCAATTGATCGCACGATTCCATGGGATCGTGCGATCGATTTTAACTGAGAAGTCGACATTTTGACAGTCGACCTATCTCTCAAGATCGATCGCACGATCTCAGTGATCAATCAAACAATTTTGACCCATTCAAAGATCGATCGCACGATCACATAGAATCAAGGGATCGATTTTAACTGAGAGGCCGACAATTTGACAGTCGACATCTCCTATCAAGATCGATCACACGATTATATGGGATCGATTAATCGATTGTTTGTTTAGGGCAAGATCGCACGATCACATAGAATCAATCGATTGATTGTGACACATTCAAAGATCGATCGCACGATCACATAGAATCGTGCGATCGATTTTAACTAAGAGGTCAACAGTTTGACAGTCGACCTCTCCTATCAAGATCGATCGCACGATTATATGGGATGGATCGATCGATTGTTTGTTTAGGGCAAGATCAATCGATCCATTTCTGTGATCGTGCGATCGATCGCAAACTTATATATAAAACCGATCGATCTTTCCCCCTTTCCCTGCAATTGAAACCCTCGAAACCGAACACAGTTTCTCTTCTTCTCCTCCAAACGATAGATCAACACTTTCCTCTTCACCAAATCGACCGCATGATTCTCGAAATCGATCGATCTTCCCTCTCCCCTCTTCCAACCAATCGATTTTGCCCTCTCCAGATACCCTTTCTCTTCGTCTTCTCCGATTTCTTCTTTTCCAATCGATTCTCCTTTACAGCCCTCCTTCCACATGGCATCCAAAGGGTCTACATCGAGAGGGAGAAAGGACGAAGGTGTCGGCTTCATCTAGAGGGAAGAGAGCGAGATTGACGGAGACACCTATGGAGACGGGACCTTCGATCCGAACCATTTAAACTCTTTGGAAGAGGCCACATTCTACCGAGAGGATTTGTACTCTCGGCCGATGATTTATGGTAAAATCATTGACCTTAGCTTTTTTTTCAGCATTTAAATTAAGAATCCATGAGTATATTGACAGACTTGGATGGGGAGATTTTTTGAGAATAAGAGAAGATTTTTATCCAAAATTGATGAAGGAATTCTATGCAAATATGTAGGAAGACCAGGAGAGACACTCCATAAAATCCAAAGTTAGGGGGACAGAAATTGAAATTTCAACTTCGGCACTGGACAGAATGTTTCAGTTTCCCAGTGCCACTATTTCGAAGTATGAACCAAATTCATGGCCCACCAATGTTGTCGGATTCGTTCCCTCAGAGGCCATGATCCAAATGTGTGGGCAGGAGTGAAAGTGCCAAAGGAGATAAGCCCGTGCTGATGGAGCTCACCCTAGAAGCCCGAATTGTATATTACATTATTAGGAATAATATTTTACCTAGAGAATGGCTTACTAATTAGATTCCGTATTTTGATAGTTTCCTTATATGGTGCATTTTGAATGGCAAACAAATTGATATCTCCTTCATCATAATAAAATACATGGTTGCTTCTCGTAAGATTAGAAAATGTAGCCTTCCATATAGTTTATTTCTGTCTTACTTGTTTCGACAAGAAGAAATCACCCTCCCCACCCCCGAAAGAAAATAGCTTTGAAGAAAACCGATATATTCGATGCGTCTACTTTGGGCAAGATGGAATTCAAACTTGACAATATACGTTGGGTTCCCAAAGTAGAACGTTGTCATATTGAGGTTTCGGCACTTGAGGAGGAGGGTGACAGACCTGAAGTTGGGGGGGACTGAGGCACCTAAAGTTCAGGGGGCAGAGGCACCTGAAGTTGGGAGGACAGAGGCACATGATACAGGAGTCAGTACTATGCTAATTCTTGACAGCATAGAAAAACTGCATGAAAAAATTGATGTGAAATTTGCTGAGATTGAAGGAAGGCTTATGAGAAGGCTTGAAGGAATGGTTGATGAAAAAATGGCTGAAATGGAAGGAAAACTGATTGGAAGGCTGAAGGAATGGTTGACGATAAATTGGTTGAGATGGAAGGGAGGATGAATGCCAAAATTGATAAAAAAAAATGCTGAGTTGGTTGGAATGACGATGAGAAACCTGAATAATATGGAGAATCAAGTGATAGATGTAATGAGAAACTCTTTTCTTTTATTACAAAAAGAAGGAATAAAAACACATCTTGGACGCGATTCGTCATCCGAGACTGCCAGATGTTTCATAGGTGAGAAGATGATAAATCAATCATGGAGGATTGCCTCTTCGTCCACTGTCACGAGTGAGGCTCTCCCGACTGACATCACTCAGCCTCGTCCAACTGGCCACATTCAGTCTCTTCCGTCTGGCCCCATTCAGCCTCTCTGTCTGACCCCATTCAGCCTCGTCCCACTCGCCAGATGCGTTCGACTGGCCCCATGTATAGTGAGACTGGGCGTCGTCCATTGGCACCAGTACCTCTTTCATTACACCAGCACTTCCTTCATTGGCACCAGCACCTCCTGATACTGCATCTGCCCTAGCTTCTACATCTGCACCTGCTTCTACATCTGTCCCAGCTCCTGCCTCCGAATAGCCATTGTATTTGAAATTTTTGTAATTTTCAAATTTTGATATTCATATGTAAATGTTGTAAATTTTGAATGAATATGGTGAATGTTTTCTTTTTATGATATCGTTTGTCAATCTCGAATGAACATAGTGAATGGTTTATTTTTATGAACTATTTCGTCTATTTGAATGAACATAGTGAATGATTTGTTTGTAAACAACTGAATGAACATGAGACCTTTTGTCTGTCAATAAATATGGGAGCATTGAATGGTTTATTACTAAATATGAGACCCTTGAGTGGTCTGACACTAAATATGAGTTTCATAGATTGTTGCTAAATATGACACCTTTGAGTGGTGGTTTGTCCTAAATATGAGACCTTAGAGTGAATTGTTGCTAAACATGGAACCTTTGAGTGGTCAGTCAACAAGTATGAAATTTACAAATCAAATGGCCTGGTTAAAAAAGAATTTTAATCATTAGTGAGGAAGTTTGTTAAAGAATGCTGGAGTAAACAACCACAGGTTGTTTAATCCAGCATTCTTTGACAAACTCCTCACTAATAGGAAAAAACTCTTCTTTAACAGGCCATCTGATTTCTAAGGCTCTATACTTGTTGACTGACCACTCAAAGGTCCCATGTTTAGCGACAATCCACTCTAAGGTCCCATATTTAGTGACAAACCACTCAAAGGTAGCATGTTTAGCATCAAATCAATCTAAGGTTCTATATTTAGTGAAAGTCCCACGTAAGGGTCCCATATTTCATAACAAACAACTAAATGCTGGATTTATTTAAAATAACAATTGTTGCTTGAATACATGCTTCAGTACATCGGAATAAAAATTAATACAACTTTTTGCAAATGAAATACATTCTTACAAGTGAATAAATGAAAAAATGATAGACACCCATCACTGATTCCACCAATGTTGTAATTTGCCAGAATCTCTAAGATCAGCAGAGGTATATGTCGAATCGTCATAAAAGTCATAAGAACCAATCGGCTGTGGAAAAAGGAGTACGTGTTAGTATTTTTTACCTTATTCTATATAAATGAAAATGTAAATATGTATTTTATGTAAAAGAAACTTACTTCGGATAATTGAGACAAACTCGTTTCTTACGATTCAGGGTAATAATCATGAGGTTGAGGCAAACCATTTAAATATACACTGCGGGATGCCTGTGCAGCACTTCTATTCGGATATATTTTCTTCGTATGACCAATATTTTTGTATAACCCACATTTTCTTCCATTTAATTGATTCTCTACAATCTCAAATGCAGAAGGATCTCGTCTTGTAGATGTTTGACCCTTTGAATTCTTTGAACCTTGATGACGTCCTCTGCTGTACTGCATAATAAGTTGGCTGATATGCATCTCATCATTGGAAAGATCTTGGATATGATCTCGGAGCTCCTCTTGATCAAATGTATACATGTTTCCATATTTTTTCTTAATGCCTTCCCAAGTGAACATCTAATTCATCCCCAGGTCGATTCATTTCAATGTTCAAATCGTCAAATAAAATCAAATTGATTCTCCAATGTGGATGGATCTGATCCAAATGTAGCTTGTTCATCAATTGCATTCTGTGAGCACAAGTTAAGCCCATGGAAGCTGTAAACGCATATGTACAATTGGGTAAAAATGACATGTTTATGAGCATAACATATTACTTGTAAACTTCAGACAATGCAAATTATGATACTCTGTCGTTCACTTCATCAAAGAAATTAATCGAATCAGTAAGAGCAAACCGGATTTTTTCATCCTCCGTTTGAATCTTGACGTCTTGAGACTGATTTTCAAATGAATGGGATATCTTCCTTCGGACAACATATAGATCGCTAGTGGAGTTAGCTATATATCGTTTTAACACTGAATGTGCACCTTCAACCCTTAAAGTTGCTGCATTTTGAAAATTTAAACTCTAACCGATCCATGCCTTGACGAATTGTTTCTTATGTGGGATCCATGTCCTAATAATATAATTCACTGCATCCGAATAATCTCGAAAATCTTATTTTAATGCCTCAAACGCTTCATTAAATGCAACTTCGGATGGAGACTCGACCAAGTCATTCCATTGGGTCAAAAATGCATTCTATTCTTCCATTTTTTTTGAAAAGAGATTTATAATGAGAAAGAATATTCTTTTTGATGTGCCAAATATAGAAGATATGTACAGCATTAAGGAACTCTGAATCAATGGCATTCTTCAACGCCAAATCTCTAACGGTCAAAAAAACTTATCGATCATGATCGACTCCTAATACCTTCTTGAACATCTGTAACACCCATACGTAATCCTCAAATTTTTCATTCCTCATAAATGCAAAACATGAGTATAAATTCTTGTTGAAACTTGTGATACCAACGATATTATGCAATGGCATATGATATCTGTTGGTTTTGTAAGTGCAATCCATGAGAAATACATTATTATAGCTCTTCGTAAATATAACTGACAGTGGATGTGCAAAGAAAAGATAAGATAAATGACCTTGACTGTCATAGTTGAGAAAATATTGGTAACCACCTTCTTGAAGATCTTCCAAAAAGGCTTCAATTGAAGTACGACCTCTAAGTTGCTTTTTTCGAACCGAAACAAAAAAATTGTACAAATCAGTAGATGATACTCCAATATTTGGATTTTTGTTTCGAAGGGTCGTCATAATTTGCTGAGTGGTACATTGCTGTTATGCATTTCAATGATCATTGTCTTCTCTTCATCTGAAAAACACTTTGTACTAGGATGACCCACTAATACGCTCGTGAGATCATGATTGTGCTCCACATCTTTTATAGTCAACTTCCATGACCCATCAACAATTTGTTTCCCTCTCACTTCAAATGGACAATTAACAAGGCGAGAATATGCTTTCTTCTTCCTCTCATCATCTTTCAAATTAACTGTGCTACGATATGTACATCCTCTATCGCAACCAAGAATAACTATATTGCTTCTATTGCATGACCTCTTAATGGTAGCTACAAATCCTTGCGCAATGAAAACCTCCTTAACATGCTTCACTAAATTGTCACGACTTGAAAAACACCTCTCAACAAACTCATTGTCAACATTATCATTCTCAACAATCTCATCATTTTCAACAAATGTGGATAAAACTCCCTCACAATCCATAGTACTATGTAATGAGAAATTTGAGAGTCTTGGGTTTGAGAAAGAGTTTCCTTTGATTCTGGTTTGGAGATTGAGAGAGTAGCTTCTAATAGATACCTTCGAATCAATATAGGAGATTTGATAGAGTATCTTCAAATAGTGGAGTGGTTCGTTTTGGAAAGGGAGTTTGGGGTTTGAGCGAAAATAGTTTGGAAAGGATTTTGAGAGAGAGGGGTTTGAATGAGAGGGGTGTATTTTGGGCTTTGAGGGGGAAGATTTCGAAATCGGGGAGGTTTTGAGGGAGAAGATTTCGAAATCGGCGTTGAGGGAGTAAGGTTTCGAAAGGGGCGAGATGGAAGGAAGAATAAAAGGGAAGATGGGCGCGATTGAACGTATACTCAGTTTCTCGTGGAAGATCGATCGCACGATTCTATGTGATCGTGAGATCGATCTTTGAATGAGTCACAATCGATCGATTGATTCTATGTGATCGTGCAATCGATCTTGCCCTGAACAAACAATCGATCGATCGATCCCATAAATCGTGCGATCGATTTTGATAGGAGAGGTCGACTGTCAAACTGTCAACCTCTCAGTTAAAATGGACAGCACGATTCTATGTGATTGTGCAATCGATCTTTGAATAAGTCATAATCGATTGATTGATCATTAGGATCATGCGATCGATCTTGAGATGAGAGGTCGACTGTCAAAATGTCGACCTCTCAGTTAAAATCAATCGCACGATCCCATGGAACCGTGCAATCAATTGAATCTCGTATTATGATCAATCGATCGATTAAAAAATGAACTGTCTGATCGATCAATCGATCGTATACGCCTCAGATCGATCGATCGAAGCGAAATGGCTTTACAGAATTGATCGGTCGATTTCGAACGGAAGGGCAGAATCGTAATTTCCAGGCAAAATCTGAAAATCGGTGTCTAGTGACAGAAAGATGTGGTGTCTAAATGGCGAGCCATTTTTGATACCACTACTTGTACATTATTAGATTCAGAAGGAAACAGATATCAATTGAAGACTTCTCTTGGCCTGGATATTGTCATTCTATGTGTACATGTACGTGGGCGCAAAATAAGTAGCAAGTTGCATTGTATTATTGGGAAGCAGTGGGAACTAACTACATTGGAATCTCTTTTATCTGAAAATACAACTATTAAAAAAATCACTTATTTTATATAAATCTTGTGTAAAAAATGATATATTCTTAGTGGTCAGAACTTTGGAACCCAATCCAAGTGACAAGCATAAATGCAAGACTCATAAAATATGAACAAAATAAGGTGAAGGAAAGACAGTGGCTTCTCATGTGCCACTACGACCTCGTCTTTTTTCTTTTTTTTTTTTTTTAAATTTACGTATAGAAAAACTCAAGATATCAAGTATAAAACTTCTATTGGTGAGCTCAGTACCCCTAAAATACACCAAGATTAAACTAATTTCTCTCTCATTAAAAGTTGATTAAAGTGAACGAATAAAGTGTGAGCAATGATGTCCACCAACTTTTTTTTCATCAAATGAAGAGATTTATTCATAAATTAAATTTTAACTCCGAACAGGTTGATGTCTTGACTAAGAACCTTCTTAAAAAGTAAAAGTCTTCACGTTAAATGGTCATTCTCATAATCTTACTGCATGTGTTTGAGTAGAGACTCTTGCACGCACAGTAAAGACTAATCGAGTATCTCTAAAAAGATCTGAACACCACAGTTATTAAAAAAATCTCCACATTATATTTCTATGAATAGGGTATTGTTACCCAAAGGTATAAATAGGAAGTGGATTGATGAGAAAGAATTTGTCAAATTGTAATATAAATATTAATTTTATATTTGATACGATAAATAATTTTAAAGTGAACATGATGAACCTCAGTAAAAGACAGCACATGCAAGGACTAAAAAAATTCCCAATCTTTTAAATTGAAGTGCATGTGTGTCGGGGTCTGTTTATTTCTAAATCATGACCGACAAGAAATTGTTTTTCTAAGAAACCAACAAATTTCACCTTTTCCTCAAAGACGTAACTTTTTTTTTCCAAAGCAATTGGATGCATCTTGCATTCGTACCTTGTGTAAAAAGTAAAACCTACCTACAATAATAAATTTAGAAGTAAAAAAAAAAAACAATGGTTTTTTTCCAGATCCAAAGCAGATAAGTTCTTCATTGTACACCGATTCAATGGCATTTCGGAAAATTAGACCATATTAGTTGCAACCCACGTCGGCTTCTCTTCACCATATTTTATCCTTCATGAATCCACCACTCTCCTTTCTTACTACTTAGACGCCAAGGAGAACGTAGTAGAGTACTGTAATGGGAAGTGCAATGAGCATGCCGAATATGACCCTGAAGAGTCATAAATTTATGCATTTGTCAATAATTTTTTTATAAAGTTTTGAGTATAAAAATTATACAGATTTTTTTAAAAAAAAATTCGTGTAGGAAACTGCGGGATATCCAGCGTAAAACTGTCATGGGTGAGCCCACTACCACTAAAACACATCAAGATTAGGCCATGCGGGTTCAAACCAGCAAACTCCTGCTTTTTGAAGCGGGATGCAACTAGTTGAACTACACCCATATGAATTTTTACAGATATTGATTGATGACACTAGTAATAAATAGATATCATTATGTAGGTATATACATTTGCATGAACTAATAATAAAATATATTATTTTGAAACTTAACAATTGAAACATTAATATTAGTCCAATTGACTTGAGCTTCTAAAGTTGTATTAAATTTAATACAAAATTTATATATGATTTCGTACTGTGGAATGTTCTCACGTCTAATATAAGATGAGACATACGTGACCATGTTTTAAAAAAATTGAAACATTAGTTGGCAATTCAACTTACGCAGTACTCAGTATGTCTGGATGACAATTGTATTCCTTTGCAAATACAAAGGGGACGATCCCTTGAGGAAGAGCTGCCTGCAACCATGATCTTGAACCATTAGCATTTCTATTCTAAAAGGACTTGCATCAATTTTGCTTACTTAGTTAAAAGAAAAATGCATTATTATGAATCTAGGGTTTAGCGCTTCAAGTATTCTTACAAATGCATGTGGGTGCTATTAACTTATTATGTGGTTTGAGGCAAAAGAGAAAAACTTTCTTTTCTTTCACCTATGAAAATTTGTCTAAAAGAGATTTAAAATTTGTAGAGCAGATAACATTTTTTTGTTACGACTGGACTTTCAACTAAAAGACTAGTCTCATAGGTGGAGTAATTTAGTCTCATATAAATCTTTAGTGTTTTCCCTCTCACAACTGATATGGAACTCTCGTTCACACCCCAAATTCCTTCCCTCGAACGAGATTACAATTGCCAACCATCTAGTTCGGATAGGAGATCCTGAGTCCACATATTATGACTTGAGAACCTAACTCTGATACTATAGTTGAGACTTGACTTCCAGCTCAAAAGATTAGTCTGGTAGTTGGATTGACCATGTGTCAGTAATCTTTATTTTTCCTTTAAGGACTCACATTTGCGACCCTAATAATTTTTTGCCTTTATAGTGTGAAATTATGGTTCACCTGAACAATAGCGACGTGCAAAAGTACCCCACGCATGCCAATGGCAATAGAAGTGGCGGCTATACTGCTGGTCCAGTTAGAAACCTGACAGCCATAGAGAATGCTGCCACTGATCTTCCACAAGCTATGATCTTTGGTTGCAATGCCATGAAGAGACCTGTTCAATTAGGATCAAATTAATCAGACCAACTTCCCTATTGATCACAGCCTTTTCATGCTTCATCAATTGATATTTACCTAGACTGAACATGGCCATTCCCAGCCCTGCATCCGATAATATCGATATTGATCCTTTCACAATGGAAGGCATCTCAATGTGCCACCTGAAAGATAATTAACATGTGATTATTTCTCAATTAGCAAGATTTATATTAAAATTCCGCAAAATAACACTGCAAGTAGATTAAAAGATACTAGCCTGAAAGAGATTAGGGACCATACTACACCCAAGAGGCTGGAATAAGTGTTGGGATTTCGGATGAGCTTCCTCCACACCATAATGAATATGAGCCTAGTCATGACACTGGTTGGGGGCATTTGATGTGTGGTACCTTCCACCTTCTCTCCACCTTGAGGTGTATCAACCTTCTTCTGATTCAAGAAAGGTGACCGCATGGTCGGAAATTTCCTCTGGCTCCGGCGGCCAGCTTCTATTTCTTGCTCCCTATCTGCTCCCGCCTTACTGATAGTGCCAGCATTTTCACTGGTTTCATGAAAACCTGCATACACACAAATAAAATTAAGATTTATTCTATGTTAAGAACACAGCAGTAGTTATTGTTTAGTTTTTGCGTTTTTCTAGGTAATTTTTCACTAAAATCACGTAACAAATTGCAGTTGATAATATGTTATGGAAATAGAAACGTGAGATAAGAAATAAAAGAGAACATTATTGCGAACGAAAGCGAAAGAATTGAAATTTTTTTAAGAAAAAGAGGAAAAACACAATTTTTCGTGATATAAGTTTGATACAATATTCAAAATGTGTAGTTTTTAAATATTTTTATATGAAAAATTATTTAATAAACTAAAATTATCAAGATGCTCTTCGAACTTCCGAGCTTGAAACTAGACAAACCAAGGTCCACCAGAAAGCCCACACACTACTGTTATCAAACCACTTAAAACAACACGGAGATCCGTAATTCTCCCTAAAAATCCCAAACTATCGGGTCAAGTCGTAACAATGATCCATTAATAAGCAGTTTCATTTATTTTGGTAGAGAAACTGAACTTCTACTGGAGGAAAATCGCAAAAAGTTGCTATCAAGAACTCAAAATTTATAACTTTGTAAACTTAAATTGAAAATAAATCAAAAGGATTTGTGTAAATTATGAAACATTTCAGAAAGAAAAACTCAAACGCAATACAATATTTAAAAAAAAAAAACATCGACCCACCTTTAAAAGAGGAAATCTCATGAGGGGCAAAAGCATGGGTATCTATGGCCCCAAAATCTGTGGAAGCAGCTCTATTAACTGCATGCCTAAGATTTCCTTCCGACACCGGCGATGCACTCGAGCTCCATACGAACATATGAAGTTCTTTGTTACCACCACTGTTGTCCTTCTTCTTCCCACCACTCCCAGAGCCCGTCAGCACCGGATTCGGTGCCGGATAGGAAGAAGACAGTGAACCATTCAAGAAGTCGTTGCTCATACTCCTCCCTCCCTTCTTCCCACCACCCTTCACTAACTCCTCATCGAAATTCGAAGTTCTGGGTGTCACCCCTTTGGATGACTGCAAAGAGTATATATCACCATTGAAATTCCCCGCGCAGCCGTGTTTTGGGCTAGGCATCTTACTTGAAAACATGGCATAAAAATCAGTCTGGTTGAAGCTCGACGCTCTCGGGGTCGGCTCCGTCGATGACTGAAGAGAGTAGATCTCAACCCCAGTGAGATTAGATGCACGGGGTGTGACGGAAGTCATTGAATTCAGTCCATGAGACTTGTTATAGGACGAAACCACTGACCGTGATGGCGTCGACGACTTCCTAACCACCACGTGGAGCCTCCCATCATCCCCGATCTCGGCATCGGCCTGCAGCGGATCGCGTCCGTTGAGTGAGACTACATCAGACTCAACTCGAAAGGAGGTGATTGAACCAGCTGTGTCTGGGAACTGCTCAGTGATTAAGGTCTTGGCGCCGCGGTATTCAAACATAATGAGCATTAGGGTGTACCAAATTACGCTCTGGAGGACGACGATCTGGACCATGAGGTTGCCAGAGAAGTCTCCATACATGGCCTTGAGGAGGGGAATGCCCATGACAAGTGTGTTGGGGAGGGTAGAGAGGGAGAAGAGGGTGATCATCCAATCCAAGTCTCCTGTCTTGGAGAAGGCCTGCCAGAGGAAGAGAGCAACTAGAATGACAACCTTCTGGAGGGAGTCGGCGGCGATAAAACGGTAGTTCATGGCATACGGGTCATTGGAGGAGATGAAGTGGAAGGAGAGGAGCGGAACGGCAAAGACAGCCACAAAACGGTTGATGCCGGAGCACTGGTCTGGAGTGAAGATCTTCCACCATCGGACTGAACCATAGGCAAGGATCATGGCCACGTAGAGCGGCACTATGGCCGCCAGCACATCATAAATGTCCTTGCCTGTGATCATGGTTCTGCTGTCACGGCTACCTAAACATAAAATCTTCTCAACTTACCTTACCTTAAAATCCAAAGTGAGCCTAGAATACAGCCCTTCATGTTGCAACCTGCACTGGACCATTGAAAACTGTATTGGAATCATTTCATTTAATAACAACAATTTCAAGTCTACTTCAATATATTCTAGTTTTTACGCGTAGCCACTCATCAAAGAGTTGTACCATTTTAACCCGATTAAATCTACGGAAGCATAAAATAAATCAATCAACTAAAGTAAGAAAACACAGATTTACGTGGTTCGATCAAAGGCCTAGTTCTACCCATAACACAAGGAAAAGTTCTACTGATCAAACGGGAGATACAGATTACAAATTCAAACCCTTTCCTCACATTCGACTCTCTCACTGATACAAACTTTCGGTGCCCAAAGAGAGAAGTTGAGCCGGACGAAATACAGTCAAATTGGGCCAAGCCAAATCAAGTCAATAGTCTAACAGAGAGGGCCCTGAAAAAGGAAAATTTGGTCGATAGATAGAGACATAATATTGTAAACTGTGAACAATTTTTGAAGAGGTTATTTCTCGAGAGATCTTGATAATGGAAAGTCTTATCCTCTTCTTTGGTTCTTCCTTCGTTATGTATTGTCTTCTGTCATTATTCATAACTACAGTTTCTTCAATCTGTAACTCATTGCTACGGTTTCTGCATTATTGGCCAAGAATGTCAATGGACCCAGATCGTCCCACCTGCCTATGCTTGAATCCTAGTACTGCTAAGGATCGAGATCTATCCAGCCCAACAAGCAATAGGTCTGCTTCCACTTTGTGCTGAAGTCTGTATCCATCCAACTGCTCAAGCTCACTGAGCCGTCCGATTGCCTAATAAGAGTCCATTAACAGGGCCGAATGATTGGACGCGGATCGGATTCAGTAGCCCATCATTACATAATTTTATACAAACAAGGATCTGTGAGTTGGCCTGGAGTCTATCCATTACTTTTGTCAGACTATCAGATCTGGATCAGCTTGATTCAATAGCCCATTACCCCAAAACAGGTAGGCAGGCCAGATCCAACTTCTCTGACACTCTTTTTATTCATTAAAAACAGAGATTTTTTCCTACTGAAATGGTAAAATAATTCAAACCCACAACCTGAAAGTTTTGGGTGCCCGTTCTAACATGTAAAAACTCTTTTAGGAGACACATGTTTTCCAGGCTTCCCACTTTACCCCATCCTGTCCATACGAAAATTTAAAAAATCAGATATTCAGAGATCGATACACCGATCGGATCACTTTCCAATGAATCGGTGCATTGATTTGGACTCTTTCACGTCTTAAGAAATCGATGCACGGATCGGATCACTTTCCTCAAATTTCCATTTTCAAGTGATCTAGTGCACCGATTCACTGGAAAGTGAACCGATTTCTGAAAGCTCACTAAAACCTATACGGGCAGATAGAGGGTAAAATGGAAAGTTCACTAAATCCATGTCTGCTAAAAGACTCTCCCCGTGTTAGAATGGCCACACAAAATTTTAACTTCATATCTAAGCAGAGAAAAGAAAACTATGGAAGATATTATTTGGATAAATTGTACAAATTTCGCAGATCTAAGGCAAAATGTTCATGGGTCTTTTTCCCCTCACCAATTCACAGATATTTTCCAAATTTCGTAGTGTAACTTGAGGAAATGTGCAATATGATTGTGCTCTTTCACTGAGCAAGAACCCAAAAACTAGACCTAGATCAGAGCAAACTTGAGACATAGTATTAGGGTTACCTTCTCCCTCGATTCACTAGTTTGGAAGATGAGCACCAAATCTGTAAGATCCACCCTTCTTGCTTCACTTTGCTGTGTTCTGTGATAGAGGATGATTGTTTCTCTTTTCTCTCTTTTCTCTCGCTTCCTCTGAGGGAGTATTTAACTACAAGTTTCTTTTTTAATTAAAAAAAAAAAACATAATTCAGACCTTATGAGGCATTATAAACCCCTAATGGTCTCAGTTGCACTTCCCCAACAACAACTGGCCTGGATATCAAGCCATTCATGTATGTGGACACACAATAAAGTAGCTACTTGCACTGGATCATTGGAAATTGCATTCGAATCTTTTGTTTTCTTTTATTTTTCTTTTTTCTGCTTAGATCATTGGAATCTTTTCATTTGAAAATACAAGACTCTCATGACTATTTCCAAAAATTCAAATATTTTAAGTATAGAAAACAATGCAAACAAGAGGTCAGAACCTTGGCACCTCAAGCCAAACGACAGGCATACATAAATAATCCATAAAATATGAATACAATAAGGTTTAAGGGAGATAAATAGGATGAAAATACATAGGAGATAGATTGAGTATATGAAAATCAAACAGAGTTGTTCCCTCTTCGCCAGCTCCCGCTGCTTCTAGGGTTTTTTTAATCTTCTCCATGTCGGCTGTTCACATTGCAAATTTTCTTGGGGATTATTTATCAAGTCTGCAGGAAAAGCCATATTATTGAAACTCGAGAAGTTTGTCATGTGCCACTCTAAATCTAAAATTGACTTCTCTTCTTTTATAATCTATCTATGATTGAAATCAAATGTGAGGTAAAGGATAGATTTGTTCTTATATTAAATTCTTGAATTACACAATAAAAAAAATACTCCTTGGACAGCTAATTAGCTATTGGTCCACTGGCAAATAGCTGAAAATATATTTTTTGAAAGGATTTAGATTGGTCGTGGTTGTATGAACCTTAATGTAGTAGAGGGTTTTTTTTTTTGAGAAAACATTGATATGTATCATTTTTTTGGTCCCAAGTTGATATAAATTGAATTAGATTCTTTAATATAAAAATATATGTTTCTAAATAAAGACCTTGAAATCTTTGTACAGACTCAATCATCCATTTTTTTAACTTCAAATAAAAATAATCATTTAAAATTTGAAACTTTGAATATATCCAATCAATATGATTCAAATAATATTTGTCTATAGAACTCATTACAAGGGTCAATGTTAATAATTTAAAAAAAAAAAATTGCCATGACCATGCCAACGTGCATATAACTAGAGCTGAATCCATTCTCATGTATTTTTAAGAAGAGTAAGAGCTCTCTCTTAAGAATGATTTACATTAAACTTAATGCATATGTAAATTTATTGGGTTAGATAAATAAGTTTTAAAATTCACATTAATGTTAAATTATCACATCCAACCAATCACATGTACCAGCAATAACAATTAATGAATACCCAAATTTAGCCGTCAGTAAAAAAAAAAAAAAAAAAAAATGCAATCTACAAAAGTACCAAAGAAGTGAAAAAGAAACCCAATTGAGTCAACCTATTTCATACTTTCATAGTATAAATTCAACATAGTAAGTTCAATGTTCTATCACCCAACATCACATGCTAATTTTATAAAAAATTCTATCATCTTTTAATATGGAAGGAAGGGCATGTGACTTAGCTTATTTTAAGACATGAAATGAGAAATCTTTTTCTTAGATACCAACAAAGTTCACCTTTTTCTTTAAGAAGTTTGGATAAGCAATCACATGCATCTTGCTTTCTTACCTTGACTAACTATATGAAATAGATAATTCATATATTTTAATTGAAATATATAAAAAATATTAAAGATGATAAGTAAAATTTTATCTCTATCTGATCATTTTAAATTTATACTTTTAAAATTTTAAATTTATCATAAGTCATCAATTTTTTCATAATCCATCTCATAATGATTATCGGAATGCAAATAGATATTTGAAATTTAAAATCATCTATTTTGAAATGAATGAATTTGGATGCGAACTCTAAATCGCTTTATCATTTCGTATCTAAGTCTAATCCAACTCTAAAACTTTTGCTTTTGTAGGCAGGTTTGAATCTAACTATATCTATATTAAATAATCTGTTAACTTGAATTATAAGTAATATAAATAATATACTTATTACTAATGAATATATTAGATGTTAAACTCTAACGATGAACCTAACCATTTACCCTTGAAATCCTTACTGTACCAGCCATCATATTTGAAGTTAAGAAACAATATGACATGTGAGGTATAGCTGGATTCAATCATTTGAGTTAAAGATTTTTGTCACTTTCTCTATTTTTTTTCTTTTTTCACTATTTTTGTATACATTTCTTGAGACTATTGTTATGGCTTTTCTCGTAATTTTTCTAATTATATGCTTATGAGATTTAAGTTCTTTTGTTGTACAGAAACTTACTTATTTTATTAATCTATTTTTTTTATGGAAGAAAATATCAATAGTTTTAGTCTTCAAAATATTTTAAATTTATATATGAAAATGATAATTTAATACAGATGCAGGTTTGGACTGTACATTTAAAAATCCAACATGGTGTATAAATTTGAATATGACAATATAAAAGAAATGAATGTTAAAATTTTACTTAAATCCAAGTCATTTCAACCCCTCTACATACTCTGCCCACCCACCATGTCTTCTTGGTACAAGAGCCTCATACAGACGCATTCAAAGATTTCCTTTTCCTGATTGAGATTCAATGTTTGTTTATTTTATTTGATATAGGTACCCATGTACACACTCGAATTTTCTGTCTCTATACATCTGTTTTCGGGTGCAGGTGGCTAATTACCATTTTGCCCTGCTGTTTCCATTCGTTCGAACGAATTCTCAGATCATTTCGCTAGTCGTTCGAACTAATGGACACAACCCATCCTATTTTGATTCGTTCGAACGAATCACTCTCTTAAATCAATTCGTTCGAATGAATAAAGCGAGTGAATAGTAACGCGGGTTACTGTTCACCCGTGTTACTGTAATTCAGGGTGAACGAATGAATCAGTGATTCATTCGAATGAATCAATTTTTTTAAAAAAATTTAAAGTTATTTTTTAAGCGCTGTGTACTTCTAAAATTTCTCAAATTAGATATCCAGATTAATTACCATAATCTGATAAAAATACTTTAAGACTTTAAGGTGTTTTTTACACTCTTAAATATTTAAAACACAGTATTTTATAAATAAGGGTATCCGTAGGGTGTGCCGAAAATACATTTAGGAGTGTCAAAAGACCTTGAAGTCTTAAAGTATATTTATCAGGTTATCGTAATTAGTCTGGATATTCAATTTGAGAAATTTTAGAAATACACAGTGCTTAAAAAATAATGTGCATAGTGTATTAAATAATAAAATCTCCTTTAAAACTTTAAAGTTATTTTTTAAGCACTGTGTATTTTCAAAATTTCTTAAATTGAATATCCAGACTAATTACGATAACCTGATAAATATACTTTAAAACTTTAAGGTCTTTTGACACTCCTAAATGTGTTTTCGGCACACCCTACGGATACCCTTATTTATAAAATACTATGTTTTAAATATTTAGGAGTGTCAAAACACCTTAAAGTCTTAAAGTATTTTTATCAGATTATCATAATTAGTCCGGATATTTAATTTAAGAAATTTTAAAAATATACAATGTTTAAAAAATAACTTTAAAATTTTAAAAAAAATTGATTCATTTCAATGAATCCAACCTTCACGAGGAACAGTGGAGCGGGTGAACAGTAACCCATGTTACTGTTCACCCACTTCATTCATTCGAATGAATTGATTTAAGAGAGTGATTCGTTGGAACGAATCAAAATGGGATGGGTTATGTCCATTCGTTCGAACGAATGACGAAATGAAATGGGAATTCGTTCGAACGAATAGAAACGCAGGGACAAAATGGTAATTAGCCATCCCGCACCCGAAACGGATGTATAGAGGCAAAAAATCTGGGTGTGTAAACGGGGACCGTTGATATATCTTCAACATTGTGATGATAATTAAAGATAAAACAATATGTATTTAATAATTTATTTTAATTTTAAAACATTAAAAATATAAATAATCCATTTTAATCTTAAAATATTAAGAGTATGAATAATCCAATAGATTTCATTTCAAATAGTTTGACTGTCTCAATCATTAAATTTCTAATTATTCATTTTCTTTATGAGGGAATGAGTACTCACAACTTAATTCTATTACCTTAGCGTGATGGATTATAAAGTGACCTAGCAATGAATTAGGTTAGATAGAGTTTGAGTCAGGCCTACTTCGTGTCTTGATAAACAAGTTGAGTCAGTTCAAGTCTATTTTCGATTAGTTCAAATCAAGTTTACCCATTTATGTGAATATAGAAGTGGCAATAATCAAGTCACTTAGGTCTACTCATTTAAATTTTTACTCAGATTATATCTACCCATTATTAAATAGTTTGAGTCAAGTTAAATCATCTATTAAACCGAGGTCAATTCAAATCTGAATGGATCTGCCTGATGGAGTTTGTACAGTCAATAGATTTTAAATAAATATTATTTTATTTTATATAATTAATACCAAAATGTACACAATTTAAAAAAAAAAACAGTGCTTACAACACTGAGATACAGCATTTGGAGCATCGAATGTGGACGCTGAACAACGAATGCTGATCCACACTAACTCAGCGGCTGAATAACGATTGCTTGATCCACAGTAACTCAGAACGTGACAGTGCCTCGGTAAAATACAAAGCAGTAACTCGCATACCGGCTGATGTTGACTCACCGTTTCCAATGACAAAAATGCTTATCTAGTTACACAAATGTGAGTGAGTGCAGTGGTCCTAGTTCGGACAAGGGAACAGCAATAAATGATTGACTCAACTGAGTCTGATCTAATCTCATTCTCCGGTGACTCATCTGAGTCAACATAACTCAGTTTAGAAAAAAAAATTAGTAGTTTGGCTTTGGAACAGAACTTGAATACTCTCCAGTTTTTTTTTTTTTCTCTTTCCTTTTAGCTCGGCGGCTCAATTGATTTGCTGAGTTAGATAGTAAACTCAATTGAGTTGAATCTTACGAAAGATAAACAGGCAGGTCACTTTTTAGAAGTTAAAGGGCGCATTTAACTTACTTCAAGAAAAGGAAAAAAGTTTCAGCCACACTAAGGGGTTGGAAAAATTACATTGTAAGATTAAAATTGAAAGAAAATTCAAACATAAAATTAAACTCACCAAAAGGATAGAACCAAACTTGCTTGAATTGAATTCCCAATTACTTAAACACCATGGTGGATCATAGACAATAAAAAATATTCCCAATAAGCTTGCACGCCCATGTTTGCTAATTCACCTACTTTATAAATCCAATTTTATCTATAACATAATCTCACACGGCATTTATTATATTATAAAATAAAATAAAATAAAAACTAAAAATATCATATAGGAGGTGACGCCTAATGCTTGCTTAAAAAAATAGAGAATTTGTTGTGGAAAATTTACCAAACATGGACCATATCTCCTACCGTCAAAGGATTTGGAATCTTCCATGTAATCCCTCAACAAATCCTTGTGCTCCATTTTTGGACAACTTACCTTATATTAAAAAAAAAAAAAAAAAAGTCCAAATTGAGAATATATGGGCCTGACCCATATCCACACCCATTTGGCCATTTATTTTTGAGGTTTATGCCCAAAACGATGCTTAAATGGGCCTCTCCCTTTCCACGATTAAAAACCGCATCATTTGATGAGCCTTTTCTACAATCTTGCCTTCTAAATTCTTCATCAAATTGATTGTAGCACCCAGCTCCTTTCTTCTTCTTCTTTTGCCGTATAGGTGAGCTCACTACTCCTAGAGCACACAAAGTTTAGATCATGGAGGCTTAAACCCACAACCTTTCCGCTTCTTGAGATGGGAAGCAATCAGTTGAACTATTCCCACGGGCGAACTCATTTCTTTTTTAGTTCAAATCTTTTTATCTTTTATTTTTTAACGGTAAAACGATTGTCCTTGGTCAAATTCTTTATTACATTGTTAGAATTTATTCCAAAAGGGATTGTCACTAGTTTTCTCAATTCCTTATTTGTTTTTCTTTCCCCTTCATTTAACATTTTTTATTTTTGCATATATAATATCAAAGAAATACTATATTATTTTAATAACTTTGAATAAGTTCTCACTTTTTAACTTTGGGACAAAACTTTTTTTAATCTTTAAGTTGGCCAGACTTAAGAGAAAATCGTGTCAAGTCGAATTTTCAAGTTTTCAAATATGGTTTGAACATTTTTTTTAGCTGAATGGGACAGGCCTGGGCTCATGTTTTGACTCTATTTAGTTAAAGAGTTGCACTCAAGCTCATGGAATAAGCCGACGAAGCCGGTCAAGCTTTTCAACCCCATTTAGCTAACATGTATAAGGGTTACACCTAGCCCATTTTCTTTTTAATTTTTTGTAATTTTTTTCAAAAAATAAATCATTTAGATTAAAATTAGACTTGAGGACTTATAAGTGGACCAAATTGTAGTTCAAAAATGAGTCATTTAAACTTAATAGTCAAATCACCAAACGTCATCGCTTTTAAGGAACCTGATGATTTTGAATACCATACTCAAATAGCTAAAAAATGTATTTTGAACTAAAATTTAGTTCACTTATAGCCTATCATATCTTATTTTAATCCCAATAAAAGTTTATTTTAAAAGAAAAAGGAAATGGGCCAAGTGCGACCCATTCAACTAGTCACACTTGATTTATTCTCTTCTACTTGTATAGTTGTATTATAGTAATACTAGTGTTTTTACCATAATAAAAGGTAAAAGAGAATATCAAAACTCAACTCTTAGAAATTTTTAAAGGAATTTAACAAATCAAAAAAAAAAAAAACTTTGACTTAAAATGGGCTCAAATAAACAAGGTTGGGCTTTTATCTTCATGCTTTGGCCCTATTAGGATACAAAATGGACTTGGACTTTTATATATCTCAAAGGGTTAAAGTAAGATAAAGGGAAGCCTAGTCCCAACACAACCAGTGAAGAAGCCTATACATGGCGTCCTGATAAAACAGCAGACTTCACTAGCAATTAAAAGGAAAATATGGTAGTTATAGGGTTGAGTGGAGTAAAACAAAAGAAAATTCTTCATAACAAGTTCCATCAACTTAAGCAATGCCAATATAAAACTATTATCCACATTATATACATTTCAAATTTAATTTAAGTATAGCATATGTTGAATAGGTCTTTTTAAGATAACTTATGAAAAGAGTGGAGCTATGTTAGATTATACAAAAAATTGGTGTTCCAAAAAGAAAACATATCTTGTGCAAGCTTTTCACCAATAATCCTTGCAAGAACAAAATCCATCTTTGAAGTGATGAAATCTAACTCTATCCCTCACAATTATTTCTCGATTGAATGCCCTCGATATGAATTTTGTCAATGAATGACAATCTCTACAAACTCTGAGGTTCTTCACTATTCGAAGACATGTGCCTTCTTCAGTTGTAATCAACCCAAAAGCAATCGCTAACTTCTCACTATGATGATGGCCTGTGTTTTCAGGCCACTCCTCCGACCACTCCCCATCATACTTAGGCGCCGGTGTCGAGCACTTATCTTCCACATATCCAATCAGAGTGGCTTTTTCTATCATCTCTTTCAGTTTCTGGTGAATTTCTTCTATGTCCTTGTGAAAGCTATCACCAACAACAAATTTATGAACAGCTCCGCCAATCTCAATCCAACTCCATCCAGGTGTAGTCCTGATCCCCTGATACTTGATCATTTTTCTCATTCTAGCAACACCTTCCCGATCCCCTGTTGCAGCGTAGATTCCAGAAAGGAGAACACAGTCCCCTGCATTACAGGCTTTCAGGTGAACCAGATTCCTCATAGCAATTTCACCCATTTCCACATTCCTATGGATCTTGCAGGCACTTAGTAAGGTCCGCCATAGCACTGGATCGTCTCCAGACGGTGAGTTTCCAATCATTTTGAGCGCGTTTTTGAATTCTCCAGCACGTCCAAACAAATCCACCATGCACCCATAATGCTTAATTCCTGGTGTGAGATTGAATTCAGTGCTCATCATTTGGAAACATTTTACACCTTCCTCTGTCAACCCTTGGTGGCTACATCCACAAAGCAAACCTAGGAAGGTGACAGAATTTGGTAGGAACCCTTCACTCAACATTTGCCTGAATAAAAAGATTGCCTCATTTCCACGACCATGTATTCCCAAACCTACAATCATTGAATTCCATGAAAGCACATCTCGTTTCCCCATCTCATTAAAAACACGGTGTGCCCAATCCAAACTACCACACTTGGCATACATATCTATCAGAGCATTGCATACAAATAAATTGTCCAAGAAGCCACTGTCATCAGCAAATTTATGCATTCTTATACCAAGATACAGTGCCCCCACATGGGCACAAGATGAGAGCAATCCAACAACGGTGAATTCATCAAGGCCCATGCCCGAAATACTCATTTGTTCATAAATCCTTATTGCCTCCTCGTGCAAGCCAGCTTGAGAGTAGCAGGAGATCATGGAATTCCAAGCCACCGTATCTTTCAGAGGCATTTCCTCAAAAACCCTTCTTGCAGTAGCAATATCTCCATTCACAGTATACGACCGTACGAGATTGGTGCACAGAGCAACATCCGAAGCATGCCCTGCTCGAATGATGGATCCATGGGCCTCCCTGCATTTATTGGCAGCCTTTGCTCTTTCACAGGACTTGAGAAGGAATGAGAATGTGAAGGTATCAGGACGAGAAAAACCTTCCGCCCGCATTCTGTTGTAGACTAAGATGGCCTTGAGAGGAAATGGGCCTGCAAGTGGAGCCTCGGATGAGTGAATTCCAAGCTGAAGTTTGTGGGTCCTGCATTTTATCGAACAGAAGGTAAGCATAACAGAGATCGCCAGCGGCAGACACAGCACAGAAGAAGAGGAAGCTTCTCGCATAGGGACGGCTCGTTCTGATACCCATTAACCACGACTTGCGCATGGATTTTTCGAAGCCTTCGCATGCTATTGCAGCCTTGTAAGAGAGAAAGGAAGCGTTCAGCTTTGGACATTTTGATACCTTCACCATCATCGTTTTGAGAACCTAAATGGGGAAGATGCCGGGTAGCCAGGCAAACACCATTGATTTATCAATTCTTGAAAGTGAAAGGTTCATGCCTACATGGAATCATCATTGTTAACTTAGATTCAATTCGAAATCCACAGAGAAACTCGGTTGAGTTTTGAAGAAAAAATTGAAAAAACACATAAAAAACTCGTCTACTTACACCTCACTCCCAATTCTATTGCGCTCAAATCTTTTCAATTTTTTTTATAATAATAAAATTGTTAATGAGCTTCATGATAGGTCCAAATCCTAAATGGTTATGGACTTCGCCACAAACTTGACATGCCACGTTAAATTCCATTACAGGCCAAACTTATACTTTTCTCTCTCTTCCTATTTTTTTTTCTTTTAAAACATTCTGAGAAAAATTACAGAAAATTAAAAAAACAAAATGGACTTTATAGATATGCTTTTTTTTAATGATTAGTTTATTATTAAGCAGCGGTTATTTACATGTTCAAATATTATTTTTAAATTACAAAATCTAGAATTATAAATGTTTTTTTTAATAATTAAAAATCAATAAAATTAACTTTCACTGCTAGTAAATGTAGCAGGGAACTCAAGCTTCAACAGTAAGAATAGTTGAAAAAAGCCAAAAATCATATATTTTTTATGTTAAATTCAAAGAAATGAGGTTAAGAAGAAAATGTGGAGGAGAGATTGAGAGATAAAAATCGGCTAACTAATGGACTTTGAAGAATATAATAAGGTATGTGTATCGTGTTCTTTATAAAAAAAATAGTTTTTGATGGATGTGGGCTCCAAAACAATCGAAAAATATAAAAAAACACAATTGGGTCAGACATGCGCGTTGTGCAGACAGGCCCAACATCCATGAATTCAAGTGTCAATGAGTGTCCGCGTGTGGCGGCGGCCCGCAACATTGTGAGCACAAGCTGTGGCCCATTGCAGGTGCAAACAAGTGGAACTGATACGTATCAATTCTCAAAAAAATCATTACATAACGGTCGATATGCATTGATTTTTACCTAAGGCTATATACATCACCCAGAACAATATTGTTCATTAAAATAAGCACATTAAAATTGTTCATCAAAATTTTAACTTATGGATTTGCTTACTAAATCAGAGGTCTACTTGATATCAATTTTTTATCTCCACACTCCAGAATCTAGCTGCTTCTAACTCAAGCATCTATAGTTTGAACCGAGGGGGTTACCGTTGTAAATTATCTTGGTACTCAATTGATTAAATTATTTTTTAATTTTCTAAGAGATTGGATTGGGTGTTTGAATTAGCAGTTGAAACTCAAAATCTCAAAATTGTATTTTTATATACTGTAGTTGAATGGAATGGATACGGGTTCAATTCTTCACATGTCTGCGGTTTTTTTTTTTAAAGATTAAAGTATTCTGGTGTTTCATCTCGCTAATTTTTAGAGCATATGTAATCCTCTCTATCCACACACACTGAGTAAATTTATAGAGCATGACCATGTGTGTTGACATTGAATTGCCACTATACATCTTCTATCATTAAATATCAAAATCTAATCCGCTAACAACTTTAGATCATGTTTCTAAAATATTAGAATAAGAATTTTTCTACGAACTGCTTCCAACATCAGCAATTTCATACGACGGTGATCAAAAGTCAGAATCAAAGATCCAAACATCAGAACATAGTATTATTTAACAATTAATCACATCTTGCCTGAGTCCTACATAGACTTTATTTATCAAAATGCATGATTGAAATTAAAAAAAAAAAAAGAATAATTGGGATTTGATTAAACTACACTCGTATTAGAAACTTTAGGAGGGAAGAATGGAAGATGGATAGGGATGATCATTTGATCAAGACCATCTATCTTGATGCTGAGCTCAATCATCTGCAGAATTGGGCCTCGATCGGACGATGGTGTCATGATGAAAGCCCTGAGGTTTCTGGACAGCAAAATTCATCTCCTGCAATGGACATGTCCCACCATTTCCTGACCCATTTGTGCAATCGGACGGTCCAGAACCTGGGGTTTGGCCCTTCTGGAGTACCCCAAACATTACAATCCTGTTCTTGGATGCCCAGTCTCCTTGCAAAGCCCTTGCCTCAGAAATGGGTAGGAGACTTGAAATAAAGAAGAAGATAGCAAGGATGGATACGGCAGACAAGAGAAGCTTTCTTGTGGAGGAACCCATGTTAGTAATAGAGAGTTGGTGATTTTCCGCTAGCAGTTGTTGGTAAAGAAGGTGAGTGATTGGAGTAATGATGATGATGATATGAAGCTGGGAAGGATAGATGAATGGAGGAAGAAAGGAATGCAATGACCATTATATAGAGAGACAAAATCATCTAGTCTTAACCATTCAAAAAAAATAAAAAAATGTTCTAGTCTTAAGTTTTGACTGAAACTACGCGGGTTAAGTACCCTGACTTGGTAAAGAGCTCCGACTGGTTTGCTTTTGTATTTGAATTTTGAATATTTTGAAAATGCTATCTGACTTTCATATTCATTCACTTCTGTTTATTTAGAAATTTAATTATGGATTTTAGCTGGAATACAAGTTAGGCTTGGGCAAAAAAGTTCAGTTTTTGATAGTGTTAAAACTCGGTGGCTCGGGTCGGATTTTAATAAATCCAACCCATATAAAAAATTATTGAATCTGACCTGACTCAACTCGAGTAGTGAACTGAATAGATGGCCTAATTCAAGTCGAGTGCTATATTAATTTTTTTGACTGGGTTAGGTGGGGTCAATTTTAAAAAATCTTGACCTGATCTGATCCAATTTTAATTCAGGTTTTTTTCTTCAACTCAAATCTACTCTAATTTTAAAATGTAAAATCCAACCCACTTAATTTCTCGAGTCATGTGGTTTCGAGTTAAAATCCAACCACGTTTCAACCCTAGTTCTTTAGATCATTCTGTCACTTGACTGGGCTTGGACTTTTAATGCCTGGCCCAAAAGCCCAGAAGCGTTACATTATATATAACTAGTAGAAAGGTGTTCTGTGTTGTCTATACCTACGTCCTACGATGCCAAACTCCAGGGCCTCTCAACCATAGTTAAACTTCACCGTAGTTGAAATTAGAAAACAAAAAAAAAAAACAAATGAAAAGATAAAGGTAATATTTGGGCTTTTCCTCAGGATTGGGCTTCTTTCAGGCTTATTACGTGATCAGGATCACAGTTGGCTGTGCTGTTTCTTTTAAGTTTTAAGCTCTTTGTGTCTACTGGGCCCTCTCTACTCAGTATAGAGAGGCCCAACCTAAACCTGAGTTGTTAACATCCCTAAGCAGGAGCAAATGGGGTGACGATAAAATATTGAATGGTTGAGGATCCAATATAGAAAGAGTATTAGGCCGTGAATGAAACATGGTCAACTAAAGACATTAGTAGTACACTAATTACATAATTAATCAAAAAAACATGATAAGATGCTACAATGGACCACATGTGGATTTCAATGCCCCACGAATGCAGTACAATTTTAAAAATTAGATTTGAGAATAAATTTGGGTTCAATTTTGATATTTGAAATTTTGATTATATTTTAGGCATCATATAATATTAGAATCACATGAAATTATAATTTAAATTTAAAAATATTAAAAAATAAAAACTGATGAAAATCAGTTTAGTTTACTTTAACTCAATAGGATTTTGATTGAGCACTCAACATGTTTTATTAAGTTTTTGTCAATAAAAAAAACTTTCACAGGTGTTTCTCTCATCTTATTTGCTAATTACAGTGGAAAAAGTATAAGAGAAAAATAACTTATCAAATTTTATTTGGTAATTGTAACTTGTAAGTAGGGAAAACCTTATCAATTTTATAAAAATCAATGATTTTTAATAAATCTATATAATATAAAATTAAAATTAATTTTTTTATAAAACATAATTATTAAATAATATCCTTCAAATAAAAGCTAATAATATTATACAAACTTTAAAAAAAAAAAAATTGCACTTGCATTCCAATATTAAGAAGTGAGACGGAGAAAAACCATTTTCTAGATGTAATTTTTTTTTTAAATCCTAATAAATAAATTAAAAATGGCAACACATCTCGTCATAAAAATTCATAATTTGTTCATTGGTAGTGTGAAATAATAAGATAATAATTTATTATAATAGTTTATAAAAAATGAAGTTAATCAGTCTCATATAAGACAAACTTAATTTTAAGAACCCACACCAAAAAAAAAAAACTGATATTTGTGAAATATGAATATTCATTTAAGTTTACAAAAACAAAATGAGGTAAAATGTAAAAATATTAGCAATATTCACAAAAACTGATTGAGATTTGTGAGAAATAGATATTATGGTTTATGTTTAGACTAAAAATTTGTCCAAAATAATATCATAAGTATTTAAGAAAAAACAGCCAATAAAAAAATACTTGGTTGGTTAACTTTTTCGATAAAAAGGCATATTCTAGTTCGAGTTTCTAAAAACAAAAATTAAATGAAAATATTAGCAATATTTTTATAAATTGGCTAATCTTCTTTGAAAAAATAATATTTCAGTTGACCAATATTTCTAATTAGTCCATTTTTATAATAAGAAAATTAGTTGAAAATGATGAAGGGAGGGAAAAAAAAAAAAAAACACGCAATTTTACCAACTCGTGTTAATCGATTCAAAGAAAGAGATTGTTACGCTCAAACATCAACAAGAAATTCAATGGCTTGATCATCAAGGCAGAGAGAGAGAGAGACAGAGAGAGTGAATTATTCAAAATTCAAAAAGAAGGCAAGAAAGCCCAAGCTTTTACTAAGTCAAACATTCTACAAACTGGAGACTCGACTTGATTTCCTTTAAACCCTGTTAGTCAAACATTCTACAAAACAACGTGAGAAACTCGCTAGGATCTACAGTTCTGTAATTTGCCTCTATATATTGTAACCCTTTGGACCCTTTTCCTACTCAAATCTTCCTTATCCGATCGATACTCCTACTGCTCACCTTCTTTACTAACAACTCATTCACAGAAGATCAGATAAAGATCATCAATTCTTTCCCAATTCTCACTAAGATGGGTTCCTCATCGAGAAAGCTCCTCTTGCCTTTCTTATCCATCCTCACCATCTTCTTCTTCCTTTCCATTCTCCTACCCATTTCTGAGGGAAGGGCTTTGCAAGGAGACTGGGGATCCAAGAGCAGAATTCTATTGTTTGGGGCACTTCAGAAGGGAAACAACCCGGGTTCTGGACCGTCGGGTTGCACAAATGGGTCAGCAAGTGGTGGGTCCTGTCCATAAAATAATAATACTCTGATTTTTTGCAGCCAGTCTGGCTTCCCTCATAAAGTTCGACCACAAGTGAAGTGAAGGCGATTCTTAACTTGTTAATCATGTAATTTGAGCTGGATATAATTAGTGTTTAATGCCTGGCCCGGGTTGTGGGCTTCCATTTTTTCTTTTGATCTTGTGTTTGGGCCTTGACCATTTAGGGGCCCATTCACTCATCATCACCCAAATTGTGGGTTGTTTGGTCCAAGTCATGGGTTATCTTTCTGTATTTTTTAGCTTTTCAATAAATAACTAATCAATCATTAAAAAACATTATTTGTTTAATAATACTTGATGAATTTCCGAAGGTAGTATGTTTGAAACAAGACAAACCTCAGTTTGACAATGGTGAATTTTTGTCACTATCTGACCAAGATTGAACGGGGATCAATCAACTAATCAAAGTCGAAGCTAGGCCAATTCCAACATTCAATCATGATTGTACATTTTGTGGGGTCCATAAATATGTGATGCAAAAGTTACATGACTCTGTTCCTTTTAAAGATCGGGGCCCAGTTATAGATCATTATCATCATTTGGTTGGCTCGAAGGGATGCGAATGTAAATCGTGTTAAACTGTTAATTATGAGATTATTCAAGATAGACCGTTTTCCGATCATCCCATTTAAACTCCCATCAATCGTCTACAAATACTAAATATAAATATATTTTCTACGTAATTCTATAAAATAATATTGAAAAATATATCTATTTTATTGAATTTAATAGTATATTAAAATTAAAGTATAAACTTCATAATCTATATACATAAAAAAGTTATAAAATATAAAAATACTACCCAAGCATGACTTCATTCAAATTTACATGTATACATATTTAAATTATAGTTTATAAACATAAGTATCACCTTGGCAACACGACTACAGACCGTCAAGGTGGACTCGAAGTTTTCTTGGAGTTTCAAAAAAATTAAATAATAATAATAATATTTAAATGAATTGAATATCTATAAAGTAAATATTAGTTACCCTGTGACTACTAGAAAATCTCTAACAATATTAGAGATGGTAAAAGATGTAAATTGGTTTAAGACAAATTTTATGTTACTTTCGAGATATAAGTTCTAAAGAATGTAGCATGAAAGAAAGGTTTCGAAGTTAAGTTTTGAGCATTTGAGCATTAGTTCAAAGTTGTTAAACCCAAATTGAAAAATTACACATGGCAAAAGTAGTTGTCGCTCAAAAACTCCAATCAAGTGAATTAGATGCTTAGTCCATGACTCATGCCACTTAGGAATATGGCATGGAGGAGAGAATCCCATGCATCCGATGACAAGTTTCCAACAACAAACTTCCAACCAGGCCTTCAAATCTCCACCAACCAATGAACATGCTCCACATAGGTTTTAATGATACACCAAGCACATGCCTATGCATTGAATGTCTTAGCCCATCTTCTAGTTAATGCCTACAGAGCCTTCCATCCTTGCCCAAAACTTCAACCACACAATCCATCAATGGAGAGAGTCCAATGACCACATTAAATGTGGACAATTGTGCACTGTTGCACAGCTCATGGACCATATGGCTTGAGTTTGAAGCTCCATTGGTCCATGTAGCATGTGCTTGCTTGGAGTCCAAAATTCGGCCCATATGACCGAGATCTAGTCATCTTGGTCTCGGCCGAGATTTGGCCCAAAAAACAAAGAGAGAGAGAGTAATATCGGCTGATATGCCGAGATCTCAGCTCCACTGATTTTGGGACCTCTGCTTGTGGTACCTCTACTCTTCTAGTGACCAATGAATTTAGAAGAGGCCCAAGCCCATATGGAGTTGATCAAAGCACAAGTCCAAGCCCATTTGAAGGGTCAAACTTATTGAGGTTCAATTGCTCATACCAAGCCAATGAAATTTCAGCAACTATTGTCTAACTTCATTTTCATCATCATTAACTTTGATGTCCTCATCAATAAAATTTCCAAATCACTCAGTCGACAATGCTAAGCCTAACAGTATTGAGTCACAAAGTTTTTGTAACCTAATTTAATTTTTATGATATTTGACAATAAAGGGA
Organism: Chimonanthus salicifolius; assembly: GCA_013350335.1. Lineage (NCBI taxonomy): Eukaryota > Viridiplantae > Streptophyta > Magnoliopsida > Laurales > Calycanthaceae > Chimonanthus > Chimonanthus salicifolius. Next base: position 54,368,580 of record CM023536.1, read on the forward strand.
TCCAATCACCCTATAAAATAAAAAATAGTGGTTGATATGAAAATTAAAAGGTTAGTCTCATTAAACATACATTGTCATCCTATTGAAATTAAAGAAGTAAACAACTAAGATCGTACTTCCTATAAAGTGTCAATTGTATTTGCTTGAAAAATATACAATTTTTTACATAAAACTTATTTATGATCATTTATATAGGATAAATATATATTTTATTATAACAGATTATTATATCGAATAAATTAATATAGTATTATAAAAATTAATAGTGAATGATAGTGTATTAGAGTTTTTTTTTTGTCACTCTCTCCTTAAGATGGGGCCCAAAGAATATACAAAAAATTCGTTACTTCTTATATACTTTCTTAAAATGCATAAAAACTAATGGCTGTCATCAGTCATCACATGAATAATTGGCATAACGATTTTTTGGTTTCCCTTGCACAAAAAGATACATAATAGGTGGGGCATTTAAGCCCGTTAAATTAAAAAGCCATGATTCTCGGATTAGAGAAATGGCAAACTAAAGAAGAAAACAGAAGGAGAACTTAAAAATAACTTCTATATGATGCAACTCTGAATCTAAATCATCCTTTGATCTCATGTCGAGAAAAGAATGAAATGATAGTTGTCTTGATTTCATGAGCGAAGAGTTGGTCGCAATTTACGAGCTTTCGATTTTATTCTACTCTTAGAAGTTGGAGAATATTCTGAGATCCTTCTTTCTTTCTATTGCTCTTCATGATCACTATAAATGCCTGCCATGCATCGTCTCTTCTTCATTCGTAACAACTTAAAATTCTTTTGATTTCTTAGTAGTATTTCGAGTGTTTTGAATTGTCAATCCAAGGCCATGGCTCGTTCGTTGAAACTATGGTGGTGCATGATGGGCCTCCTCCTTGTCTCCATGCTCTTCATCCAAGCAAGTGCCAGAGATGTTCGAATTCTAGCTGATAAAGTCATCGGCTACAAACCAATCATTGAAGGTGACGGAATGCCCTGCGAAGGAGAAAGTAAAGACAAGTGTGAACATCATGGACCATTGAACCCAGGACGCGGAGGACGGCCTTGCAACGATGCCAACGACTGTAAGAGGGACGGCAACCAAAAGCCTCCTCTCAATCCCTGATCACCCAATCTATCTATTCACCACCTGCCATTTTTTCTTTTTGTTTTTTATTTTAAACTCAGTAGTAACAAGCAGCTAGTCTGTAATAGTCTCAATAAGAATAGTCTCTATATTTTGTAACGGCAAGATATGATATTTCCTGGTTGTTGAGAATTTCAGATGATTACCTTTTTTTTTTGTCTATTCTTCTATTTATGTGTGATGATCTAATAAGGTTACATTGATTGCTCTTGTAGTTTCTGAAGAGAGATGAGTGTTTTAGTAATTTTAGTTTGATTCTGGGCTGTTCCTTGTGATATATCTACACTGGGAATTATTGGTAGCTCCATAGACCCAATCATCACAAGATTTCCTCCCTCTCTAATAAGATTCAAACATCAGTTTACGAGCACTGCACTACATAAGTTCTTTAGTATTATTCAACACGTAATTATGAAAACTTTATTTGTAAAATTACATGATTGAATTAAACGAGTTAAGAATCGTATTAAACTACACTTACATTAGAACTTTAGGAAGGAGGGTTGGATAGCATGCAAAAAACCTTTTCACTGTTAGAACTGGGCTTCAAGGCTGGGGACTCGTTTGTACCCCAACAATATAAATTTATATTTAAATATTTTCATTCAAGAGAAATCTCTCATGAGTGGATTTTTTTTTTCAAATGGGCCTATCTTGGTGTCACTTTAACACCTCATACACATTCACCCTATAACCTACCCTACTCTTGAATTGAATCTCAACTCGAATCCATTTTAAGTTGATCTCAACAAATGAATTAGAGATCTATTTAAAATTACCTCATTTTACTATTAATTTAGAGATTCTTGAAAACATAACTTTTTAATTCCAATGAATTTAATTTTGACATTATACATAAGCTAAGGGGTTTCAAACTCACTCATTCATATGAGATTAAGTTAGACCATCGAACTGTTTGCATCAAACAATGGTGCAAAATAGGAAATCCTTGTTAACTATAAAAAAAATTGATTAACCACATATTTCATAGAATACTCATAATTAGAGTTGGATAAACCAAAAGATCTATAAGTACATATATTTTATAAAAACTTAGTGTTATTGATTAACTCTAGTTACTAGAAAAATAAAGATATTAGTGTTTTGATAACAAATATTGGTATACTTCTTTTATTCACTTCTTAAAAAGTTCTTCAACACCTCTTCTAAAATTATCTTAACGTGGTTTGTCACGTCATTGACGGAGTGCACTGTGAAGTGACAAGTTAATTTGCTTGAATTTTTCTTTTTTCCCCAAGACATGTTTTTGAATACTTTTTAGCTTGGGCTTTCCGTGCGATAGACAACCTGCATCAATCCACAAGGCCAACACAAACGGACTGCTTATTTTTTTTCTGCATGTGAAATAATTGAGTATTTATTCAAGACATTTTTTTTTAACGAGAAGGTAAGAATTCATTCAAAAGGAGGGGGAAAAAACATTCCCCAAAATAATACTGATGGCACTCTGATTACATGTTGCTTGTACGTTTCAGAAACATTATATGTAAAATTACAGGAATAAAATAAATAAATTAGAATCTCTTATGAACTACACACAAAAATATTGATGCCAGAGTTTATTCATCTGCGGAATTTAGCCCAGAAGGGATGGTGGTGTGATGATGAAAGCCTTGTGCTTTGGAAGGTACACGTACTGCAAAGTTCTTCTCTTCCAGTGGACATGTCCCACCACTGGCTGAGCCGTTTGTGCAACCAGAGTGTCCAGGACCCGGCTTGTGGCCCTTCTGGAGTGCCCCAATCAATAGAATTCTATTCTTGGATACCCAATCTCCTTGCAAAGTCCTTGCCTCAGAAGTGGGTAGGAGGGTAGAAATGAAGAGGATGATGGTAAGGACAGAGAGAGCAGTCAAGAGGAGCTTTCTTGTGGAGGAACCCATGTAAGTAGGAGAGATTTGATGATCTTCTGCTGATGAGCTGTTCTTCTTAGTAAAGAAGGTGAGAAGTAGAAGTAATGAAGTGCCGATGCTGATGATCGATTTGGGAAAGATGGATTGATGGAGGAAGGAGCCAAAGGGGCTATTACATTTAAATACGAGTGGCTGTGGGGAAGTAAAGAGAACTATAGAAGTGACTTTCTCGTGTGCGTGTGTTTGGAGCCCAGATCGGGTCTTAAAGTATGGAAAGCAGGGACGCGGGTCGTATGGACCCCCGACTTGGTAAAAGCCGCGGCTTTCTTTCAATCTTTCTTGCTTTTTTTTCAACTTTGAATACTCTCTCTCTCTCTCTCTCTCTCACAGACGTGTGAGCTCGCTCGGCTCCCTTGTTTTGAGGGTCAACGCCGGCCAAGAACACTTTCTGGGAAGATGTAGCCGTTGAATCTTGGTGATCATTTTTGAGGGTTTGATCTATTCAATGGTCAATTGCATGGTCATCGATTTTATAATTTCTGACTTAGAATCAATTCTTTACTTGGTTAGAACATGGGGCCAATCCTATACTCCACCTGGGGTTTGCACTTTGAAGTAGGAAGAAAAAAATATAAACTTTAATATTTTTTCGTTTAATTAAATAATTTAGAGTAGATTTAATTAAGTAAATGTTCAACTCACTAAAAGATATTGGGTAAATGTAGAAAGGAATATTAATATAGTTTTCGTGACAGAAGAATTAAAGTAAATTTTATTTTGAAATGATTTCAATAAATACATTTCCTATTAACTTATTTAAGTCATTTTCAATACGCCCAACATTAAATTATGTACTATTTCAGTGGCTATTAGATGATAACTCGTGAGTTAAAAAGGTTGTGTTGTGAGTTCTTGAAAACTAATTAAAAGTTTGTCCAATTGAAATTTCTATTTTGCATTTGACTGTTTTAAGCATTTAGCTTTATCATTCAACATTTTATTTTGCATTAGCAGTCAAATTTACAGTTTAACATTCAAGTTTATTAATTAATATTTTGTCGTTACATTCAACATTTTACCTCTATATTCAACATTTAAGTCTATTATTAATAATCAACTTAAGTATTCAACATTCTAATCTCTATACCTAACATTTGATTCTAGTTTCCATCAGTCAATTTTAATATTATGCAATTTAGTTTGTATTCACCATTCCACTTCAGTACTTAGCATTTGATCATTTTTCACTTTCAGAAAGTTAGCATTTAACTTTATTATTTATCATGAAAGAAACTTTTGGTAAACAAATATTTACCATTCAAATTTTAAAGTTTAAAATTCAGATACAAACTAAAATCTTAAATATTAAATTTGACTGTTGAACTGAATGTAGAAATAAAATGCGCAGAATGCTAAAGTTAAATGTTGAATAATAGACTTAAATACTAAATATAAGAGTAAAACGTTGAATACTAGAATAAAGAATTTCCCTTATTTAATCTAACGTATGTTTAAGATTACAAAGATTAAAAAATTCAATGAGTTATATCAATTAAAATTTAAAATATAGTTAAATTGATCGAAATGGGTGAGTTTTATTTCTCTACGACATTAAGTTGTTTGTATACATCTTATCAAGCATTTGTGTCCTAGTTAAATGTCCTTATCTAAGGACATTTAAGTTATTTTCCCCTATAATACTTTAAGTGTCTATCAAATTGACATTGACTGTTAATTTATTAAATGATTAACGTACTTTAATCATTACAAATGTCTTCAATTAAGTACGGAATTTAAATAAAATCATCTCAATCCAATTATTGAAGTCACATGTCGGATCTTCATATTTTCATGATTTCAAATTATTTTTATTCATTAAGTTTTTGTGTCAGATGGAAAGCCCAAGTTGGTTCCATATGATACGTTATTTGAATAGATCTTTTTATCGAAGGAAATTAAATATTAAAAAATTCATGTTTATCTAATTATAGAAGTCATGTTTTTTAAATTCTTTAAATATTAATTACTTTAAATTATTTTTAAATCATAATAACTTGTGTCCTACATGAAGCCTAATTTTAGTTCATCAAATAACCCACTATAAGATCTTAACATGAGTATGAAACTCCATAAAAACCACTCTGACTAATCTTAGAATTTTTTTTTTAAATCTCATGATTTTGATGATTTTAAATTATTCTTTGAATATCTAATATTCTTAGACAGTTTTTTATTTTCCAATATTTATACTTTGGAAGAGACTTATTTTAGTTTTATATTAATTTATAAATATGCACATAAATAAACTATAATTTAAATATATAAATGGAGGATGAAGCCATTAATCCCGGCGAGTTTCTCTCGTGCGTGTCTTGACTGATCAGTTTGGAACGCAAGTAAGCGGGCTAAGGACCACCGACTTGGTAAAACCCAAGGACCACCGACTTGGTAAAACCCTGGGTTACCTTTTTTGCTTTTGAATTGAACTTTTGACCACTCTCTCTCAATCATGTAAGCTCTGTTGTGGGGTCAACATTGAAAAACATTTTGTAGGATGAAGTAAAATTGGATGCTGAATGTTGAAATAAAATGCAGAATGCTAAAGTTAAATATTTACTAAATATATGAGTAAAATGTTGAATACTAGAGTAAAGAATTTCCCTCATTTAATATAACATATTTATAAGATTACAAAGATTAAAAAAATAATGAGTTATATCAATTAAAATTTAAAATATAGTTAAATTGATTGAAATGGGTGAATTTTATTTATCTACGATATAAGTTGTTTGTTTACATCTTATCAAACATTTGTGTGTCCTAGTTAAATCTCCTTGATAATTAGGTAGCCTCTTATAGGTTTTTATTTGGTATTTTAGCCATTAGCATGTGCTTTTCAAGATGAAAAATGTTGAATAAGAAAGTTCAGAATGCAAATATGATGTAGTTGAGACTTGTTAATCATGCCAAACGAAATCTAACGGGATCTATCTATCTATGTTTTATCCTCGTAACCTAGTTATAAATAAAGAATTTGTAAGATGATCAAACTTCTCCAGACACTCTTAGGTGTCTATCAATTTAATATTGACAGTTAATTTGTTAAATGATTAATCTACTTTTATCAAATGTGATAGATCCACCGTAAATATTTTTAATTAAATACGGTATATAAATAAAATCATCTCAATCCAATTATTTGAAATTCTTTTTATCCAAAAAAAAAAAAAAGTCATGTTGATCTAATTATAAAGTCATGTTTCTTTTAAGTTCTCTAAATATTAATGATGCCCATGACTGTAAGAGGAACGTTGGTCAGTAATCCAGAGCAGAGCAGTATTCCTTTAAGCAATAAATGGAAGAACTCTTTTAGGATTTTGTTAAAAGTTTGAATATTTTGACGATGGGCATTTCCCGGCAACAGAAAATGATAGATGAAAAAGGTCAGGTAAACATCAATTGCGTTCATTGAATGTTATTAAACACTTAACTATATCTTGTTCAAAACCTTCTCAGTATTATTCGGCAAATTACATGATGAATGTAAATCAATTAGAATCTCATATGCACAACAACAACAAAATATATTTCTCTTTATATCCTATATTTCTGATCTTGAACATTGCGTCAAATTCTCGGTTTAGCCGAGATTGGATGATGAAAGCCTTGTGCTTTGGAAGGTGTACGTACTGCAGAGTTCTTCTCTTTCAGTGGACAGGTCCCACCGTTTCCTGTACCGTTTGTGCAATCCGACCGGCCAGAACCCGGCGTGTGGCCCTTCGGAAGTGCCCCAAATATTAGAATTCTGTTCTTGGATACCCAATCTCCTTGCAAAGCCCTTGCCTCAGAAATGGGTAGGAGGCTTGGAATGAAGAGAATGATGGTGAGGATGGATATGGCAGGCAAGAAGAGGATTTTTTGTGGAGGAACCCATGTAAGTAGGAGAGAGCTGACGATCTTCTCTGCTGACTAGTCCTTAGTAAAGAAGGTGAGCGGTAAGAGTATCGATGATGATGATGATGAGTTGAGAAGGTTGGACGGACGGAGGAGATGGCCAAAGGGCTGTTATATATAGAAGGCAGATGGAGCCATTGATCCCGGCGAGTTTCTCTTGTGCGTGTCTTGACTGATCAGTTTGGAAGGCAAGTACGCGGGCTAAGGACCACCGACTTGGTAAAAAGCCTGACTTTGAATTCTCTCTCTCTCTCTCTGTGAAGCATAGAAAATGATACAAGTAAGCTTCATGACGTAAGTATCAAAGAAACTTTTGTTTTTAAAAAATCTTTAATAAATATTTTTACCATAATCTTATTTAGTTATTCTCAGTGCTCTCAATATTAAATTACTTACTATTTTAGTGTCCTTTAGATGATAACTATTGAGATAAAAAGAACTTGAGTGTCCTCAACAGCTCATTAAAAGATAATATATCAGGAGATAATCAGTCTCTCTACAAGAAGCTGATATAAATTTGCATCTTTGTCGGCGTTATTTTACAATTTAGATGTACCTGTAAACTATTTACAATTCTCATTTGGTAGTTGGGACTTCTCAAAGTATAAGGTTATGTGCATTCAGAATGGGCTTATTTTAGTCGATTGCCAATAGAAAACGTATTTATTGAAATCATTTCAAAATAAACCTTACTTTAATTCTTTTGTCATGAAAACTATCTCAATATTCCTTTTTACATTTATCCAATATCTTTTAACGAATTAAATTTACTTTAAATTATGTTCACTTTGAAATAAACTCAAAATGGAAAAATTATTAATTTTTTATAAACTTTAAAGTCATATTTAAAGTATCCCTTCAACCAACTTTTTTTCTTCCTCCTTCAAACCCCAAGATGAGTATAATATTAGACTCATGATCAAAGTAGAGAATTGATTAAGTCAAAAACTATAAAAATCTATGATCATCCGACTATGAGGGATTTGTTTGATTGTCAATATTTATTCTTGTTTCTAGGAGGTCTTGAGATCAAGCCCCCCAACACAAAAACGGTCGTTTTCCTTAGTTTTGTACTTGACTGTGTGTGGATTAGAAAGTTTACTCATACCCTAAGTATTAGTCAGATGAGATGTCCTAAACATTTAGATAAAATACTTAAATATCTTCATTTTAAAAAAATATATACAACAATTCAATTGACTATTGAAAAGAATAGAGCTAATAGCACAAACCCTCAAAAATGATCACCAAGATTCAAGGGCGACATCATCCCAGAAAATGTTCTTGGCCGACGTTGACCCTCAATGGAGCAAGCTCACATGTTTGACAGGAAAAGAGAGAGAGAGAGAGAGGAAAAAAAAGAAATAAGAGAAGAAAATTCAAAGTTGAAAACGAAAGCAAGAAAGAAAGCCGTGCCTTTTACCAAGTCGGGGGTCCATACGACCCGCGTCCCTGAATTCATTCCAAACTTGAGACCCGATTTGGCTTCCAAACACACGCACACGAGAAACTCACTTCTCCCCACTCATATATAAATACAATAGCCCTTTGCCTCCATCCTACATCCAATTCATATCATCATCATAAGCATCGATACTTATACTTCTCTCCTTCTTTAATAAGAAGAACAGTTCATCAGCAGCAGATCATCAAATCTCTCCTACTTACATGGGTTCCTCCACAAGAAAGCTCCTCTTGCCTGTTCTATCTGTCCTTACCATCATCCTCTTCATTTCGACCCTCCTACCCACTTCTGAGGCAAGGGCTTTGCAAGGAGATTGGGTATCCAAGAATAGAATTCTACTGCTTGGGGCACTCCAGAAGGGCCACAAGCCGGGTTCTGGACCCTCTGGTTGCACAAACGGCACAGCCAGTGGTGGGACATGTCCGCTGGAAGAGAAGAACTTTGCAGTACGTGTACCTTCCAAAGCACAAGGATTTCATCATCGCACCACCAGTCCCTTCTGGGCTAAATTCCGCAGATGAATAAACTCGGCATCAATATTTAAAGTCTTGATCCAAAATGAGAATCTGGTTCAATGTTCGAGATCACATATATACGACGATATAATTATATTGTATTTTTTAGTGTGTAGTGCATAAGAGATTCTAATTTATTTATTTTATTCCTGTAATTTTACATATAATGTTTCTGAAACGTACAAGCAACATGTAATTAAGTCTTGAATAAATACTCAATTATTTCACATGCAGAAAAAATAAGCAGTCAGGTTTGTTTTGGCCTTGTGGATTGATGCAGGCTGTCCATCGCACAGAAAGCCCAAGCTAAAAAGTATTCAAAATCATGTCTTAGGGGAAAAAAATCCAAGTAATCTGTCAATGACGTGACAAACCACGTTAAGATAATTTTTGAAGAGGCGTAGAAGATCTTTTAAGAAGGGAATAAAAGAAGTATACCAATCTTAATTATCAAGACACTAATATCTTTATATTGCTAGTAACTATAGTTAATCAATAACACTAAGTTCATTTAAATAATATAGGATAGGGATCCTCACATGGGTGTTTTGTGTATACAAGACACGGGTTTTACTATGTTTTCCTATTTTACCCTTGGAAATCGGCTCGCCGAACCAGTGATTCTAGTAAGGATTCGGCGAGCCAATTTCCGAGGGCAAAATGAGAAACACAGTGAAACTCGCGTAATTATACACAATCCTCCTGTTGGAAGATCGCTGGCATGTAGTTATAGATCTTTAGGTTTATCCAACTATAACTATAATATTTGCATGCTATTCTACCCTACTTCCTAAAGTTCTAATGCAAGTGTAGTTTAATACGATTCTTAACTCGTTTAATTCAATCATGAAATTTTACAAATAAAGTTTTCATAATTAAGTGTTGAATAATACTAAAGAACTTATGTAGTGCAGCGCTCGTAAACTGATGTTTGAATCTTATTAGAGAGGGAGGAAATCTTGTGATGATTGGGTCTGGAGCTACCAATGGTTCCCAGTGTAGATATATCACAAGGAACAGCCCAGAATCAAACTAAAATTACTAAAACACTCATCTCTCTTCAGAAATTAAAAGAGTAATCAATGTAACCTTGTTAGATCATCACACATAAATAGAAGAATAGACAAAAAAAAAAAAGGCAATCATCTGAAATTCTCAACAACCAGGAAATATCATATCTTGCCGTTACAAAATATAGAGACTATTCTTATTGAGACTATTACAGACTAGCTGCTTGTTACTACTGAGTTTAAAATAAAAAACAAAAAGAAAAAATGGCAGGTGGTGAATAGATAGATTGAATGATCAGGGATTGAGAGGAGGCTTTTGGTTGCCGTCCCTCTTACAGTCGTTGGCATCGTTGCAAGGCCGTCCTCCGCGTCCTGGGTTCAATGGTCCATGATGTTCACACTTGTCTTTAGTTTCTCCTTCGCAGGGCGTTCCGTCACCTTCAATGATTGGTTTGTAGCCGATGACTTTATCAGTTAGAATTCGTACATCTCTTGCACTTGCTTGGATGAAGAGCATGGAGACAAGGAGGAGGCCCATCATGCACCACCATAGTTTCAACGAACGAGCCATGGCCATGGATTGACAATTCAAAACACTCGAAATACTACTAAGAAATCAAAAGAATTTTAAGTTGTTACGAATGAAGAAGAGGTGATGCATGGCAGGCATTTATAGTGATCATAAAGAGCAATAGAAAGAAAGAAGGATCTCAGAATATTCCTCCAACTTCTAAGAGTAGAATAAAATCGAAAGCTCGTAAATTGCGACCAACTCTTCGCTCAAGAAATCAAGAAAACTATCATTTCATTCTTTTCTAGACACGAGATCAAAAGATGATTTAGATTCAGAGTTGCATCATATAGAAGTTATTTTTAAGTTCTCCTTTTGTTTTCTTCTTTAGTTTGCTATTTCTCTAATCCGAGAATCATGGCTTTTTAATTTAACGGGCTGAAATGGCCCACTGTTACGTTTCTTTTTGTCCAAGGGAAACTAAAAAATCGATTTGCAATATTCATGTCATGACAGGCATTGGTTTATGCATTTTAAGAAAGTATATAAGAAGAATGTATGGAATATTTACTCCCACGTGTCCTTAAGGAGAGAGTGACAAAAAAAACCTCTAATACACTATCATTCACTATTAATTTTAATAATACACTATCATTCTCCTCCCAATCAAACAACATCGTGGAGGACTCCTCTCTTATGGTCCATAGCATGATTGGTCGGCTTGAGAAGCTTGCGGGTAGACTTACTTTACCAGTACTTATTTGGCATGTATAGAAAGAAAGAAACAACAGGATCTTTGGTAATTATTTTTCCAATCACAACCAGATCTACCTGAACATCATACACGATATCAGAAATTGAATGTATTTCCTATGCTCCAACTCTGACCTGACAAAGGTAAGGGGTCAATTTTCTGCTTGTTGGGATATCCCTCCGGCATTACCTGCTATGTCCAAACCTCCTGATCTTCCTAGGCCTCAGGTTGTGGACCATGGCTCTCTCATTATCCAACAATTCACAGCCGAGGATCCAAACCTGGGAGCCATCTACAACTGCAAAAATACTGGGACAGCTGGGCGCCTTCTCACTTCTAATGTGGGATCGGATAATATTATATTCATCCTTTTACTCATGCAGAGAGTCTTGTTAATTCTCATTCAGCTGCATCAGCCCCTTCATCCGCTACTACTCCCTGAGGAAATTGCCTCCATCATTAATTGCTCGACTGTTAAAAATTGGACCCACCATGGACATGTTTGTGCCATCAGGGCCCTCACTAATCACTTCGGCCCTGATGGCCCAAGGATTGTCTACCATGGGGATATTACTACCCTTCCAAGCAATCATAATTCCACCGTGAATTCTGGGATTTTCCAGCAGGTTCCAAATTAATTCTGTTTGAGCTTGGTTGTTTGGCATCATTTGGGGCTCCTTTTGTGTTTTGGGCATTTGGCTCTTACTCTTTTGTCATTTTTGACATTTGCTTCTGGCCTTGCCCGGGCTATGGGCTTTTTGTATATTGTTCTTCGGGCTCCTTTTTTATTGAAATACTAACCCTACATTCAAAAAAATATATATATATATTATTATATTAATTTATTCGACATAATAATCTTATCATAAAATATATACATATATTTATCCTATACTATCAAAAATAAGTTTTGTGTAAAAAATTTATGTATTTGATTCAAGCAAATACAATTGGACTTTGATAGGAGTACTACCTTAGTTGTTTATTTTAATATTTTTTTCATAAATATAACCTAATTTTAGATAATAATATGATAATAGCTGATTACATCTTCCAACTAATACATCTGATCATAAAACTCATTTTACTATTTTTAGGATTTCTTCTGAGGTTTTTTCATATTCTTTACTATTATTACTAAAGGCCCATGGACCATGTGGCTTGAGTAATTGAGTTTGAAGCTCCATTGGTCCATGTAGCATGTGCTTGTTTGGGTTGCTTGCTTGTGGTACCTCTAGTGGCCAATCGAAAAAGACTGACGTATTATCAATTTTTAACCAATTTTTTTTATTTTGAATAGCATAAATATCTTCGATCTATATATAAAGGTCAGACTAATCTCACGTATACACAAAGTTACTTACAAATCTCATATATCATATAAATTTTTTTTTTTTAAATCCAAACCTCTAATCTAATCTTTTAAATTTGAATTAAGTAAACATACGTGTAAATTCATTTCATATATATCCAACATTGCGGCTGCCCCGCCTGATTAAGCTATTCCGGTCAAAATCTACCGTTGCTTGGTCACATACGTCGGAGCTCCACAGCGAAATAAACTAGTAGAAAATCAGTCAATACTCAAAGTCTCAAACCACTGCGGCATTGTCAAACAGCCAAACTTTTCTTTGTTCAACTTATTGTTTGTCTTAGAAATTCTGCATGACAATCCTCATCGTCCATTTCATTAATCGGTCCAATGATTTGAAAGAGTTTTTCTAATTAAATTAAAATTCATTTAGATTATTTGTTTTAATTATATTTTAGATATTTTTTTAACTTTAAAATTTAAACTTTGATTAATTTGTACTTGGAGTACTAGATAATGGACAAAGATCCTCCCACGGGCATTTTTGGTAGTCTGACACGGATTTTACTGTATTGCCCATTTTACCTTTCGAATCGATTCACTGAACCCTTCGCTGTAAGTGATTCGAAGGGCAAAATGTACAATATAGTAAAACCCGTATTGGTTTACACAAAATACCCGTAGAAGGATCGCTACCTCTAGATAATATGCTGCTTCTTTTTTAAAGGATGCGAGCAGGCTTTGTTTGAGTTTTGCGAAGCTCAAGCCCAAGCATGGCACGATTGTTAAGTGAAATGACTGAGCTTGATAAAGCCCAACCTGCCCAGTATAAGTCCGAATCCAAATATGAGCCTGTATTTTTTATTATTATTTAGCTAAAAAGTAATTATATTTTGTTTTCTATGAAGTATGAATTTTAATTATTATCTTATTATTAGATTAAAAATTAACCATTAAGTGAAGTATGTATTAGATAATTAATTCAAATTATATATGATCTTTATCTATTTGAGAATGGATGAAGTGAGAGATAACTTAACTTATTATAGGCATACCAAATTTCTATCTCAAAAATCAAATTGAAACCATATGATTTTATTCGCCAAATTTAGAAGGATCCTTAGGAGTAATGGTACCTATTGATTTTGACCATTAAAATCAAGTGACTTTGATCGAAATGTATTGCATATGTAGGTAATTCAGTGAACTTTCAATTTAACCAATTAGATTTTTAAATTATGAAAAAATGATAATAAATAAAATATAGACCAAGTATTATATAAAACCTCGTATACATATTTTATATGTCTAAATGATTAAGCCAGGCTCAGGCTTTCTAGCCAGTACATACATAAGCCCAAACCCAGCCCGAATAATAATCGACCTAAAAAGTTTTATTCGAAGGCCACCTTTTCTCGAGCCTGGTTCTTCGGGCTTTCAGGTATTATGTTCAAATTCCCATCCATACTTTGTTGAGCTCTCGAGTCAAGGGAAGGTCAAAGGTCAAGAACAGTTATAGAGCATTCATCTAACCCAATTAACATTTAATGGTTCAAGTGATGAATCCACAATTAAAATTATCCAAACATGAGTTACTCCTTTTTCTTCTGCAAAATAATTAGGATTTATTTGGTAGGTCATTCATTCTATGAATAAAAATCTTCTTTGAAAATATTCAAAAATATAAAATAAGAATTAAATTCATTCTTGACTAAACATATAGATCATTTTGGTCTATCAAATACAGTAATTATCTGCCAAACTTGCTTACATATATAGCAGTATGTATGCTCTAAATGAATCAATAAAACCAATTTGTAAATTCAAAAGGAATACATCCATGCAAACTTGCAGAGGAAAAAAAAAAAGAGGGGGAAAAGTAAAGACATTGCCAACCCCAAAGAAAGGTTTGAGGGAAGAACAAGTGATCAGATTCTTCTGTACACCCTAATCATCTGTAAAATCTCCGATACTCGAATATCATCTGAACCTTCGATTCTTCATGACTAAATCGAATCACAGCCGACGATTTTAGTGTCGATCGCTGGCGACGCCGAAAGAAACAACTAGGTGTGGGTAGGCACTGGCCCGAACCGCCCGGTTACCGGCAAAGTTCATTTCCTGTACAGGGCAGCTAGGGCCTGGATTACCAGGAACATTGGTGCACCCAGAAGGCCCTGAGGGTGGAACAGGGCCCTTCTGCAAAGATTCCAAAACAAGCCCACCTCTCCTCTGCCAAATTCGATCTCTGTCATCAAGAACTCTACATGCTTGTAGTGGATATATCCTTAAAAGAAGCACGAAGAGAATGATTGCTAAAATCTTAGTTGAGAACCCCATTTCTTGAACAAGTTGAGACAGAAGAATATGGAGTCATGAGAATGAGAGGATGTACATTTATACATACAATTTGAGGCTATTCTATTATGTCTGCCAAATGGATTCTGACCGTTGACTGGTGGGGCTTTCCACACAGAGATAGAGATTGAACAGGTCGTTACTCGTAAGAGGATGATGTTAGGTTTTGAAAAAGGAACAAGGATCCAATGGCCTTTCTTGGTTGTAAGATTGATGAGTAAAGAAAATAGATGCTGTTGTCATTTATCCTGCGTATGACTTGAATGTTGGTAGGTGATTGTGGTCAATTGAATGAATTTTCGTGGCTGTGGAGTGTGGCCATTGAACATTTGAAGTTTGATAGATCTTGTCTTCCTGCTGTTTAAGTGTTGTTAAAATATATATATCCTGCATGAAAATGAGTATCAGACAGCGTACGTTTGAGTGCGAGGCACGTTAATGTGGTGGTAGGGATGAATTCTTTTTTTGGATTTACGGACTGCAGCTGCAACTCGGGTCGGGGTGGTCGGATTTCTTAAAATCCAACTCGGAGTTGATATATATGGAACCCGACTCAATCAGAATTCTCAACCCAAACTCCACAACCAGACCCGGCCCGGTGACCTGAAATTCTCGACCCAACCCGCATGATTTCTCAGGTCGGGTCATGCGGGTCGGGCCAAAATCTGATCCGAGTTGCAGCCCTAGATTTACGTGTGGAAAACTCAGATACAATCCTACTAAAATCTCTACAAAGAGTACCTCTACCCCTTAAAGCATCACCAAGATTAATCTGTAGGGTTCGACCCTGGCACTTCGAGCTAATCCACACAGGGTCACTTCTAAAAGCAACTCTCTCCTTGCTTTTGGAAGTACAATCTTAGCCATGAGAGTTTCTATTGGTAAATTTTATATATGAAGTACATTTATCTAATTCATAAATTTTTATTATCAAATAAAATTAAAATTTTAAGAATGTTAAATAATATAACTTCACTTATCTAATTCAAATATAATTTTATAGACGTCATATAGAAGAAATAGAATCAATGATCACGGTGCAAGAAATGATCCCCATGTTCCGTGGGAAATCACTTCTAATGAGTTGACCTAGTCATATTTTCAAAGAGCACGATAGTTGGTGAAATAAAAATAATTTAAAATTATCAAAATTTTACTAAGCTAAAAATATATAACTTTATAAAATTAATTAAGAGACTTTTTATTGGACTACATGTTAAAGAATAAAGATTTCCAAGAATCCACCCTTTCTAAGAACTCAACATGTAGTACCTAAATGTGCACGGTCTTGGACTCAGTAATACCGAGTCTAAGTTGTATCACTTGAGTTAAATAAAAACTGACTGCGAAAAGATAAGACTAAATCCTAACTCATTCCAATACATATTATTATCCGAGTTGACTGGATTTTTCACGACTGTTCCTCATGCCTGTAGTCCTCTACTGCAAGCAAAGTCAGCAGATTTTTAAGACTTTTATCCACATCTTTACCGCAAGTAATGCCTTGTGCTCTCAGTTTAGATTTTAGAACTTACAAGTTAGAACCAGTCTGGTCTTCCTTTGAGGGCATGCGACACGTTATTTTGGTAGGTTGAATATCTATGATGGGACCCACCTGATCAGCTGTCTTTATCACCCAACCCTTGTCCATACCATGTGCCCCAGTTTGCATTTCTTGGACCATAAACAAATGATAAAATAAACACCCACTTTAAGGGAACGAGGACAGTCCTCAATGGAATACAAAATAAAGTGCCATGCCATCTTCTTTGTGGGCCCAGCCACGAAGTACTATCATCAAAGAATTATATAATGAAATATTTTTTACCCAACAATTAAACAAAATAACGACAATGTTATGTACTAGCCTTTTTTTTTTTTTTTTTTTGGTAAAATTTAAATACAAGCTGTCTTGTGATGGTTGATGTTGAAATGCGGTGCTGGAGGATTAATCATTCCCATCAACATCGGGTCCTTCGATAAGATTCTGAAAATATTCAACCAAAACACACCCACCACCCCCAACCCTTTCCCCCCTCGCTCAATCCGATAACAAGAAGAGAAGTGGGCAACAACTATACTAGGTCATCAGCAAGATATCCAATGTAAATTTACATATACACTTAAAAATAATGTCCAAATTCACAAGAGATAGGCCCAAATCGATACAGAATATTGCACACCATAGAGAATAGACCACAATGAGGTTAACATACTGACAACAGTGGCTGGTGATAATGAAGAAAATTAGCGCGCTATCCAATCAATGTAGTATACATGTAGTATATACACACCATTTACAATCGGATAGTGCACATGACAGCAGTCTTAAAATCTAGTGGGAATTGGAATGGTGGCTTGTTCACTAGACATCTCCAAGATCTTTTCTTAGGATTATACACCTGAATGAACAGTTTGACCCTCTTCTGCCGTGCCCTCCGGCAATCTGTCAAGTCAGAGCAAGGTGATGCAAACATCACATAGAGTTCTCCATCCAATGCGACAAACCCGCATGATGAGCCTGCAGGAGGTGGTCTTGGCAAGCTTGACTCCTTCCACCAACGGTTCGAAGCAAACTCATATCTGCAAAAGAGAGTTTCTTGATACAAGGATTCCAGGAGAGAGTGATAAAGAGACTTGCTAAAACATGTTTCCCACAAAGGTGTAAAATAGACTACAGCAGCATGTAGAAGGCATGAAGAATGGAAAAATGAAAATGTGGGCCTCGTGACTTTTGCATAGGTAATATGCAGTAACTGATTGCCCCAATATGTTGTATGAGGAACACTCATGCATACTGCAAAAACTTATTTGAGATATGGTCAAAGGTTATGGAAAGAAGGACATTAAATTCGTTAGAGACACAGATAAATAGCAATCACATCATAAAGGACCACAAATCTTCAGACATCTCTTGAAACAATCCCAAACATGATCCTAAGGAGACATATGAGCAGTAAGCAGAGAACCCAGTACCACAATAGTCAGACATAAACTTGAGAGAATGGAGGGGCATTTTTTTATTTGTTCGTTGACAAAATGCAAGAGATAAGCTAGGCACATTTTGTAGTTGCCTACTACATGGCATCCACAACTGCAACATATAGATGATAACCTTATATGGATGACCCAGGTGCCTTTTCCAGAAGTATTAGTAACAGAGACGAAGGAGATAAACCATCTTTGTATTTCTATGCTTGTAGGTTGGATGTGACATGAAGCAAAATAAGGCCAATTTCTATCTTATTCATTATTTTGACAAGGGCCTTTGGAATTTTTCCCCATGGCAAAGGTGAAGGACGTGGAACAGATATGCCTTTTTTTTTTGAAATACTGATAAATTAGATTAGAACGAAGGGGAATACAATATACCTTGTCAAAGCTTTTGAAAGACTGTCAAGAGCAAAAGAACAAAGCAAAACAATAAAAAATAGATAAAGCAAAGGGAGGGAGAAATTACCTGTTGTGAATTGGTTCATAGCAACTTTCTGTGAACTTTCAAGAAAGCCCTTGGATTCATTAGCATTTCAGTCAAGGGCCGCCAGTTTTCTTTTTCTTTTTTTAAATCCAGCCAACTGAATCCAAGAGCTCTCCTTGAGAGTTAACAGAATTTCGTCATGAACCAGTTCACAACAGATAATTTCTGAAAGAAAAAAATACACTAAGATGAGTCCCATGCATGTTTTTTCAGGAAATGAGGATAGAGAATTTATTCAGAAGAAAAAAGAAAAGGATATACACACAGTTCAGAGCCTTCCCGAAGAGATTGTGCACAGCAACATAACTGATACAAAGCATGCAAGCCAACAAAAGAGTACCATATACCAAGTAACTGCAAGCTTGACCTGTTCCTATTTAACTGGTCCACTGAATAACCAACAAAAGCATTGCAGGCCATGGCCCAATGAAGAGTACTCAGCTTGATCCCGTCGATGATAATGGCTCCTGAAGAAGCTTTATCATCAAATACCCACCTGTTACACTCTCCCAAAGCAAACCAAGCAATAAAGTTTCCAAAGAATCTTGCTTTTTGTAGTGAAGGAACCAGAACCCCATCTATCAATGAGAGCTTGATAAGCAGAGGGAAGGGACCAGGAATATGAAAAGGAGAGAGAAAGAGGACCAAATGGGAGATACAAAGGGACAATGTAGCAGAAGATGATCAAGATTTTCTTAACTCATACAATGAAGGACAACGTGTGGGGTAAAGGCTGGCTGCAGCATTTGGTTATAAAGAGTGAGGGTATCATCCAAATAGGCTTCCCTATGAATAAACAATCTGAGGAGGGTTTAAGGATGGAATAGATAGATTTGCATGAAAAAAACCCACTACATTCCTTGCACCAAAGTCTACCATCTCCAAAGTAAAGTGAAGGGTATTGATTAGTGACAAAAGGCTTTCCCATTGAGAGATTTCATAATCCATCAGGTTCGTCCTATATGTACGGGCCCAAGACACCCTGTCACACCCAGCACCTCTACACAACTTGCACGTTTTTAATTAGAGATAGAGCAAAGCCTTGGCAAACACTTATAAAGGGGCTTCCCACCTAGACATCCTTTAAAAAATTAATTCAAGCTCCATTTCCCACAACTAGCTTTGAATGTTCCTTATTATAAACTCAAGGATTTTTTTCTTTTTCTTTTTTTCTATTTTTTGTGTCTGGATACGTTAAACTCCTCGCAAGCTCATGTATCAAGTAACTCCAAAGATGGTACACCCTGAGACCTCTGGTCTATTCCCAGAAGCTCAAGCCAACTGAGTTCATCAACCAGCTCATAGCTTCTTTTTTTTTTAAAGAAGCCAGCTCACAGCTTTTCAACCAAGCAAATTGACCAATTAGATGTGAACCAGATTTCTCTACATATGATGGAACATATGGTTGAAGAAAATGGAAAAAATATGATGATAAATTTTGTAGAAACCAATTCTCTGAACCTATTTGTTGATAATATATACGAAATGTATTACGATGTTCAGACTGCTTGAGAATTATGTAAAACTCTCAGAAAGGGGTTGTTGAGTATTCAAGATCTTAATTAGATACAGATTTAGTAGAAAGGGATGCATACACAACTTAAAGTGGCATTCACAAGCCTGATTTCAAAAGCCCATGAAAGTGTAAAAGTCACATGACTGTTCTGAAAGAAACCCTTCATATCTTTTTAATTTCAAATAATGAAATAATAACCTTTTTGGTTGAACACCAACACCCCAATCATCATCATAAGCCATTTTATTTCCGTTTTTATCAGTTTTCTGAGTCTCACATTTCCATTCCTTCCTATCAAAGTACATTCACTCCAACACTCTACATGCAAAAATGCCCTTTATTCCTTCAATCCAAGTCTTTAAAGACTTATTATCACTCTAAAAAGACAAAAAAGGGGAAAAAAGTAATGAAAGGTCTACCCTTCTCCTAGTCCCACGTCTAGTTTACTAGTTCTTTGAATTGGAGTTGTTTCTACTCATCTACAAACATGTCAAAAACATCTAAGAGAGTATCTCCTCATTTTCTCATCAGCTGGGGCTATCTTTAAGGCTTCCCTAATACGGTCCCTTTCTGATTCTATCCCTTTATGTTACTCCATTCATCCATCTAAACATATGTTTCTCTGTTTTCCATACTTTTCCTATCTTTTTTTTCTTTTTTCTTTTTGAAATGGTAACTTCATTAATATCCAAAAGGCAAGAGCTGTGCTATCAAAGAGCAAGAAAAATAAAAAAAACAAGAAGCAATACAAATGTAACAACCACCACACTCCACCAGGAGAGGCAACAAAAAAATAGCAAAAGCAGAAGAAAACAAAGACTACTGGAGCCCAATGCATTCCTTCGATGCTTTGGAGATCTCTGAAATAGAGAGGGGCTGGAATTCAAGAAGAGAAGCCCACACAGCACATTTTGCCTCGACTCTGAAGCTAACCTCCTTCGGCGATTCCTCCCAATTCCAGAAGACTATATTGTTTCTTTCCCACCACAAGCTCCAAACTGTTGCAAATAATGCTAAACACCAAAAGGAAGAGAACTTTGAAAAGCCTGTGACCCACATCCAAGCATAGGATAGAGAAGCAACTGATGACAGCATCGTCCACTTAAACAAGTTTAGATTATCACTCCAAATGCAAGAAGAGAAAGAGCAACGAAGGAACAAGTGATCCACATCTTCCGACGCATTGAGGTACTAACCATAATTCTCTCTCTTTTGAAGGTTGTCCTAAGTGAGGATTTCATTAAGGCCCACAGTCTAGTAAAAATTAATAGCACGAGGAGGAACTCCACTAGTCAAGATAGATGGATGCACAACAGGGATTGAGTCACTCTTGTTGCTCCAAACAAAAAATGACTTGATTGTGGGAAGTCCCCCAAGGAGTTTGGCCACCAGACCCATCTATCATCTAGATGAGGGAAAATATGGACAATGCTAAGAGAGTGAAGCATAGAGACGAAATCTTCAACTTCCACATCAGATAGGTTTTGCCGAAACCTGATATCCCACACCAATTGCTCACCAGAGATGGAGAAACAATGAACCACAAAAGCATCAGCAAAAAAGACAACCAAAAAACTGGGGGAAATTTGATAACAAGTGGCAAGGGATCACACCATGAGTTGTGCCAGAATCCTAGGAGCACTAATGGCCCTCCACATACCTGAGCACTTCCTAGGAGCGGGGTTAACTTCCCATTCACCACTATTGATGTTGTATTTCGCAATCAATAAAGATTTCCAGGGAACTATGTTATTGTTACCTAACTGCCAAAACCACTTTCAAATGAGAGCCTTGTTAACTGCTTACATAGGATGAACTCCCAAACCACCAACTTCAATTGGGAGGCACACGTGCTGCCAACTAACAAGATGGTCTTTCTTTGAATCAAGGGAGCTTCCCCAAAGGAATTATCTTTCAATTCATTCCAGAGATTTAATAACTTTTCTTGGACACTTGACGACATAAAAAAATATAGAAGGATAGCTTCAAGAACTGACTTGGGAAGAGTGATCCTGCCCCGAAAGAAAAGATAGTTATTCCTCCACAAAGCTAATCTTTTCCTGAACTTACCTACTACTGGTTCCCAAAGAGAACTTCTAAGTGGACCAATGCATAGGGGAAGACCCAAGTAAGTCAATGGGAGGGATGCAAGCGAACACCCAAAGACTTGTAAAAGAGTAGCTACTTCACCCTAACTCAAATTGTCTTTTCTTTATTAACCAGCATTCCATTCCATAAAGCATCAGGTCAAATTATAATTTATCGAATTGCCCTTTAACCATAAGTAGTACTCTCCTGTCACATAGAATCCTGCTAGTTTGCTACATTTTGCCAACCCACACCAACTCTACTGGCTATGTCCATGTTATATCCTCCATTTATCTATAATATTGAACCTAAGTGTCTAAACTTGTCAAAATCTGGATTTTAATGGGCTCCTCAATGTTCTCATATCTACTAAAGTTGCATTCATGTATACTATCTTTATTTTTCTAATCTTCAAAACAATTGTCACCAAAATTTCTATACAGAGTTACAATTTATTGTTCAATTGGTTTCTTTTTTTTATAAAGATACCAATAGACAATTGGGCTATTGTTGGATTAATTAGGAATATATCACTTGATAACATACACCGTGGGGTCCTATCTAAGTTGCATGGGTACAACTTGGAGTGTCAAAGTCCAACACAGGTGCGAGGTGTCAGACTCGACAAACTAAAAAAAATAAAGGACACAGTAAATTAAAACCTAAATTTATTTTAAATGAAAATAAGGCCAAAAAATAACACTGACAGAAAACAATGTATTGGTTTTATTACTCTAAATAATTAAGAGACAAACATATCGATATTTTAATTAGGTGTTCAATATTTTAGCATTTTAGAAAACAATATTAGAGTCCATGATGAAGAGGTGCTAGTGTCCAACATGGGTGCTAGTGTCCGACACAGATGCAAGTGAAGTTCATCACACATCTTGAAGATTCCATGCAACATAGGATCCTGTCTTGTATTTCTAATGTTAAACTATCCACAACTAAGACGACAACGACAATGATAATAAGGGCTTATATAACTTTTTTTTCATGAGAGAGAGACTTGTCGTCACCTTATCATAAATAGCTTGTATAACTTCCATATATTCATCAAGGATGCCTTTCTTTTTCAACATCTTCCAAAATAATTTCCTCAACACCCTTTCATAGGTTTTCTCTAAGTAAATAGAAGTCATGTGAAAGTTTTTCCTTTAATTCCTAAACTTCTTTATAAATTTCTCAAAATAAAAATGGCTTCTATTCTAGATTTATATACCATAAACCCACAAGCACATATTCACAAACTAAATTAACAGATTCAAATCAAGCATGAAGTAAATAACAAATAAATAATTATATGCAATATGAATATATGATTATTACAAAAAAATAATAAAATAAAAAAGGTACAGTCTCACCCAACAAAAAAAAGGAAGATTACAAAGTACCTGAAAATGTCATCCCCATCGAGCATGAAAATGCCAGGGGATGCTCCATCCAGACGATCAATCACAACAACAGTCCCTAGCCTCAGCCTCTCCCCTTTTTCCCACATATCTCCAATCTCCCTCCACTTGCCACTCTTGAGATCAAGCACCACGCCATCTCTATAATACTCATCAACAGGAAAAACTCCGGAGACCTTCCGACACTCGCCGTAACCCCCCATGACCCAGAATTCCTCCTCTCCAACCAAGAACCCTACACAGCCAGCGCGGTAACGGGGAAGGCCCTCCACAAGGGCCCACTGACCAGTGGAAGCATCGAAGCGCTCGACAGAGGTCAAGCGGGTGCCAGGGGCACCAAAGTGGGGGTGGCGAGAACCACCGCCAGCGACAAGAATGGAGTTGGAAGAGGAGAGGGCAGCACAAGCAAAGCTGCCACGGGGGGAGCGCATGGGAGGGAGGGGGTGCCAGGTGGCGGAATTAGAATTGGGTGCAGTTAGGTCGAAGCGGAAGGCAGCTGGGGAGGGGCGGGGGCGGTCGATGGGGAATGAGCCGGCGTCGAAGAGAGACCCACCAAGGACGTATAGGTGTGGCCCAAGTGAGACAGCCAGGAAATTGGATAGGCCGTAGAAGCGTGTGCTGCATGGGGCCGGTGGTAAGGCCCGCCAGGCGTTGTGGCGTGGGTCGAATAGGTAAGGCGGGGTGAGCGACGGGTCTTGAGGAAATATGCAGAGGATCGTGGGATGAGGATTTCTTGATGCTGAGAATATCCACCGACTGAGATTGAAGGGTTGTTTGGAGGAGAGGAAAGAGTGCCAGGATTTGGAGGTGGGCTTGAGACGATCATGGTGGGAATAAGGGATCAAAGACAGGATGAGGGCGGATACGTCGTCGGGTAGGCCCGGAATCAAGGTTTCTGAATTCGGATTACCGATTCGGGTCTGGGATATGGTATATTTGGAGGAGGAAAAAGACGATGACAGTGAAGAAGAAGAAGGAGCAACTGCCATTTTTTCCTCTCTTCCACTCTCTTTGGAGTACAGAAACGGGGCATTGGGTAAGGAAGAAATGAAAGAAATTTCTGGCCGAGTTACAGTTATTCATGACACAGTTCTGAATTGAACGTCTGTAAGTACGGTGAAAGAAAAGTTGCCGATTTATGAATTAGAGGAAAAAAAAAATGCTTCTTAGATTTGGTTACTTTCTTAATTTAAATTAAATAGTTTAATACGTAAAATTAAAATTTTATTATTTATCTAATCGATTTAGTTTGATTGAATAGTTAAAAGTATTCACATAAATTAACTTTTTATATTTTTTGCATTTATGATTTTTATGAAGTTTAGTTTGCGAATAAATCTATACACGATTGGTTTTCTAAAGCTTATTGAACTTAAATCGATTGTAAACTTATTTTTACCTTAACAAAACATGTCACAAAAAATTTTATATTATTTTTTATATTTATATTTAAATACAAATGCTGACTTTAAATTAATGGAATGAATAGTTTGATAATGATAATGATGGTAATAGTATATATAAAATAGTATTTTAATAAACTTATAGCTTGATTATGGAGCTTATTACACCAAATGAAAGAGAATATTTTAATCTATTTGTATATAAAAACTCAATTTTAACTAAAATTTTAATATCTGATATAAGAAAGAAAATGAACATTTGATATTCAATATGCTCAAAATTAAAAATTTCATGATTTCAACGTGAGTAGATCATTTTTATGAAATAATTAAATCTTTTGGTATAATTGGTGTCTCATATCTACTAAAAGATTATTTTGCGTAATCTTAATATTGTTAAGAAATGAGAGAGATAATATAATTCACGATAAACTTGTGCTTATTGCACTGAATAACAGTTATATATATAGTACATCAAGATATTACTTTTCTAATTGAAAAATCTCCCTTGATCTCACAATCTAAATAATATCCTAACATATCTTAACCCAACATATTTTATTCATGAACCAAGGGTCACATGAATACATGATATTTCAAATTATAGTCTTGTAATTTTTGTTATCAGGTGACACCATCCAACCATTGGTTCATAAATAAATAAGTTCAAATTCAAGTGGACTAAGTTTTAAGCAGTACTCATCAACTTATGTGTCTCAGTTGTTCAAGTAGTCCATGTCAGGGGTTTAAAAATCGGTATTGGCCGATATATCGGCCAATATTTTTTTCTTTCTTCCTTATTTTTTTAAATATCGGCCGATATTGGCCGATATAATACGGCCGATATTGTGAATATCGGCCGATACGATATATATCGACCGATATTCACATATCCAAAACCGATATATATCAATCGATACGTATCGTATCGGCCGATATTTCAACCCCTGGTCCATGTCGTCGCGATTCTATCACCTACAACCTGTGTCAAGGCAAGTGAATCTACGAAGAGAAGTAAGTTTGGGAAGAAGTCCAAAAAGAAGAAGAGACACAATAAGAAGTGAAGAGGGACAAGAAATCTAAGATATTCCTGAGTGTAAAGTGTGGTCTACTGTGTTGTAGAACAAAATGAACTCATACAAAAATGTGTAGAAGTCTAAAGAGTGTTGTAGAGAATTATAGAAACTTCTATAGTTGTGCAGAGTATTTTGGAAATGTAGGAGAGCCTATAAATATTTAGGATATTTTACAATGAAGAATTGTAAGGAGAGTTCTAGAAAAAAAATCACTATCATGTAGTATAATTCTAGCTATTGGTGGTTTGAGACTAAGTATAAATAAAGGTGGGGAGCTTATTTGCTACCAAGTTAGCAAAGAGCTCTAGCAAATGTGTTCTAAAGCTTGAGAGTATTGAAGCCTCTTGCACTTCTATTTTTTCATCAATTTAAGTTCAATGCCTTTGTTCAAGTCTTGAGTGTATCCTTTCTCTCAACTTGTATGCGATCAAATTTTTGTATGCGATCAAATTTGTGTGTGGATTTGGATGTAAGCACCTTGGTCCAAGAGTGCCTAACTCAGTAGAGAACTTACTCACTTTACCAAAAAGAGTTTGAGTGAGTACCAAAGAGTTTGAATCAAGTAAGAATTCGCTAAGTCCATGACAATGTTATTAGAGTATAATTTTGCACCAATAAAACAACACCATGCAAGGAGAGGAGATAAATACTGAAAATGATAGCACCTTAATTGAAGAGCAAGAAATATTCCCATTGTAATCCTATCGCAAGAGTTGTGGACAGACGTCGTTTGCTTCAAAGGAAAGTCAGAGAGTACAGATGGCCAACTAAGGGTGCTTTATGCAGAGAGCTTGAGAACAAATAAGATGTATTAGAAATTAAGGTCTCTCTAAGGTGGATGCATCGAAGGAAGAAATTGCGAATGTGAGAGAAGGCTTCTCATTTCAAATGGAGGATGTGAAAGCTCAAATATATGACTTTGGTGAAGTTGGTCCAAGCAATGTTCAAGGGATAACAAGAGATGATCTTCGTACCAAGGGGTGCCTTCTTGAAAAAAATATTTCTAATGATGTCGAAATAAAGGATGAAGCAAAGAAGTGAATCTTTGTACAGGTACACTGGTAATATGAGATTTTACTAACACTTCCCTCAACGCCAAGTCTAAAGATATGAGCCTGACCCATTCCAGTACTTACCCATGTTCTCTCACCATGTTAAAAAATCAATGATTTATCGTAATCAAATTTTAGAAGTTCAAAATCATAGGTTAAAATAGTCAATTGAAGTTTGAATTTTACTCATGGATTATCATTTTCTACACATTCCATTTTAAAAAAAATTGGTCTATTTCAAATTTTGATAAATAACCTCTCTTGATGGGGAACTTGAAGAATCCTCCTAGAGTTTTTCCATATATGTACAGTAAACTCGTATATTTCTCATTTTTTTCTTTTTTTACTTAGACCAAACTCACACAACTTTTTAGGTTGATTTCATCCAATAAAAATTTGAGTACGAACTAAGTTTTTGAGATTTTGAAATATAGAAATGATAAAGCGTAAGAGATTTAACGACAAGTTACATATATTCACATTTTATTGAAAACATTCAGTATTTTAAAAAATTAAAAATTCACCTATAATTATGTTAGATTTAACTTTACACAACATATTTTCATATACTTGCATAATGCCACGCATGTCAATATAGATACAATACTAAATAATTATATGTGAAATTTTACTCTAAATAGATAAGTTGAAAATTTTACTCTGAGTAGGCCTACTTGAAAATTGGTTTGAGCGTTTATATATATTTAGTTTTACTGTAATTGGACAGAGCCAAAGTCAAGTAAGGCTAGTTTTAGTATGCTAGTCAAATCAAAGAATCAGACTTGAGTATAAGGCTCAAACTTTTCAAAGTTCAATTGAATATTTCAAAGTTATCTACAAATTCATACAAAGATGATGTTCAGAGGTCTAACAAATGTTTAGGTTGGCGACCCTTTATTTTAACAATTCATGTTATAGAGTAGGTTAATTATATAATAAAAAAGTTTGATGATTTAATAAATTATTATAGAATTCATCAAATTGCTCAAAAGAAGGTATATTAGATCATTTTAATTTTAATTTTATTAGATTAAAATAGATCTGTAATATTTAATCCAACAACTTATGAAAGTCGAAGACATTATAATTTTAAAATTCAAATTTTGTACTAGTTTCAAATGTTATATTTAATTTTTTAAATTCAATTTAAAAGTTACAATTAAAATTTCAATCAAGTAATTTCTCTATTTTAGAGGTACATCTCTTTCCAGCCGAGAAGTTCAA
The DNA here is from genome assembly GCA_013350335.1 of Chimonanthus salicifolius. Lineage (NCBI taxonomy): Eukaryota > Viridiplantae > Streptophyta > Magnoliopsida > Laurales > Calycanthaceae > Chimonanthus > Chimonanthus salicifolius. Next base: position 54,396,729 of record CM023536.1, read on the forward strand.
AATATCGAGAGACGATAATAGCATCGTGCGTTACGATCTCATTATCGTCATTGGAAGTTTGGAACCCTACGTTCATGAATTCTTTAATAACATTCAAAGCGAATTTATGTTTTAAGAGTTGGGATTTTCTTTTAACGGTCAAGTTTATGATCACACCAAATAGAAACAAATTAATTGGATCAGTCAAATATCTCTGTTGTTAATCATCCAATGCTTCCAACCATCAGATTTAAAGTCCACAATCTGAACGTCAAAAAAAAATTCTTAAGCTCATCTTCAATCAATCAATCTTTTATTATCTCAAATCTTAATTATTTTATGTTTTGATCTTATCAATAAATTGTCTTTATTTTACTTTAAGAGATTACTGGGCCATGATCACATTCAATACATGATCCTTATCGAAAATTAATAAGGAAAAATCTGATGAAATATTTTGAATCCTTAATTTTGATGTTATACAAGAATATGTAATATATATTTTTTTTCATTTTCTTTACTTTGTAAATTTGTGATTGAGAATTATTCCAATAGAAAATTAAGTTTTTCATTTCAAGTAATAATTATTAAATGATTTAAAATATAAATTGATATTTCATTCTATTGAAATATTATATCTCATTTGTAGCTTAGCTAATTAATTAGATATTTATTAAAAATAATCAATGTAATAAATAAGTGTGATTTGTAATTAGATGAGATCAAACGGCACTACACTCTATTTATAATGCACATTAAATACATACATTGAAATCAATTATTTTATTTGCCTTTTATTGTTATTAAAATCATTTAATTAAATAATATATTTGACAATGAATTTCAAATCCACATCTCTCATTTGCAGGTGTTAGTATAGTGATACATGATTATATTAAAATTATTTAGTGTATTATTTAAAATTGACACATAAATAAATTTAATATATATTAGTTTACACAATTTACATTAATAAAGTTACTTTTATATATAACTCAAAGGCATAACTTATAAAAAAAAAATATTTTATTATTTACAAAAATAAAATAATTATTTTCATTATTTTCTATTGAGAGAGAACCCTCGTCGCCATATCTCCGTATTTTCCATCATCTCCTTATTTTTCCTTCACGTCCGTCGGCTGCTGTGCTGCCCCCCTTTCGGAACAGGCCATCGTCACGCGTCTCTCTCTTCGTTTTTTGCCATTCTTTGAGAGCGAAATAGACTTCCTTTCTCTGTTCGAAGCTAAGGTGTCGTCCTTTTTCCAGGTACCCCAGATCCCCAAAACCCATCTACATCATTGCCGTCGATTGTTTTTGGATAGATGGTTTTGCATGCGGGTTTCTTGTATGTGAGAGATGATTGAGGATTTTTGGATGTGGGTTTTCGTAGAATTGGGTTTTTGCACATTCGTTTTGGATTGAGTTCTCTTTTGGTTTATGTAATTTGCTTTTATGATGAGATGGGTTTCCTTTGGAAGTGGGTTTCTCTGGAATTGGATTTTTGATGTGGGTCTTCAGCAAGTATTTTTATTGGTATTGGATTGTATTTTATATCACTTTTTGGAGATACGCATATTCATTTTATTGGGGATTTCCGTGATTGGGTTTTTTTATCGGATTGTATTTTTTCTTTTAAACGGTTCTCTCTGTTTGGTTTTTTTTTCTGAGATGAACTGTATTGATATTTTTGTATTTGACTTTCTAAAATTGAGTTATTGGAAATGGTTTTTCAATTTGTGTTTTGTATATACTCTGCTCCTTTTTTAACAGATGGTTGTTATTTGAGTGTAAGATTTATGCATTTTGATTTTCTATTGTTGGTTCTATTAAAAATCCGGGTTTGTAATTGCTTTGTATGCACGGTCTCTTTTTATTTCATTTATCTTTTCAGGATGATATTGATAAATATTTTTTTTGTAATCAGGGTTCTACTTGTCATTAATTTTTAATATACTCTCTTTTTGATGTGCTTTCTATGGAATTCTGATTTCTAGGCCTTGTTTGGCATCTCACATCAGCTGGAACTGATGGGACTGGGTACCATTCCTCAAACAGAGGTGTTTTTCTAGGCAGTCGGCACAGAATGGCTTACATGGTTTTTCCCGAATGAGTTTTTATTCCATTGATATTGCCCTTTCTCATTCCAGTTGGAAAGCTTACTTTATAAGTGAATGAGTTTTTGAAGTGCTAGAATCCACGTCCTTTAAGTTTGTACTGTAAGCACATTATATGCGAGATTAGCTGTTGCCCCCTTTCTAGATATAGCTGTTGATAATTTGGTGTATATATTTCTTCTTTAGTAGATGGTGTTCAGTGCCCTTCCATTTCTTATTTTCCATCAAAATGTGCATATCATTGCCATCCAGTGGGACTTTGCATAGTATTTATTCCTTAAATGGATTGTTGGTTATGGGAAATGGAAGTTCTTTATGAGTTGGGGACTAGGATTAGGGTTCTCAATGATTGATCTGTTTTGGTAGGTAATTTGTCGTTTGATCATGGGTTTAGGTGAAGGTCTTTTTGGATAATTTTTGGAGTGGACAATGGCTGGGAGTGCAAGTGAGGATAATGGGGCTGCAAGGTCTTCAGAAGGGATCTCAAGTGGACAGCGATGCCAATCTGGGGACTCTCTGTCGGAATGGCGGTCATGCGATCAGGTGGAAAATGGAACCCCCTCAACATCACCTCCCTATTGGGACACTGATGATGATGATGATTGTGGTATGCTCTCTCTCTCTCTCTATATATATATATATATATTGTGGTATGCTCTCTCTCTCTCTCTCTATATATATATATATATATATATATCCATCTATCTATACACAAGGGCCATGTAAAGAAGGTATTGGAATTTATTTATTTATTTTTATGATCTTAGCAACTAATTTTTTTAAAATTCTATTAATTAAAAAGAAAAAAAGAGTATAGGATATATAAGATAGATCATAATGATGCCAAAATGTGTTATGAAGCTAGGATTGCCTATGAACAAAGATTTCTTGTCCTCCCTTTGTTCAGTGACTTCGTCACAATGTGCAGAATTTCCATTTGTATAGTTTGAACGGAGATAACGTATTTTTAGGGTTAGGTCCATCTGCATGGATCATTCCTCACTTTTTCAATCCCCTCCAACTAGCATCCTCCCTCCTTATTAATCAATTAATTACTCTATTTACTTTTAACTAGCACCACAAATGGAGCCTGAAAATGTCAGCAGTAGTGTAAAACCCCATCACCTTTATATTTTCAAACAAAATTTTAGCAACAAAAAGAGAGAGAATAGCACTGCCCAGTATGTCATATACCATTTTGATTAGCATTTTGTCTGAAAATTTCAAACTTTTTAACAACTAATAATATATTATATTAAATAAGTATGTTAAATAAATTAATATAATATATTATTAGTTGTTAAAAAGTTTGAAAAATTCTGATAAAATGCTAACCAAAATGGTATATGACATACTGGGCAGTGCTATGCTTTCTTTTTTTGTTGCTAAAAAATTTTGTTTGAAAATATAAAGGTGATGGTGGCTTATACTACTGCTGACATTTTCAGGCTCCATTTGTGGTGCTAATTAGAAGTACATAGAGTAATTAAGTAAGTAATTAATTGATTAATAGAGAGGGATAATGCTAGTTGGAGGGGATTGAAAAAGTGAGGAAAGATCCATGCAGCTGGACCTAACCCTGTTCAAACTATACAAATGGAAATTCTGACCATTTAGAAATATGTTCTCTCACATAGACACAGACACATCACATACAAATCAGACACACACACACATCACATACAAATCTTCCTCTCCCCTCTCCCTTACTCTAAGCCCAACCTCAACCAACCAACCAAACACCTGCAGCCACAACCAAATCTAACCCAGCTTGAAATCCATTTCCTTCCTTTTCAGTCACCCATGTTACCACATGGTGGCGTTAACTTATATGTTACTCTTCTTTGAAATGTACATGAAATGTCCAGATGAAAAATTGCTTTGTTGCATTACTTGAGCATTTTTAGATGCCTTGATGCCAATATGTTCTGGGAAAACATGTTCTTTTTACCATTCAAAACAAAAAAAATATTTTTCCTTTTATCATCATAAAGAATTTCCACTGTTTGCTTGATCTGGCTTTGCTCCTCACTGCCCCATCTATTTTTAACTTCAAAACACCGATTGTAGTAAAAGCTGGCTCCTTTTTCCCCTTTGTATTGCTTTTAAGCATCTCTTTTTTTCCCCAAATTCTAAAATTTCATCCTTTCTGGATTGCTGAAACTCCTATGTGACACCAAATTTCTTGTTTTCAAGTTGTATTTTATCTCATCAATCAGTGGCAAGTTTGATTTCTCCTTGTTATTGAAGGCCCTATCATTTCTTTCCTGTCATGTTGATCATTATATTGTTGCAGGCAAACGTTGAGTAATATATGACTGCCTTTCTAAAATGAGCTGTTACCTTAAATAAAGCCTTTTTTTTCCCCTTTTCTCTCTTTTTTTTTTAGAGGTCCAGAGGTGTCCAAGCGTCTCACCCGACTAGTCCTCCGGGGTGTGTGAAAACCCACCTATCCTCACACACCGGGTAAATCGATGGGACCGTACTTTATACATTTTTCCCTTTTCTCTTTAAAAATGGTTTAAGCCAAGAATCCAAAGGGGTTGGAGTGATGGCCAGGAACCATCCTTAGGAAGCAGGAGCCCTGAGTTCAATTCCCACTTCACCCCAAAGGGCCACTCTTTGTAGAGTTACCCGGTGTGTGTGTGTGTGGATAGAGAGGCTTGCACATGCCCTAGGGATTATTCAATTGCTCTAAGAGGCCTGGAGACCTTGGTCATTAAAAAATGGTTTCAGCCAAGGGTAGGTCTGGACACCTTGGTCATAAAAAAATGGTTTAAGCCAAGGGTAGTGTTGGCTAGCATTTCCAGGAACATCATAACTTCTTCCAAGAGGTCAAGGAAATGATGCCAAATGGCCAAGTGGTTGTAGCAAAGTCATAAGGTGCCACTATTATAACCATGAAGGTTTAAATTTTCAGTGAGGTTACCATGTCTAGGAGTTATGTTCCTGCCTTTATGACATCTTCCAAAAAGAAAAAAGTTCCTGCCTTTGTGACAGTAGGTGGAATTAGTTATAAACTAGCATTATTTTCTTTCAGAGATTCTTACATCTATTTTCTCTATGCATTGTAGGAATACATGTGGCACCAAACATTTGTAGATTTGGCTTCTTCCGTATTTTATTCACAAGGGAAATAATACTGTTAATTGAAAATGTTGATTTTTTTTTAATGATGAAAATGTCAAATTATGTGTGTTTTTTTGCACTTTCTGAAGGTTAAAGCAGATTCTGGACAGAAATGTTTTGCTGTTGCTGAATGTTCAACAAATACTGAAATAAATATTTATTTTGAGATGATAATGTGAGACAAACCCACTAACTTTTAAGTTGCACAGTAAGCACTTAAGGATTGAGCTACAACCTCTTGTCACATGTAACCACTTTATTTGATCCAAATAAACATTAATATTTAGATCAAGCTATGGAGACTGTAAAAAAATAATTTTAAACCGTCAAATTGTATAGAATGATAAATTCATGTTATGAAATCTACATAGATCAAGTACTAAAAAAGATAAAAATATTCAGATTGAGATCTGTGAAGGTCATCTTTTGTCTTGCAGAGTTCGGTGCAGTTTTATTGTGTATCTAACAGCCCCTTGTCTTTTCGGCAATGGCCTCTTGTCGATTTTGTCTTGTGAAAGAACTAACATTTAACTCCACACCATAAAAATAAAGAAATACTGTACATGCTCAACTGACAATAGAGAGATTGTACTGGCTGGATCACATACCTAGGTGCAAAGGTCTCCTATATTCCTACATACATGTTATCATATTACTGTGCTATAGCTGAGCCCTTTAGTGCATCGCCACTTTATGCCAATTTCTGTAGAAGTTTGATATTGAAATATGCTTCAGCTCCATTGATGTGAGGTTTCATTGCACTTTACTGCAGACAACAAAGATCTAGATGCAGCCCTATCTCGAAATTGTCTTCCATTTCTTTCCTTCCAAATTGTCCTGGCAAATCAATAATGATGCTACTTTCTAGATAAATGGATCACAGCATGGCCCATTTTAAATACTTTCACTTTTGCTGTTCAACTACCTTTTTCTTCCTACATTTTTTGGAGCAAGTAACATAGGCATTGAAAAGATAAAAACTTTACTTAAATAGAAATAATTTTGAGGAACCTGGTATTTAATCCCATGTGAAGATATGTTTTAATTCGGTGCTCAAGTTTTGTAGAAAAAAAGCACAAAAGAAGTGTGTGAGAGAGCTTTTTATCAATGACATGGAGAGGCCCAACTAAAAATATGCATCATGATGGGAAGATAGTCACTCACATATATAGGGTTTATTGACTGAGGTATAGGGTTTATTGACTCCTCGGTCCTGCCAAAAAATAGGAGGTTTAGCTTAAGCAACTAAAGTCATTCAGGAAATGACAAAGGAGAAGTCCCTTAATTGTAAATGTTTCCAAGTAGCATGTTGAGGAGGTGCTGGTGTTAACTTTAACCACTTCTTCGCCTGATCTGTTATAAAATGGTGGCAAAGCTCTATGTGTTCACTTTTTTTTTTGGTTCAAATTGGTGTTATTATAGTTTGTTAGTGTGTCATAGTTGTTATGCTTCGTGTTGAGAGGATTGGTTGTATCTTTGTTTTTTGCACAAGCAATATGTTTGATATATCATTGGTAGTCTTTGAAATGCCCATTGCCTGGCTTCAGTATTTGAAACAAAGGAAAAGTATGGTAGTTATTACTTGCATTATTACTGATATGCTTACCAATCCTGTATCGATCTGTATTATTGTTTTATAACCTGTTCTATCTTGTGGTGAGGACCATCTGCTGCCAATGTGGGAGAAAAAGATGCTGCTTGCAATAGGAAGGTGCCACCTACCATTGGAGGGGTTTATCATTTGAGGAGAAAATTTCTCCTCTTCGAACTCTCTGATGGAATCATCCCTTCCGAGGGTGATATGGTGCCTGACCATTTGATGCAGTAGGATACATCTGCTGTGGGTGCAGTAGATGATTCTGGTTCTATCTGTGAGGATACTGTCATCTCAATAGTGGCACAGATTGCACAGTTCTTGTCTATATCTATGGATATAAACTAGGATTCTAAGCAAAATTAGTCCCTAACAATGCAAACTTAACGCAGCAAAGTTTGATTTTTAATCATTGAAAGCAAAATTCTCATTGAATGGTCATTCATCAGATGTATATTGTGTTTTGGCATTCTCATTTTTGAGCATCTTCATTGAAAGTTAAGACTTGCTGCTTTCAGACAATGCCATCATTACTTAAATTTTTATTTATTTTTGTAATTAAGAATCCTCCAATTTCTTTTGTAGGGCCAAAACCTTCTGAGCTTTATGGAAAATTTACATGGAAGATAGAAAATTATTCACAAATTAGCAAGAGAGAACTCCGAAGCAATGCGTTTGAAGTTGGGGGCTATAAATGGTAAGGGACCTTCCATATCTGGTTTTGAGTGTGTCTCTTTCTCTTCAAGTTTTCACATCAATCTTGATGTTCTTTTTTTTCCATAAAGGAAAACTCTCTCTTTCTCTCTCTCTCTCTCTCTCTCAACTGCAGGTGTATAGTTGGATGGTAAGGGCTCCCAATGGATTTTATGTAGCTGAAGAATGATGTTTCTTTGAAATCATAATTATGAGAGGAACATGATGGACTTCCTAAACTGATGGTTTAAGTACACTGCTGTTTATTTCCATTCCTTTGGTTTAATGGCTATCATCTTCCAATTTGGTTGACACATAGGTCGTATTTCTATCCGCAAGGGGTGTTCCCATCCAACCATGCACCATGCATGAAGATGGCTTGTAGGCTGCACAAATTGGCCGTTGCCGGCCTCCAATACCTATGACAACACCATGTCTTTATCTCATATAGATGATTGTAGTCGTCGTTAAAATCTTATAGTATACAATACGTATCTTATGATTTGTATGATACGACAAAAGGAACAATTCATATCGTTTAGGAAATCTTATGATTCCCATAAATAAAGGAATATGGAGTAATTTTGAATGTGAAAGCATAAAACTCTTTGTTTTTGTGGTTTTTAAAGCTGCTGTTGTGGGCATCTTGGAACTTTGGATTTTTTTGAATCTTGTAATTCGTTGTTGACTTTTCACAATATGTTTGGATTACAGACTAGTATAATACTTGTGGAATAGTGTGGTTTATGAAAGGATCAATTGGAATAGAACTCCTCGTAAAGCCAACTGCACATAAATGGGATTATGGCTTATGATGACAATGATGATGATTATACTTGTGGTAGTTGGAACATTGAAATTTGAGTTCCAATGAAATAGTTATATAATATTCACTTTCTATTGAAAGAAAATTTGATAATTGCTCACATCACTACCTTTTAGGTATCTTTTATATTATTTCATACAATTAAATATCTTGGGGAAAAAAACTAATGAATCTTATGATTCTATGAATTATGATATATTATTTGCGGTTTAAGATCTATCACGATTTTACGATATGACTCAGTTTTCACAACATTGATTGCGGCAATGTCACACTCAGAGAGAGAGGATTTGAAGATGAATGGGATTTTGTTTGATATAGATAGGGTGTAAACTGACCAATTGATGTACTTAAGAGCATGCATTTGTATAGGTTAACGGTGAGAGCTCCATGTGGAGCCCAACAATGATTGTTGAGTTGGGTGGGTTAGAAAGGTCTATGCCTGCATATGGTGCTTATAAAAAATCAACTTCTTTGAATTCCTAAAATTCAGGCGAGCTTTGTGCTTGATCACTGGCATACTTCTCTTCTCCAGCCTCCAGCCTCCCTTATCTTTTATTTGGTCTTCTGCTTTGAGTTCTCATCTTCATTGCCAGCTCTGGTTCTTTGGTTCTCCATGGTGCTCTCTTCTCTTTTCTTTCTTGTAATTGCTATCCATCTGTCTACTAAGATCAATATCATATTCATCATGTGACCTTTTAAAAAAGAATATTGTATTCATCATGTGCTCATCACCGATTCTGTCACCATTATCTTCATCCAAATCTAGTTGGCTCTACTATTTGTTTGTGGATTGAAGAATCTGTTTGTACAGTCTGCTGTGTATTGGTTTGTATCTCAGTGACATTAGGTCATCTATTTGCTTCTCTGGATCTGTCTCAGCTTGTCTTGGCTAGATCTGTTCTCCCAATTCTGGTTTTAATCAAGGTCATCCGGGCTGGTCGATCTTCTAGTCCAGAATGCCAATCTTTGTCATCATATTCTTTTCTCTAATCAACAACTATGATGCATTGATCCTGTCCTCTCTCTCTTTTGTGTAGCATTATTCTGCCATGGATCTTCTTGTCCACTGGATCAACCTGTGTCTCTGCATTTGATTGTTCGTTGCCTCAAGATATTCAATTGTTGGATTTTCAGATGGTGTGAGACACCAATTGTAGTCATTCGATTATCCAGTTGTATAAATTTAAACTCAAGTATGAGACCCACTTGAGTTTGAAAAAGGGTGGGGGTGGATTAGATATGTTGGAATGTTCAGATGATGATTGAGTTGTTAGAATTATGATTTGCCGAATCTGTAAAGATTTGTTAAGGTCCTTATTGTACTCTTCATATTTTATTGCCATCTAATGGAATTGCACATCTGATTTATGACTTTAATGGATAGATTAGATAAAAATGACTTTGATGTCAACAATGATGATGAACGTAAGGACGTTTGGCAATTTTGTCTTGGTACCTTATAGGACGTAAGAAAGCCATTTGCAAATTTTTTCTATACTTTCTAGGACCTTATAGTAGATTATTACAAACCAATAAAGCCATTTGCAAATTTTTTCTAAACTTTCTAGGAGTTTCCTCATCAGGAAATTGGCTTATTTGGTCTATGCATCTGGAGTGCACCCTGTCTGGTTCTATGAGATACAAAATTCTTTAGGCAATTTACTATTAATCTTTTGATATCCAGAGGCTGATAAAGTTTGATTGCTAAGGAATATTCTCAAATTTGAATATCTTCTTCCCCCATTTTTTAAGCCTTTTGGCACTTCAAGCTTGATTTGGTCAACCAACCACCCCAATTTCAGTCAGCTCTAATTTGCTTCAAATTCTTGATCAACTTCATGCTCATATTTCTTATTCAACAGGTCTTGTGCATTCCTCACCTACTTATGTATCTCTAGTGCCCTTTATTCATTTTTATATAGTATACTTTATGTAATTAAGGTCTCTAGTTCCCCTATGCAGGTCCCTCTAGATAACTTGCCTATATGTTCCGTGATATGTGGTGCAATTATTTTATTTAATTTTCCTTCATATATGCCATGATTTTTGGCGCAACAGAAGTGGGTCCATGTGCATGCTTGTGTCAATATGACTAGTTTTTACACGGTTTTTGCATGGGTTCCATGTGACTTTATTTTTTGCAAAATCTGCTAAAGTGTGGTGAATAAGTGATTGGTAAAATATCAGATGCACTTCTGTCCATTTGTCATTTGTTTAAAGTACTGGTATCATAGCCATGGTAAAACATTAGATGCACTTCTCTATTGGCAAAACATTAGATACTGGTGCCCTAGCTATGGTGTGACATCAGATATGGTTGTGCAGACAGGTTGGAGTGTTTCACCATTCTTCTGCAGATGGCAGTGTTGAAATATTTCTTCAGATTTTAGTTGTATAACTAAACCACTTATTTGCATTTCAAATGACAACATGCTTTGCTATTGAAGGGATTCTCTATGTCCGTAATTTCCTGGGGAGGTATCTGGTCTTGTTGTTGGACAATGGTGAATTAATATCACCTCAATAAAATATTTATTTCCAACCCAATTGGTTTGGGAGCAAGATCTCTAGAGGGAGGTCTTGGATTCAAACCATGGGCGCTCCAATGAAGGGCCACTTCCCAGGAATATGTATAGAGTAAGGTCTCATCGATTTATCCGGTGTGTGCGGATAGGGGGGTTTTCACACACCCTGGAGGGCTAGTCGGGTGCGACGCCTGGACACCACCGGACCTCAAAAATTTTTTTTTTTCCAAATTTATCTATATTAATATTTGATATGATATTAGGATTGCTAAAGAAAGAGGGTTTGTTTCCCAATCTTTTCAATTTGTAGTTATCTCCATTTACCTGTTACCCACACCTATAATATGGGCCAAATTGAATAATGAAAGGCATGCAATAATTTCTCCAAAATCTGCCTAGGTCATGGATATGTAATTTCTCCTTGAACTGAAATCCCTACCCATGATTATCTCCATTTTTTGTACTTCTCATGGATTCTCTCTCTCTCTCTCTCTCTCTCTCTCACACACACACACACACACATTTAGGTTTCTATCATGTGACATCAGAACCTATATTTTGATCCCATCTCTATCTCCATTTTTTTTTTCTATTTTTATTTTAAAAGAATAGCCTCCTTCCTTCTCTCATTCCTCATAGATGCTTTACCGCATTGGGCAATCTTATCTAAGGACATCGCCACTGAAGAGAATTTTGAACACATACAATTTCATTTTCACATCTGAACATTGAATACAAGGTTCCCATGGAGGTGGGAATGGTAACCTCACTGGAAAATGACTAATTAATGCCACCTCAATAAAAGATTTATGTCTAAATTTCTCTATATTTATATTTTGTATGATTTTAGGATTGTGAAATAAAGGGGATTTGTTCCCCAATATTTCCAATTTTTAGTTATTTCAGTTTCAGCTTTAACCCAAGCCTTCACACATGGGCTAAAATTGAATAATGAGGGCACAAGATAATATCCCCCAAAATCTGCTTAGGCTAGGAGGTTTGGTTTCTCCTTCAATTGTGACTCCTATGTCTACTTTCCATTTTTCTTTACTTGCATTTTCTCTATTTTTCCTTTTTAGGTTTTTATCAGTAATATTAGAGGCTACTGGTGTTACCATTAAAAAAAATAGAGGTTACTGGTGTTTTGAGAGTTAATACTCAAATATTTGAACTACTACTTTTCCAGTGAAGTTATCGTTGAATCATTAAAGAAAGAAGGTTGCATAGCTTCTGATATTTTTCAATGTATAGATGTGCATAATTCATTCATTCATTATACAGAATTATGCATCTGTCTATTCATGTTAGTTTAGTTGAAAATTGACATGTTATTCTGATTTGCAGGTACATACTAATTTATCCCCAAGGGTGTGATGTCTGCAACCATCTCTCATTGTTTCTTTGTGTTGCCAATCATGATAAACTTCTTCCTGGTATGCAATGCATTTGTTGTTCTTCTAATTGCTCTAGATTTTTTTATTCCAAATCATTTATAGCATTGTTGATCTTCCAATTCTTATATTAATTCCATTTCAAAAAAAAATCTAATACTTATATTAACAACCCTTTTTTTGCAACATTGACAGGATGGAGTCATTTTGCACAGTTCACTATAGCTGTAGTCAATAAAGATCCAAAGAAGTCCAAATACTCTGGTTGGTTGAATTTTTAATATACTATTAGATGTTCTGTTCTTGTAATGGATTTAGTAGCTTATGCACTCGAGGGAATTTTTCAGATACATTGCACCGTTTCTGGAAGAAAGAGCATGATTGGGGCTGGAAAAAGTTTATGGAGTTATCTAAAATACATGACGGATTTGTTGTGTCTGATACTCTTGTTATCAAGGCTCAAGTTCAAGTCATTAGGTAATCTTATTTATCCTCTCTGAGCAGTGATCAGGTGCAACTGCATACACTGTTTTTTGAGGCTCATTTATGAGCTCTACCCATTTGGGGTGGGGGAATTGGAAGGGAATCACATGGATAATGGGTGAAATTTCTGAACAATCATCTACCCATATGACTTGGGCGATGGGAAGAATATCAATGGTTTCAAGGCTCGGGCTTGGTTCATTGGTTAGGGAGATTTCACTCACTTCCTACCCGTGTGATGTTGTTTACTTCCTAATCATTCATGTATTGGCCGCTAGTTTTTTTCATCTTTGACCTTGTCTTTTCATCCAGACTGTTCAATTGAAACCAGGGTTTTAAAAAGGGACCGAGTATGAGTTGATTCAGCAGAATTGATTTAGACTCTTAGATGTTTTGATCAAGTCCATATTTGATTGGTTAGAAATTGAAGGGCTTGGTCAGAAATGATGGGACTTGGCCAACTTAGCCAATATGGAGGTGACTCGGCTGACTTGGCTGAGATGTGTTGATTTCAAATTCATAACCTACCATTTATCTCCAAAATAAATGCATGCATGCATGCATTTATTTATTTACTTTCTCATGTAACATGCATTCTGTGTTCTGTTTCCTATGTAGAATACATTCATAATTTAACATTATGCATCCGACATTCTAAACATTTACATTCACCTTTTATATGTAAGACACATGGAGGTCCATGAATTTTAATCTTAAATTCTTAGGTTTCTATGTTTTGGCTTTTCTGTTACTTCTTTTAAGAACTTCTTTTACCAATGACTGGATAGGTCCAATCCACAAGTGGATGACTTGAATGATGTAATTGGTGGATCAAGCCAAATTTTAAATTTGTTGTTGGATTTGTGTACATTAAGTGCTATCCATGGCCGAATCTATTTCTATCCATGGTTAGATATAATGCAATGGTGCCAAAAGTCATCATACATAAGTTGAGGAAAACTCTGATTTTGATACATCTTTCTTTGTTGACATCCTATGATTCAGTTAATAACAAGATAAGGTTGGATGAAATCCTTCTGACTCACTAAATCCGATCTTAGAAACCACTTTTCTTATTTTTTTAGTTGTTATTTTTTTTGGGTCTATGAATTCCTTTACTTTTTAATACTTATATGATAAGGATAGACCAAATCTTTCAAATTCACTAAGTTTAATCATTAGATTTCCCCCCTACTTTTAGTCTAAAAAGGGTTAAATTGCTTCTACTTCAAAAAAGGGTAGATGGTTCAATTTGCTTAGTAAATGGGTGTATGGACTGCTGTTAGCGCAATCTGTTTACTTCAACATGGAGAGGGGGATTTAGGTTGGGTTTGGTTGGGAAAGAGAGAGAGAGAAAAGAGGGGGGTAGGTGGTGACGGGTTGCCTAGGATTATACCAACCCATCTCGACTCATTATTGGGTCTAGCTCCACCCCATTTTCTGCCTCTTGCCTCCTACCAAATGAAATCATTGGAAAAAGTGGGCTGCCCTCGACTAGCACACAATTCGAACCTTTAGTCCCCATGCTTGCCCTAATATAAATGTATGATGTAGCAACAATCCTATTACTCATTAGAAAGTGAGGCCCATCTTTCCTTGTGCTCTTACGAATAATCACAAGCTAGAGTTTCTACTATTCCCAACCCACATTCATATGTGCATGTACATACACGAGCAAATTGACACTCAATCTGAGTTGAGCTCATTTTGAGTGACGCTCAATTTTGGGATTGAAATTTCATTTTTATATACTTTATTTACTAGCTCGAGGCTTTAAAAGTTTTAGCAAGAGAGGGGTTCGATGAGCTGCTCCCTCTTTTTTGAAGCTATCACCCATTCAAAGCCCTTTGAATGATGAAAAAATGAGGTGGATGCCTTTCTTTGTCAAGAACACGAGTGTGAAAAAAGTTGATACTTGGCATACTGATCCATTTATGGACCTTTCTGACCTGTTCCCCATGGTAACATGGGCACCCTACCCCACGCAGATCTTGCACTTGGGGGCAGGAGGAGGGCTTTCAACGAACTTGGGAGAGAGAGTGCGTTTGTGTATTTGCAGAATGAGCTAGTAACTGATGTTGTTTTGACTGCTAAAGTTTTATTTATACTTATTCAATATCGATGATTAGAAATATGGGAGATGATGCACTTACCCTTATATCTTTTATATCCTCAAGCACAAGTGGCAAACCACAAATGATTGGCATTTTTTTTTTTTTGGCATTTCAAGAGTTGGTTAAGATTCCAATCTAATGATTTGCCACATTAGCAAATGGTATAACGACGTTAAGTTTAGCATTTTCCTTAGAAATATTTGTCGAACTCAGACTTGCTTATTCCATCATTTTTTTTTTCCAGTTCTGACCAGGCTTGTTCACAGGCTGGGCTTTCCTCTATCTCAGCCTGCCCATTTAGATATATGAATACCTGAGTTCTGTATGAAGCCCATTGGGTTTTTCAAAGCTAGAGCCTGAGGCTGCCATTAGGAGAAGTAGGAAACTCAAGCCTACTCATTTGAGCCCTTTCTTTTTCAATTTGAGGAATGAAATTTTAAAATGCTCTTTTAACTTTTAATGTAGTAAACCCTTGTGAAGGGTATACATTAATTTAGTATAATACAACTATACAAGTGTAGAGACTAAATCAGGTGACTGTTGATTTTCCTTTTATTTAATTTTTATGGCCCATTAAAAATATAATTGCTTGAATTGAAAGTAGACATGATGAGCTACAAGTGGACCGAATTTCAATGAGCCTGAGACTGGCTCGTAAGGCTATTAGTCTATTGTATATGTTCAAGCCCTCGTTTCTGACAGGCCTGAGCCGGGTTTAGGTCCATGAATGTGCATAGTTTTGACTATAAGATTCATCAATTTGGGCCACAAGTTCCAAGAGATGCTTACTTATTTTATTATATTTAGTTTTTTTGACTGAACTGCGAAGTTCGTAGAGTGTATGTCAATTCCATAACACCTGTAAGGTCTTCAACCAAATTACAAGATCCTAGTTTATGGATCATTATTCCACATTTATTT
Source organism: Chimonanthus salicifolius (assembly GCA_013350335.1). Taxonomy (NCBI): domain Eukaryota; kingdom Viridiplantae; phylum Streptophyta; class Magnoliopsida; order Laurales; family Calycanthaceae; genus Chimonanthus; species Chimonanthus salicifolius. Next base: position 54,412,503 of record CM023536.1, read on the forward strand.
CTCATGCATCCGATTGCATAAAATCATCAGAAAGGTAATTAGAATTTGCATATCCTTTTTTCTTCTTTTGCTTGTGACATATGATATGCCACAAGAGTACTCACTGATGGATGGAGTCTGGTTTGAATTTACTGATGACTAATGTTGCTTTGTCTGCTTTCTGCATATGTACATGTGATTCGGGGTTTTAATGTGAGCTTGCCTTAATGACTAATTATCTGTCACCTGCAATGGAAATTGATTCGGGGTTTTGATAACCTATGTATTTGTATTTGTGTATTTCAGGGAGAAAGCACACCGTCCTTTCCGTTGTCTTGATTGTCAGTATAGGAGAGAATTGGTGAGGGTATATCTATCAAATGTGGAGCTAATTTGCCGGCGGTTTGTTGAGGAGAGAAGAGGCAAGCTTGGCAAGTTGATTGAGGACAAAGTGAGGTGGTCAAGGTAGATTCTTATGCTGCTAGAATCATTCATAACCATTAAATTTGAAACCCGACTAGAATTATGCGCCATACGTTTCTTCAATTTTACCTTTAAAAACAAATTGAAACCCTACTGTATTTCAATTGCAAGTTTTTGATGCATGTCAATTATTTAGTTATTTTCTGATGGTTCATCATGTGAGGACAGATCAAATTACCTTAAGTTTCTTGGTGTTGGCATGTATTTAATGACATACTTTTTCTGGGGTGATTGCAGCTTCCGTGCATTTTGGCTGGGGGTTGACCAAAATGCTAGACGACGCATGTCAAGAGACAAAAAGGATGCTATACTAAAAGTGGTTGTGAAACATTTTTTTATAGAGAAGGAAGTCACTTCCACGTTGGTAATGGATTCTCTCTATAGTGGTCTGAAGGCTCTTGAATGCCAGAGTAAGAACAAGAAAGGGACTGTGAAATTAGTGGAAATGGAGGAAACACCAGCTCCTGTTGTTTTTGTTGACAAGGACATGTTTGTTTTGGCTGATGATGTATTAGTACTGCTTGAGAGGGCTTCTATGGAGCCTTTGCCTCCAAAGGATGACAAAGGTCCTCAGAATCGTACAAAGGTGAGTTAGATATTTCTGCAGCTATGCTATTTTTGAAGGATATTTCTCTTTCAGGTTTATTGGATCATCTTGTAGTCACTGACATTACAATGTTGTGGCCTAATAATCTTTTCAACTAGGATCAAGGGTTGCCAAAATAGAATCTTAATTCTGATGCTTGTATTATGACTACTACTATTAATACTCAACTTGTACGTGAGATGGTGATATTTATAACTACTCAGTCTTGGATTTATTCTTTTCCTATTTCTACTATTGTTTGTTTTCATCAATTTTTCTTTTGCTGAGTACTTATTCAGACTCTTAGAAACCAAATCAGTTCACATTTCTGTGGGTGGTTGGTGTGAATATGCTTGAGAAAGTTCAGGCTTCCAGTTGGACTTGCTTATGTTCCACAAAAAAATTCCTGAAGGAATCTATTGCTCCCTCACTTTCTCTGGAGCTTTTGAAAGTAGTCATGTTAGATTCATATAATATTTCAAACAAGCTCAGTTTTTCCGTAAGTGTGATTTTTGATGGCTAAAGCTTCTTCAAGTACAAGTGCCATGGGAGGGTTGGTTGAGTGGAAATCCAAGAAAGACGAAACCCCTACTTACCTAGTCTCCTCCACACCTAGGTATCCATGAATTTAATGTTGACGGAGCAGTGAGGGGAAACCGGGACCGGCAAGAATAAGTGGTGTTCTTCGGAATCATAACGGTAAAACTTCCATAGTCTTCTCAAAGCCGGTAGGGCAAAGAGACTCAAACAACGTAGAACTTCTTATTAGGAGAGCCTTGACCATTTGGAATTCAGCTGGGCAAAGGAAATTAGTCATAGAAGGGGACTTGGCAAATGCAATCAGGTGGGCTAAGGGGTTGAAGCAACCTCTTTGGAAATTGATTACAGTGGTGAAGGAGATAAGGGATATATATGTTCGGGTCATGAGATTTCCTTAACCATAGGCGTCTTCTATCTTTGAGGCAACAACTGTATGTCTTGGGGAGCGACAATCTTCCACTTATGTCTTGTTGGATGCTTTTCGGATGTATTTTATGTATATTTTTGTGGATGTACTTCTTTCTTTTGTTTTGGATTTAATTCTTGTAGACCCTCTCCATTGTTTTTGTACTCTTTACTTTTTTAATATAATAATCTTTGTTTCCGCTCAAAAAAAAGTATTGAGTGGCAATTTTAGTTGACTTAGCTAGAAGGATATTGTGCTTGACAGAATCATTCTCGGGCATTATGGAGGTTTTTTGGAGAGGGCAGGAGAGATCAGCTATGGAATGCTTACAGTTGATGAAAACTACACTGTAGATCAGTTTGCAAATCAAATGTTCAACATTAACCAATGAAGAAAGAGAAGTAGTAAAAGAAACAAAACCCATGGAACTTCTGTTTGGTACAGGGAGGGATGTACATAAAACCCTGTGTATCCATTAGTTGACCTACTCAAGAAGGTGCATGTCACTGCTGATCATGTGGGATTTCAGATGCTATGCACGTATATGTATAAGGGAGCACTTGATTTACTGATGCCTTATAGGAATTGGTTTGGTACTGATAAAAAAGGCCTTGGTTTTATGTGGATTGTGTTTTTTAAGTTGGTCCTGAGGTATTTGAGTAATTATACTATTGAATAATGGTTTAGGGGCTAGTTACTAGAAGTGTTTCCAAGAGGAATAGGAATGTCCCCTAACTCTGTTGAATTTGTGGTTTGAAGACCTCTAGGGGATTGGGACTGCTGCTTCCTTCTTTCCTGGAAGGTCGAACATGGAAACATTTCTTGAAAGCAGGGGGCTGTGGTGGGGAGAATCAACGCTTTCGAGGTACAGAGATGAACATCAACATGGCTTGATGGAAATTATGAATGCTTGTGTAACCACAAAGGTTGTGGGTTCAAGTCACACCACTTGTCTTCCACGAAAATGGTAAAAAGAATCATTTGAACGGCTAGGAAATCTAAAAGCCTCTACAAAGATTCTATAGTTTCATTTTGCCTCTCTATACCTTATTTGGCCAAAGTCATTTGAAAGGCTAGGAAATCTAAAAGCTTCTACAAAGATATAGTTGCATCTTGCCTCTCAATATCATATTTGGCCAAAACATCCATCGTGCTGTTTGCTGTCTTCCTAAGATGCACAAGAGAACATTCCATTCTGTTAAACTTATAATTGCATGCACGTGCATGTGTACCTGTTCGTTTGGTTTTCACTTGGGCGACATTGCGCATGGCGAGAAAGTGCTTTGGGCCCTATGGTGGGCCCAAATACATGGGGATGGTTCATTTGAAAGGTCTTTTCACGATGATGAGGTCTGCAAAAAATCAAGTCTATTGGATTTGAAAAATCATGATTTCAAGGGTCCAAAAATTAATAGTTAAAATGGGGCCAGTTTTGGATGGGTTTTAATTTAACGTTGAGATCAACTTTGAATGGGTTCAAATTGGTTATGGATCCAATTCACAGGGGGTAGTCCATGTATGAGGGGGTGTTTGTGGGGATGGGTGGGTCCAAATGCGGATTAACGAAGTCTCACCCATTTGGTGACAATGCTCGGTTGAATACAGATAGATATCACATAGACAGACAGATAAAGAGAGACATGTGGGATCTGTCCATTGAAGCTTAGCATGCATTTGTACACTTCATCTCTGAATTTTGTATAGCCATTGCCAACCTTCCATTTTGGGATCCATGTGTACTTTATTGGACCTATATTCTTGAGTTATTTCGAGTTACTTTTTAAATGTATATATCACTTAGAATTGATCATGTCTCTGTAAATGGTTGTATGTTTAGGATGGAAGTTCTGGAGATGACTTCAATAAAGACTCAATTGAGCGTGATGAAAGGCGGCTTACAGAGCTGGGCCGCAGGACTGTGGAAATTTTTGTCTTAGCGCATATCTTCAGGTAACTTAATGGCCAGCAGTATCTAATAGTAATTGGTGCAACAGCTATAAGTCCTTAATTTTTTCCTGCAGAATTTATAGTCACTTATGTGATGATGAAGGTGGGCTTGATTCAATGGTGCTCCAAGTCTGTTTGGATCCTGTTAGAATATGCACCATGGTAGAAAACCCTAGGAGATGACCTCCAGGGCCATATGGTCTTCTTGACCATGCCCTCCCCAATGTTTGCTGTGACCACCTAGAAACCCAAAAACCAATGAGAGGAAATCACCCACAGAACCAAAACCTCATTCTTGTATCTTTCTAATTTCTATTGCGTTACACAATTAAAATCTTTTACAACCTATATTATGTGTGGGCCCAACTAGGACACCATTTGTAATCCAAAATTGAAACACAATCTTTTAATCAAAGCCATTGATATCAATCCTAGTTTCTAATGGTGGCCATTAAAATAAAACTATTTAAATATCCTAAAGATAATAAAAAGCTAAATATTGTAGAAATAGTCAACTTTAAATGTTGTTGGACTTTGAATTCCCATACATGTGTATAGTAGACCTGCTAATGTTTTCAAGCCACACCTCTACCACTTGCCACTTGTCTTTTGTCTAATGCCAACCCAATTTCCATAGGATCCATGTTCTTGGTTGCATCAAAAGATCACTAAATGTTTCTAAAGATAAATAGGTTTGGCAAGTTAAATGCCTTAGGGCCTGTTTGGTATTCAGTATTTTTAGGTGGAATCTTGGATTTGGTGGAATTTGACAAATTTCTACTCAATCTATTATTTGGAATTTTGTAGATAATTTTTTTAAAATTCTAAAAGTTGTAAGAATTTTGGAATTATATCTCTCTTCAAACCCATCATTTCTAAGGGATCGTTTGGATGTGGGTAAGTAGGAGAGTGAAGGAGATTCCGCTCCTTTCCCCTGTAAGTGTTTTACTAAACAGGGGAAAAGTGGGCGCCTCTTTCAACGTTTCCCTACCCAAGGCAAAATTTGTTTCCCCTTGAAAGAGAGGAGAAACTATGGTTTCTCTTCCTCTTTCCTTGCCCTCAGCTTTCTTCTTTTCTATGATTGCCAAACAAAATAAAGGAGATTCCTCAGCAAGAGAATCCCCTACCTAAAGGAATCCCTTGAAAACTCTCCTCATTCAAATGCAGCCTAAAATTTCACAAGTCCTAAATCTGCTCGATGCCCATTTGTTTGGTAATTGTAACCATGGGCAGTTTTGATCATTTAGGCATCTTAAGTTATTTACGATCGATGACGATGTGAGAACAAAAACATCTTAAGTTCATTGATGATCGTCTTTTTTCCTTCTGATTTGTACAGATCTTTTTGCACCTTTGGTGCCTTTTATTTAATATTATTTCAGTAACCATTTCAAGAAAAAGATGATGTGAGAACAAAAACATGATATTTTGATTTTGTATTTTACATTTATTTATTTTGATAGCTTATGACATTGTTGAAGATGTGAGACATGACAATATATAGTACTCTTACATCTAATATTTTATGATGGTACTAATGTTTTGATTTTTTTATTATGTTTTGTTCTAATATATTTTAATGGACGATTTATGGAATTGCTTATTTCTACAATTTTATAGGCCTTGTATTTATGATGATATTGGGTGTGCATGTGCATGTGTGCCTGCTGGTGCGTGTCCCAAGCATTTGGGCATGCCATGCAGGTAAAACTAGTACCTGTATCCTTTTAATGTGTCCTCCCAAGCATTTGGGCATGACACTCAGGTATCACTGGGTACCTTTGTGTGTGTGTGGTTCATTTGCATGTTCGGTTGCATGTGATAGTCCCATAGGTCCATCTTTGAAAAGTCGTCTTCCTTTCATGTTGCAGCAATAAAATTGAAGTTGCATACCAGGAGGCTGTTGCTTTGAAGAGACAGGAGGAACTTATTCGTGAAGAAGAGGCAGCAGGGCAAGCTGAAAGTGACCTCAAGGCAAGGCGTGGAACTACTGAGAAGGAAAAGCGAGCTAAGAAGAAACAGGTTTCCTCTTTATGTTCTTCCTGGAGTATTTTTTTTGTGAACTCGTGAAACCACTTACCACCACCATCCCCCTTCCCGCTGCTGTCTATTTTCTGCATGAGGACTTAGTTTCTATCATATTTGAACTCTAGAGATCCATGATAGTTGACCCGAGTTTGATGAACTTGGTATTTGTCATGAGACCACTAGGAGACCCTGACCAAATTTTATTTCACGACTGTTTTCCTCTGAAATGTTTCTTGGAGCTTGGGTTGGTATCCATGAAATTTTATTTGTCTCTTTAGTTCTACTTTCTGCTTAAGTGCTTCCATTGTCCATTTCACTCTCTGGGGAATTGTATAAGAATCATATGTAGTCGAAGACTTCATTGAGGTTATCTTGTGGATTCTTGATGTAGGACACGTCGGCTTTCTTTTCTTTTAATTTTTATGTTATTCATTTAGTTCTCCCTTTTCTAATTAGATTAGGTTTCCTAATTAGGTTCCTTAATTTTCTCTGTTTTGGTTTATAAGCCTTATGTGAGATGTAATCAGGGGGAATAATATCAGAGACGGAAGTTTGTTTCCTCTCCTCTTTCTTTTTTTTTTTTCTTCCTCTTCCCAGCTGAAGACGATGATCTCGGCTTGTTTTCTTCCTCCCTGTCTCGGTGAAGACAAAGAGACTCTTTTGTTGGATTGAATAGTCGACTGTGCATCGATCCTGCATCGATTCTTATATACTTCATTGTAAACAGAAATGACAACAAACTTGATGGAACAAATATCTTTAGTAGGATTCACCTGATGCAGTCTGGACGAGGACTATCAAAGCACACTTTTTCACACTGTAGGAATTTGTAACCTGTCTTGAAGTGGTAATTGTCTAATTGTCACTGCAAGCACTCACTAATCGTGTTACTGAGTCTTGCTCATTGAAGCCACATCTATTCTGAGATGATTTTTTGTTAAAAACTTAATCGAATCACCATCCTCATGCCACTACCCCGTCAAATATACTGAAGGCGAAATCCGTAGATCTATCGACTTCCATCACATAGCGCTGCATATCTGCAAATTTTACAGTCCCTAGCCTCTTGACAGCAGACCTTCAAAATGATTGAAAAAGCCTCAATGAAAAGATTGCTACTTGAACATGGATGGAGGCCAATAGATTGTGTTACCGTATACTTGGTTGAAGTTCTATTCTTTTTGTGTCCTTGCAATTTTCTTTTTCTCCTAACTGGCATGAACTCTACATGAAATCTTGTATTTATTTTTGTTTTTTTGAGGACTAAACTAATACCTGCCTTATTTGAATTTATTCTTTTCTATTTTCTGTTATTTTTTGAAGTTCATATGGTGATAATGAAAACAAATCATGCCCTGATTAAATCTAGTTGCTTCTTCATTGCCATTTCCTTGAGAATCTCTGCATTCTACTTAATTGTTTTTGTTCACAAGGGAGATGGGAAGGGCATTTACGAAATGGTGTTCATAAAACCCACAGAGAGAGAGAGAGAGAGCTTTAACTCATGAGTTTTCTCAAAGGCTTAAACTGAGCACATTTATGTTTTGCTCTATTTATTCAGTCAAAACAGAAGCGTAGCAGTCGCAAAGGAAAAGATAGAGGAAGAGATGAAAAATCTGATGTTGTGGAGCAAGAGAAGCAGCAACAAGATGTCCTGTCTGGTAATAGAGCCCTTGTGGACTTCTCTGTGAAGCAGGCACAATCTGTTCTTGAAAAACATACATTGGATGATATATCCGATATCTCTGATACTGGAGATGATATTGCTGAAGCATTTAAACCTGATTTAGAAGATAGAGAGAGCAGCCCTGTGAATTCTGACACAGATACATCAGAAATACATCTGTCCACTGAAGTTAGTAGCAGTGGGACAAACTCCTTACCCATACAAAATGGTGTAGCAGAGAAGAAGAGCCAATCTATTATGGATGATAGTTCCTCAACATGCTCCACGGATTCTATCCCTTCGTTTGTTATGAATGGACCAAACAGAGGCGGCTACATCCCACCCTTGAAAAGCCAAACCTCACCCAGCAGGTAACCTTATGTTTGGTTTTATTTGGTTCCTATATGCACAGCATCGGTGTCATACTTCCTGTGTATCTAAGATATTGTTCATTTTTAGAGGGAAAAACCAGCGTAAACAAAACGCTCGTGAGCGGACTGGTCGGAGCAATGGCAGGGATAATCAGCACTCAGATTCTATTGCTGATGCATGCTGTTTACTTGATTCTACCAGCAGTTCCAGAGGTGATGAACCTGAATCAGAGGCTGTTGTTCTGTCCTTGAAGGATCGGATACATTGGCTTGAGCAACATCTTGTTGAGAAGGTGATTATATTTATCTTTTCTATAGTGGATTTCTTGATAGGGAACACTATCACTTGGGACACTGAGGCTAAGAAAATGTAAACTGGAGATCATGGCATTGGTCAGGTCTAATGTTGCATCTGCATCACTTTGTGCACATATATAAAATATACAGTAAGGTACAAACGGGCATATACAGTGGTGTTGCATATGGGATGAATTTAAGCATGCTTCATTAATTGACTGTTTTAATGAATGACTATGCTTCAAAACATTATTATCAGTCCCTACTGATACATGATATGAACCGGCTGATAGTATTGGTTATCCTTCAACCGGTTTGTACTGGTAAGAATATTCCAGACGAACCAGCTGAGAGTATTTTCTGTATATATTGAATTTGAGTCTGCTCTATCTTGCCTTATTGACTCCCGATAGATGGTATGAGGTACCGTTGACCGTAAAGTCCATGCTCAGTCTTTTCCAATCACAGATTACTGGTCCCGGACTCTAAAACCACTGGATGCCAAGCACCACATCCGACCTCTTCAAACCAATTGGGTACATATTGGCTGTGAACTGATATCCCTATAAATCGACTATCACTGCTTTACAGATGCCGACACTCCATTTGAATACTGTCAGCTACCATCACCTTGAACGCTCGAGCAGGTTGAGTTTGACACCCCAATCTTCTTACGAATCCTTCGTTGAGGAAATTGTGAGTGCTTCCACTATCCACCAAGACAGACACACTTTGACCCTGTATAATGCCCGTAACCCAATGCGAGTTTGTGGTGAACTATAACCCGCTAATGCTTGGATATGTCGGGTGATTATGACAATCCTTCCATGCCTACATCGTCTGCAACACCCTTTTGTTCCTCCATTAATTGGTCAGCTGGATCAGTTGACTCTGAATACAAAAACTTGCTGAGTCTTGTAGCAATGACCGCGGAACGAACTTGTCATTCGCTGTTGTAACAGTCCTTTTTCCTCCTAACTTGCATCTCTGCTTAAGTTAGTTTCTTGAAAGGTATCCTTCCACCATTTTAGTAGGAGCCGAAGCCGTCAGTAGGGTGCTTTGTCTGCTACTGTCCCTGATTACAATTATTTAATCGAAGCCTCTGAAGTTTGTCTTCCTGCAGCCGTGCTAATTCCACTGCCGCCAACTCTTTCGCTGGTCTGAATAGTTTGACTTATGCTTGATTTCATCCTTAAGGCCTCCACTAAAATTGCCCACCAGAGCCTTTTTAGGCCAGCCCTTAACTTGTTTTGCGAGCTTTCAGAGTCAACCTTGTACACTCACAGTTCCAGTTTGTCGGAGTTTTCAAAGGCTTTATCAAGCCTCGTAACCGTTGGGCCAAATGGAACGCACGACGACTTGGTGAATTCCTCCCATTCCAACTTCTCTTTTGTAGCCCTGAACCATTGGAACCATTGTAAGGCTTTGCCTTCTAAGTGGAACGAGGCAAGCAATACCTTGGTTGTCCATTCCCTGATATTTAAAGAATTGTTTGGCGCAGCACATCCATCCTGTCGGGTCCTTGCGTTTGAATCGGGGAAAATCCAAATGGGCATAACGGGTTTGGATCATGCTTTTGCCAGAGAAGCCCCGTGTTGATCCCTCAAACTCCGATTCATTCTGATCCTATCAACCAAGCGTGCTCATTCGGTCGTACTTGGCTGCCAATGCAGCCAAGTCTCCTTGATCTCCCTCATACCACTCGTAACTCTCTGCATGTCCCCCAAGACCCTCTGCACTTCCCCATCTTATCTGGACATACAATCTTCCATAGCCCCCAATCTCATTACCGTCATCAACCTCACTCTGATACCAGCTGATGGGTTCCCAATTCTGGCAGAGTTTCAGTATGGGAAATTCAGTTAAGAAATGCAAGAAAATCTCAAAATGATAATGGCTGGAATCAATTCGAGGTGATTCCGGCCTCCTAGTCAATTGAAGGAAAGAAGGAAATACCTTTCGTCTTTTCTCATTTCGTCTGTTACACATATAAAAGGAAAAAATAAATTGCATTTGTTACATTCAGCGTCTAATTCCATAAAATTGCTGTGCTGCTAGCTTATTCTTTATCTTTGCTAACTGAATGCTAACTGAGAGTCTTCCCGACATAAATTTTTGCTTCATCCTTACCCGTTGACTGCTCTGACCCACTGGTCAACCCCTTTGCTAACGTTTCAATCTCAGCTGACGTCTCTGCTGGGACCACCGAAGTTGACCTTGCTTCTGGTGTCCTATCAGGATTTTCTTAAACCTCCTTGCTCCCAACTTGACTCTATGTATATGTAGCATGTGTTCTAAATTTTGAGTTTCTAAGTCACTCGAGAAGTTTTTTCTTTCAGTATGGGTCATTTATTGCGGTTTTTCTTTTAAAGGTAATGTGAACTAAATATATATAATGTGTCTGTGTGCGAACTATTTCTGAATTTAGGGAAACATATTACGATGCACAGTTGGTTTGAATATTTTTGGTGATGGCTGGTTTTCTCTTCGACGCACATTGAGGTTTTCTCAGAAGTAGGAAATCACATAATCTGAATGTTATTGTTCAACTTTTAACTGCTCTTATTCAGGGTAGTTGTGGATGATAACAGTAGGCAGAAAAGCAGTATCCCACCTAATGCATCTTCTGAAGAAAGGGTATCCCAGTTAATCTGCTTTAATATCGTAGATATTCATTCTGACAAACATCGAAACCACATATGGTCTGGGATATATCCAACTCCCTCACTATTTTATGAGGGTATAATTTGTTTTCAATTGCACAAAAGGCTTGTGCAGCATTTGTGGACTTTATATTCAATATTTCATAGTTTATCATTCTGATCCATCTGGTCCATTTTCACAATATTGCATCAGGAAGAAGAAGTTGTGTCACTGCAACGGAAGCTGAATGTCAAAGACCAGATTGATGTTGATAGACCTAAGCAAAAAACAGCAGAAGCATCATCCTCTACAAGCAGTCCTATTAGAAATATGCCCTCGAGTTCACAGACAAAACAAGCTTCTGTTGAGAAAACAGCTGTGGCTGTACCTGTTCCAGCTAGGGAGGCATCTTCAAACAGCTCAACCCAGAATGAGAAAGTGGTTCCTGTCTCAACAACGTCAGCTCCAATCCCTGCTGTCTTAGAAAAAGAAGTTAAAAAGCCTGTGACTCCATCAAAGGTGGAGGTTGAGAAACCGGTGACTCAGCAAGGGTCTAACATGTCAAGGCCCTCAAGTGCCCCTGTTATCCCAGCACCAAGGCCAAATGCTCCTGTTGCCTCTGTTGTTCAGACTGCACCATTGTTATCACGGTCAGTAAGTGCAGCTGGGCGTTTAGGGACTGATCCGTCATCTTCAACTCAAGGTTACATACCTCAATCCTACAGAAATGCCATAACGGGCAGAACTGTAGCTGCAACGACAACCGGTTTTGCTCCCCGTCCTTCTGGTTCCTCTATTCCATCCCCACCCTATTCTCAACCCCCTTCTGCCTTCTCTTCTTTGTCCATGAATTCACCTCGAAAATCTGCTAGGAATGATCAAAGCTCTGTCAAGTCAGGCCTTGCTTTCGGCAGTGTGGCGCCAGCAGCACTGCATAATCAGCCCCAGTGGATTGAGCACTCACGTCAGGAGGGGAATGGTATAGTGCCATGTGATCCTCATCTTCTGAACGGACTTCAAAGCTTTGATTTGTATGGTTCAGATGGCAGTGGGCCACGGACATTCTATGCTAATGAGGTGTCATTAAGTGCACCTCCACGTCAGGTGCAAGGTCTACCAGATGAATTCCCCCACCTTGACATAATCAATTACTTGTTTGATGAGGAGCACAGCATTGGAAAGGCAGGGAAGCCAAATCCGGCATTCCAGGGTGCTAATAACAATAGGTGTCAACACCATCTGAACCGGCAGTTAACATTTTCGGGTGATGTGGGGGTGGCTGATGTGGGCCCTGCTGCCAATAGTTGCAGGTTTGATCGGCCAACAAGATATGCTGATGATGGAGTTGGGAGTATGTACAGCCCTTCCAGTGGATCTCATGAGAGTCTTAGGGATGTTGGCCCCCATGTTGGTCTGTCAGGTTACATGAATGGGCAGATAGATGGGATGGTTCACAACCAGTGGCAAATGAATGGTCCTGATCTGTCATTACTCAGCATGGGAAATGCAGAGGGCGATGGGTACCCGTTCCCTCTACCAGATTACTCAAATTTGCCATGTGGAGTGAATGGGTACTCTGTATTCAGGCCTGCAGGCAGACACTGAAGTCCCATGATGGAGGTCCCTTGCAATTAATCGTCATTGTCAACCGTAATAATGTGTTTTGAGGAAATTGTCGGTCTCAGCTTTGGAGTGAGGTGTAATCCTTTTATAACATTTTGTAAAGAGTGATTCTGCTTTCATTTGCTTACAGGTCTGTTTCTCGCTCCCATGTATTTTCTTTTGTGTCCTACTGACCCTGAAACGGGGCTGTTGATTCCGTTGAAATTCCCATCTTGTGGTAGAATGGCTGTGGCAGGATGAATTCATGGCTGCTTCAAGCCGACCCATGCCATCTCAGTTAGTATTGGTGGTAGGTCTTAAGTAATGATTCTTAGATGCCCCCCCGTATTGAATAAATTCTACACTTCCAATCCAGCAAGATAAAAAAAGGAACTGACTTTTTACTTAGCCATATTTAGGTGTACAAGGGTATGTGGATGCCTTATTTTTCCCTTAGAGAGAATTTTTTTTATTTTAAAAAGTGTCTGTTTGATTGCGCTCATGTTGAGGGCAATAACCTCTTCTGGTTGTCAGTTCTCTTGTTGGGATCAACTCGAGGACTACTCAATCTTCAGAGAGAGAGCAAATGTTGAAAAATTATACAAAATTTTATGCCAAATTAGTTTGGATAATGAATTAGGATTCAGGGATTGGACCGGATGAAAAAGTACTTAGATTTAATTTTAAGGCATTTTTTTTAACAAATTTTTTTTTTTTCATATATATTATCATTTAATTGGTGAAGTACGAGAAGTATTTTTCCTTTATACAAAATGGGAGTGCTTTAGTGACAAATTGAAAGAAAGTATTTGGACTGACCATTCTCAGCTCGTTATGGGGTGAACAAAGCTGAAAAAGAGAGAGGTTAAGATCCTACTCAACCCAAGACTGGACTTTGGACTTAGTCTGAAAACATATATGCGTTGAGATGGTGAACACAAATCTCAAATGATTTGATGAACATTCAGGAGATGTCAACCACAGACTTAGCTCCCAAACAGATACAACAGCCTATTTTGTGTGTCATCCGTGTCATCTGTAGGATCTCAATTTTGGCAGGGTTTTAGAGAATTCTGTTTCATTGGTATCTTCAATAAAAAATATTTAAATAATTTTTTAATAAAGAGATCAAGGAAGGTGCTTTAAAGTATTATGTAGAAGTTTATTTTCAGAGAATTCAGATGCTTTACTTTTTTTTAAGACCAAGTATCCAAGTGTCCCATCTGGATATTAATTCAGATTCTTTAAGTAGGCCTCCTCCCTTAGCAGATGTGGATGCAGATTTTGAACCATTCTAAGGTTAAAAAAAAAAAACCCAACTTCTATGTTGCAAGATTTTTAACCATTTGTTCACTTTAATGATTGCAAGCTTTTCTAATGTCATCTCACCAATGGTGCTGATAGCAAGCTAGGACTGTACATCATTATAAATATTTGACTGGGTTACTCATGGAAGGTTGGAATTTAATTGTGATTAATGTTGATGTGGATTTTAGATTTCTTATTTCGTATAGACATCACTGTAAAACTCATCAATCGTCGTGAGACAAGTTAGTTTTACCCTATTAATGGTGGTTGTGCCTGATAGTAATTCAACTTAGTACAAGAGGAACCATTGATTCAATGCACCTATCATCTATCAGAGCCACTTTGTTAGATAAGTTATAAACATCAATTGCTTATAACTAAAATTTTTAAATCTTTATATTAGAAAAAGTCAAATGGCAGTATAATTTAACCTAGATACAACTTGCAAAACCATGTTTGATCCTCTTAAATATTAGAGCAGTCTCGTGAACTAGTCTCGTTGGAATTTTCTACTCACCCATTCACATGTACTGCATTATCTTCACTGTTCAAGTGGTGGGGCATGGAAAGGGATGGGTATAAATTAAATGAGGTTCAGTACAGCATAGTGAGAAACTGACGTCCTTTAAAGTATGGCAATAGAAGACAATTATTTTCTTTTCCTTTTTTAAATTCTCAATATTGTAATTAGTTAATTTTGTTGCCCATATAGTCTAAAGAAATGTGGTGTAAGACAGGGAGGTAGAGTTACATTAACCAACCGACTGTTTCTATATAGGATCAATATATCACACAGACGAAATAGCATCACCAGTCAAATATTTGCCAATATCTACAATCTCTTGAACTCTTAAACAAGGAATAAAGTTTTGACAATGGGAGATGAGGTATACCAACCAATCAATGCTTTCTATTTTTGCAATGCCTTCGTAAAGGGAAAATTTACAATATGTATGAAAAATCCCCTGTTAATTTGAATAACAAAATATAAGTGATCACTCAACCGTTTCTCTTAGATGTTGATGAATCCTCATCGCTGGAACAATGAACATCGTTAATAGAAGTGGGAGTGTTCTCAACCTCCTCAATAACCATACATACCTCCATCCTCTGAGGTACCAAGGTGAACTTTTCCTCCATCAACATTAGTTACAGTAGACCTAGATTCATCATCAACATTGTGATCAACTTTTGCTCTATCGCCATCTACAAGGTCCTGATGGTTGATCTCAGTGACAAGGACATCAGCAAGTGAAACAGGGATATTTGAGCTATCCTTTTCTTGTCTTGACAATGGAGTAGGTAACAGGACCACCAAGCGAGAAACTGAACTCTGAGCAAGCTTCCTGCTTAAGTGCTCAATACCTTGACTAGCCCCGGTAGGACTACTTGATGGATCTGCATGATTACTTGTAGATTGGTGAGTTGACTCACCTGACAAAAATGATTCACAGAGGGACTTATAAGCCTTAAGTTCTCTTTCCTGCTGAGAGATGGTAGACTTGAGATCTTGGATCCGGACATGAAACTCCATATCATGAGAACGCTGTAATTGTGTTTCTGGTCGAGAGCTGTCTACCTCTCTGCCAGCCATATAGTTAGCAAGGACACCGTGGATGTGTGATATGATCTTAGACGACAAACCTTTTTCAATGGATTCTCGTAAGTGTAGGATCTCCATATCCTGAAAAAAATATCAACATCATAAAACAAATGATCATGAGATGTCAAAACTATAGTTCACAATCAATAACCCCATTCTTCAAATCCAAAGTTTCCTTGGAGCAACTTTTGAAATTGAAGCTTCCTTCACCTATAAGAAAGTTGGGCTCCAAACAGGAAAAAAGAAGAGTCAAGAAAGAAAAGCTGTAGTATGTACCAAGGCATCAAGTTGGGACATGAACTCCTTCGTTGTTTGCTCACGCTCTGCTACAACTACCCTCTACAAAAACAAAGTAGAACATGAAAATTAATTAAAAAAAAAGAAGAAGGAAAAACAGTGTTGAGAGCTGTTCATTTAGTTTAATAAGTGACAGCAGTGCTTATAAAAAGAAGATGATGGGAAGAAGGAAAAGAAATTAATTTGGGATCATAAAAGCTGAGTCTAGCAAAAAACTGCGCTAGAAGGCATGCAAATAAGCTATTTAGTTTTGATTACAACAAAAAAGAAAAAAGAAAAACACTATTAAATCTTTAAGGGAATGCACCAGAATAGTATGATAAATGTCACACCACAAGCAAGAAGAACCCCCCCTCAAGATGGAGATGAATGCCAATCAAATGAGTCATTTCTTTACATGCAGTCCCAACATCATTTAGGCCAAAAGAGGAATCTCCTCTCCACTTCTTTGTGATTTGAAGTTAAATTAGAATATATATATATATATATATATATCTATCAATTTGCATCTCTTTTTCTTTTGCATGTTCTTCACCTCAATCTGTCTTCTTTACAAAGAAGGTTAAAAAAAAAAGACAATTGTGAGTACTGCTTAGAATTTAAATTGAATGGAAGTACTTGGTAGGATAAGTGGGCCATCAGCACCTCTCAAATATCAAAGCTCAAGGCTTGCATCAGCTCATGCTCTTACTTGATTCAATAATCCAGCATTCCATAATGTGATCATTGTTGAGATATATTTAGATGATTTAGATTTTAGTATATTTAGTTACTAAGGTTGTATTTCCCATTTTAGGGCTTTCTCCTTTATTTGATTTTACCTTCTTTATTTGTATTATGTTTTCCCTATAAATATAAATCATAGGGTCTCTCCTTGACGAATGAAGACACAACAAACTCTCTCTATTCCTCTTCTATTTCCTATTCTGATTTTCAACATGGTATGCAGAGAAAGGTTCGATCATAGGTTCTGACTCAGATTCAACACTTCCTTCTCTCCCTCTGCTGGTGATAATTTTTCGGTAGAGGGAGGAGCCATACATTCACTCTACCACCTCCTTCTGTCTGCCTCACAAAAAAAAAAAAAGAGGAAAAATCTTCTGCTACCTCTCTTCTATGTTTTCTGCTGCATCGGTTTAAAAAAAAAAATCCACTGCCGCTGCCTCTCCTTCTTGGCCTTTGGTTAGTTGATTGAAAAATCTTCTGCCGGTGGGACCCTACCATACCCCTTCCATTTTTTTTATGGTCTATCCATCTGTACCATCAGATCTATGATCTGACTTGCGTGGGACTCTCCTCTATCCAGCCTTTGTTGTTGCTATTTGGGACGCAGACAACCCATTTTTCTTGTTTTTTTTTTTTCCTTTGATCCACAGGGATCCTGCCTTCTGCACCTTGGCTCCTACACTGCCCTAGTCGCCCCTGGCCCACCTATCTACACCTAAGGTAGACCTAGGGTTTCGGTCAAGGGTGGGGCCCCTTTGATTGATTTTTCTGCAGTGCATCTCTGCTACCCAAAATCCATTTTTTGGGATATTTTCTGCTAGATCTGCCGGCTCTTGGTTTGTATCTCCATCAAACCAACACTATTTTTGTCGTCCCTGCCTTGGTTTCCATCTCACTAGGGCTGCAACTCGTGTTGGGTTTCAAATTCTCAACCCGACCCAACCTGAATTTTGAATCCATTTTGTCCTAATTTTAGCCAAATCGAGTCGGGTTAACTTGTAAAATCCTCAACCTGACCTGGCCCAAATTCCATGCAGGTTTTTGTCTTCTCAACCCGACCCGAGGTGACCCGAAATTCTCAACCCGACCCGCATGATTTCTCAGGTTGGGTTTTGACCTGACGGAGTTGCAACCCTACATCTCACCTAGTGGGCCCTCCCTTCCATCAACGGTGGCTCCCCCTTTTCCATCCTTTTGTTGCTGCTTGGGACTTTCACCAGTCTTTATTTTTATTTTTTTTGAATTTTTTTTGCAAAGCTCTGCAGTTCTTCACAAAAGACAGCTTTCCTCCCTCTCTCTTGTGTCGCCCATATCTACCCTTTGGCTTCCTTGCAGGTGCTTCACTCCACATCCTTGGTGGGGCCCTCAGATCTGCTGCTCTTTGGGTTGCTGCTTGTACAGCCAACAATGCTGTAGTATTTTTTTCTTCAGCCAGATCCTAGTATGAATAAATAAACTGCTCACTCCCTTCCTTTTGTTTGACAAATGATCCCCCATTTGCCCCCAAGATCTGATTCTCCAGACCTCTCCTTTTAGAGACTATTTTTCCTTGCATTTTGTGGGTGGTTCATAGGGTCATATTTGTTTATTCTCTTAGATCTGTAGTCTTTCTTCAAATTTGAATATATAATTCCCACGACTCTACAGTCATTTGTATGGCATGATTTTGAGTTTTAATGCCAATGGAACCCTCTGAGACCTATTCTTTGTTCTTGTTGAATGAAGGTTTAAGTTTTTCTCTGTTTTACTGTTCCTGCCCACGTTAATGTTCCTCGCCGAACTTCTACATCTTCTTCGGATCAATTTCTCTTTACGACGGACTTTTGTAGCGGATTTTTATGCCTATCAGCGTTTCTTCCCTTTGCAACTAGCACTTTCCAGCACCAGATCTGGCCACTGGAGCATTTTCTGCCTGCGCTATGCTGTTTTTTGGAGAACTTTACCTCTGTACGGTAGTGTTGCAGCTTTGCTGTTTCAAGAAATGAGTTTCTATCATTCCTTTTCCAGTACTTGTTCCGGTACATGCTGTCCCAGCTGGTTCTAGTTTTGGCTTTTCTACTTTGATCGGGCTCGATTTTTGGAGATTCTTGTTGATCTGCTTTTGCTCCATCAGAAGGCATCACCATTGGATCGTCAAGTTGAATATGTTCAACCTCAAGTGGGACCCCGGGGGGGGGGGGGGGGGGGGGGGGGGGGTGGCGGCGTGTGTGGAGGAGGGGGGTGTGGTTGAGATATATTTGGATGATTTAGATTTTGATATGTTTAGTTACTAAAGTTGTATTTCCCATTTTAGAGCTTTCCCCTTTATTTGATTTTACCTTATTTGTATTATGTTTTCCCTAAATATAAATCATAAGGTCTCTCCTTGATGAAGGAAGACACAACAAACTCTCTTCTCTTCTCCTCTCCTATTTCCTATTCTTATTTTCAACAATCATGGCCTAGTTGATGCTTGGAGAAAAACCATACAATTTGAATTCATTATATAAATGGATTAAGAAAGGGTGGATAACAAGATTGGATGAACACCTTGATAGAATAAAAACATGAAAATACCATGCTAGGTCGTTGCTAGAAATGTGAAATGGCAGTCAAAAAGACTCTCAATGGAAGCTAGACAGAAGACAAGAAAAAGTAAATGAATTAGTTATGAAGTCATATGGAAATTGGAGAAGATGAAGAGAGAATCTAGGGGAATTTCCACCAACAATTACTTGTGGGAAAAAGAAAAGAGAAGGCTATGGAAACTAAGACAAAGTACAACATAATAAGGCCTGGTTTCTAACTTCAAGAGGTACTACACCTAATTATCCATAAGGTTTTGGCTTAGTCACATTTGAACAAGCGACTACATGTACTCTTTTTCTGTTGTCTTTGTCCCCAAAAGAAAATTCCTAAAAAGTTGTTCCAACTTCCTAACAATCCCTATGGGCATCTCATATATGGACATATATAAAGAGATTACCCAACACCTATAGAGAGGTAGTTCCTTCCCCATCCCGCTAATATTCTCTCCACTGTCTCCACTACAGGGGCCCTGAATCTCATGGACCACAGGTTTCTCCCAATCGGAAAGCCTAAGTATATGAAAGGTAATTTTCCTGTTCCGCAACTCATCTCATCTGCTAAGCTCCTAAGTAAGGAGTCCTCGATACCAATCCCAATTAAGGTCTTTTACCTAAGTTTATTCTAAGTTCGAAAGCCAATTTGAAGCACCTTAATACCACTTTATACCCCAAAACCTCTTCTCTATTTGGTTGGCAAAAGAACAAAGTATCATCCACAAACTATAGGGGGGATAACCACGGGTTTAGTCGCCGCCATTGAGAATCCCCTATGAATGCCCCAAACGCTAGCCTTTTCCACTAGTTTATTTAGACTTTCTCCTACTAGTGTGAAAATGAAAGGGGATAAGGGGTTACCTTGCCTAAGTCCTCTAATAGCTACAATAAGTTGATTTGGGGAGCCATTAACGAACACAAAGTAGGTAGAACCCTCCATGCGTGCTCTCATCCACTTCTTCCACTTAGGATAGAAACCCATTCTAACAAACTAGTAATTTGCGAAATTCCAGTCTACATAATCGTATGCTTTCTCCATGTCAATTTTGAAAATAAATCCAATGTTTTATCCTTTAACCTCATGTGGACCATTCTCCACAAAGGCTCCTTGGGACTCCCCCGATGATCTCCAGGGGAACCTTTTTCAACCTACCTGCTGGGGCTTTAGCCAATAGTTTATATACATAACCTATTAGACTAATGGGTCTATAGTGTGATAGCTCTGACGATCCTTCCTTTTTGGACAAGGGTAATGAAAGAATTTTTCAAACCCTAGTTGATGATGCCGCTCTTATGAAATTCGTTGAAAACCTTGATAAAGTCTGTGCCCACTGTAGCCCAATAGGATTTAATATTCCTTTTAGAAGGGAGATGCTTTTCCTTCCTTTCAAAATGGGCAGGATTAACCTGCGGACACTTGCCTTTTAGCAAAGTCCCATTGAGACCATTTATGGTTTTCTCTACCTGCACTCCGTTTACCATCCTAACAAAACTAAATACTCTACCTGCTGGTTCCTTCTTTTGGGAAATGATGTCATCCCTCATCGTTCCCCATTTCCTGAATAACCCCAGCAACCAGCTCCGGGTCGTCAACTCCGGCAAATTTGCTACGAATAAGGTGATTAAGGCATTCCCCTCCAACGAACGGTGTCTCCTACTGGCCACCTGTCTCCACCTTCCCTTGTCACGATTGCCCGGACCCCTTGCTGATCCTTCTGCTGGCCCTGTCGATTACCATCATCCCTCTCCTGGTGCGCATTCTCCTTCCCTCCTTCCCTCGCCATGTTAGACTTCTTTGTTTAAACTGGTTTCCACTTCCATGTAATCTCGACCTTTCTGTTATGTTACCTTTCCGTTATGTTACAAGTATTCATTCTTGAAAATTTTAACTTTTGTTTACATTTAAAAGTCAAATTGTTAGCACATCGATGGGAGTAGTGGTTATAATAGATTATAGGATACATACCAAGATAATGCAAGTAAGATTAATTGAATATAATGAAATTACCTTCAACTGTTCCACCTCTTCTGTTAAGGAGTCAATCTTTTCAGCGACTTGGACATAAATTGCGGCATCTTTGACCATAGGAGATGCATGTTCGATAACTCTTCTAGCAGCCTCGCGTTCCTTGACAAGCATTGCATTTGCCTCATCGACTTTATTTTGCATGGCTTGAAGAGAGTTCTGCAATTCTATTATCTCCTTGTCTTTTACTTCTTCCATGTCAGTCTGTTACATCACTTGAAAACTTAGTAGAAGAGCACAATTTGTATAATGGTTTCGCAATCATTTTTTAAAATGTTAGTCTATCCAGTGCACCACAATCAAGTTAATCAATAAATAAATAATGGCAGAATCTGGAAGACATCTATTATATGAATCAAGTGCAGCCTACGTGTTATGTTGCTATGTTGGTGAATGACAATCATGTATGGGTCTCCCCATATGAAGATTTTTTTTTTTTTTTTGAGAAATTCTTTTCACTATAATTTTGAGAAATAAAAGAGAAAATAACTTGTACTTTTTCTTTTTTTCTTTTTAATTTTATATGTGGAAAACCGCATGATACACAGCATAAAACCCCCATGGGTGAGCCCACTACCTCTAAGGCACACCAAGGTTAGGACATGGGGGCTCGAACCCGTACGAAGATTATTTGTGTTGGGTTTTCACTTTTTTAAGAATAGATTTGCCACTCTGTAGAAATTGAATTACCCTCAAGTGTGTCTCCAACTGCAAACGCCATGTGAGTTCTTCAACCTGTTTTTCAAGCATCTTCCTTGCTTTTTTAAGTGCACCTGATTCTCTTGCAGCCTGTCAAAATCAGTTGCTAAGATATACTCAAAATTGATGGTAAGAATTGAGGGCATGAGACATGTTCAGGGGAAGCTGAATTAAGCATATAATATGACAGTATATAGTCACTGATAAGATTTGGAAATGGACATGATGTAGAAAAAATTGACAAAGCACATCAGCCTTATTTGAACAACAAATTAATTTTATGTCTATGTCGGTATATTTAGAGATGCTAAAGTTAGTTACATAATGCAGATATGAATGCAAGTACCCATTCACCCTAACATTTCACCTTTGGCTACTTTATTTAAAATTCTTATTGACGTTTTGCTTTTAGCCCCAGATAGAATTCTGAGACACATTTAACCACCTTGAATGATCAACCTCATAGTCTTTATGCCAAGGCTATAAATGTGAACAACAAATTGTCCTATTGAATGATTGACCCAAGATGATGGATTTGAGCCTAGCCTTTTAAGTAAGATCACATTTTGAGTGATCATAACTAGTTCAATCTTATCCGGTTGAAAACATATATAAGAAATCTAGGTCCTCTACGAGCCTAATAAGAAACCCAATTGTGGGGCTCAGTTGGCTGCATTTGGTAGACAACCAGAAACAACCCTTTTACAGAGAATTAGAGGACTACAAGTGTGGTAGGAACTAGGAAAGGGGGAGACCTTAAAGAACTAGACTAGAGGGGAAATAAAAGACATGATATTATCTACATTCCTAGAGAATATGGTCTTTCATAGAGCAACATGGAAACATAGAACTCAAAATTGACCCTGGATATATTGGAAATGGCTAATGAAAGTAAAGATGATGATGACGGGATCTAAACATGGATTGAGATTGGGGAAAAATTAACCAAAGAAGAAATTTGTGATAATTGATTTTAGAACCACAAGGTTTGAACTTTCACAAGTACACTATTTGTCAATTTATATACGAATTCATGAGAGCTAGGGTACTTTAAGAGTTTGGATTATTGATGGGGCCTACAAAAAATTCATTAATTTCCTTGCATGTGGTAGTATGTTTGCATGTGGACAGTGGAATGGTGAAATAGAACTGGAAATGCCAACCCTAGATGATAGATTCTTTGTGTAATGTGCAAGTCTGTTGGTAGCTCATCATGGAGACCATCAAACTATCCAAAATAGGGGTTACTAAATCATCCTAGCCCTTGATTTTTAAGATCAAAATAAAACCACTGGACATCAAACTAGGTAGGATGTAGAACTGAAAAAACATCATTTTAAACAATTTGGATTTAACACTGAATGATCCAACATTAGGCTTGTACACCTAGGCAGACAAACTACCTAGGCGTATATAACAGTTCCCTTTTAAGAGAATTCTCATGAGACCTTCATGCAAACTTTTGCTTGTGGGGGCCCATAGTGGACCCATTTTCCCTCCACACCCACCTACCCTGTGAATTGCACATATACCCAATTTGACACCAATATGACTTTTACAACTTGTTGATCTAACCCAATAAATCTCCATTGTAAGATAAAGTTGAAATTTTGAGGGCTTAAAAAATATGGCTATACTTATCTAAGAAATTTTACATACATCATACATAAGCCAAGACCTTTCAAACTATAACACCCCGGATTTTCCTTAGATTATAAATATATTGGATTGATCCATTTGGATTGCGATTTAATGGAATTTTGAAATTAAAAGTTGAAATGGGTCAATTACCCAATTATGACCCAAATAGGTTAATTACCCAATTATGACCCAATGGGTCATGGGTGAGCTGAATTTTAAGTAATTGGGTAAGTTTAATTAAATTAGTTGAAATGGATAATTAATGCATTAAAGTCCACCTCATCAAGTGAGGTGGCATGTAAATGAAGTGGCACTGCCAAGTGGCATACATGTCATCACATGAGAGCCAACTAAGCATGAATGCCACATCATCAAGTGACATGGCCAAGTGGGACCCCAAGTGCCATGTGGCATGGTCGACCATGTCATGGGTTGACTTGGTCAACCACAAGTGATTCAAGTCTTGAGTTGACTTAAGGATTTATTTGCTTGAGTTGAGTTGAGAAGGTGAAGGGGTGAGATGGTTGGCTTGCCTAAGTACATTATACTTAGACACTAGGGAAGCCAAAGGATTCATTGGGAAACCAAGGGGTCTCTTTGGTTTAAGCCAAAGGTCTCCTTGGTTAAACCAAGAGTCTCATTGGTTAAGACAAACCATAATAAGAGGAATGGGATAAGTTTTAGTCTTAAACATAAAAACCCAAACCAAGGGGCACTCCAAACCTCTTGGCCGATCCTTCCTCTCTTGAACAAGAGATCTCTCCACTTCTCTCTCTCCCTCTCTCCCATCTCCACCTCCATACACCTAAAGCTTTTGAAGAGCAAAGAAAGAAGAAGAAGGATTAAGAAAGAAAAGACAGATTTAAAAGAAAAGAAGGAGACTGAAGTAAGGTATGTTTAAGATTTAATAATGTAGGAATGAGTCTAAGGAAACCATAGGTTTGGCCATGGTGTGGCCGAACCCATGGGTTCCATAATTGGTTGGGATGGATGGCCAATTTGTTATAAGGCCATGGAGTTGGAAATCCATCCAAAGGATGGTTATGGGATTGAAACAAAAGAACCCATGCTATGATAATAATATGATTGAATAGAATCAGATGGGGACTGATTTTAAGGGTTCAAAATCACTAAATTTAGGACTGGTTGTTGACTGATCTTTAGATCAGTTACTGGCTGATTTTGGATCAGTTTTAGGACCAGTTAATGGCTGGTTTTTGGGGCTGGTTTCCAGCCTTCAAACTATTGATTTTGGTGTCTGATTTTAAGACAGTTGCTGGCTGATTTTGGATCAGCTTTAGGACTAGTTAATGGCTGGTTTTTTTGAAAGATTTTCAGTCTTTAAATTGTTAAATTTGGGGACTGTTTTGGCTAGTAAAAGCTGCCACAGATGGGACTGATTTTCAGTCTATAAATTGTTAAACTTGGAGACTGTTTTGGCTAGTAAAAGCTGCCACAGATGGGACTGATTTTCAGTCTATAAATTGTTAAACTTGGGGATTGTTTTGGGCTAGTAAAGACCCACCATGGTGGTTCGGCCATGATGTATGGCCGAACCCTAGCCTTGGCTAGTGGATAGGTTAAATTTATTAGGTTAAGTACTGAAGATGGAATCCATGTTTTAATGTGATTAAGGATGGATGATTTATATGGATCACTTTGTTTAAAATAACATAAAGATTAAAAGGAGGGTCAAAAACCAAAAGATAAGGTTCAGCCATGTTGTATGGCTGAACCCCATTGATGGTTTTCAATGGACATAAACACATAAAAAGGAAAGAAATTGGACATGGCCAAACCCCATTGAGGGTCTTAAACGGGTTAAGGACAAGGAATGCATAAATGCGTTGGGAAACGAACATGGAACTTAGATGGAGATAGGGATGATGAAATTGAAATGGAAAATCAAACTAATATGTATGTTTGAACTTGATAAGGTAAAGAGGTCCGCAAAAGGATTGCGATTCGTCTCACGTGACCATTGGCGTTACCCTTGCAAGATAGTAAATCGTACATTGGTAGGATTCATACCTTATTGAGAACACAATGGAATATCATATGATACTGGTTTTTACTTCAAATATGATAATTACTTTGATTATACAAATTGTGTATGTTTATAAACTGATTTTTCAAATGATGTGATATGTTTTAAATGAAATGGCATCCTTGTATACATTTCGTCATGCATGGCATGGGAGGGAACATAGGTGACCAGCAAGCCAAGTTCTGAGCGGTCCGGACATGCCTTGGGCTTGAGACTAGCTTGCATTAAAGCTGTGAATTATTGAGATTTGGCCTCGTCCATTTGAAAGGAAAGGTACGGCGTATTGGTCAAAGAGCTCTTAGGTAGGCAATCCCGAAACCCTATGCAAAGGGAGGATTCCACACTCCATAGGTAATCCCGATTAATATGTGGATGGGTATATAGTGCCCTGGTGGTTGCCGCCTCAAACACTGTTGACATAATTGGCCAAGGAAACTGTTTATTGATTGATTTATGATTGGATATGGATATGGGTGTTGGGTGAGAGATCATTGGCATTGACACCCATGACATGACATATAAGTAAGCATGATTATGATATGGACATCATGCATTGTTTTTACTACTTATGAGATATTTTGCAAATGTGATATGATGTATGTGCCCTTAATTTATATTACTCCTATGTGTACCATAACCCTACTTGGAATACCTACTGGGCATGTTGACTAATGCCCTACTTCTACCCTATAGATGATGGACCAGGAAATGCCAAGGAGAAGGATGTAGGACCGGAAGGAAGCCAAGCGTAGGAGCTTGGGATATTGAAGTTTAAATTACTAGTTTTGTTTTCAATGATATATTTGGGGACTTGCATTTTGGTTTGTAATAACTTAGACTATTTTGGGACACCTTAGACTTATTTGCTATGGTTTGATAATCTTAAGTTTTATTTGAAGATATATGGTGATTGGTTTTCCTTGTCATTTGATGACATGAATATGAATAATATCTTATTCATATAGATAATTCTGCAAGTATTTAGAAAAGCGTGTGAAGTGTTTAATTGGACTTAGTCCACGCACACATAATGGTGGCCAGTTAAGGGTTGGGTTTTGGAAACTCGGACTTGACTCGCGTCGTGACGACCCGCTCTCTCTCACTTATTTAAAAAAATACATATATACTTTGATTTTTGGCGAGTGGAAAAGGGTGGGGCGTTACACAAACCCAACAATTAGTGTGGGCCTAGGTGGTGCCCATTGGGTTATGTGCACGGAATTCCGTGAGAATGATTCTTTACGGATCTACATGATATATAGAGAAGTTAATATCGACACATGTGGATGTAGTAGAAAAAAACTATGCCCCATTCTTTGAACTAATGGTAGGTGTCCATGTCATTTACATCACATCCGTGCTACAACCTTTTTAAGGTAACTTTTCAATTGTTTTGTCCTTGTGTGTAAAGTGGAATAGGTGTTGACTACAACTAGGTTTATTGTAGTTTTTCCAATATATATGTATAGGCACAATTCAATAAAGTCGAGTGTAGTTGAAAAAAATCTAAACCTTGTTGGTAGGTATCAATGTGATTCACATTACTATCACCTTCTTCAAAGTAACTTCTCAAGTATTTTGTCCTTTTGTGTGATGTGGAATGGGATGTTGACTACACCCAGGTTTATTGGAGTTTCTGTATATAGGAGCTCTCCCCTAAGAATGAGTGTGCACCAAGTTTGGTGCAAATGGCCAATGGGTGCCACTTGGGCCCACATAGATGCTGGGTTTGAGAGGCCTTGGCTTTTATATGATGCCTATAAAATTTTATTTTCATTGGATAAGAGAAGTTATGTTTTTTAAGGCCCTCAAAATTTCACATTTACCGAACAGTGGAAATTCATTGAGTTAGATTGATGGGCTTTAAAAGTCAAATTGGTGTCAAATTAGGTATGGGTGCAATTCAGGGGAGTAGGTGGGTGTGAGGGGGGAATTGGATCCATTCGGTCTATTATGGACCCCCAAGTCAAAGTTTGTATGAGTATATTCACATACATATACATATACATATACATACATATATTAGTGGCGACCCCACAAACTAGTTTGCCTAAGATTGGTGCAAACTCTCCGATGGCCCCACTTGGGCCTATATGGACATGTGGGTTTAAAAGACCTTAGCTTGTATAAGGTACCTATTTTTTTAGCGGTAACAAGATAAAATTTCATTAATAAGAAAAGGAAAGTACAAAATCAAGGAAAAAAAAAAACCATAAAAGGGTTTAAGAGATGTAAACCCTTAGTGAGAGTAAAAAATATCATCGGTATGTCCCGAGAGAATGTCTCCAAAAGTACAAAAAACCAATCCAACCCAACCCATAAATACAACATGGATGGAATCACAGATGGAAGAAGCCATATCAATTCTGTATTTCGTAAAAAAAATCTACAACTCCATTGGTCGATCTGTTGGTTTGCAAGAAAGATACCTCTCGACCAATGAGTAAAGCCTTTATGTCCCTAACAATTGTTGTTAATCTCCAGGGAGGTCGTTTTACTCCCGTAAGCCATTAAACTGCATTTATCGAGTCACTTTCAATTAGTAGTTCTCTCGCCCTAGGGAAGTTCATATAGTCAACGCTCTCCTAATGCTAAGAAGCTCTGCTTCATTTGATTCTTTCCACCCAATTGGTTCGAAGAAGACAACTGAAGGGTTTCCAATGTGATCCCGTAGGACTCCGCCTATTCTTGCCGGCCCCAGTTTTCCCCCAGCTGCAACATCTACATTGAATTCAAAAGTGTCCTATTGTGGGGGCGACCAGGTGCTCACCTTTTTAGTCCTTCTAGGACCTCTCGACAAAAAACCCTCCCATGATTGATAAAAATCTGTAATTTTTGATCCCTTGAAATCCCTCCCAGATGAGATCCATACACAAAGCCTCCAAATACGTAACTAAGGGAACCATTTTCCACCAATGCTTGGGTCTTCTTTGGAAAAGGGCCCAAGCCCCAACGAGAAATGAGGGCTTTAAGAGAGAGAAGCAAAGCCCACAAATAGGAAATGAGGACTTTAAGAGAGAGAGAGAGAGAGAGAGAGAGCTCACGAATAGGTTATTTTAAGGCTGTTTATATGATCTTGGAACAAATACAGTGTTCTCTTTTGAATTATGGTTACAATCTTCATTTTAGGCAAATTCTCTCTTCATAGATTTGTATATTAGTTGTTTTATTTGTTCAAGTTGACTGCTATTCACTTTCCCCTTAAGTGTGGAATTTTGGGCACTCATTATCTATAGGTCAGAAAACCACAATTATGTAATACAGATATAGAGGTATTGACATTAATATTTTATGCATGAAGTAAAATGCATTCGTTAATGGGACTGGGACTTGTTTTTATATCCAGCATCCTCCAAACCCATAAACAATTCTTCATGTGCTGCACGCACTTTACTGATAAAAGCAAAAGTGTCACATGGTATTCAACAAGCATGCCTCCTCACAAATTTGAGATTCATAAAATAAATCATCCTATGGAGTAAAAATGTATCAGGACAGGAGGTTGAAGACATAACATGCCATACTCAAATTAAAATCTACTTTGATCATCATATGCCCTGCTAATTGCATGTTTGTATACTGGGAAGAATTAATTGATATCTTGACATCAACGGAACCGTAATAACCATTTTATAATTTTACTTTCCACATATTTATTGCATTATCTTGTAAATGCAAGATGATTGGCACTGACCATTTTGAGTTTTCTAAGCTCTCTCCTTGCAGTCTTTTCTCTCCACCGACATTGCATAGTTATTGATGCCCATTTCAGTTTCTTATAATATGAAGAATCTATATGACGACGCCACTGAGCCTGCAAATAATTCCTCAAGGGTCATCATCTTTAAGAACATAATAAAGATCTAAACTTGGTAATTTAAGTATGTACTATATGTTCATGTAACAACCTTAATAATAGTTGCTGCTTTCATCTGCCTATTAAATGTAAATTCATCACGAGCTACCATTCCTCTAAGACCTGCTTGCAGAACGAGAACAGAAAGATGCAAGGATTTGTAGTCCTTCTTGGCATGGTAACGGCGCAAATTCTTTTGAACTTTAAGAGCAGCAGCGTCCCTTCTCAGCCCTTCATATAATTTGCAAGCCTGTCTTCCTACAAATCATATCACATAATAAAAAATCAGAAACAACAACTTAAGCAGCTATCAGATCTGTTGAATGCTATGCAACAGAGGTGGCTGGAAAGAAAACGGAAAAAAATAATGACCTCTTCACTGGTGGATCAACTAGAAAAATCCAGGACCATTTCTAGCAATAGCGCTAGTAGTGAATTTAGGTTTTCTCAAGGAATTCATTTCATTGCTTATTACAAAGGAAGACCACACCTCTCCATGAAGATTGCACATGAATGGAAGACCTCCTCAATGCAATATATTGTTTCCTAGCAATATGTCTCCGTGCATGACACTGAATAGACTTTGCTGCCCTGCTGAGTATCTTGGTTCTCCATGCATCGAGTTCAGCCATCAGGCCTGCTTGTAGGAATATCTTTGTTTTTCCCATCTAGAAAACCGTAAGTCATTTGAATCATAAAGAATGTCACAAAATGTGGCTGGAAGCATAAGAATGCACAGTGGATTTAAAAAGACTCAATTATATATATAAATGCTAAGCAAACTTCAATGTATTCATAATTACTCCAAGAAGAAGAAAGGATTATCTTATCTCACTGAGGAACTAAAAAAATGTAAGTTTAGAAGCAAAATTTTCATCTGCAAGTGTTATACTGACCCAAAACAGGTGGGCCATTTTTTATGTATTTTATTTTAGGGGTGGGAGGGATAGAGTAATTATTAGTTTTTGAGGGAAACATAGAAGGGAAAGAGGAGGCCAAGAACAGTTGGAAATATC
The DNA here is from genome assembly GCA_013350335.1 of Chimonanthus salicifolius. Classification (NCBI taxonomy): domain Eukaryota; kingdom Viridiplantae; phylum Streptophyta; class Magnoliopsida; order Laurales; family Calycanthaceae; genus Chimonanthus; species Chimonanthus salicifolius. The sequence continues at coordinate 54,442,831 of CM023536.1, forward strand.
CCCACAGACATCATTTGGTGCTGAAAACCAGGAACAGAAACTACCTGATACCCTTGCAACCCCTTCTTATCCAAAATATTTCTGCATGCCTCCTTTTCGAAGTATCTGTTAAGAAATGCAAAAAGTATAGGAAACACTTAAAATGATCAACTACTATCATTGTCCAACTGGAATTCAGGCTTCAGACCAATCAAACAGAAGTCTTGATGGATAGATCTATGGTTTCACTTCAAGCTGATGTAATACAAAGAGGTACTTACGTCCCTTCTGTAACTTCTGGAGCAAGAACTCTAAAACGCAGAAGAAATTCATAATATCTCATGCGAGTGGGGTATCCAGCACAGCTGATTCTGATAGCTTCGAGAACACCCTATAAAAGACAATTAATAACAAGAATTTTAAGTATGAACATGACGAAATTGTACTATTGCAATGTCTCTGAATCAATTGAAGACATCACTCGACTTCAGTATATACTCACACCACACCGCAATTGTTGCATGACATTGACATTTTCGAATATGGTAGGTTTCAGAAGATTGTTTGGCTTAACACATCTTACGTAGTGAGGCTCTGTTGAATTCAATGTCTCCATCAAGGACTGTAGTTGTAGCTGCAACATTAAGATCACGAAAGCATTGGTGTTAACTTGTCACTTAAGAGGGCATTATGATGCCGATGCAAGCCACTTGATGTGATTAATATGATAGTAATCCTTCATGAACCATACTATAGTTGACTTCCAATTACTGAGTGTCAAATGCCCTGGTATCAAAACCCAGCCAGGGTGAGTCAGCCGAGCCCCAGGGAAACCAAGTCTGACCTGATCACAACTTCATAAGAACCAATCCTGGACCAGTAAAACTATACATGCAAAGTTGCATGTGTATAATTGTTTATGTAACCAATTTAACATAACATATATAGATGTGTGTATCACCATTGCCACTTTACCATCATAAAACATGTCCTGCATCACTCCACAATCTATTATATCTTCTTTTATCCCCTCCTCTGGGTTTTTAATGGCTTTCATCTCCTTCTATCTTCTATTCATAGCTTTTTAACTAATAATAATAACAATAATAGTAATAATATAATTAGTTAATTACTAGTACAACAACAACAATTACTACTGATGCTATCTTGTTATGTTATTATTATTATTGTTATTATAATTGTTGTTGTTGTTGCTGCTGCTATTGTTATTATCCTCTCATTTATCCTAACCGGAACCTGGTCCCACAAGTAAGCAGGCTTCAGTTATTAGATTGGACACAGTCAGGCACAAGGGTTCACAACCCGTACCCAATCCTAACCCTATAAAGGGCCTGGGTCAAAGACCTAACATGCTGGACTGTCCAACTGACACCCTTAAGTCCAATACCATCCATTGTAAAATAAATAACAAAAGAAGAAGATACCTTAAAACGAGAACCAATGGAAGCAAACTTGGAAGATTTTGTTGTCTCATCATTAATTGGAGGGAACAGGCCTGATACAAACAAACATTTTGAAGCACTCAACAAGTCTTGATGTTCTGCCACCACATAGTCTTTGTTTTTGTCCAGAAACTGATCAGATTGATACAAAACCTGAAACCGGTTATAGAAAATGAACAAGTTGAAATTCCATAGAAAGCTTAGAAATGAAATACTTGAATCTGTAGAAACAAAAGTTCACCTCGCCTGCATAATGTGAGATGGTAAAGCCAGTTTGAGACAGTTTTGGCTTTATAAAGCGCTTGTGAACTTTGAATATTTGATAGAGCTTCTCACAAAATGTCTCATGTGTTGACTTTGGAAACATACTGAAGGAACAAGCAAAGCCAATGGGGGAAGTTAGGAATTGACTGACACTCCAAAGAAACATTTTTTACTACAAGATTTTTGCATAAGGTATTCCACAAGGGATTTTCTCTCTATAACAGTGTTCCCTAATGAATCCCGATCACTTTTCCTCAAGAAAAAATTACCAAAGAACATTAGAAGGTAAGAGAAATATATATTCCTACCAAGCCTCATCAAGTAAAGCAATTAATCCTCCAGGTTTCTGCAAAAGGTAATGAGTACACACAAGTAAAATTGGTGTATAAAGAGCACATAGGTTACTTTTAAGTCCAAAACACTAAAAAGTAGTGGAGCAACTAACATCCCAATTGGCCATTCTGTTACAAATGTCAACAAAGACGTTGCTTATTCTTAGTTTTATCATCATCATCAATAGCTAAAAGCCCATTATTCTTAGTTTATGGAAATAAAACACCAAATATGCATTTTGGCATTTATAATCATACCACAGTGGCTAAAAATATGAGTAATTGATATTGATAAAAAAAAAATTTTAAAATCACAGAACCTTTTCAATAAGATCCAAAACATCTTGGTTGTCAACGAAGTCTATGTAGGTCCAATCAATTTCCTCTTTATTGTACTCTTCCTGTTCCATCTTGAACACATGCTGAAAATATACACAATACTACATTCCTTAGACACAAAAATAGGAGTCCATGCAAACCTAGAGGACCTGCCCATACAAGGTATGATACCTTACTTGGTTGAAATGTTGTTGCAGCTTTTCATTTGTTAAATTAATGCAGAACTGCTCAAAGCTGAAATATTTAAGATATTAGAAGTTACATGGCACAGACTAATAGGATTTAAAATTTCCACATAGTAGGATTAAAAGACTAGATACAATATCCAATCATTTTTCTTTACCAAATTTTACCTATTTGTCTTAAAGCTTTCGAAACCATAGATGTCAAGGACCCCTATTAGAGACTTCGAGTTTGGATCTTGCCCAATTGAGACATTAATTTTATCTACAAGCCTGACAGTAAAAAGGTAGTAGATATCTAGTATCAATTCTTTAAGTGATCTCAGAAATTGTTGCAAAAAGAGTGGATGGAACTTTAAAACATATCTGAACATATGCCTGAATCATACCAGTCAAATAAGCGGGAATAGATTGTCTTTGCCAAGCCGTCCCTGCTAACTGTTGCACCAAGGGGATCAAGGGTTCTAGTAATAATTTCTTCACGGGTTACCATCATACGTTTACATAATGCATCTTCCAGGGCCCGAGGATCACACCTGAGAAGATAATAAAATCAAGGATGACCAGACAACAAGCACAAGAAAGAAATCTTGAAACTTCCATTGATAGAAACAAAGCATGTCTCATACATGAGAAGCTCAGCTGTCATTTGGTGATGGAACTTAGACTGTTCATCTTTCAAAACAGTTGAATCAATTTCCTCTGCCTTTGCAAAATCAATATTCCCAAGATGAAGAATGGCAGCAATGACTCTGAAAATTGCTTCCTGAAACAAAAAAAAAAATACATTTAAGAAAAGAGTGAAATGACCTTGATTTTAAAATCCACAAGGAATTCAGAAATGATATACTTGTTCCAATTTGCTGATTCCAACAATATCCATAGCCCTTCGGGTTGCAAGATAGTCATGAGCATCACTTACACCAACAAGCTCATAACAACTTGATTGATTAAGATAGTGAAATGTTTTTGGGTCTCCCAGCTTATATTTCTCAATATCCTGAGAAATAAAAAGAAACAGTGTAGGACCTTAGTTATATATATATATATATATATATATATATATATATATATAGAGAGAGAGAGAGAGATAGAATCTAGAGTTTAATCAAGGACATGAAACAATGAGAATATAAAACCGAGTTAGTAAATTTATTCCAAAGAGAGAAATCCTTACTGCTGGTGGTGCAGCACAAAGATGGTAAAAACAATGGTAGTTACGCTCAGGATCAGATACTTGGCAAACACGAGATCTCTCAAGTAGGTAAGTCCTAATAGCAGCCCCAGAAATCCTCCCATACTTATCAAACTGTATCTCAACAAATTTACCAAAGCGACTGCAAAAGAATATTATGGGGAGACTTCCAAAAATAAAAGCATCTGAGAAATTTAAATGATGCAACAGTATGATAAACATCCAATTAAATGTAACTGGAAGTAAAGGTAATATTCAAATGTTAGTAACTTTAGTATCTCACCTGGAATTGTTGTTTCTGATAGTTTTAGCATTGCCAAATGCTTCAAGAACCGGATTTGACTGCATTCACATCAGTTGGTGTAAAGACTGAAGAATGATTCAGAAGTGATCACCTCAAAGTAGTCCAATTGAAAATGAAGGAACAAAGAGGAAAAGTTAAGAGGGTAAAGAATGAGCTGTCTAAATTTGCAATTAAACTGATTTTCCTTACTTCCAGAACCTGTTGTTCAACAGTTTGTCCATCAGTGGCAACACGCCCACCCACATAAGCAAGATATCGCATAAGCATCTTTGTTGTTTCAGTTTTGCCAGCACCACTTTCACCACTAACCAGAATGGAGTTACTTTTTCCTTGACTGATCATTGCCCTGCTTCACATGATTAGTTAAATAAATATATGTTCATACAAGAGGAATATTTCTTGTGGGAAGAAGTATGACGTCACCTGTATGCAACATCCGCAATTGCAAAAATATGAGGGCTTAAATCACCAAGACGTGCACCTTTGTATTGTTCCATTGTTTGAGCATCATATAGACGAGGTAATATTTGAAAAGGATTGATGGCAACAAGAATATTTCCAGTGTAAGTCTGCACAGTATACAAGGTGACAGCTATATTTAACAACCCACAAGGGGAGTATCCAAATACTTATAGAAGAAGTCTAAAAAATGAAACAGAAAACTCTACCAAGAATTCCTCAACCAAGACTGCCCCTTAAATGGGTCTTCGGCCCCACAGTTGCTTGTGATGTCTAGAGGACAATTGTAAATAGTATCAAGTTTCATCTCCATCTGACTATTCCATCCCTTGATTTTGAACTTTAAAAATCAATGCTTACTCTCATTGAAATTTAAAAGCCAATATTGTATGGCTTAGATTATGAATTGATGGTGAAACTTTATATCTATGTAATTACCTATCAAATGCACCTAATCCAGTAGGGCCCATCATTCATTTCATGGAAAGTCTTGCTAATGAGTCTTGGTTGGAAAGTCTTGCAAGCCTGACTCAAAATGAAAATAAAAGAATTAAAGATAGCATAACGTCAAGAGCTCACATAGATTTTGTTCAGTTCATATCTAGTTGACAGATTCTGCAGAACTGCAGGTTCATGCAAATAAGAGAGTTTAGTCATGTCATTAACTCCACTAGCTGGAACTTCCATGTCCTTAGGGTAAACTTTTGATAGATTTGCAACAACCTGAATAAGAGAAATGGAAATGCAAGTCACAGTGCTGCAAGAAATACTATATCAATTAAGCGGCCATAAAATTTTAGCCAGCAACTTCAGGATGAAACTAATGCATGACGCTTTCATTTTCCAGCATTCAAGCTTCTCCTACAACTAATGGTTTGCATCCAAAGCTTCTCTCTCTCTCTCTCTCTCTGAAACACACACACAAATGATCTGGACCATCTAGGTGGCCTGTCTAAAGCCCACTTATCAAATGATCTAGACCATCTGGTGTCTCGCACATGGACAAACATGGGATTTGAGTTTTGATAAGTGATGTTTTGTTGTTATTTATTTGTTATTAACTATTTCTTGGTTTTGAGCCCGAGTGACGATTTTAAAAAGAAAATTGATTTTATTTGAAATAAAAAGTGTTCCATTGTTCATTTTATTCCAACTATGATTTAGATGAAGTTAATTGGAATAAGATGTTGCTTATTTGGACTTTAAAATTTGTAGAACAGTTATATCCTTTTTTACTTATTTTATTTTATAATGTAAAGTATGACGTTCTTTATTTTTAAATATTATTTATTTCACCAAACGATAGTGTACTTGATTTCTTGGAATTTAACGGCTTTTGAATGAGGTAAAATCCGAAATTGAGTTATTTTAATTTCAAATTTTAAAATCTCAAAATAAGACTTTTAAAAAGAATTTAAGTTTTTAAACAAGGTTCTATTTTTAAAATAAGAATTTTAATCTCTACTCTTCTTCTTCTTTGCACTGAGAACTATTCAAGATAGAACAACGTTCTGTCAGTCAAATCTATCAATCTTGTCGGTCAAACCTTCAGCGTTCTAAATCTATCATTTATTTGATTGGACCAGCTTGATCTATTTTCCTCCATACACTCGAACCTAGGAGCCGCATCGCATTGAAACCAAAGTAAGTGAGGAGATTCAACCACACTTTTTATTTTAAACTTATTTAAATTTTATATTTTACTATGCATTGCATAATAATTGCATATTAACCTAAAAATATACGTTATTAATCCGTATGCAATAATGGGTTCCGATGTGTATTTTGATTTATAGGGAAAGATGTATACAGGACTAAAATGTGACATCGGGTATCACTTACTCATAAGGGATTGTATAACTCGGTTCTGAATACTGATCATAAGTGTGGAATGTACTCGAGAGTTGAGGCCGAGCCATCTAACCTCCTATCGAACCCAGTCATGGGCATGATGTGATTAATGTGCAATATATGTTGGCAGATGGGATTAGATACCTATCTCCAATCATTTGATAATCTTCGTGAACATGCAGTATTGTATGGAACTCCGTGAATATGTGATATTGTATGGAACTTCGTGAATATGTGACATTGTACATAACTTTATGAACATGTAATTATGCTAAGCTTTGTGATTAAGTGATGGTCTGTTGAACTTCGTGAACATGGAATATGTTAAGATGTGTGAATAGTTTAGCCACATGAGGATGAGGTTGACTTTGTGATATGATATTACTATGTGAACTTGCGATATGATGTACATGATATGCTATGTGAACCTGTGATCACGATGATAACTATGTGAATTAATATGCTGGGTGAACGGGGCTATGGGCTATGTGAAGCACTGGTTGGCTGTTCGCGATAATTATTTGTGTTGACCAACAATGTAGACATTATTGTGTGAAGCATTCGGCTGTGACTCGTGATGATTATTCCGCAAATGTCCGTAGTGTAGTGTAACCGCAATAGGCATTGGGCCCCATGTAGTGACTTGCGCAATGACATGTGTTGCATATTGCAATAGGCATTGGGACCCGCATTGTCAAACATGCGATGACCTACTGTTGCGGTGGGAAACTGAAAGGGGAGTACGACCCTGTGTTGGAAACATGGGTGGACTCGCGTTTCGGTTAGTGTGTGTTGAGTTGCATGATATTTACTACTATGTGATTTGGGTGTTATTTTATGAACTCATGCTATATACCGTGTGATAACATGAAATACTAGTCTTAATATTTTTTTATTGAAGCGTCAACGATTAAAGTTCATTAAAATAAGAAAGGAGTACATAAAAAGGATTTGAGTATAGGAGTATACTCATAGTGAAGAATAAGAACAAGATATGAAGAAAGCCATAAAAATAACAAATAATAAAAAGAAGATCAAAGATACATCAAAAATCCACCCCAAACTGAAATCACCGAAGGTCCGAAACCATCTAACTCCCAAGGTTGGCCGGAGGGAAAAATACCAACGCCGGTGTTTGAAGCTGAACACCAGCTTTAGCAAAGAAGTCTGCAATACAGTTTGCTGAATGAGGCGTATGAGTGAAAATGATATTACCCTATTGCACAAACTCCAGATGTCGCTAGCAATACAAATCAGCCTCCATGGGGGGAATTTCATATTACTAGCTCAGGCGATGGCATTAGTTGAGCCACCTTTAATAATGAGAGTACCACCCCTAAACCTAGATCAGACCTGAAATGCTCTTCTAATTGCTCTCAGTTCGACCTCATTTGATTCCATTGACCCTACTGATTTAGAAAAAACAACTAGCAATATACCCCTATCGTCCTGAAGGACACCACCAATTCCTGCCGGCCCTGGTTTTCCCCTAGCTGTGCCATCAACATTGAATTTGCATGAACCTAGAGGAGGCACTACCCACTTAACCGAACACTTGCTAACTCTACCCGCCCCTTTCATACAGCCTTCCCAAGACAGATAAAAGTTCTCTGAATCTAAACTCTAAAATTATTTACAAACAAACTGTTACCCATGATCGATTCTATTACCTCAAACACTTCCAACTTCCATAGGATAATAAGTCCACCTGAGTTTCCTACAGTTGGTTTAGCGCTCCAAGCTGCTAATCTAACCCCCCAAATCTCCCTAATATCCTTGCCAGAAATCTCTTCTCTTTTTGTTTCTTGAATCAAAACAATATATGCTTGGTATTTTCTGAGTACCCCTCGGATGGCTCTCCTTTTTAGTTTGAGACCAAGACCCCTCACATTCCAAGAGATTACTTTAATTGATTAACCATTTTCTTCCCCTAGCTCAAACCTCTCTTCTTGGAAGTGTATACTTTCAGAAGGTTTGATGAAGGTTTGATGTGCCTGTCGATTCCTTCAGTTTTGACGACCTATCCAAGTGTCGTGAGTCCAATGATCTTCGATCTCTTTCCTCTATCATTTTCAGAGCCTCTTCAGCTGAGTTTAAATCAAGGAATTTAATTCCCATCTTGCTCTCGGCATACAGAATTTTCCTTGCATCCTCTTTACAGCATCCTAGCTTGGAGGCCAAGACTGTAACACCTCGGTATACCTTGCTTCCCTTAGTGTTCCTGTCTAAATCCATATCCTCTGACTTTTCCTTCAATGAATCTGCATCTGATGTCTTGTTACTGCATTTGACAACTTCTTCATCAGACAGCACAAGGATTTCCTCTTCCACATCTGTTTCGAACTAGGAAGGATGGAATACTTTTTGTTTTTTCACCCTCTGAGGAATCTCGTGCCGAAGGTCAGGCATGGAGCTTGACCGGCAGAATTACGAGAACCCCTGTCTATTTCTTGTTGATCGCCAGCCCTCCATCTCGTTACCAACCCAATTGAAATCCCCTTTCTTTTGAATTATGGCAGGCGAGTCTTCAATCCCATCTAGCTCTACCTTCTTTTTTCCGATTTTTTTCTCCTTCCTCTTTTTTTTCAGTATTTTTTTTCTTTTCCTGCTTCATTTTTCTCTTCGGAGCGATCAAGGATTCCACCTGGGCAAAGATAAGTTCTTCATCATCTTGGTCCCCAATGGAAGCTGCAATGTCATCCTCCACCGCCAGTGACTTGAGCCTTTTCCTTCCCTTTTTCGGTCGATTTCCGGTGTTCTTCATCCTTTCTGTGGAGGAATTTGTGTTTTCCGCAAAAACATCCTGATATTTCAAAGGATTTGGACTTGAGAAAGCTACAAGATCTGTATGAGTGGTCTCCGAAGAATCCACAGATCTGAGCCCAGGGGAGTGTAATGGGCCAAGCTGAGGCAGTTGTACATGACTTACCCGACTTCGAAAAGCAGCCCACAAAGTTATCCGCTCCATTCTTTATTCCGCCTGCTATAGCCCCATTGTCGTCGCTTTCCTCTTTATCCTCCCAGCAATTAATTTTTTCCTTATCTTCCGCCGATTCTTTCCTGAGATTGGATTGAGAAGCTAGGAGCGTGTTCTTCTTCCGTGCACACGACGCGGCAAGCACAGAGGAGAAGTCTCGCCCCTGATTGGTGTGGTACATGCCACCGTCAGCCTTCAGCAATGGGTGTTCTCGAGATTTGGAAACCATGTCAGAAGGTGGTTGGTTCTTGGGATCCCACGACTCCAATCGTCTCTCCATCGGCCGGCCAAGGTCGTTGCCGGAAAACTGAGTTTCTGGGATGAGGCCTTTCAATTTGATTCCACGATATTGATTCGACCTTCGAGTACCCGATCTTCAACATAGGACACCTCGCGAATCTGAACTTTATGAATCCCATCAGAAACCCTAATCTCCACTTCAGTTGGGATGGGTTTGTTGTTATCCACCTCAACCAGCAACCTTAGAGCGGACAAATCTTTTATTTTAAAGATTATCGTCATCAATCTCGAGGATCCTTCCCAGTTGATTTCCAAAGGTTGTAATGGAGTGCACATCCCAAGCGACCAAGGGAAAGCCAAAGCAGTGGATCCATGTCCAATGAGCCGCCGGAGATGAGCCTGAGTGCCATATTTTCATAGATGAGAAGAAGTTAGTCCACTTTGGATTTCCCAACCATTCCTAAGCCTCCTCCTTCATCCAAGCTGAGATCAAGAAGGTGATATCCCCTAACCAACGAACTGCTGAGCTGTTGATGCCACAACCTTTGTAGAAGAGGCGAACCTCACAGGGAGTGATATGTCGATCTGCGGAAGCCACGATAGACCTAGAGAGTCATTCATAAGCTTCATCTAACGTCTGTTTAGGCAGTTGTGATGTCGAAGGTTGGGGTCCCTTTCTTATGTGGAGGAATTTCCTTTCCTGAAGATACTAGGACATCAGCCCAGGTTCGATTCTGAGATGACGTTTGATTTGATGTTTTACCTCTGGACACTAGATGAGGGATGTAAATCCTCCCTTGGACTAGGCGAAGCTTGATGCCCCTGGTAAATTTTTCCCTTCCCATACATAGCCTTCTGAGAAACAATTTTCCTGTCTCCTAACCAGCTGCCACTTGGATCCTTGAATAGCTCACATTGCCGTTTCCTCACCAAGCATCCTCACAAATGCAAATTTCTGGCCTTTCAAGTTACGCTTCTCTGGTAGACATCCGCCACACGTCCCCATTTGTTGAAGAACTCCCAAATCCAACTTCTGGTTATGGCATCAGGGAGATTCTCAATGAAAATGATTGTTGCTGCCGCTTGTTGATGGTTCCTTTGCCTTTTGTTGACGACATCCTACCACTCTGCTGCCTTTGACTGGTGATTCTCGCCCCATGCTCACCGGAAACCATTGTCCAGGTAACCTCTATGCTCCTGCCCTCGTGATCTCCATTCTCTCCGCATACTCTTGCGCAATCGGATGGAAGTTTTTAATGATCAATAAATACTAGTCTTAATTATTACCATGACTTAGGTTATTAAGCATGCTTTATTGATAACATGTTATATGTACATTGTTGTTTCTCTTTACTAAGTTGATTAGCTCACTCCCTTATGATTTCAGGGAACTTGCTTGAGGACAGATTGGACGATACCCCGCTATTGACTTAGGGTCATGAGACCCCCCTTTGTTTCCCAGTTGGACAGGTGCTTTTAATGTTTAATAGAGAAACCTTATGGATGATTGTAATAATTTTATGTATTCCTTCCTTTGAACATGTATTATGAAACCATTATACTTCCACTCTGCTAGACTGTGTTGTATATACGTGTGAAAATCTATAAGACCGGTGGGAATGGTTGGTAATGAGATGGATTATAAATGATATTAGGGAGAAAAAAAATGTATGCGTCTCAAGGATGTGTTAGCGGGAGGGGGCATGACATTCCAGTACTACCGATGTGTTCTACCTCTGAGAGTTCTGTAGGAGGAGGAGTCTCTTTGTTGTGTCATTGAGATTTGTTTGGATTAGTTGTACTTTTTTCTTCTTTTCGGCACTCTACGGGTTTATACCTTTTAGATCCAGCGGTGCTGCCTTATGAACATTACTTTTATAAATATAATTTATTCTCTTTGTTACCGCTCAAAAAAAAAAAAAAAAACAATTAGACAAAGTTGAGGTGATGGAGATTCACATGTTACGTTAGATGAGTCGATTAATTCTTAAAGATAGAGTAAAAAATGACCATATAAGGGATAGTATAAAAATAGCCCCAGTAGAAAATGAATTGAGAAAAACTCGTTTAAGGTGTTTTCGACATGTAATTAGAAGACCAAAGACGACCCCTGTGAGTACAATCGAGAGGTTACTAATCGTCGGTATTAGAAGGAGAGGTAGACCACTAAAAACGTGGAGAGAAAATATAAAGAAAGACATGACTGATAGTGGAGTCATTTGACTCCTTGTTTGCCTTGATTTCTGATTTCTCCCAAAGTAGGCTGAGTTAGCTTGCAGTCTTATTCCCTCGAGCATCCTACCATTTAGGCCCTTAATAGTTCATTCTGTTTGAATTCCACTAATCAAGTTGACGAAAGGAAAGACTCTCCCCAGTGAATCCCTCTTCTTCGGGATGAAAACATCTCGTACAATCCCCCACCGTTTGAAGAAGCCTTGGAACCAGCTCCTTGTGGTCAGGTCTGGAAGATTTGCTACGAAGAGTATACTGGATGCGGAGCACCATTAGAGTTTCCCTATTTAGCAAGTTTCTATATCTAGATTTAGGATTTCCAGCTTTTCATAATTGTAGTTTTTTCTTTCATTTATTTGTTTAGTCCAATAGTTGGTTTTGTTTGGGGAAATTTAGTGATTTTACATGTAATTAGGGCTTTCTAATCATTGGGGGTAGCTTGGTATTTGTTTATTTGATGGTATTTTGATATTTTTCATGTTTTTAAGTCATTATATATATGATGTAACCCCTCTATACGGGATTGACACTTAATCAATGAAAAGAACAACTTTTGCTTTGGGCAAACTTGCCTCCATCAGTAGAAGCATGGTGAGAAGCCAAGGAACCCTTGTGAGAAACTAGGGAAGGCGAGAAGCCACGGGAAAAGGTGAGAATCCTCTTCCAAGATCCAGGTTTTTATCTAACTCTTCTCTCTGTCTTTTCCCTTTCTTCTCTCTTTGCTTCACTCTCAAACCCAGCCGAACTGCTGTCCCAGAATCATCCTATTGGTGTCCTAGATCTGTCCCAGAACCGTCTTATTGATGTCCCAGATCTGTCCAAGAAAAATCCATGTTTACCATCCAGAACTTGTCTGAGACCATCCAAATTCGTCCCTTTCCTTCTCTTTGTATTGTTGTCCATTAAAAAACCATCACCATAGCCTTGTTCAATTCCTATTTTCCCATCCATTAATCATATCCTTTAAACCCTAGCCCTTATCACCCTTCCCTATCTCAAACAGCCCCATAAACTTCTGTCACAACCCATAATAGTCCCATATATGATTGTTTACTGTTATCCTATCCATTGAAATCCCCTATTTTGCTGTCCCATACCATTAAGATCTCATATTACTGTTGTCCTACAGTTTCTCCTTGCCAAACAGCCAATTTAATTCTTATTTCTGATGATAGATCTACATATTTATGGGATTTGACAAACCCCTTTGTTTTGAGGGACCTTTACTGCAGATGTGACTTAGGTTTGGATTGTCTTATAATCACTTATATTAGATTCCCAGAATTTGCATGATTCTTTGTGGTGAATTTTATATTAATTAATTGCATGTATTAATTGGTATTTAATTGCAGCCCATTTTAGGTTAGGTCATATTAGATTCATTCATCAATTTCGCTTGCATTAGGCATTTAGGGTTACCCTGCCCCTTGTCCTTCATTAGTACTATTATTGCCTTCCTTCCTCCATCCCCAGTGAATTCACCAAATTGATTCATAATTTTTTCTCTATTTTTTTTAATTTTTTAATTTTTAGTTGCTAGCATCACAAGATGGGCCCGATTCTTCCAACTCACAAATTCAATATTAAAATCCTCTTTTTTTTTTAACTTTTAGTTACTTTTCCTATTTTTTAGTTGTTAATGTGGTAACATGAAGTCAAATCCATCCAACTCGCATATCCATTTACAAAAGCCCTTTTATTTTTAATTCTAGGCTTTTTTTTTTCCACGAATTTTCTTTATCTTTGAGGCCAAGATGTGCCGAATTCTTTCAATTCACCAAATCTTATCTTAAAACCATTTTTATGTTTTGGCCATTTTTCATGAATTTTGCATATTATTTAGTTATTAACAAACATTAGCAAAAGTATGATAGATCAATGCCACTCACCCATCCTAATCTTAAAATTTCTATTTCTATTTTTATCTATTTTTGGATGAATTTTCTCTATTTTTAAGTCTATATACGTATCTCAACCATAGATATATAAACAGTCAAGATTCATGTGATTTGTTTTGAATAACGATAATAATTTATTAAAATGAACAGAGAAAGATGCAACTGACCCAAGAACAACCCTGAAAACAAGACAAAGCTCAAAGTGAGCCAAAGAATAGAAGGCCAAAACTGATGTACACCTTACCATGAGAAGATACACCTGCTGGGATAAAATAAAACAAAAGACTTAACAGTACTCAAGCCCACCAATTACCACTTGATCTCTAGAGACTCCTCTCTCTACCAAAGAATTAGTTTCTACATTTGCCCCCCTCAAAATATGAACAAGGAGAAGGATCCATTCTAGCAAAGGTCAATGTTCTCCTCTACAAAGTTAACAATCATCCACAAAAAAGAATCTAAATCGGAAGCCCATTTGATGGTGCAAGAACATTTGCCCTCAACAATTATGGGAAGAAGATTGTTCTACATGACTAGCTTGATGCCAAATAAGAGAGCAAAACAAGGAATCATAGGTGCCCAAAAAAAGCAGCTAGGGCTCACCTTTATCATTATAGATCAGGCTCCCAATACCTGCAGACCCAGGAGCCCCTTAAGCACAACCATCAAAGTATTTAACTTGAAGTAACCTGAGGGAGGGTGTTACAAGGAGGAGGGGATGGAGTGATGGGGAAAATCATAGAGGACCAAAGATCAGATGTGGATGATGAACTCCACTGGGATGAATTTGAACTCTGGGAAAATGGAAGCCCCAGTAGCACATCACCATTTAACCACTTGAATGATATTTTCAGTCCTTGCAGCCTTATCCCGAAATACTTAATACTCCCTCTGTCCCAAATTAGTTGTCCTATGTGGATTTTGGAATTGTCCCAAAATAGTTGTCTCATTTATATTGGAGTAGTATAAAGTGTGTTGAAAATGGATGAGATCACATGGAATGCTAACCTTATATAGAGAGTTTCTTAAAAAATATAAATATTTCAAATGAGAAAACTAAAATGGGACGGAGGGAATATTACCTTTCAGCCATAAAGACAAATGGATAGCCACAAAGCTATATTCCAAAGAATGCAGCCTTTCTTAGGGAAAAAGATGAAATTGCTAGCTAAAAACATGGTCCAATAACGAACTCGAGAAGACCCACTCAGCATTAAACCAAGAGAGAACTTTAAACCAAACCTGAGAGTCCACCTTACAATGCAGCAAAAGGTGGACAACAGATTCCTGACTCTGTAAACACATCAGACCTCTGCTGATGACCATCATATTGGTAGAATATCTTATAAGGTTCTTAATGGTCAAGATCCTATTCTGAGAGGCAACCCAACTGAGAGCTAACCATTTAACCAAACCCTTACAATCCAGGCAAATCAGATAGCGCTGAAACAGAGGCCAAAACCTGACAGATGAGAAAAAATGCGATCTCACAGAGAAAGATCCTTGGCTCTCAACATCCAAATTCTGCTATCTTGTCCTCCTAGACTAATGTGCAGCTTTTTAGGATCCTAACCAAAGAAGGATCCAATGCAACTAGCATCTCATTCATCCAAGCAACCAGAGGGATGTCGTAAACTCTAACCCAAACAGGATCAAGATCATTAGAAGGGTCCCAAAACTCTACACTGGAAAAAAGGAGAGCCTCCCCTTTTAGAAGCTTCAAATTTAAGCCTATGGCTCTCATCCACCACATCAAAGGAAATTAGAGAACAATCTTGTAAATAAGGGCCACCTTAAAGTCACCACAGCATTGCTAATAAACAAGTAACTAGTCCTCAAGGGTAGTTATGTTCTTGAAATCCTTTTTTATGGTGAACAGCTAAGGATGTCCTCAGCAACTCCTTGTTTTCCTCTACAATATCTTTCCCCATGATGATAGATTTACCTTTCTCAATGGTCATCATCCCAACTTTTTCTTAGAAACACACAAGAAGAGTGAGCTAAGGATAGATCCTTTTGGAAAGCAGAACCTAAGCTCTGTTTCATTGTCCCTACAAAAGTTAGAGGATTGCGTATCTGACAAGAAAAGGAGGAAGAAGAAATGGGTAGGGCTCTAGCCGTTCTGCCATACTTAGCTCTTTCTAACTCAAGTTTTTTACCTCTAAACAATTTTCCATTCACCAAATTGATCGCCCTATTTGCTTTAATCTTCCCAACAAAATAGACTAAAGCAAATCTCTCTAAGTTCCAGAATTCTTCGCTAGCAGAATATAGTTGTCCACGATTCTACCAGCTTCATTAAATAGAGCAAAGATTTCCAGTTGTTGAGAAATGATCTGGGATACTGGAAATGAAGAGTGAGATGGTCTGTGTCTTCTATGTTCCCATGATGCCTATAGCCAAGTCTTGTAGATATTCAGAACAAAGAGATGGTCAAGACTGTCTCTCTTTTTCTTCTTTTTTTTGTAACGAGGGATATCCCTGTGGTATTGTACCCAACAATCCCCCTGGGCCCACAGCGCCAAGCCAACACATGTGTGTGTATTAGTTTTAGACAATAGTGTTTACTAAGTTGACATGGGCTCATTCATATCAAAAGGATTGCAGCTTTAAATCACATAAATGGGTGTGCGATGGGCAGTTGGCTCATAGAAAACAACTTGCCAAATTCAATTATGTAAATGCCAATCCTATGTAGATGAGATAAACAGCTTTGCCTAGCATTTAGCTTTAGCCGTTTTCCCACATCTGACGGTGCTTCTTGTAGTACATATAATGTGGTTTTTTATTTTCTATAGACTCCTCTAGCAACATTTCAGGTTAATAATGGACAGTAAATATGAGAAACTATGGTAATAATGGACAGTAAATATGAGAAACTATCAAACATTAACCATGGGAAGATAAGAAAATATCTGTGACGACGATGATGATGAAATATGTCAACTGTAAGAATAATACATTTACTAGTCTTGACTTTGTCAAATAGAAAAGGGACAGATAATAAAGGCTCCACTTAGATTCCCACAAAATAACCATTTTAACTGAAAATGGAATACTTAAACCTATATTTATTTCGGGCCAAAAAAAGTTATGCATCTAAACAAAGCCTAGATCTTCTTCCTTTTACACACCACAGACCTGATCTACAAAGCATATCTCCAACTGGCATGGAAAGTTGAACAAATTCGAATTAAATTCATAAACACAAATACCATTCTCCCATCGGTGGTCTGAATTTCAGCTTCTCCACCATTGATCTTAGAAACTATCCCATCAATCCAAGCCAATGCTTCATCTTCAACCCACACATGAGAATCTACGATACAGCTCATCGTAATACTCTGCATCAGTTAAATTTTCAGAAAATTAACTATTACAAGCATACAGATCATTATAAGAAATTGAATTAGAAGACCACATTCACACAAATGCCTTAACATTTCAGAGCACATTGAAATGAAGAACAGAAAGCTGTGCTGTTCATTTTCTCCCCTATAGATCAACTGAACCGCAATCAAATTATAAAAATGATTATTTGCTTGGTAAAAAATGATTATTTTGCAGATAGCTATTTCAACATTGTACATTCAAATGGAAGATTCATATTTCAGAGTGCATTGCAGTAAACACAAGAAATCTACTCTATTCCTCCACTCTGGTATGGTGCAAGCCAATCGTAATCAAAGTATTAAAAATTTGCTATTTTTGGTTAAAATCATTCTTTTGCAGGAAAGTATTTTGCCTTCAAGCATCCAAATGGAGAAAATTAAAGGAATTGCATTTAGAGCACATTTGTCATTTTCCACCAAATAAGAAAATAAAGAGAGTAAACTGCTTCCCTACCACCTATGATAAAAAAAAACTATTTCCACTCGTAGTAGTATCCATATGAAAATTTGCTTTTACATAAAAATGAAATCATTTTTAATTGAAAATCTACTTTCTAACAAAGATAGAAAAAGGAAGACAAAGTAGAAGATGGCTATGGAGTTTGCAAAAACTGCCTCTCTTTTTTCGAAAAGAAATATATCTATATATATACATATGTATACTCTGAAATATGAATTGCCATCACCATCAATCACCACTTTGTATTATTTTTTTACTCTTCCCTTCAATTGAATCATAAACCATAACCTCGAGCAATTGTAAATACTGAAATCCTTTTGAGTTTCATTTGAACCTTTTAACCCACTAAATTGACAGTTGGAGTGTAAACTGGCTTTGATCAATCGTTTCCTGGCCATTTGCTCAAATGGCTAACAGTAGTTGGATGATTTATTTTTATTTTTTTGGTGAGAATGTACATAAACATGCTCCCTCCGGGCTATGGTGGGGCCGGTGGATCCACATACATGACATGCATATCCAAAATCTCGCCCAAAGAAGAAACTTAAGAAATAACTCATTTTGAACTTGAAAAACTAAGGGTTTTTTTTTTTTCCATCTTACATTTATACCCCCTTCTTCCCCCTCCACCCTTTACCGTCCTCTTAATTATCCATACCCATTTGAATTTTAAACCAATTCAACGATTTGTTCATTGTTGATTAAAACCAAACTCTCTGGACTGTCAAATCCAACTACCCAGGACACTTACAATCATCTGTTTAGGCTGAGTTTTTTGTACATCCCAATGCTGCACAAACACAACTTTCCAATTATTCACCCCAGTGATTCAAGATAGGCCCGACAAGCAATTAATTACCCATTTCAGAACGAACTAATTCTCAAGGGATAATATGTCCATGGGTCTCCCAACTGACAAACATGTCCAAGAAAAGACGGAAAACTGTGTACCATTGTTGTCGAAAGTCTCAGAATCTCAATAATTCGCTCCTCAAATCGGCATATCTGAGCACAACTTCCATGGAAAAAGGCATTGTGGTAAAAAGAAAAAAGTGCAAGAAATCTCCATAGGAGAACCACATTCTGCGTTTCTACTTTCCCCGTCGAAGACCTGGATGCGATGGGAACTGAGATGAATGGTGAAAGAGAAGAAAGAAACGTTGGAAGAAGGAAGGTGAGAGGTGGTGATGGGTGTTTTGGAAATGAAATGAGTTTGGGTTGGAAATCGGTTTTGGTTTCCTAATGTTTCTCGGATCGCATTCGTACGCAGCTTGCTTTCTGTGGCCGTGACATCTTTCAAATGCCCCTAAATCCGTTTCGTTCTCTCTTCAAATGACTCTGCACTTCTCAACGGAAAAAATGCCTCCACGTGGCTTTCTTGTGGGGTCCGCTGCCCCTGGGACACAGAAGAGCAATCTATTTAGAGGCTGCGTTTGAACGAGGGGGGGGTTAAATTTTAAAAGGGTCATCGGTGAGTAGGGGTTGAGTAGGAGTAATCCAGCAGTTACTCTTACCTTCTTTTCTTACCTTCTTTGATAATTATATTGGTAAAGTAATAACTCACTTTAAAGGTAAAAAATCCTTTTTTTTAAGTATAAGTAGAGGTAACCTGATATATTAACAATTTTATTAGAATTAATATTTTTTATTAAATTCAATATAATAAAATAATAAGAATAAAATTTTATAAAATATAATTATTAAATAATATTTATCAATTAAAAATATTTTTTCTACAAAGGTGCAAAGAGGGGTAATATATTAACAATTTTATTAAATTCATATAATATAAAAAAGAATAAAACATGATTATTAAATAATATTCATCAATTAAAAAATATTTTAAAATATTTTTGCTCTATAAGTACAAAGAGGGGGTAAAAAGAGGTAATATATTACAACTTTATTAGAATAGATAATTTTATTAAATTCATATAATATAAAAAATAATAAATTATTAAATAATATTCATCAATTATAAAATATCTTAAAATATTTTTGCTCCATAAGTGCAAAGAGAGGTAAAGAAAGGTAAAGAAGGTTTAGAGAGGTAAAGAGAGGTTTAGAGGTGCAAAGAGGGATTAAAGGGGGATAAAGATGATTTATAGGGGATAAACAGGGGTAAAAATGATTTAGAGGGGTAAAGAAGGGACAATAGATGCAAAGAGAGGGTAAATGGGGGTAAAGAAGGGATAAAGAGGGGTAAAAAAGGATAATATGTGCAAAGAGGCAGTAAAGGGGGTAAAGAGGATTTAGAGAGCTAAAGAAGGGTAATATGTACAAAGAGGGGTAAAGGGGTAAAGAGGGTTTAGATGGATAAAGAAAGATAAAGAGGGTTTATTAGAATTAATAATTTTCACTAAATTTATATAATGAAAAAAAACATAATTATTAAATAATATTAATTAATCAAAAATATTTTAAAATATTTTTACTCCATAGGTGCAAAGAGGGGGTAAGGAGGGTAATATATTAACAATTTTTATTAAATTAATATAATATAAAAAATAAAAAATATAATTTTATGAAATATAATTAATAAATAATATTCATCAATTAAGAAATATTTTAAAATATTTTTACTCGATAGATATAAAAGAGGATAAAGGGAGTAAAGAAGGGTAAAGAGAGGCAAGTGTCTCATGAAAACCCCCATGCTCCAAGGGGTTTTCAAAAAAGGAAGGGAGGAGATAAAATTTTGAATTTTTACCCTTATCCCTCCATTACCAAACAAGGGTAAAGAGGGGTAACCCCCCTTACCCCCATCCAAATGCAGCCTTAGTGTTGGGCCGAACTATAGCAATCCATTTTATCCGCATACTCAAGTCCATCTCAATTAGCTATTTATATATCTTTTACTTGCTAGTACAGTTTCAGCGATGACAAATTAAAGGGTAGTGATTTTTGCACTCCCAATTTTTTTATTTTTAAATTTATCCATGTTTTTAGAAGAAAAGAGAAGAGAAGAGAAGAGAAGAGAGAGGAGAAAAATAGAGACAAATTTAAAAATTCTTTTTAAACATTAGATTATTTCAAATACCATGATATCCTTACTTCAGGTCTGTGCTTGACCTTTCTAATGAGAAATGGACTACCCACTTACAAGCTGAACTTATCTGGCCTAAGTAGAAGTTTGCAGAGAGAAATCACCGTAAAAAATTGTTGAATCTAAATGTACTCTCTCACTTCTTCTGTACACCAAAATTTGTTATAATTTTTTTAAATTTTTATGCATTTATTAAAAAAGAGAGTCAATTGAATTGCTCAGTTTTAAAATTCAAATACTTTGGAATATACAAAAGTTTCTGTTTCCTCAAAATTACAATGAAAGGCAAAAGCCAGGGAGTTGCAGACAACCCAGCTAAAACAGATTGGGCACCTTATCATCTTCCTCTCGAGCTAACCCACGATCTCCTCCCCACGCTTGGTGTTGCATGAGACCCTCCATCATTGTCATCAGTATCATCATCATCATCATTATAATCTTCCTCAATCATTCCTCCCATTATCATTACCTCCTTCCTCCTCTCTTCACTTCCCTTCAGCAGCACTGCAATCTCCCCCATTGTAGGCCTATTCTCTGGTTTTGCATCAGTGCATCTCATAGCGACCGCAATTGCCATCTTCAGCTGTTCTCTATCGTATCTTCCCTTCAACCTTGGATCAATTAGCTGTTCAAGACTGCCTTTTTCCGCAAATGGCTTAGCCCATTGGACAATGTCACGCTTGACGCCACCCGGGAGCTTCTCAATTGGCTTCCTTCCACTGATGATCTCAAGCAGAAGGATTCCAAAGCTGTAAACATCGCAGCTTTCCGATACCTTCCCCCACATTGCATACTCTGGGGCAAGGTATCCCAGAGTCCCCTTCACCCTCGTTGTCATATGGCTTACTCCTTCCGGTATCAGCTTTGCGAACCCAAAATCTGCTACTTTCGGTTGGAAGTCGGAGTCAAGGAGAACATTGCTTGCCTTGATATCTCTGTGTATGATATGTGGGTTTGCTTCGTGATGCAAGTACCTGTTAGGCAGTAAAACACAAACAAATCCACACAAATCACAAATCAAACACAAGAAGAAAACAGAGATTTACGTGACAGCGATTCACTTCTAGTTTCTAGGCAAAATCGTTGTCAGTTTCTTATTTGTGCCACTTCATGGGGCGTGCTTCAGCTCGAATCTGAGCTGCATTATTTTTGGCTAGCTAAATTTGTAGCAAAATTAAGAAATAATGAGCTCACAATATTCATTTAACATCCTGACAGTACTTGCGTAGCTAATTTGGGATTGAATCCTAGCCAATTGTTAACTGTAATTTAATGCTACCCAGATGTGAATTGTTTCACTGAGTTGGACTGATTTAGAGTCATTAGACCCAACCTAATCAATTCAAATGTATGCATCTTATACATGCTGCGTGATCTTTTTTCCTCTGGTTTAACCTATGACTAAAACAATATGCAAGTACTTGTGCCATCTGGTTGTAAATGAGTTGGATTCATTTTGATAGAACTGACCAAGATCTGACTATGGATAATCCTGTCTTTTGAAGAAACCCAGATCTGATCGTTAGGTAATGATCCCTTGGCCTGGTCCAAAACCAGATCGAAGTTGAACTAGGTGGGTCGGGCCATTGGTTGGCTAGACAGCCCCACATCTGATTTTACATAGGGTTGGAGTTCACATGTTTCTATGGTTATGGTCTTGTGCCAAGAAAATTTCTGTATACATACGCTAATCCTTCAGCTGATCCGATGGCAATTTTCAATCTTCGCGGCAAATCCAACAAATCATCCGCTGCAAGTTGTCCATGCAGGTGCGCATGCAGACTATGATTGGGCATGTAATCATATATTATGAGTCTCTCATCTCCACCCGCATAGAATCCCCTTAGACCCAACAGATTCTTATGTCTCACCCTTCCTAGTACCTCTACTTCCACTGCAAATTCCATCTCTGCTTTCGCGGTCATCGCCTTAAGACGCTTTACCGCTATCTGTAAAATCACAAACCATATTTAATGAATCACGGCCCGATCATAGAGCAAAACTGTGTTTTCAGTAGGAGGTAACTAAGAAGAACAAAGAGAAAGAGGCGAGGAAGAAGATTGCCTCTAGGCCTTGGTTTGTTCGACCCCAATAGACACTTCCGAAGCCTCCCTCACCGAGCTTATTATCATTGTGGAAGTTGTTCGTCGCATGAAGAAGCTCTTTGAGAGTGTAAATCTCCCATCGGTAATCCTTACATTTGTTTGACCTGAAACCAAGAAAGCAATCAAATCATAGTATCATTCTAGTCCAACTACATAGTACAGACTACGTAAGAATTGGCCTGAAAAGGAAGTTCTCAAGAAACAAACCGCTTGACAGGTTCTTTGGGTTCTGAACCACAAAAGCAACAGAAGCATCTTGAGAGCATTTTCATGAAGATTGAAGAGTTTAGATTATGATGAGATGAGGAATATAAATGTCCTCAGAAGAAGTCACAATGACAGAGTTGGAGAATTCAAAGGCAGATGCTTGAAGAGGTCTCAGGAAGAAGACATGAGAAAGCCGGATGAGACAGAATGAAGGAAAAAATGGAGATCGAATCAGCTCCTTTAGTACTTGAATTCTAGTGCCTGTACCTTGTGACCCACTCCTTCCCTTGGAAATATCATATACCATCCATCCCTTATTAAGAAATACCCAGGGACTAATTTAAACCCTAATTATATATGTGGAAATGGAAGATGGTCCACGGGCTATCTCCAAACTGTGGACGAGCAAAAATTCTAAAAAGATTGAAATGGAGGACTTGGGTTCGATTCACGCTCAAATCCCTTTGCGCCACTTCTTATGGAGTTACTCCTCATCGATTTACAAGTGTATGTGGATCTGAAGGTTTACACTAGGGCTGCAACTCGGGTCGGGCGGGTCACGTTTCTTAAAACCCAATCCGACCAGAGTTGATATATATGGAGTCCGACTCAACCCGAATTATCAACCCAAACTCTAGAACCCGACTGACCCAAATTCTAGCCCGAATCAACCTGAATTCTAATCCGACCCGCATTCTGAACCCATTTTAGCCTAATTTTAGCCGGGTCGGATCAGGTCGAGTTAACTTGTAAAATCCTCAATCCGGCCCTGACCCGAATTTCATGCAGGTTTTTATCTTCTCAACCCGATCCTACCCAACCCGCTAGGCCCGAAATTCTTAACTGTGACCCACATGATTTCTCTGGTCAGGTCATGGGGCCCGACCCGAGTTGCAACCCTAGTTTACACACTTGTGGGATTAGTCTCACCTCCAATTTAGAGTTGGGATACCTATGTTACAAAAAAAAAAATTCTACAAAGATCGAAATGAGCCCACTAGGCATGGGTTACAAAATCTTTGGGCCGATAAAAAAAAAATTAGAGTAATATGTTAAAAATTTTAGAGTTGACAGAATATAAAAAATTAAACTTTTTAATCCTATTTCACGCTTTTGGCCTACACTCTAAGATATGTTAATTCATCAATGAATCTCAATATTTTCTCTTAGTGATGACTCGTGACGTAACAAACCACCACTATATTTTCCTATCGATCTCTTCTCAATGCCCAGTCTTTCACTAAATTACATTAAAAAACATTTAAATAAATGACATGGTACCTGATACCAATTGTAAGGTCCCTAACATAGTCATCTAATTTTAAATTTGTCATTTATACTAATCATTGTTTGGTGCATATTTTTCCACGACTCACCCCAACCATGGAGATCATGTAAGAGGCCATGGACCAGGTTTGAGTTTGGAGGTCGACTAACTTATTTCGAATCCTTAATACAAAGCCACTCACAAATAGATATAGGTTGGATCAATCTGCTTCACCATTAAACGACTCAACGAACTCCATCCAAACCCTATTCTCTAGATTAAATTTGAGGTGGTTTGGTGTGTTTATCTACAAATTATTGGGTTGATTAGGTTAACGAACATTTTTATTTTAAATTTACTCATTTAGATACTAAATAAATACGGATTGAGTCAACACGATAGTTGAACTTAACCAAAACCTTACTATCTGAATTGGGTTCAGATCAAGTAGTCGATCAGATAATCAGAGATTGAATAAGAATTTTCTGCAACTGGCTATACCAGTCTGAGCACCGCAATATCAATATTCTTCCATGTCCAATCTTATACAATCATACAAGCAACAGTTTTGGAAGGGAGTTAACATACGCGACCTCTATTATTTTATTACATCAACGAGGGCTGCTGAAAATTTCCTGTAAGCAAGTATTACCAGTCTTACCAATAATCACGCAAGGAAAGCAACTAACCTATTATTAAACAAAGTTGGACTCTAAACCTTGGGCTCATTCTTCATTGTTCCATTGGAAAAATAGTAGTTTAACTCAGTCAAGCAAATATTTTAAACATTAAAGTAGTCTGAGGATTACAAAAATGATTTGTAGGTTCGACCTTTAATCTTAAACCCAAAATAGGTGACAGTTTTATCAAGCTGAGTGTAATGTAATTATCATTATCATTATCTTACTTAATGTGTTGGTTTCAAGACGGAAACGAAAAGAGATGCAATTACATCACCTCAATCAAACCGGCCAAATTAAGGGTCCCTGACCATCCGTTAAGAAAGAACTTGCCATAAGTTTCTAACTTATGAAAAAGTTCAAAATATATCTAAAATCAGCTAAGCCAAAACAACTATAGCATATATTTTGTTAGAATATGGGTATTCCCACCACATATTAGAGGTGAGACTAATTCTACAAGTATATGTAAACCTATCAATCCACACATGTTAGTTAAGTTGACGAGGAGTAATCTCATGAAGAGTGGTCTACAAGGATTTGAGCGTGAATTGAACTCAAGACCCCCCTTCATGAGGGGAGTTTCTTGACCTTTAGGCCAACATCTCTTGAGTTTTTTAAAGGGTAAAAATGGTGCAACTCGAGGATTTTACTAAGAGGTTACCCATTTTAGTACTGCTCTTACTCAAGCACGCTTAACTTCTATTTAATTTCTTTTAAAAAATTAAAGATGAAAAAGCCAATGTAAAACATGTCGATGATTTAAAAAAAAAAAAACGTTAAGATTCATCAACAACTTATCACATGCTTGATAGGATCTAGTCTAAAGCACAATGTCATATTCGTTAGTCTAATATGAAATAAGATAAAGAGTTTAATTTTCTGCATCTCATCAATCTACGGAGCTTTTCACAGTGTTAATCAGTTACCACTTTCATCATGAGTGTAGGCTTTGAAGGATTGGGCAGATATATTCCACAAATGAAGTGGCTTGTGCACATATATCTATAGCAACATGGAGATGGTAATAGAAATAGAAGACAAGAGAAGATCACCATGTACAGCCTATTACATCAAGCATTTAGATATATGGTCCATCAAATAGAATGGTGATGGATGTATCTGAAAAAGTAGTTCTTTAAATATGTAGCCTATCAAAAAAACATTTTATGAATTTTAATAAAGTTTGATCACTTTAAAGTATTTTTTAATCTTTAAATTAACTTAATTAAAGTGATTTTTCGTAAACTATATATTCAAGAAATGATCTTTCTAGCACACTCATCCCCACTCTATTTTATGAACTCTATATCTATGTACTCGACATAATACACCGTACATCAATATATGGATATGATCATTGGACTTAACAAATCATTAACATGTTAGTCTGAATAAAATAGCTGAAAACAAACAAGAAGCTGTTGTTTAGTGTCATTAGCATATTTGGCTTCCCATCGGCCATTACGAATGTGGCTGTAGATGTGAATCCTCGAGCCTAAGATATTGGAATATGTCAATAAGAAAAGGTTTTCTCAGTCGGCAATCATTTGCTGAACATAGCAATCATCAATTCAACGATGTTCATGTCGTAGTCCATCGTCTTGGTCCATGCTTTCACACAATATTTCATATCATATTAAAATGTAAATATACGTCACAAGTTGGTATTTGGATCTATACATTTATAAAAGGAAAGTCAATCCCATAGATTACTTACTATTCTTGTATAAAGAAATTATATTTTATGTGTTAATAATATCGGAATTTTTTTTTGAATTTACTTTGTGAGAAATTATGTGTAAAATCTCCACGGGTGATACCCACTGCCCTTAGGCCACATCAGGTGAGATCATGAGGGCTGGAATCGGACACCTCCCACTTCTTGAGACGAGAGATTACCAGTTGAACTAATATCGAATTTAACTTTGGATTCTTGGTTATCTACCATGGATTCTTTAGAAACTTTTAGTCATTATTTTAAATATATCAACTAACCTTCAATTAATTCAGTTCTCATTTCATAATCTATACTATGTAATATATGATCCGGTAAATAGTTGACTAATCTGATAAATGTTAATCGGCACTTGAATTTAAAAGGTGCTTGCTCATTCTTTGTTGGAGGGTGAGGAAAACTAAAACCTAAAGAAGAAAGCAGCTAATATGTAGAATTTTGGGACATTTCCAAGCTCAACTCAAAGTTCAGATGGGGCAACTGAACCTAATCCAATTAAATCTGGCCAAGGTTGTCATTTTCTTAAACTGAGTTAGATTAAGATAACGAGTGGGTCACTCTTGTTGCATTGAGTCCCAACTAGAACTCAGCACATACTGAAACCAGGTTGTGTATTCAGCCCAAGTAAACTCGTACCCAACCCAAACTCAAGATCAGAACGAATTAGTTTAATTGGGTATTTGGGTTCTAGTGAGCTCTGCCTTTCCACCCTTGTTCAAATTACATGATTCTTCCATTGAAAACTGTAGTTTTCATCTGTATGTCAATATGTACAGGATAGGGCAGTGCACAAATTAGGGACTAAGTTAATTATAAGGTTAGAACAACACTACAACAATTATAAGATCATCAACTTTGAGTCATCGCTGATTATATTTAATTTAAATTGAGTTATAACTCAATCATACTGCACTAGCGATAATTCAAAAAGATTAGAGTGATGGCTAAGAACCAACTTCAAGAAGAGGGAGTTATGAGTTTGATTCTCACTCCACTCAAAAGAGCTACTTTCTATAGAGTTATGCGGTGGGTAGGTAGAAAGACTTGTACATATCTCAAAGATTAATCAAGTACAAGCCTAGACCAGACTTCTTTGTCATAAAAAAAAAAAAATATTGTCCTAATGCTATTTAATGATTGAGTATGTAACAGATCATGGACCACTCATAACCAATGGATCTTATGAAGGTGTTGTCGCACTAAATATAGAATTTTTGAATTATTAAATTGAGTATCTTGTAATTTTAAATCATTGAAGGTTAAAATTTTGTGAATTTTGTCTATGTAGAAAAGTGCCCTTAAACTCATCAGATATTACGGCCAAGTAAATGCAATTTAGTGTCTGAAGTCACTAGCAACCTATCATAAAAACAGCAAATTCCATCATGTTGGAATTGATTTAGATGTGGTCTCCTCACACAAGGCCCTCCTTGCATCTTGTCCAAAAGTTCTTGCACTTAACTCTTCCCTGCTAATTTAATACAAAGAAGAAAGAACATCAAAAATAAGTTGTGGGCATTGGACGACTACATGATTCGAACTTGGGACCTCTCGTTCTTGATTAATGGGAATTCTATCTAAAAGACATTGGATGATTGAGTATGTAAGATTATGGTATAAGTGAGTGTCAACGTTAACAACTCAAGCGGAGAGAGACAACAGATCCACATGATCGATGGATCTCCTTACAAAAATCCACATATTTAATATTAAGGCCTCTTCCTCCAAACAAATATCTAAATTTTCCCAGGTCCAAGTAAGATTGCTCTTGGGGCAAAAATCAATTTATGTACAATAGACTATCTCTGCTATCTTAAAATCAAGCATGATTTCATTGCAAAGCTTGGCCCTCTAAAAGTACTTTGGAATTGGGCTTGATCTTAGCTATGTCAGGCCTAGAAAACAATTGTGCTTGCATTATAACTTTTGGGACAGGTTCTGTCCTGCCCAATTCTCAGCAACACTCTGATTGCATACGAGCTGCCTTTGCAGGCCCATGGGCCGCCTTAGCATCTATTATCAATTAGTTATATCTCTCTTGACGACATATCAGGATGTATTTGTTATGTAGTCTGTGAAAATGTGGCAATAGCAAGGACCACTCTAACCCAGTAATAAAAGGGACCTGCTTGGGCCTGAAAGTGACTAAAGAAGATATTGAGGATTAATATCATTCACGTTCTCCAGCACAGAGGTGAAAATTGGAAAGTTTGGCTGGACCCAGGCATAAATATTAAGCCCATAGATAAACACTAGAGGTGCTTGGTTTGATAAAACACCTAGAAAAATTCATTCTTAAAAACTGACTTTTAGAGACAATGTCTCTAGCCCTGAGGATGTGTTGGCAATATCCCATATTGCCTGTGGGCTTTAGTTGTGGAGTTTATAAGCAGCATGGGTTCACTCTCCTTAACAACCTGGTTTTTAAAAATGAGTTCTACCCATATGTTTTAACATGGTATCAGAGCTAGGGGTACTAAAGGGATCGGTCGAGTTCGTGAATCCAGTCCTGCATGAAGGACGAGAGCCGAGTGTCTCTCACTATACTGGGGTTGAGGAAGAGTGTTAGCATAGTCTCACATTGTCTGAGTACTTTTGAGATGTACAGTGTATAAACACATGTGCATCCTCTCCTTGATAATCAGTTTTCAAAAGTAAATGATACTCATGTGTTTAACATGATTGAGCTTATTCCTATCCCGCTCCATTGATTTAATGTAATGGCAAAAATACCCCCTCCTCTTGAGTCATTTTCCGCAAAAGCACAATAAAGAAGACATAAGAATGCATAGTTTTGCAGGCCTCAATGACAACTGACAACACAAAAACCATCGAAGAAAGTAATTCATATTGAGAATGGTCACCTCATGGGGCCCATTGGCCTGCGTCACTGCCCATCAGAAGCAACGAGAAGAAATTAAAAGAAGAATAGAAGAAAGCCCAACTGTTTCTCGAATAATGACACACAGATGGGATAGAGAGGAAGCGTTTTGGGAAGAGAAGGACGAAGAAAGAAAGATAAAGAAGGCAGGCAAATCAACCTTTTCTGCCCCATCCTCAACCAAAGAGAATGTACCAATTACGAAAGCAAAGGTTGACTATGTCCAATGAAAATTGATATGCACACTTCAATGTTTTTAACGTAATAATTTGTATATTTGAATTTGACAAATTATTTCAATCAATTCACATTCCTAAATGCAAGGAATGATTTCAAGGAATATTTATTGATAAAACCGTCTTATATTTTTAGTTGAAGGAATGATTTCTGAAGTTTGATATTGACAAATTCACCCATTGAAGATCTCAGATTCTCAGGGAGTGTTTGTAATTTTGTATTATGAATACATCAGCTGCCAGTGAATTTGAGAGAGAGATTATAGAAGAAATATTGGTTTTGAAAAAATTATAGAAGACATTTCAAATATGTTTGCTGATATTTCAATCTTTGCGATATGTAATGTCTTTTTAAGAACTATTACTCATCTAGTCATGTGGGCCCTATCTTGGTTGCAATAACACCACTCTTTCTATTAGACTGATTTAATCCCTGTGAATTGATTTTCCATCCAAATGGGCTCCACCCCATAAATCCCTGTAAATGGATCAGAATCCAGCCCACGGACAGTCCAGCCCGAATCCTAGAGTCCAATAACGAGCAGGATTCTGGAATCCGATAAGGACTCGTGCGGGCGGTGGATGGCCTTATAGACAACCCAGGCCCAATAAAAAACCTTTTGAACCAAAAAAAACCAATAGTGAATATTAGGGCTGCAACTCAAGTCGGGTTTTGGCCCGACCTGTATGACCCTACCTGAGAAATCATACAGGTCGGGTCGAGAATTTCGGGCCAGCGGGTCGAGTCCGGTTGAGAAGATAAAAATCCGCATAAAATTCGGATTGGGTCAGATTGAGGATTTTACAAGTTAACCAATCCGACCCGAACTATAGCCCTAGTGAATATGATTGATTGTGAAGGTGTAGATAAGAATAACACAACCACTATAATGGCATCGAATAGACCAGCAGGAGAGGCTGACGAGCCATCATAATTCAATTTAATTCTGCTTGCTGAAGCTGAAGGTGAGTGTCAAAGTTGGTTACCAGTAGGATTCATAATCTAAGATGGCTTTGACTAGTGATTTGATGGTCCTCACGAAGGACTTGACCGTCTCTACAGCCGTTGGTTAATATGGCCATGATCAAAAGAAGTAAACAATGCAATTTAAAGGTTGGAGTTCAACGATGATAGAGGAAATGTTCAAATAATTTGAGATACCATTTGATTATTATACAAGAGGAAATGAAATTTTGTTCTTAAGATACAAAGCTCTTATGCCATGGGTCTCATTGGTCTATACACAATGAGATAGTGTCAGACTAAACCACAACCTAAATCAGATTAAACAACAACCCACCAAATGAAAGCAGATTTTGGGGCTTCCATTTGCGAAGGCAGAACCAAGTGATTGCATACGACTTCCATTTGGAAATAAAGAGACTTCCATTTGGAAATAAAAGAAATAACATATTGCCCACCATGATCGTCTTTTCTTCTGTTAGTGTCCTAGAGAAAATTGTTTTGAGCTCACCTTCAAGCTTGGGCTTTCAGTCAGGCTAATTGATCTTATTGGAATTGGGCTCAATCATATCATTTTAGCCCATGAAAGACTCAGGCTTTTCACTTGCTAATTAAATAAAAAATGCACCGACTGTACGAAGATGCATTCAATAAGCAGAGTGTCTTTTTTTTCCCAAGGGGTGACCCATCAAGTGAAAGCGGTGGGACCTGTATGTAATCTTGGATACATTTTGCTCTGTGTGAAGTCATTTTCTTCTTGGATAAATAATAAAACCGACGTGGAACGGATCTGCCTCCACTGATGAGGGAGATAGAGAGAGAGAAGATACCAAAAGAGATCTTGGGATCCAAATATTGTATCTGTATTCTTTTTATCTATAATGAAATCTACACTCTCCCGTAGACGTAGGCCAAGGTTGGGCCGAACCACGTATATCCTGTGTTCTCTGTGTTTATGTGTGATTGAGTCTAGTATTTTCTATATGTGGGTATTGGGTCTAATCCCTAACAAGTGGTATCAGTAGCTTTGGTTAGAGACCAGGGACTCGTGGGTGATCGGAATACAACACAATCGGGCATGAGAGGAGTGCCGAGCACAAAGTTCGAGGTGGAGCCTTTCGACGGAACAGACGGCGTTGCAGAAGAAAAAGCAACTGAGGGATGCTAGAGGACTGCGGCCGAGACGGAAAGTGCAGATCATCAGCAACAGCCAATTCAGGAAGAGGCTGCTGGGTTTTCAGTTGGGAAAACTAGCAAGAGGGTCCTTGTTTTTCAGTGGCTTGTTGATAGATGCATGTGGCATCTGGAGGTGCATACTGCGGTGCACAAATAGACGACGACATTAGAAGAAAAAACAAAGAGGGGTTTCTCTGATGTCTTAACGGTGGAATGCATCATATTTTGCATGGATATCGCTTGTTTTGCACCTGGTATTTTCTCATCTAAATATGCTTTGCTTTGGATGGTCATTGGTGTCAGCATATCAGGCTCACACGTCTCAGCTTAACAGCTATATCTCAATGTGGCTATTGGAATATGCAAAGTTGGGTAAAGATAGGATATTCAAGACCCATTGAAACACGGTCTCTCAATGACGTGTAAAACTGAAAAATTGAGTTGGGTCTCCAACATGATGATACTCTAATGTATGCATAGACTTAAGACCGACTGCATAACCCTATATAAGAGGGTATCTTGCACGGCAAAAAAGATGTGTGTGGAATCTCGTGTGGACACTGAGAGAGGGAGAGCAAGCAAAGGTACGGCCAAAGGCCGTGGGCCTCTAATAGCCACATGGAGTGGTCCATTGCAGTGGTGGCAATAGAGGTTTGCTCTCAACGGTGAAGATCCATGGAAGGAGCTGCAGATCTGATACTGTTTGGAGGACAGCTCGATGGCCGAAGAGGGGCGGAAGCAACAGTGCAG
Source organism: Chimonanthus salicifolius (assembly GCA_013350335.1). Classification (NCBI taxonomy): domain Eukaryota; kingdom Viridiplantae; phylum Streptophyta; class Magnoliopsida; order Laurales; family Calycanthaceae; genus Chimonanthus; species Chimonanthus salicifolius. Next base: position 54,475,448 of record CM023536.1, read on the forward strand.
TACCGCTGCAGATCTGGGTTCACAAGATTTGTGAGTGGCAGCAAGCAGGAGTGCGGCTGGAAAGAGAAAGCTCCCTTCGCCAGAGCAGAAGTGCAGATCTGTGTGTGAGGGAGATCACACCATCAACGACATGTAGTAGAGAGGAGGCACGGTGAAGGGCCTTCTGGCCTTTGGCGATACGCGAGGAGATGGCTTCTTGGCCATACGCGTAGAGGCTCCAGAAGGACGTGCCTGTGTTGATTGCTACAACATCATCGGAGATGCTCGCGTTTGAGAAGCATGTTGGGATTGCTCGTAGGACGCAGGAAGCATAGAGGGAGGAACACAGAAGTTGGGTTCACTATTCTGGGTATGAGAGAGATTCACATCAACTGAGAGGTGACGTCGATGTGTCTTATGCAGGGGTGTATAAAGGGCTCAGGACTCCAGGTTTGAGCACATAACTCAAGGGAGTCATCATTATTGTACATGTATTTCTTTCTCATTTATAGTGAATACTCTGTCGCTCCGTAGACGTAGGCCAGGTGGGCCGAATCCACATTAAATATTGTGTTGTGCTGTGTTTTTATTTTCGTTCGATTTTTCTTGTTTCCACGCGTAACGCTAACAATAAGATCTTTTAAAAAGCTTAAACCCTAAAGAGAACAAGTTAGAGACAGGCCACAGCCCAAAAGAAATCCCTTCTCTCTCAAAGTGTCCTTTTGTGCCTAGGTGTGACCCATCAAGTGAAACCCATTTGTCCTGATACATTTTGCTCTGTGTGAAGTCATTTTCTTCTTGGATAAATAAGATCTTTATAAAAGCTAAAACCATAAAGGGAACATGTAAGAGATGGGCCAAAGCCCAAAAGAAGAAGTATTGAAAAGGAAGACACATGAATTGAGACAGGAAGCAGAAGCAGAAGCTAGGAAAGGTCTTTTCCTTTTTTCATACTGCATAAGTTACAGGCTGCGAAATTATCTAAGAGACATATTCCTGCATATAAACAAAGGTACATGCTGAGGGGTTAAAGCCATAGTCCTTCTCTGTCTAATGTTTCGAGTCAGGCTAAGCGAGACTATATCAGTGGAATTATTTAAAGAGACATTTTATTTTTTAAATCATGAAATTTATATAGTTGATTGTGGTGGATAGATAATTATATAGCTATCTAATTTTGTAAAATATTAAATTATTGATTTTTAACAAGTCAAAAATTAAAGAGTAGAATGATTAGATAAAGTTTAAAATCAATTCAACAGGAAATCTATGTAGCAAGTCTCGTTAGTGTGTTTGTTTTGTTTTACAAAAATCGGGACTTTAACGAATATGGTCAAAATGATTTTCTTAAAATTGATTAAAAATACTTTGAACACTTTTAGCATTTTAAATTTTGACAAGTCTTTTTATTCCATCTATTATAGTTAAGATATTTTAATTTTGAGAATGAAACGTTTGTCTTATCTGGGACTTGGCAATAATAATGGTAATGAATTTGTCAAAAAGACTATTCTTAAATTTTGAATCTATAAAAAAATTATAGACCTTAAACATATGATTCATGTTATTGCTTTCTTTTCTTTTTCTTTTTCTTTTTTTAAATACTAAAAATCTCCATGATCCATGCATTAAATCTCGACGAGTGATACCTAATGTTCTTAAGGTACATCAGATTAAACTATGAAGATTTGAATTTAACACTGAAAAAATAGTTCTCATTGTATAGAATGGAATTACAATATCTAAATTAAAGACTTATAATCATTAAAATTTTAAAATAAAGTAATGATTGAATAGGCTGAAATCTTAATGAATACACAGTGACTGGATAATATAAATCATTCTATAAATATTTTATTTAAATAAATGTTAGGCTCTTAAGTTAAGAAGAAAATAATAATATATTTTTTTCACATGCTTTACGCAGAGTCTTTCCTTTAAATAGTTTGGCCGATCAAGTTACATAGCCGACAGTGAGTGTGAGTCCCACATGATCTTATTATATAAATATATTTTTGGTGGGATTCTTTACTATTGTTAGTCCCAACGCCAATGCCAAAAGGACAAAGTCAAAAAGTCGGTACGTTATCACACTCATGCCCACGCACGCGACTCATTGTGACCTTTTCCTGGGCTGGGCCACTTTCTTCTTATACGCTGAGGAAGACATACTGAACTAAAAGTCTAAAACCTACTCTTTTACAATTGTAAAAGTTTATGAAATTTAAATTAGGGTGGTCATTTTAACATGGAAATAATTTTTTAAGAGATATATATTTTTTGAACTTTTCACTTTATTCTCATCTGTCAGTATGAAAAATTTTAAAAATTAAATATTAAAAAATTGATAAACCGACAGGATTACTTTCAGTGAATCAGTGCACTGATATGATCACTTTTCTTAAATTCTCATTTTTCAGTGATTCGGTCGATATATCGATCCAGTGCACCGATTCACTGGAAAGTGAACCGATTTCTAAATATTTGATTTTTTTTTTTAATTTTTTCCGTACAGATAAATGGAGGTAAAATGAAAAGTTTATTAAAACTCGTGTATGATAAAAGAGTTTTTCCGTATTAAGATGGGCACTCTTAAATTACTATGACCATTTTGAGTTCCAGGAGACGAGTCTGGAATTAATATCTCTGACTCTATTTATTGATACTGTAGTGCAGACAGGTGATTGAGAAAAAAAGGAAGAACATGAGTATGTGGAGATTTTTTATATATTAATACGTAGACACTGGATAGGGGTTTTAAATTCAATTATCTGAACTGAATTTGAGTAAGCATCGGCAGAGATATTAAGCATCGGCGGACATATTGGCCGATATCAAATATCGGCCTTTATTCGGTAATTGAAGTCTGAGATATTGACCGATATATATCGGATATTGGCCAATATATAAATGTTTAAAAAACTGATATTTAAATCCTTGATTTTAAGGATTGAGGTGTTCAGATTCTCTTATATATATACATATATCATAAGCAAATATGATATTGTTTTATTTTATAAATTAAAATTTTAATTGTACAGATTGGGAACATACTTAATATATACTATTTATTAAATTTTTATTTTAAAAATTAATTTTTCAGTCACTCGATCTTAAAGGTCAAAATCATCAACGTCAAATCTTTTTAGGGACCAATGTCAAATCTTTTTAGGGACCTTGTTAAATTTGACTATCAAGATCAAGTGGCTAGAAATTGAGTTTTGAACTAAATTTTTAATTGGCAGTAGGTCATTAAATCTATTTTTTAATCTATATCATTAATTTTTTATATGATAAAATTAAAAAATTAAAAACAGTGGCAGAAGCAAAATAAAACGGGTCTTAAATGGCGTGATCAAACTTTAGACGGGCTAAAACTTTTATAAATATAATATTTTTTTGATAAATGATATTTTTCTTGAGCATACAATCTTCATTCAATTAAAAGCTTTTGTTTGTATTAGATCAGTTAAGGGTGCTCTTTAATGAAACTTCTTACCAAATGAATAATACCTTTATATAGCAACATATATTAGGTATATAGCTATATGAATATGATGATATAAATATTTTTTACCACCAATTAATCAACGTTGGATCTAAATCTAAAGAAGAAAAAAATATTTTGAATGGTTTAGATTTATCATTGACTGGTCCAATATGGAGCTCATACACTTGGGCAAACTATACACTTAGGTTACAGTAGTTGTTAATCTGTGGTAGTCTAATACCTATAGTGTCACATTATTCTATACATTAAAGTGGATGTGGCGTGTAAAGAGTGGAGTCTTATTAAAAGCCTTTTTCTAGATCTTTCAAATTTTTAGAGTTGATAATCACCCAATTTGTTTCTTATTCTTTTATATTCATGAGAGGATTAGGGCTAATTTATAACTTCCTTTTGAAATTATGTAATTTGATAAATCTTAAAATACTCAACTTGTAATAAAAAAATTTAGAAAACTTTTCATCTACTCTAGTATGGGCTCTTTACTTGCTTAGGAAATATATCTAGGAGAAGACATAGAAACAAAAAGATCAACTAAAACTTTAAAGATTCATGGTCAGGATGATTAGAAGAAAAAAATTGAAACTTCACCCAGCTTCTTTTAATTTTGTCCGATTTGATATATTTCCAACCATGTTAAATCCAACCAAAATAGATTTATTTAAAATATTTAAAAATTGTGAATTGAAGAAAAGTTAATTACTATAAAATTTTGACTAAATGTAATCAAGCACAGTGCATGCCTCCTACTAGTATTTCTTAAAAATGAAGTATAGTATTTTTAGCAAACTATGTAATATAAAGAATTTGTATATCTATCCATAGATATAAGTACTCATCTTTTATGAAAAGATGTAACATTTAACATGGACTTGATTATATATAATTATTTAGAATATAGAGAAGAACTCACAAACGTTGTAATATAGGAAAAAAAATGGAAATGCGAGCATTTTTATTGCGAACGATACTAAATTATATATATATATATAAACAAATTCAATATCCATTAATAAAAAAAAATAGATATTCTACTCACTTTCCTAAAATAGGCCAATGTCAATCAATAACTTGAAACTTGAAGTTCTAAGATCATAGATATAAGATGTTTAAGTACAAGTAAAATCCGGCGTAAAACCCCATGAGTGAGTCTACTATCTCTAATGCACACTAAAGTTAGGTCATTGAGGCTCAAAGCTACAACCTCTCATTTCTTAAGGTGGGGGACAACCACTTTGAACCATGGGTGCAAATATCGGCCGATACGTATTGTATCGGCCGTACAGGATATTTCTCGGTCGATATATCGGCAATATATATTAGTCTTTAAAAAAAAAATCAAAACAGTTGTGGCCTGAGTTGATATTTCGACCGATATCGAACCAATATCGGCCCAAATATCGGCAGATATTTTCGTTATCATTTTTTTTTTAAAAAAAAAAAAGCTTCCTTTTGGATTTTTTAACTATTTTTATTTAAAAAATAAAATAATAAAAAAACTGATATTTAAAAAAAATATATAAAAGAGGAGAGAGAATGTTATCGGTCGAGATATCGGCCGATATCTCGGGGTGGCCGAATTTTGCACCCCTGCTTTGAACCAATGTTATCAAAGTCGGACCAAACCGATTCAACCGGAACCGCGGTGACTGCGATTCGATCTTGGCTGAGAACCCTTTTTTGGGTCAAAACTGCAGAAAACATATCAGAGCCGCGGTTTTCTGCGGTTTTGACGGTAAAACCATGAGCCGCGAACCGAGGCTCACAAAATTTATTTTTATTTTTATTTTATTTATTTATTTATTGTTTTTAAATTCACCCCCTTAAAATATAAAAAATTAATATTAAAAAATAGATATATTTGAAATATAAAAGTTTATTACCATTTATATCCCATATATTTCATATATCACTCAAAGTTTGAATGTTATTTTTAATATTTATATTAATGTTATTTATAAAATGTGTCTCACTTAATGTTATATGTAATATTTATATTATATTACTATTTGACCGATCTTTGACCGTAATTGAATCCTATTGAACCTAAAATTCCTCAAAGACGGTTCGTTAGACTATTCGATTATGAAAACATTCGCTGTGAACTACGTTCATGTGAGTAAAACTTTTCTTATCATATTCTATATATTGATTTGATTGTAGATAGGGCATTTAAAAAGTGAATAACATTTGAAGCCTTCTTAATTTTTTATATAAAAAAGTGGACTCTTTCTCTAATTCTATATATGTTATAAGAAAGGAAATTGCACAATTAGTTACCAGAGTGAAAGTTTAAAAAATAGTTGCTTATAACAATTTTGGAGAATATAAATCGAGCATAAAGATGAGCAGTTGAGAACAGATGAACGGTGTAGATGGACGTGGGTCCCTCGAGACATCTTTCAATGAAATCTAGGTTGGTTCCTTATTTATTCTCCGCTCTTCACGTCATCATTCAGTCGCATTCGTATTCGCGGAATTGGGATACCCTTTTCTAATGCGCAAACCACGCCCGACTTTCTACTACTACTCCAGAGTCCAAAGTCGCCCAAACTCACAAAGACAATTTTTTCCCTATTCATCACTGGAAAATGCCAAACAGAAAAATCCCCAAACGTAGAAATCTCTCTCTGAAAACCTTGTCTCTCTATAGTCTATACCATTCCATGGGTGTCGCCCACTAAATCTCATTTTCCATACTCTCTCTCAGTCATGCCATCTCGCGAACCAAAACCCCCGCCCCTGCCCGACCACCACCCTCACCACCACTTGCCTCCCTTCCTCCTCCCCATCGCCGCCGCATCCGCAGCTCTTCTCCTCCTTGTAGTTCTCCTCGCCATCCTCTATCGCTGCCTCTCTCGCGGCCGAGCGGCACCTTCCGATCAAACCCAGCCACGCCGCTTCTCCTACTCGGCCCTGCGCCGCACCACCGCCTCCTTCGCCCCCTGTAATAAGCTCGGCCAGGGTGGCCTTGGCTCTGTCTACCGCGCAGACCTCCCCAAGCCTCTCGCCGTCAAGCTCCTCGACTCCTCTTCTCTCCAGTGCGACCGCGAGTTCCATAACGAGCTCTCGGTGGCCCCTCTAATCAACGGCTCCGATCGCGTCGTTCCACCTCTAGGCTTCTCCTCCCACCGGCGCCGGGCCCACCTCCTCCTCGTCTACAACCTCATGCCCAATGGAAGCCTCCAGGAAGCGATGCTGGACCGGCGTCGTTCCGAGCTTATGGTGTGGTCGTGCAGGTTCGCTGTGGCACTTGATGTTGCACGTGGACTGCTTTTCCTCCACGTTTCATGTGATCCTCCCATCATCCACGGCGACATCAAGCCCAGCAACATCCTCCTTGACTCTAATTTCTCTGCCAAGATTGCCGATTTCGGTCTGGCTCACGTCAAAGCCTCCATTATTTCTGTACAGATCCCATCCCCTGACCCCAAGCACCACCAACAGGATGAATCGGATTCTGAATCCGCTGCTGCAGAGACGGAGAGTGTTACAACGGCAACCACAATGACTAGCATGTTCGAATTTGGTAATCAGATCGATAATGCAAATGTAAATCATCAGAATGGGAATGAGGCAGCAGTCTTGGAATGCCATAGTCAGATTAGTAATCTGAATGTGAATCATCAGAAGGGGAATGAGACAACCGGATTTGTATGTGACAGTCAGAATCAGAATAGGAATGGGAATAGTGTCACACAGGAAGAGCCATCTGAAATCTTAGATAATTCCAATTTTGATGATAGGATGGGTGTGGAGAGCAGTAGGAGGAAGAGAAAGACTGATGAATCTGGTGGTATTAAGGACTATGTGATGGAATGGATTGGAAAGGAGGTCAAGAAAGAGAGGCCAAAGAGTAACTGGATTGAATCAGACAGAATTAGACCGCTGGAGACAGAGAGGAAGAAGCAGCAAAGGCAGCGGGAGTGGTGGGCAACACTGGATGATGAGAAGATAGGGAAGAAAGAGAAGTGCCGCAACTGGCCCCGCCAACCCAGGGAGTGGTGGCGGGAGGAGTTCTGTGAAGAGCTGTCAAAAAAGAATAAGAAGAGAAACATAAACAAGAACAAGAAGAGAATAGCTAAGGTCGATGGCAGTGGGGATGTGGGGGAACTACGGTGGCAGATGGGAGATACAGCAGCAGAACTAGCATACAACAACAAGAAGAAGAGCCGGAGTTGGAGTCGGAGCAGTTCTGATTGGTGGATGGACGGATTGAGCAGCGAATTTGTATTTGGTCGGCACTGCTCCAAGGATTGCGTGAGTGGAGAAATCCCCAAGAGCGGCGGCGTAAGCAGTACACCGAGCATGAGGGGTACAGTCTGCTATACTGCACCAGAGTACAGTGGTGGCGGGCCTCTCTCTGAGCAAAGTGACGTCTACAGCTATGGTGTCTTGCTGCTGGTAATTGTCTCTGGCCGGCGACCACTCCAAGTGACTGCCTCGCCCATGTCAGAATTTGAACGGGCTAACCTCATTTCGTGGGCCCGCCACCTTGCTCGCCGTGACAAGCTTCTTGATCTGGTGGACCCAGCAATTCAAGGATTGGATCAAGAACAGGCACTGCTCTGTATCATGATTGCTCTCCGCTGCCTGCAGCGGTCGCCGGCACAGCGGCCCTCCATCAAAGAAGTTGTTGGGATGCTTTCTGGTGAATGCGAGCCACCCCATTTGCCCATGGAGTTCTCGCCATCACCTCCCTCTGGATTTGCATACAAATCACGGAAAAAGGCCCGGTGAGGTGAACCTTTGAAACCTTGTTCATGGATCACAAGCATTGCCGAGGTGTGCATTGATGAAATGTTGCAGAGAATTTCAGTATCGCTGAACTAATACATGTCATGTCAGCATGAAATGCACGCCAATGTACAGAGTGCATTTTGCCATTACTAGGCACATTTCTTTCTTTATCATTAGCCTCTGACTTTGCTGATTCGACATTTTTTATTCCTTGGAAAGGACTATCCTTGTATTGAAACATAAATCAGTTTAGAAAGGATCTTGTTATTTACTGATTCACATACATCCATGGATTGGGATTTCTTCTCTGCATTTTTTAGGTGTTGTGTGGCCAATGAGTCCCAGAGATCTGAATGACATGGGAACTTCTTGGCTTCATGACTTTGTTATTGAATTTCAGTGGTGTTGTCAGACAAGATTATGAAGTTTTTGGCTAAAGATGCCCACTCCTGTTTCTCGTTGAATTTCAGGAATGGTAGACAAGATTGTGGATTCCTGTTGGTTGTGGTGCTTAAGCCATCATATTTGATTAAAGTCGATTAACTTTTTTAATGTGTGGGGAATTGATGATGAGTTATTTGCTTTGTGTATGTAGCACTCATTATACCAGCGATGCTTTTGTTCTTTTTCCATTGCCACCTTTTATCTAGTGGCCTACTGAAATTTCAGGTAAAAAACAAGGGTAGGCAAATAAAGCATCTTAGAAACCTTGAGATGCTTTATCAGATGACCGTAGATGTAGTTTTAACCGGCAGTGGATGGCTTCGTATCAAGTTGGGTTGATTTTGATATGAATAGTTGTAGACCTAACCAAACCCACGTATCCTAAATATTCTGAATGGCAATCAACCCAAACTTGACCCGGGTTGCCACTGTCAAACAACCTGACTGGCCCAAGCTATCAAAAGCAGCCCATTACTGCACTTCATTTACTGAATCTCCTTTAGTATCAAACCTGCCTTTTGATTCAGGTTTCACTGCCAAATACATGATTTGAGTGGGTACTAAGTCTGCATTTGGCTGCAGACTTCTGTCAATATTTAGCACTCTTCAGTTTGTGCTGTAGTATTAAGCCTGCCTTTTTTTTTTCGACGTGTTTTTGTTTAGTGCAGTATTAAGTCTTTAAGCCTGCATTGAGTACAGATCTGTGCATGCACACATAAAAGTCTAGAGGATTTTCTCCATGACCAGCTTTGTTTAGGCGAACTAACTTCCAAAGAAGCCAGAGAAAGAAAATGAAGACGCATCAAGTCTCATCACAAGAAAAAATAGTGACCAAGAAAGTCTCAGGAAGAAATAGTGATAGAGAGAGAAAGTGGACGAGGAACGACACTTGTGGACTCTGTCCAGAACAGAAGGGAGGAAGGTTGCAGTGGAATCATTGATAGCTGCCCCTGAGATTGCAAGCCAGTATTGTGAGGCAGGGAAGAGGAGTTGGGGTGTTGTGTGCTGCAGATCTGGGCATTGGTTATTGCTATACTGGGCCTAAGGCCATGATGTTGCCTTCTAGACATGTAAGTTAATGACTGAGAGGTCTGATCCTTGACCAAATAACCGATCCTACTGAAGAAGTAAATTTTCTTAGAAGGTCCTTTACTCTTGATATTGTGTGGGTTTTTTTTTTTGAAACAGTATGATGTGGATGGATATTCAATTGCTTGTAGATGTTATATAACTGGCAATGGGTTGTATTTGCTTTGGATTGGGTTGGTTGTTGATATGAAGGGTCATACAGCACCCAACATTCCCAGATATTTTGCGTGTCTATCCAATCTAGGCTTGATCCAAACGCCACTGTTTAACCCAAGCTAACCCAACTGATCAGAACTGCCAAAACTAGCTCATTCCCCTCTGTTCATATGTTCAATTCCCATCAAGGTCAAGGCTACATTTGGATGCAGATTTCACTGTCAAGTAGAGGTTTTTATGCTATTAAGCCTGCATTTAGATGCAGATTTCTGTTAAAATCAAGTCTAATTTGTTTTTCGGTTTAGTATCAGCCTGTATTGGGCTGAGTTTTCTATACACAACAGCAGTCCAGTTTCCTGCAGAGAGACCTTGTTTCGAAAAAAGACCGAAGAAAAGAAGAGAAAGGTGCATCAAGTCATCACCATTCACAACGGAAGACTGACAAAAAGTATGGAGAGAGAGAGAGGTCATAACTTGTTACAGGTGAATTTTCATTCATGGCTACCTGCGAGATGGCAATATAGAGGTCGGTGTGGGGTGCAGCACAGGGAATAGTGGAGTGGAGGGCTTAAGTTGGGGAGTGTTGCAGCCAGCAGTATCTGGGCCTTGGATGATTGTTGGCCTGGACCTGAGGGCCTAAGACCTAGGCTGAATGAGTCAGTGATAGGTGGGTCTGACCCTCGAGAAATTCACAATCAATTATTGGTGTGAACTTTCAACCCTTGTCCTTGAATTAAATCATTGGCTGAATTTAGAAAGTGAAACATGACAGCTTTTTTGCTGGTGCAGTGGTTGTGATTGAAAAGTTCACACCCAATCTTTTGAACCTATTCACAAGAGATGCTTTCTCCGGACACTCAGTTGGGATAACCTGGATTAGGAATTCAACCTTTGAATAAAAAATGATGTCTCAACCCCAGAAAAAAAAAATTTGGATATGTTTAGTCAGGAATTGTAGCCCCCAGGTCTAACATTATGTTGATGATGCTCTTCTTAGTCAGTGAAAGATGATGTAGAATGGCGATAGGACCATACATGAATGGATCTAGAGCACCAAAGGAAACAATGACTGATAAATGGGATGTTGGATGTAATGTCAATGTGCTGTTGAAACTCCATATATGACACAATGAAGTGAGGATGTAATTTATCCAGTTCGCAGGTAGTGTGTATGGTGTGAAAACTGTTCTGTCATGGATCTGAGGGCAAGTTTCCTTGCTCATAGGAGAGTGAGAATACTCTGTCGGGACACAATATGGTTTATTTAGGAGAATTGTACGATTTCACATCCCCACTGGCTGCTGGTCCAATGGTATTGTTTGGAATGTAATTGCATATCCAAGAGTCTAAAAATCAGAACATCTTATCTGTTTGGATGCAAACTTCAGATTTATTTAGATAGGGTTATGGGGATGGATCTAGCTATCTATTGTTCATGAATGTGGGATCTATTAAAAAATAGCTAGAATTTTTAAGGATCCAGAGATCAATAGTGAAATTGGAATCAATTTGGAATGAATTTAATCCACCGCCTGAAATGATTCTCAATTGTTGTGCGAGATCTCGATAAATCAAACAATAGAAGCGATTCAAACACAAATCAAACAATCATCCACACAAAGAGAGAAGACACATATTTACGTGGTTCGATCAAAGGGCTACGTCCACAGGGCAGCAATCAATGAAGATCAACTAATGTCAATAGGGAGATACAAATTACAAATATTCCGGAACCCAATTTCTCACCATCCACTCTCTCTATCAAACAACCAAACTCTCAATTGTCCGAGAGGAGCTAAACTGAATATTCCAAAATCCAATTTCTCACCATCCACTCTCTCTATCAAACAACCAAACTCTCAGTTGCTCGAGAGGGGCTAAACTGCCAAGCCAAGCCAACCATCCTCTCACCTTCTCTCATTATATATAGTTTTCATATATGAAAGAAATACAAGTTGGCCTGGGCCAAATAAAGTCGGGTCAAATCGAGCCAATATTTAACATATAAGGGGAAAAAGAGTGTTAGTGGTGGTAAATGCACTCTATTTTAACAAAACAAAGAAAATTCTCTCATAATAGATGTCCCTTAATTCAAAAGGGTTGGAGTGATGGCTAGGAACTTATCTCTAGGAGTCCTGAGTTCAATTTCCATTCCATCCCAAATGGTTACTTCCTATAGATTTATCCAGTGTGTATAGATAGGGAGACTTGTACATGCGTTGAAGATTAGTCGAGTGCTCTAAAAGGTCCGGACACCTTGGTCAATTAAAAAGAATAGATGTCCCTTAAGAAATTTTAGCTGCTCACCTTGGTTAATTAAAAAGAAGGATGTCCCTTAAGAAATTTTAGCTACTCATAAGACGAGAAAGGGTAGTGCTTGGTTTTATAGAGCATTGTGATGCTTAAAATCACAGAGATGAGAGTGATATCCCCGTTTGATTCAACTGAAATACTCGACTATCCCGAAATAGGATGCGATGACGCATAAGACTAAAATGACCCAAGCTACGCATGAATGTCACTCCAATCCAGGTGTTATTTCTGTAATCTGTACACTGGAAGATCAATTCAATTATGTTCTCATCGAAACGGCTAAATTGGTGAACACTAGGCTACACAGCAGGGCTGGCCTTGAGTACAGGAGGAGTAGACCACCACCTAAGGACTCCATTAATGCGACCAATGACTCACAATCTCAGGGCCCCTAAAATCTCAAAGCCTGCACTACTGCGCCTAGGGCCATCCCTGAGATCCCCTAAAATTTCAGGGGCCCTAGGCAGGGTAAAATTTCAGGGGCCTTTCTGACTGGTATATTAAGGAGTTCAAATGTGTCGGGACCCTTTTTGTTTGGTGGCTCTAGACGGCGGCCTACACCACCTATACTCGGGACTGGCCCTGACTGCACGTAAGGCCTCTCAGATTTCAGGACATCTCAGGATCGACATTGCTCTACAGTCTACATTGTTCAGCTATATCAGAGGTTCATCTTATAATTCCTTTAGAATTGGACTCATATTCTTCTCTTAAAACTAGTAAATGCCTAGGGTTTTTGCATGCCTAGACACAAGGGCATATGTTAGTTCCATGGAATAGTACATCCAAACAGTTAAAATCATTACTTTTTCTTATCAGTTTATATCTCTCTTTTTCCTGGGTTTAGGTAAAAATATTTTTATTTTAAAAAATCAAAGGCATGATGATTCAAAAGGTTCTATTTTAGACTGTTTGATAGTCCACAATTAATCCAATTTTATTTTTTTTTCCTTTAAAGTGGACCTCTCTGTAAGAACAATCAGGTTTTAAGTCTAGCCCCCTGCGGAACATCTCCTTTTTTCCATTAATAAAATGTAAGACATACTCAGGCATAGAAGATATCCATGCATCCCAATCATCCCATGTGACTAATTTTTAGGACATATGTAAACCGTCCAATGGACACACACCAAATACCTAAGTGTGTATATTTAAGTCAGGCGTGGATTCTCACGTAGCTATAAACTTGCTTTCTTCAGATGCAAGACAAAATTAAATACAATGAAGGTAAAGAGATAAAACTATAAAATGATCTAGTAGGGTTTAGTTTCCACATGCCCGACCCTAGGGATGGCAATTTGGGTCAGGTGTTCGAAGGCCCAAAAAATCCAGCCCTTGTTCATTCACATCTGTAGGTGGATTTTGACGAAAATCTGATCAAAATAATAAGGCCCAGTGGATCTACCCGATTACGATGAATTTGACTGGTCATTTTCTCGCAACGGATGGATCTCAGGCAATATGCATTTCAGAATTGCAATTAGGTTTGGCAAGTCACACACACACTTGGGTTTTCTTTCTCTATGTATCTGATTTCAAAAAATTTAGTGAAATTATCATTTTGCTCTTCATTTTTAAAGTAAAAAATGATTGTATACATCATTCGAATGATCTTGTGGTTCGTTTGAATGGATTCCTTCGTACGATGGCTGTAGAGTGAATTTTTCAAACGAAGCCGTTTCTCGACTGATTTTTACAAATAAAGTATCAAAATTCATCTACTCTGAATTTTATGAACTCCGGGACTGATTTTAAGTGAAAAATGTATAGTTTTGGGCTTAAAAAGTTGTACCCAAATAATTAAGGAAAAATTGTCTTCTCTCTTAATTATTTGGATACCACATTTGACATCCAAACTATAATCTTTTCACTTAAAATCAATCCAAGAGTTCGTAAAATTCAGAATAGATGAATTTTGATACCTTGTTTGTAAAAATAGGTCGAGAAACTGCCTTCCTGCTAACTGTGAACTGTACGCGTGTGGCTCGGGTTTCTCGAACTATTTTTACAAATAAAATATCAAAATTCATCTACTTTTGAATTTTATGAATTCTGGGACTGATGTGAAAATAATATAGTTTTGAACTTCAAATATCATAGCTAAAGAATTAAGAGGGAAGGTCATTTTTCCTTAATTCTTTGGGTACAATTTTTAAACTTAAAACTATACTCTTTTCACTTAAAATCAGTCCCAGAGTTCATAAAATTCAGAGTAGATAAATTCTGATATCTTATTTGTAAAAATCAGTCGAAAAATGGCCTAGTTTGAAAATCCCACTACAGCCATCGTTCGAAAGAATCTATTCGAACTATTCGTTCGAATGAACCATACGGTCATTCGAATGATGCGAACAATCATTTTTTCTTTAAAAACGAAGGGCAAAATGGTAATTTCACATAATTTTTTTGAAATCAGATGTGTAGAGAAGGAAAACACGGGTCTATATGGCTCGCCTTAGGTATAGGTTTAGATCTTACATATATAAATCAGGTCAGACTTTCAATTTTACTAACATGGATACAAAATTGACCAAAATAAAGAAAATTCTGGCTGAAATTTCTAACTCATGTTTTTTTTCAGAGGATAAACTAAATATACATATGGAAAGCAAAATAATTTCTAAATTTATCAAATTTTATTTATTTTAAATTATTGAACTTTTATGTTTTTTAAATCACAGTTCAATTGATTTAGTCAAAGGTAGTGATTTTTGCATCATCATTTTCTTTCATGATGCATCCCTTAAAAAAAATATCAATTTTGCCATTACTTTTGAGAGAAAAATAAACAAAATTAGAATTTTCTTTTCTATAATTTAGATTCTTGCGGGTCCCATCAATCTCCTATTTTCAACCGATTTAATATTAACATATTAGCTGTCTCACACAAAAACTGGATTTAACTATCTTTTAAAGAATAAAAAATTTTAATGATAAAAATTATAATAAATTCTTATATAATCACAACATTACATAAAATGATAAAATAGTTAAAAAATATTTTAAAAAGTGAATAGCATTTATGTAATAAAAATAGGTCAGCGATCCTTCCACATGTATTTTGTGTAAGTTGATATGGATTTTACTGTATTGTCTATTTTCTCTTCAAATTGACTTGTCCAACTCTTTATTATAAGTGATTTGAAGAGTTCAGTGACGAATAAAATAAATAATGCATTAAAACTCGTGTCAAATTTTAACGCTCAATTAACGAAAAGGTCAAGGAGGAGATCTTTCGACTTTTGAAAGCGAAAACAACAGAAGTAGTGATAGCACCCACTTTTGAAGGCCTTGCAAACCACGACTCACTGAGCCAACTCAAGACGAAGAGGAGGAATTCTTCTGACTTATAATACTTTATTCATGGACAGACACCGAAGCAACAGACCATCATTCGTATATGTGGGAGGATTTCTACCCTAAAAAATAACATAAACATATTAACAAAAATTAGGATTGAATCGTCAGAAATCACGCCTACTTTTAGTAAAAAATGGTTGAACAAACGTGGGTCGGTAATAATTAATAAATACAAGTGATTACGACACGTGTTTTTCCATTTGCATGTTGGAATCCTATGTTGTGAATGGTCTTTACTTCCACGTCTACCTCTTTTTATCCGCCGCACACTCTTCTGCTTCTATCCGTCGATGCCACTTGTGCCATATCTTACCAGTCCATCCCACATATTCAAGAATCAAGACAATTACACTATTGATGTAGTATGTGGTCCTTCTACACAACCTAATAAATAATATTAATCAAAAAAGGTTTTTTTTCTTTAATAAGTTCTATTTATTGTTTTCTTTATTGAAGAAGTTATTGTTTATCTTTGTACATTCAATATCTACTTAGACTTTTTTTATTTTTTAAATAGAAAAAAAGGTATTACTTATTCTTAAAATATTTTAACATTTAAATAGTGAAAATAAAAAATGTTTCTTCTTGTGAAAAATGGCATTTGAATTGTTTATACAATGTTTGACTAAAAATTTGATTAATATTATTTTATATAAAAAAAAAAGTATATATCGAACTTTGGTTAATAAACTTTTAGATAAAACAATATCAAATGCAAGGAAAAAAGTGCTAAAAAACATAAAATAAAATTATGTAATTCAAATAAATCAATTATAATATCTTTATCATCAAACGAAGAAAATAGCAAGTGTTATCTCTACCCACTATTCAAAATAGAATAAAGTATAAAATAAAACCAGCGAAAGTCACGTGTAGCATATGAGGTTGAAGATGCACCACCAAGTCACCAACACCGGCCTAAAATTTTGGTGCTATTGTACCTTTATTCAACTTAGGCATGCTGCATGTGACACTCCAAATAGCTACAGATAGGTTGGGTGTAGCTTAATCGGCAATCTTCTTTTTTTAAAAGTGGAAGATAATAGATTTGAGCCTCTATTGTCTCATCTGCTGCGCTCTAACCACAATAGCCATCTCTTAAAAGAAATTTCAATTTTGCACCGAGAGAATGTGGACATCTCTTAAAAAAATTCTAATTTTGTTCTTACTTTTTTCCTCAACTCTCTTTTCCTCATACATGGTCGGAGTTTGTCTAAATCTCATTTGAGTTGATTAATATGTCTTTGATATCATTCTTTCATTTTTGAGGCTAATCTAATCATATTTTTTTGGATCAATCATCCAATTTATATTATTAGATTAAATAGTTAAAAGATTCATTTTGATTATAAAAAATTATTATACTAATCTATGGAACAATCTTTTTCAAAAAAAAATGTAATATTTAAATACTTGTATTCAAATAATATAATTATTAATATAATAATAATATATATTTAGTGAGGTACCAAAATTAGAATAATAAAACATGTAAGCTCCCAACATAATTAGGATAAAAAATGAAGCCAAAGGATCTAATTGCATGCGTGAAGGTGCATTCACACTCCCTTTTCCTTGAATGAAGTTCTTAAAATGAGATTCATTATGATCTTTTTTTGGCCAACCATTGTAATTAATATATTATTTAAAAAGTAATATGATTGATAAAGGACTTTTGAAAAATATCATAATGGATCACTTGTCTTTGTCTAACATGAAAAAAGAATGGAATTGACAATAATGAAAACAAGAAATGAAGCCTAAAAATCATACAGAATTGGCAAATAATACCATATTGGTAAGTAGGGGAAGATGGATTCTTTTTCTATTTTTGTTATTTGTCTTATTCCCAGCTCACATGTTGCTTTTGTCACGTGAAAATGACAAATAAAACTCAAAGACGGATGTAACATTGGCCAATAATATCATACTCTCTCCGTTTTATTTTAGTTATCTCACTTTAAATATTTGTATTGTTTAAAAAACTTGAATTTGACTTTAAATCACCGTGCAGTGTAGAGGTGATTCTCATCTATTTCAACACACTTTATGCTACTCCAATATAAATAGAACAACTATTTTAAAACAATTCCAAAATCCATACAAAACAACTAAATTAAGGACATAGGGACTATAATTTAGGTTGAAGCACTATTTTTTCATTAAAAGGAGAGATGTCATATATACCATTAGGTTATACTATCATATCGGCCGATATAATTCATATCGATCGATATTTCGGCCGTATCATATCGGTCCATATCACAATATCGGCCTTTTTTTAAAAAAAAAAAAAAACAGAGAGAAAAATATCAGCTGATAACGATATATCGGTTGATACTGAATTTTGAACCCCTGGATTATACATTTTTTTTCCATCAAACTTATACTCCCTCCATTCCAAAATACTTGTTCTATTTCGGAATTTTTTATTTCTTAAGTATCGTTTTTGTAGGAGCACGCCAAAAGTCTATTAATAGATTCTCTAAGTCAATATAAACATGAAAAAAAAAAAAAAAAAAGAGGTCTGGACATTGTCTTGTTGTGTAATTACAGTGTAATAATGTTTTCCTAACTATGCAGCAATGTATGATTCCAGACGATGAGAGTCGAAGGTGGAAATAATTACAGAATGCCGTATATGGACAATTAAAAGCTTATAAAAGAATTTCATCTTCCCATCAGATTAAAAGGTGATTTACAGTTTATTGAAAAAGTTAAAGCTTTAATTTAATGTAAAAATAAAAGAATATGACAAATAATTTGAGACAATTTCAAAATACATATAAGAAAAATATTTTGAGACGAGAGAGTATAAAGTTATATATTTTTATTCCATCAAACTTACGTGATAAATTACAATTGATTGAATTTTCAAGAGTTACTTAAAATATCATTCATATGACTTGTCACTTAAATAGAAATTATAAAAGAGTATAACTTAGAAGTAAGATAATAGCTTTTAAAAATAGAATCCTTTATACTTTCTTAATAATATATCATGATTTTTTAATATTTTTGAAAAACCCATGAGGGGTCCATGAGGGTGCGTGTGCATGACCGTTGGGAGTCCATGACGAAAGAGTTAAGAGTGACTCAGACCCTATTTTTGACAATTCAGATAGCCTCCATCGTGTGGTATTCAACCATCTATTCAATATTGCCATTAATTTTAAGACTTACATGACATATATTATTACAGTGAACTGAGTCCAGTTCTCTACTTCAATTCATACAAGTATATGTATTTACAAGTGGGTATTGGGTTTGGTTCGAACAACCATCCAAGCTTATAGAATAAATCAAGAATATAAATATATATGTCAAATCAATCATCTTTCATGACTACGGCTGTTGTAGGGAGTTCTCCTCTTGGAAGTCTTGTGGCCATGGGATCAAACTATTTGGTGGCGGGAAGCAACATGTGCAGTCCACTTGGCAAGGTCTTGGCCTATCCCAGTTGCTTGTTGAAGAAGAAAACCTGTCCTTCATCCAATCATCTCCTCCACCGGCCGCAGCTTCTTTCAGTGGGCCCCAGCACTCAACCCTATTGAACTCTGGGAGATTGGAATGGAAGTAGACCCAGACAAGTGCACCTTCCAGCTCGGGGTAATTGTTCAGAAGATTTCCATCTCCATGAACAAACGCCATCAGAACCTGGTTATATTTAAGAAATTTCTTCTTAGATCATCCAACATAAATAATGACAGATGAAAAGAAAAGGTAAAACACTCTTAGTTTCCTTTTTTTTTAAAAAAGACTAAGTAATTTGTGTGTAGAGATCCGAGTACAAAATAGATAGGGACTTTTTTTGTATTCAGAGAGACATGATTTGAAGATCTTCTACAAATAAGATTGAGAATTGACTATCAAACTAACCTTCAGGATTGAGAGTTATAATTTCTATTATGTTGACCATTTACTTTTAACCCTTTCTTCAATACGTGTTGCATGAGAACTGTTGTCAAATATTAAGATATAAAATAACCTTTTTATAATATTGAAACTTGTTGAGTAGATAAATTTCATTGCACATAATACAAGTATACATATTATACAAGAATTTTTTTTAATAATTTCTTGCAAGCTACAGTAGATTGACTATAGCACTCGAAATTAAGGTCTCTAATTTCTAGTCTAAAGGGTCTAGTAGTTGAATTACTAGTGATGATCCTGTCCTCTTGACGAAAATAAAAATTGCAACCCAAGTACTCAACTGAGATGGTGAATGAAAATGACACATAGAAGAGACTTAGAGGGATCTCTCACCCAACATTACCTCACCAAACGAACAACTTAGTGGTCCACAAGTGTTGTATCTTTTATTTTCTCAGTTTGAGGAATAGGTGTACATGATTTAGATTAGTTGATTATTGATTCGATTTGGCTCTGATTTTATTTAATTTTAAGCTCTCCTTTATTTACTCTTTCAAGAACTTATTGTATAAACAAAATTATATATAATGAGAAAAGGTGAGAGAGAGTGAAATTGTATCTACTCTACAAATTTTCTCCTTTGTTGCTTGTGGAGGGAGGCCTTTGGCCGAATTTCCTAAATTTATGACTTTTATATTGAATGACATAAAAAAAAGAATAAAAAAAATCCTTTTATTGAAAGACATAAATTTCTCTCCTCATGTGGCCTTCTCAAATCACAACTGAAGACAGTACAAAGCAAAATTTTGAAATATTTTCAGAATCACATAAAAATGAATTGAAGCACTTTTTACAACCTCTTTAAAGAATAAACTTCAAATATTTTTAAGCAACGAAAAAAATCCCACTCTCTTGTTGTTCTTCTACATCTTTTTTTCTCATAAGATATATAGATATTTCCACTCAAATATTAGAGGTAAGATTAATCTCACTGACATATGTAAATCTCTCAATGTACACACCAATTAAGTCTACATGGAATAACCCGTTGGAATTGAGCATGAATCGAATTAAAAATCCGATTTGATGAGGCAACGTCTTGACGGTTAGGCCAAACGATTAAGAATAATGTAAAAAAAGAAGACAACAAATTCCATGACCCTAGAAGTTGTAGACTTCATTCTCTAGAAGGACACGAGTGTGTTCTTCATTGAGCAGTTCATAATAATGCATGGGTAAAAATGGACCCATTGTTACGGATATTGAAACATACCACAGGAAGCTCTTTGCAGAAGATGTAGTGTCTGATATTAGCGATGAAATCTAAGAGGAAATGGCCACCGCTTATGTGAACGTGGACATGGAGTGACATCTTCCCTTGCACTTTCTTCCACTCGGCAACCACTTCATCTCTCTGTAATCTGTTGTACCATCCCTGCAACTGTGATAAACACAACAACATCCTTTTTCATTTCAATTCAATCCAATCTTATCAAAATTCATCCTTCCATCATGTCATGCCCATCATAAGATTTTTGCTCATTACATAATTCGACATGAATCATGTAACTTGATAATTTGGAAGAAAAAAAAGGCACTGAATCAAATAAATGGATTTTCATGTACTACTTTTTTGCCTTTCCTTGTTCTTTAGATTTGCTGGTCATGTCGATTCCCTATCTAAATCATCAACAAAGCAGGCCCATACCCAATTCATGTATAACTCTTTTCTTTAATTGCTTATATGCTTTTGCTCTTTTGGTAATGTTTTCGGTCGATAGGATTGGATCGAATCAATAAGAAATCAATCCATGTAAGATTATTCTCATCCAAAACCTCCAAAACTAAACCCAATTCAAACATATGAACAACTAGGACTATTTAACTTCTTCCTACTAGACCCTTTTCAGGTATGAGCGTCGGGATCAATTGAATTCATTTGAATCAAATATAGTTTGCTGTAATAAAATAAAGGCTAGATACAGGGGCACCAGAAACTTTGATAATTTCTTTTATATATATTAGATGATGATACGTGTATGAAAAGAATAAGTTGCAGTATTCTTTATTATTTTTTTAAAAAAATCAACTCATAGCAAATTTTGGGAGCAGAGGATCAAACCCATCGAAGAAAAGAAAAAAACAGAGAAGAATAATAAGAAGCTGTAAAATAATAAATAAATTGCTCACCTGTGCTCTGTTGATGGTCTGAGAGATGGCAAGCGTAAGTTTTGAAGTAATATCACTATGAGTAAGTGTGTAAGTTCTAGGAAGGTTTCCTGGGTGCTTCTTTTCATCCACCCCTAGAAACAAAACCTTCAGCTTCGACGCCTCAAAGATGGCCGGCCCAAAAAGCCTAGCAACCTGTCAATTCCATCTCCACGTTAGAAACAACAGTCTCTCTGTTTTTCTCCCGCCACCACTAACATAGAAAAGAAGAAGAAGAAGAAGAAGAAGAAAGAGAGAACCCATTACCGGAACGATGGATCGGTGTCTCCTGGGTCCCTTCTTGTTTGGGTAGTAGTGGAACAGGGAGCTGTTTCTATCCGAAGAAGAATAACTTGGTTTTGTAGTTGTTTGTATGGGAAGGTGAGAGAGAACAGCAGAACCCATCTTCTATGTTTCAAGCAGAAACATAGAAGTGTATTCAGAAGAAGAAGAAGCAGAAGCAGCAGCTAATTATTAGAGAGGAATTTGAGAACTGTGAATGAAATTAGAGGAATATTTCTTATTATGAGGGAGAGCAGGCCAGCAGCTCATGCTTGAGCTCTGCTTTCCTTTTGCTTTTGCTTTTGCGTTTTCTCTTGCTTTGTCTTGAAGACTAGAATTTGAAGGGAAGAGAGCAGCAGACACTGACAGAGAAGATACGTTTTGATTGCGGAAGAAGCGGGCGGAATCGAAGGACAAAATGGGAAGGACAGATTGAGGTAAGAGAGGCGTGTAAGAATGGGCGTCGGCAGTGAGCGTCGCTTCTAAGTGTAGAATTTACAATCAAATGGGAAGTACCTTTAATATATTTTAAAAATTAAAAATAATAAATATAATTAAAATGATGTAATTGATAAGATTCATAACACGACCAGTGTCAACTGAAAAGAAAATACCATCACGGTTCGTACAGTATTCAACAAGACAAGACCGGATCCTCCTAACCTTTTGACAAAATCTCACTCCCTGTTACCTTTGATTATTATAAAGTTTGAATTTTTACCTAATTTTGTGAGACATTTTTACCTAATTTGTGATGTCACAGTGACGGCTTGAATTGTCTTTCATGTTTAGGAGCAGTCTTAGGTCATGTGTCTGTGGATAGTGTTATGAATCTGAAGTTTTTTCAATAATCACCGGCGTGAAGTGAGGTTAATAGATTTTTATAATTAAAAAAAAAATAGATTACACAAGGCAATGAGTTGATTTTGTCCAAACTGATCATATGTTACCTGTGTCTAGCACTTTAACTTATTCTATTAATTACATAGGTTGATTATTCAATTAATATCTAGATAATTATACTTAATCCGCATCAATTTATATATTTACTGTTCAGAATGATCAGTATAACTCAGCTGTTACTTTGACTTATATAAATAAGAAAATAGTACAAAAGTAGTTCTCTCATAAAAACTGTAAAAGGCAATATAATTGTGAAATCCAATAGCCAAAACCACATAGCAATAGAAAAATCTGAACTTCTAAAAATTGAGAAAATACAATAAAATTAACTGAAGCAAGTGTAAAGCAAGCTTGCAAAAGAGAGAAGAAAACAACGAGTTACAATCTTCACAAAATCATATCATTATATACAAATAAATGTAAACATTTAAAAGTTAAGTGTGTAATTCATTGGTCGACTGGCTACTTTCTTCTCAAACAAATCTTACGAGAAATGGGATTTGTCATTTGTTATGATGAAAGAAATTGACCTTAGTCTCACGAGGTTAGCGAATCATTCTTTTGATCCAGCACGTGTGATATTCATTTGAATAGTTTTTCGTTAAGTGAGTCAGTCTAACCATTAATATAATTACTACATTAAGACTTGTCAATACAAACTCAACTTATATTAATGAATCAAAAGAAGTACAAGGCAATCACTCAAACTTAAAATAAAGTTTAAAGATTTCTCAAGCTCTCACACTCGCTCAAACTCTTGACTAGCTTGAGAATAAATGAGCTTCCCATCCTTATTTATACTTTAGGCCATGTCTAAGTGTTTTTAGGATTATGTCCAATGGTTCTCTCTAAAATATCTTCACACACTTCTAAAAACTCTAGAATATTTTAAGCTATCTCTACACTTCCAATACTAAATATGATATCACCAATACTAAATAACGATCAAACCCTATTCAATGAACAACCCGCACTTTTTAATAATTAAATTGAGTTCACGTTCACCATCTACACACCCAATGTCAAAATCTCAATCAACACCAACCAGAGAGGAAGCGAGATTAGCTTATTTAAGTTCGTTTGAAAATTTTCTCCAATTTTTTTAATTTAGACCAATACTTTTTCAAGATTTTTAATGAAACTATTTTATAAATAATTTTAAACTTTTATAATTGAGTGCAATATAAAGAGATCTACATTAATGATGTTGTGATATTTCACTTTTATTTGATCATTTTATCTTTATTTTTATAAATTAATGAATTTATGTTTATCAAATGGAAAAGTTAGAAAGACAAGTTCAAAATAATTATTGGTGGTAATTTTTTTTTACCTCCTTCATCATATGATGTCTCTTGCATGATCCGATCCCCGACCCCGTTGAATATGAAATCCATATAAGAGAATATCTAGATCTTAATATAAAAAGGCTCCTTATTTAGATACCGCTCTTTTATGTCAAGAGATACCATTTTTTTTTCTAAAAATGATATGAAATTATCATTTTTCCCTTCTGTTTTAGATCGTCCAAAAATGAACATTTTAGTGTAAAATACGTTCGTTCAGACTAATTTTCTCTCCTGGATAGAGTTTGTGGATTGTGGAGAAGAATTTTCAAACGAAGGGATTTTACAACTAATTTCTACAAACTAATTTATCAAAATTCATCTAGTTTGAATTTTATGAACTTCGAGACTGATTTGAAGTGAAAAAAGGGTATAGTTTTGGACTTAAAAAATCGTACCCAAAGAATTAAGCCCGGCAACTGTGCAAAGGTTACAGTTGGCAGGGAGGCAATTTCTCGATCAATTTCTACAAACAAGGTATCAAAATTCATCTAGTTTAAATTTTATGAACTCCGAAACTAATTTTAAGTGAAAAGAGTATAGTTTTGGACTTCAAAAATCAGTATCCAAAGAATTAAGTGGGAAGACCATTTTTCTTAAATTCTTAAGGTATGATTTTTTAAATCTAAAATTATATCTTTTTCACTTAAAATCAGTACCGGAATTTATAAAATTCAGAGTAGATGAATTTTGATACTTTATTTATAAAAATCGATCGAGAAATAGTCTTCATTTGAAAATCTCTCTTCACAATTCAGGCACTTCATACAAGAGACTATCAAAAGGGCAAAATAGTAATTTCCTACCATTTTTAGAAAAAAGAGCGTTGTCTTGATGACGGGCCTATGAAAATCACATTAGTAAATTTCTAACCTGTAATTGAAGGCGTTGGGATGAAAAGAGAGTTCGAGAGAGAACGAGACTTCTAGAGACCTCACGTATACTCGATGGGGTTCATTGTTGTCTCGTTATCGGTCAAGTCTCCAATGTTAGGTGGGGTTTATTTAATAATTAATGCCCAAATATGAAACATATCTATATGAATTTTATACTAGAGGTATAACCCTTAATTTAATATTCGGTTGGTTGAAATTCAACCAATTAATTATTCATTTATAATAATTATTGTGAAATATAGATTTAGCAACTACCAATATTGGATAAATTTTGCATCAACTTTCATGTCAATGAGGTAATCACCTAAAACTGTGACCCAGTTCATGTGGAGAGTTCCACATCAGTTAGAAAAGGAGAGAGGTAAGGGTGTATAAGAGGCCAAGTCCACTTAACTAGTAAGATGTGTTTTGGGCCGGACTAGGTGGGCCTGAGCTGGGCTGGATGGGCATGGGCCTAAAAGCAAAACTGTGCAGGTTAGATATGTGAGAGGCTTAGAGTGGACAATTTCTTGCTGAGTTGAGCTTTAATCCATGTATGTGGGTCAGGTCATTACAAAAATCCTAAAAATATACTCCCTCTGTCTACAAATAAAAAACAAGTATTTCAAATCAGACAACTAAAATAAAATAGAGAGATTATAAAAAAAAAAGAAGTGAAAATTATGATCATCTTCTCAACTTAACTCATCTATTTAATAAATACTTTAGCTCCAGTTAGAGCTTTAGATCCATCAATTTAAGGCGGATGACATAAGCATATTCTATTTCTTATGGTATAAATACTTCTTTTATAATTATATAATATACATTTTAACCCATCTTCTTTTATTTTATATTATCATCTGTCAATGCTTCGTAAGGATGGTTAAAGGTTAGTGTAAGGCTGAAATTTGGTCGTGTCAGGCGTATTTTGACGAACTTAACCACTCATGTTAAAAATGGTTGAACTCAACCCAGCTTGACCGAATTGATAATACGAATTTGGAAATCCAAATGGACCTGATCTTGAACCCGAGAATCAGCCTGACCCTGACCTTCAACCCAGGGGTAAAAAATTCGGCCGATACTATGCGTATCGGCCGAATTATATCGGTTTTTTGACTGACCGATTTATATCGGCCGATACATATAGTATCGGCCGTACAAAAAAAATTCGGCCGATATGACCGAATTTCTGACCGATAATTCAGTCATCATATCGGCCGAATTTTAATAATTCGATTTTTGGTTTTTTTTTTAGAAATATCGGACTAGAAAGAATGGAAAGAGAAAAAATAAAATATGGAGAAAAGATTGAAGAAAAAAAATCGCTACAGCTTACCTTTCTCTTCTTTTTCTTCTTCGTTGATAAAAAAATATAGAGAGCAGCGGCAGTTAGGGTTTAACAGAGAGAGGGAAAGAGAAGAAGGGTATAAAAAAGAAGAGCATTAGGGTTTCTAAGTGCACCAGTGACTTACGTGAGCTTTTTAGAAAGCTCACGTGTGTAACTTAATATTTTTTCAAAAAATTACTTTTAAAAGGAAAGTAATAAAATTTTATTTTAAATAGAAAGTAAAAATTATAATATTTTCTTTTATTTATCTTATTGTAATAATTTAATATTATATTTACCAGGTATCCATTGATAGTGATTAAATAATAAAATCTCCTTTAAAACTTTAAAGTTAATTTTTAAGCACCATGTATTTCCAAAATTTCTCAAAATGAATATCCGGACTAATTACGATAACCTGATAAAAATACTTTAAGACTTAAAGGTCTTTTGACACTCTTAAATATTTAAAACACAGTATTTTACAAATAAGGGTATCCCTAGGATATACCGAAAACACATTTAGGAGTGTCAAAAGACCTTGAAGTCTTAAAGTATATTTATCAAGTTATAGTAATTAGTCTGGATATTCAATTTTAGAAATTTTGAAAACACACGATGCTTAAAAAATAATGTGCATAGTGTATTAAATAATAAAATCTCCTTTAAAACTTTAAAGTTATTTTTTAAGTACTGTGCATTTTCAAAATTTCTCAAATTGAATATCCGGACTAATTGCGATAACTTGATAAAAATACTTTAAGACTTTAAGGTCTTTTGACTTTCCTAAATGTGTTTTCGGCATACCCTAGGGATACCCTTATTTGTAAAATACTGTGTTTTCGGCACACCTTAGGGATATCCTAACTTAAAATAATACTCATTGACTAAGAAAATAATTATGAAATTATTTCTACAAATTTTCCTCATTTATATCATTTTCCTTATAATTTTCACAATTTTATTACTGATTATATAATTTCCCGTTATTGTAACTTTAAAAATATATTAGAAGATGTAAATGTCCGATATTTTATGAAAAAATTACATATTCAATAAGCCCATAATTATCTGTATTTATTATAATTTTTTTGAATTTTTTTTAAAAAAAAAAATAGATAAGAGAGAGAAAAAATTCGATCGATATATCGGCCGATATGAAAAATCGGCTGGAATCTCGGCCCGGCCGATTTTTCTACCCCTGCTTTAACCCGAGAATCAATCTGACTTAGAGAGAGAGGAAAGAAAGAGAGAAAACCTAGTTGATCATCTAAATCTGAGCTTACACGCCTCCAGATTTGCTAGATTTGTTGGATCTAATCGGACATCCACCGGCAGCACTGTTTAGACTAGGCTGCCAACAACACTGCTCAGGCAAAGACTCACGACTGCAACTGCAAATCTGCCTCGATGAAAAGATCCGTGGTTGGATTTACAGCACTGCAGCAGCAAAGAAAGTAACATTTTGAGTTTTTGTGTTTTATACTTATCATAGAAATTAAATATAGCATACACTGGAATGAATGTCCAGTTAATTTTGACATTCATTTGAATGAATGGGGTTCATTCATTCGAATGAATATAGTTTCAACTATATATTCAAATGAATGGAGTCCATTTATTCGAATGATTCAAATAGTAGTAATATTATTTAAAAAAAAAATATTTTTAAAACTTTAAAGTTATTTTTTGAGCAGTATGTATTTTCAAAATTTATGAAATTAAATATCCGGACTAATTACGATAATATGATAAAAATACTTTAACACTTCAAGATCTTTTGACACTCCTAAATATTTAAAACACAGTATTTTACAAATAAGGGTATCCCTAGGCTGTGTCAAAAACGTATTTAGAAGTGTCAATATTTTTATCAGGTTATCGTAATTAGTTCGCATATTCAATTTGAGAAATTTTAGAAATAAACAGTGCTTAAAAAATAACGGTCTATGTTTTAAAGAATATTTTATTATACATTTGAATGAATAGGGCTTCATTCATTCCAATGAACATATTTTCAACTATACATTCATTAAAGCCCATTCATTCGAATGATTCCTACAGCCGCAGTAACATTATTTAAATAATAAAATTTATTTTTAAAATTTTAAAGTTGTTTTTTGAGTAGTGTGTACTTTCAAAATTTCTGAAATTAAATATCCAGATTAATTACGATAATATGATAAAAATACTTTAAGACTTTAAGGTCTTTTGACACTCCTAAATATTTAAAACACAATATTTTACAAATAAGGGTATCCTTAGGCTGTGTCGAAAACACATTTAGAAGTGTCAAAAGACCTTGAAGTCTTAAAGTATTTTTTTCAGGTTGTCGTAGTTAGTCCGGATATTCAATTTGAGAAATTTTAGAAATACATAGTGCTTAAAAAATAACGATCTATGTTTTAAAATATAGACAGTTATTTTTTAAGTACTGTGTATTTTCAAAATTTTGAAATTAAATATCCGGACTAATTACGATAATCTGATAAAAATACTTTGAAACTTAAAGGTCTTTTGACACTCTTAAATATTTAAAACACAGTATTTTACAAATAAGGGTATCCCTAGGCTGTGTCGAAAACACATTTAGGAGTGTCAAAAGACCTTAAAGTCTTAAAGTACTTTTATCAGATTATCATAATTAGGCTGGATATTTAATTTGAGAAATTTTGAAAATATACACTGCTCAAAAAATAACTTTAAAATTTTAAAAATAAATTTTATTATTTAAATAATGTTACTGGTACTGTAGGAATCATTAATGGGCTTCATTCTTTCGAATGTATAGTTGAAAATATGATGAGTGAAGCCCATTCATTCAAATGTATAATAAAATATTCTTTAAAACATAGACCCGTTATTGTTTAATCACTGTGTATTCCTAAAATTTCTCAAATTGAATATCCGAACTAATTACGATAACCTGATAAAAATACTTTAAGACTTTAAGGTCTTTTGACACTTTCAAATGTGTTTTCGACACAGCTTAGGAATACCATTATTTGTAAAATACTGTGTTTTAAATATTTAGGAGTGTCAAAAGACCTTGAAGTCTTAAAGTATTTTTATCATATTATCGTAATTAGTCCGGATATTTAATTTCATAAATTTTGAAAATACACACTGCTCAAAAAACTAACTTCAAAGTTTTAAAAATATTTTTTTTTTTTAAATAATGTTACTGCTGTTTGAATCATGAAGCCCATTCATTCAAATGAATCGGCCTAAACAGTAACGAATGAATGGAGCTGAACAGTATTCTATGTTACTGTTCAGCTCCATTCATTTGAATAAATGTTAAGATAAACTGAGCATTCATTCAAATGATTGGAAATACGGGAATAAAATAGTAATTTGCCACTAAATTTTGGATTCAGGTGCGTAGAGAAAAGATTTTCAGGTGTGTATAAGTGCTCTCAAATTAAATGACTTAAATTTCATGTAGGTTTTTTTCCTTTAGCCCGATCATTGGAAAAGGGAGCACTTACACACACTCGGATTTTCTGCCTCTATACACCCGAAATCAGATTTTTGAGTGAAATTACGATTTTACCCCCGCGTTTCCATTCATTCGAATGAATGCCCAGTTCATTTTGGCATTCATTCGAATGAATCATTCATTCGAATGAATCATCAAGTGTATTTTCAATTCATTCGAATGAATGGGCTGAACAGTAACACGGAATACTGCTCAGCCCCATTCATTCGAATGATTTAAATATTAAGATTTATTTTAAAACTTTACACTTGTTTTTTAAGCACTGTGTATTTCCAAAATTTCTCAAATTGAATATATAGACTAATTAAAATAATCTGATAAAAATACCTTAAGACTTCAAGGTCTTTTGACACTCCTAAATATTTAAAACACAGTATTTTACAAATAAGGGTATCCTTAGGGTGTGTCAAAAACACATTTGGAGGTGTCAAAAGACCTTGAAGTCTTAAGGTATTTTTATCGGGTTATTTTAATTAGTCTAGATATTCAATTTGAGAAATTTTGAAAATACACAGTGCTTAAAAATAGCTGTCTATATTTTTAAGCACTGTGTATTTTCAAAATTTCTCAAATTGAATATCTAGATTAATTAAAATAACCCGATAAAAATACTTTAAGACTTAAAGGTCTTTTGACACTTCCAAATATATTTTTGACACACCCTAGGGATACCCTTATTTGTAAAATATTGTGTTTTAAATATTTAGGAGTGTCAAAAGACCATTAAGTCTTAAAGTATTTTGATCAGGTTATTTTAATTAGTCTAGATATTTAATTTGAAAAATTTTGGAAATACACAGTGCTTAAAAAATAAGTTTAAAATTTTAAAAAGATTTAAATAAATGTAATAGATACTGTAACCTGTAACTCATGAATCATTCGAATGATTCATCTCATTCGTGAATTCATTCGAATGAACCGAACCGTTCATTCGAATGAATGTTCAGAACGATCGGTTCATTCATTCATTCGAATGAACACAGACGGAATGAATACGAAGACGTTCTTAGATTAAGGGGTTGGTAGCAAGAATGGAGGTCTCATTTTCTCTTGTCAGCTGCTCTACTAATGGGGTGACAGATTTTTTTAGCAAAAAATGGTGTAGATGGAACTGTGAGGGGCACTTTTCACCTTCTTGGGGGATAATTTATTTGGGTCTTTATTTTAATGTTGGGTTCATAGGGTATAAGTTGTAGTTATTTTAAGGCCTATATCTCTTAGGCCTCATATTTGTTTTCTTACATTTGTATCTTTGTTTTATTAATGAAATTTTCACCGTACAAAAAAAGGTTACAGTGTCTATTACATTTATTTAAATCTTTTTAAAATTTTAAACTTATTTTTTAAGCACTGTGTATTTCCAAAATTTTTCAAATTGAATATCTAAACTAATTAAAATAACCTGATCAAAATACTTTAAGACTTAAAGGTCTTTTGACACTCCTAAATATTTAAAACACAGTATTTTACAAATAAGGGTATCCCTAGGGTGTGTCAAAACACATTTGGAAGTATCAAAAGAGCTTGAAGTCTTAAGGTATTTTTATCGGATTATTTTAATTAGTTTAGATATTCAATTTGAGAAATTTTGAAAATACACAGTGTTTAAAAAATAACGGTCTATGTTTTAAAATATAGACAGCTATTTTTAAGCACTGTGTATTTTCAAAACTTCTCAAATTGAATATCTAGACTAATTAAAATAACCTGATAAAAATACCTTAAGACTTCAATGTCTTTTGACACTTCCAAATGTATTTTTGACACACCCTAGGGATACCCTTATTTGTAAAATATTATGTTTTAAATATTTAGAAGTGTCAAAAGACCTTGAAGTCTTAAGGTATTTTTATCAGATTATTTTAATTAAGTCTAGATATTCAATTTGAGAAATTTTGGAAATATACAGTGCTTAAAAAACAAGTGTAAAGTTTTAAAATAAATCTTAATATTTAAATCATTCGAATGAATGAGCCATTCATTCGAATGAATGAGTCATTTGAATGAATGAGGAGCAGTATTCCGTGTTACTGTTCAGCCTATTCATTCGAATGAATTGAAAATACACTTGATGATTCATTCGAATGAATAAATGAATGTCAAAATGAACTGGATATTCATTCGAATGAATGAAAATATAGGAGTAAATTATAATTTCATCCGAAAATCTAATTTAAAGTGTGTAAGACAAAAAATCTACGTGTACGTAAGTGCTCCCATTGAAAAAATGTGTGATTCAACCCAAAAAAAAATCGGGTCATGTCACCCCTAGGTTAATGGTAGGGAACTGTCGTTAATTGCAAGTGAACGTACTCATGAAAGTGTCTAAAAGCGTGCCACAAACATCTACTAGTCTACACTATCTTTCCAGCTTCCACTTCCACAGTTGCACGCAACTGCACACCCAGTTAACAAACCATGTGGCAGATGCTACACATGCTTTTACAAATATCCTGAAACAAACTAAAATATGAAATAATTCCATACATCGGAAACTGAAAAAGATAAATATGTAACTGGCGAGTGGCGACAAGCCGACAAGCCGACAACAGCAAACGTCCAACGTTTCTGACGCATAAAAGTTCTTTCTTGAAAACGCTTAATATTAAATCTTATTTATTAATTTTTTAAAAAAAATAGATTTAATTATTTATAATTTTTATTTAGTGCATTCTTGCTATTAAATTAAATATAATAGATGAAAAGATTTATTTAATACTTCATTTTTATTTTAAAAATCAATGACTAGTATAATTTTTTGAGCCTTACTTTTAATCATGGGTCAAAATATCGTTTAAATCGATATATCAGTCGATATGCATATCGGCCTTAATATCGGCCGATATTTTTATCTCTCATTCTGATATAGGTATTTTCTCTCTCTTCCGATATCGAAACTATGAAAAAACCGTGAAAAATCGTGCAAAACCGTGAAAATCGCAAAAAACTATGAAAAAACTGCAAAAAACCGTAAAAAACAGCAAAAAATCGTGAGACCCAGTGAAACCCGTGAACCCTGAACGATGAAAAACCGTGAAAAACCGTATCGGTGTTTTTTTTAAAAAAGAAATTTAAAAAATATTTAAATACCGATATTTATGAATATCGGGCGATATTGTGGCCGATATTTCGGACCGAATATCGGCCATATCGACCGATATTCGATATGTACGGCCGATACTTATCGTATCGGCCGATATTACTCGGTTTTGAAAAACCAATATATATCGGCCGATACGATATGTATCGGCCGATATTTGTACCTTAGCTTTTAACAATAGAATAATATTGATATGAGTCAAAAAGACTATAGTATAGATAACTCAATCAAAAATTTTCCGTATTAAATGAATAAAAATGAAAAGGAAATATAAACTCATTTGAATAATTTATTAAGAAACCATAAGAGAGAAATGCCAGAGTTCAATTTATGTAATAAAACAAATTATAAAGATTAAAATATAAAATAGTATTCTTATTTTTTGGGAATTTATCTTTAAGAAAAATTTATATGGATTTTGTTGAAAAATAAAGATGAGTAGTTGTATTAAATTTATGATGTGACCAAAAGTGGACTATGGAGAAAACAAAAATTGAGTTTTGATGAAGAATAATAAAAGCCAAAAAATTATAATTTGAGAGAATGAAAAAGTAAAAATAGACAAAAGGATAAACATATAAAAATAAATTTAATAACTTAATTTTAATCGGACCTTATAAGAGTAAATATAACAATTAATTCTTTATTTACTTGGAAAAATAATAATTTTAATGACATTTGACTTATATGAAAAACTATAAAAATCATCATCAACAGCCACATTAAAATCCTGTTTTCTATGATGGGCAATGTAAACAAATTATCAAAACCTTAAATTTCAAATTGTATTCCATGAAAATGTTTAAAAAATATTTAATTAGATATTTTCAAATTACCAACATCTATAATTTAAGAGTCTTTGAGAATTATATGAGTATAAAATTGAACTAAAATGATGAAATTCAAAACACCAATCAAAACTCAAAACATATAGAGATATTAGGTCCATTCAAATTTTTTTTTTTTTTTTTTGTCACATCAATAAAATGGCAACGATATGAATTGAAACTCGACTTAATAAACTACAAGTGGATCAAATTTCCACGTCTAATACAATTGTTAGATACTTGATTTTAATGGTGAAAGTCACAGACATTCTTGACCATTAAGATCAAATAACTATAAATGAAATTTTAGACTAAAATTTAATTCACTTATAGTTAATTATGTTCAATACTTTTATATATACTTAGATTTTAGAAAGATAATTACTTTTTTTATTGGATCCAAAACATCCCGCCCATTCTAACTGAAATATATGAAATTAAGTACTAAGTTTCAAATTCTTTAACCCTTCAAATTGTGATGCCCATAACAGAGAATTAGGGAACAGTAAATCAAAGTCACATATTATTAAAATAAGTGGAGCAGTCTATTTTTCCATGTTGCTACTCATATTATTAAAATAATATAAAACGGAGCCCAGTCTCCTACCACAAATGTTGGGAAACAGAAGTTCGTATTCCTTCGTTCTTCTTTTTTACTTTTACGCCCTTTTCCTTTGTTCACTGCCTTCTGTAAAAGATTAAAGAAGACATTCCCTCCTCTTTCGTCATATCTTCTCCCACCTTTCGATCTCCTTCTCCACCGGTCACTAAACGCAGAAACTGACACTTCTTTTTTTCTTTCCCCCAACGAAATCAATTAATCATCCATGGCGGAATCAAGTAGCAATCTCACATCTCCTCTCCTCTGCAATCCGACACCCGAACCCCAACTTGTACTAGACATGGAATCCGACGGCTCAGATTCAACTTCTCCAGATAATCCGTTCGAATTCATCGGTGCAGATGCATTTTCCCTGCCCCCACCGTCTCCCATCGATCCCTTTCGCAACGATACCCCTTCCATCGAAGGACTCTACGAATGGGCCAAGATCGTTGTCTGCGTCCCCATTGCTCTCGTTCGTTTGATCTTCTTCGGACTGTCTCTCGCCGTTGGGTTCCTCGCCACCAAATTGGCACTCCTGGGATGGAAGGATAGGCATAATCCCATGCCCAAATGGCGGTCCCGGGTCATGTGGGTCACTCGTATTTGCACTCGCTGCATCCTCTTTTGCTTTGGGTAAGATACAGGGCCAACTCTTTTGCTGATTTCCTGTTTGGATGCATTCAAAACGTAAATAACCATTGTTTACAGTGTTTTTGAGTATTTGACAATTGACCTTGGCAAAGTGCTTATTTTACAAAATTATTTATATTAAACTTCGTAGGTTGTCATATTACTATTTAGGGAGAAAAAGTTAAATCCACTTTTATTTTTGGTTAAAAATGGTAGCGTGGGTCGCACGTATTTGATCACTGCGTTCTAATATTGTTTTTGGGTGCTTGTAAACGAAAATATTTCATGGAAAAGACGATTTTCTAAGAAAGAACACCCTCTCCTCCTTTTCCCTTTCAACTAGTGTTTCAACACGTTTTACAGTAGGGAAATATCATCTGTGCATCAAAGAGTAGTGCAATTAATAATCAAAGACTTGTATAATTAATAAATAAAATATAGATAGTAATTAAGTATATAAAAAGACAGCAAAAAAATGAGGACAAATTTAAAAATATAGTTTTCATCAACTATAGAATACTTGCTAATATGTTAGAAGAGTAATGATTAGGTGAGATTGGCCTTATTGTAAGTTACAATGAGTGTCCCATTTTTCAAAAAACAAAACGGTTGGAGCTACTGCTAAAAAAATTTGTTGGATCTCAACATCCCTACATGATGGATAATGGACACCACAAATCAACTATGTACAAGGTTTGATTCCTATTGGTTTGAGATATACAATGGTGTCTCTTTATACTGAATAACTTCTCAATCCAACAGTGAATAGTTCTTGTGGATGATTGATGTTGGGGCTCATTAACATATGTTGGTGTTGAGATCCAAGGCTTATCTTTGATTCAATGTAGACCTTACATGTAAAATTTACTTGACTTTCCTAACATGCCATGTGATCAACCTCATTTAATCATTTTTCATGCTAGAATTGTATGGTACCATGTTTAATTGTGATATCATGAAATAAACCCCAATATTTTTTGTTCAATATGAAAGGCCCTATTATTTTTCTATATTA
Organism: Chimonanthus salicifolius; assembly: GCA_013350335.1. Taxonomy (NCBI): domain Eukaryota; kingdom Viridiplantae; phylum Streptophyta; class Magnoliopsida; order Laurales; family Calycanthaceae; genus Chimonanthus; species Chimonanthus salicifolius. Next base: position 54,511,538 of record CM023536.1, read on the forward strand.
TGAAAAAAGCCCCATACTTTTAATAAGTTTGTATTTTTTTTCCAATGTCATCAAATGTTAATGCGGATTTCAATCTATCATAAAATTGAAGTTGGGCATATCTTTTACCTTGTCCAAATATAATAAAATCAAATGGCTAAAACATATCATGTACCTTTGAGTTTTTGTATTTTGGCAAATCTAGAGGTTTAGCAAATATTATTCAGATTTCAATCTATCATAAAATTGAAGTTGGGCGTAATTTTGTTCTTGTCCAAATATAATAAAATCCATTGGCTAGACATATCATGTACCTTTGAGTTTTTGTATTTTTGGCAAATCTAGAGGTTTAGTTTCCTTTTTTTTAATGGTAAAATGGGGTTACAATGATGCCCAACTTCAATTTTGAATTGACATTATTAAAATCCACGTAGAATGTGCTGAATTAAGATAGAGGGCTTTATTATTATTTTTTTCAAAGAACCTATAAAAAGTTTGGCCTTTTTTGGAATGTGAAAGGTAATGGGCTTTCTTAGCTTAAACATAAATATTGGGATTTATATCAAACTATCACTATTTAATTCGTTCAACCCATCTCTAAGGGTATCTTTAGATGACCCAGCTCACACCTTACTTGGAGAGATCCCTCCCAAACTTGGGTGTAGGGTGATATTGATGCAGGACAAGACAAAAGGGTGACCCTAAAGGTGACCCTAAATGCCTAAATGCGATTATGTTGTAATAAGAAACTAATATGAGGCTGAAATTAAAATTAAAATTAATAATAACAATTAGAATAATAAAATCTACCACAAATAATAAATAAAATTCAGAGGATTCAATGTAAGTAATAAAATCACAATCCAAACCATGTCATAGCTCAAAGTAGAAGGCTCTCAAAACCAAAAGGATTATCAAATCACACAAACACATAAAACCAATATCAAATAAAGATTAAATCTGATTTTAACAGCAGTGTGAGAGGTTAAGAAAAGGCCCAGTTTTGTGGGACAGCAGTAAGAACAAGAGAAAGACAGGTAGGAGGGACTGTATGAGTCTTTTGATGGCAGATCTGGGCTTCCAAAGGAGTTACGGTAGTTGTAGAGGCTGTAGAAAGAGGGAATAAAGGCTGCAATGCAGTATTTGGGGCTGGGTGACACAGTATAAGGGGAAAGGAAGGGCTGGCGAAAGTGAAAGGGTGGTTTTAGGGGCTGGACGACAACAAGGGAGAGAGTTTTGTGGCACAACAGCAGTAGAAAGGTTTTAGGGAGAGGGATGGAGATGGTAGAGTGGGTTTGGGGTTCCAGAAGCTTAAAAGAAAACAAAAGAGAGAGAAGAGAAGAAGAAGAGAAGAGAGGAAGAGAAAAGACAAGATCGTACCAGGGAAGGAAGGAGGGCTTCTCGCCAAAAAGCTTCTCGCCGAGTTCAGGGATTTGCAAAATCTCCAAAGAATTTATTTCATCATCGGTGAGTTTGCCCCAAAGGGCTACAAGCTTAAATAAGAATTTACATTGCTTAAAATAAAATAAACAAAATTTACCAAAATACCCTTACTTAAAATAAACTAAAACAAAAATAACAAGTAAGAAAAACAGCAAGATGGCAGGATGGCACCGCATCAGATATGGTGCGCATCCAATTTGTGGGGCCCGCCATCAATATGGGCATTGGTTCACTGGAAAGCTCTATGCTTGAGCATGAGGTTCACAAAAGGTCACCGTGCTTGGATTAATCAAGCCATATTTTTATAGTTCACAAAATTTAGGGATTAGAAAAGTAAGTTAAAGTGATCAACATATAAGGAGCTTGAAAAACATGGCTTAATTGTTCCATTCAAGTGATTTTTGTGGGCTCCATATTCAAGTATTGCCCTTTCCAATGGACTTGACAATTTGGGCAAAGTGGGGCACACATAGGGTTGCACATAGTGTGCAAACTGTAAAGGGATGTGTAGGTTAAGATTAGCAACTTTGCTTGATCTAACAACCTTAGAGAAGTTTACTCAACTTTTATAAGAAGTTCATGGAAGCCTGTAGGACTTTTTAGCCCGTTTAGCCATTATATCTAGATAGTACCACACTATGACTCGACCTGATTCAATTTCAGTTCCACCGGGTACTATCTAGTCATAGTGCAATATTTGTTGGGGAACTATCTTTAATAGGTGATGGGGAAGTGCACCACACACATCTACAATATTTCTATGATACCATGTATCTTTCATGCTTCTCGTATACACTATTGGTTGGCATTTTCTCCTTTATAAAGTTGAATTAAAGTGAAATACAAAGCTTATTCACATGATCCTTTTTGATATTTTGCTTCAGTTATCAATGGATAAGGAGGGTTGGAAGGCCTGCTTCAAGGGAGATTGCCCCCATTGTTGTATCAAATCATGTTTCATACATTGAACCCATCTTCTTTTTCTATGAGCTATTTCCAACGATTGTTGCTTCTGACTCGCATGATAACATACCAATCGTTGGATCAATAATCAGAGCAATGCAGGTGAATGTATAAATCTTGTCTTTTTTTCTTTTTTTTAATTTTTGTTTAAAATCTTTCTCCTAGATGAACCTACTAAACTTCAAGAAATTTTGGGTTTATTATATCCATTTGTTTAGTTGGTTAGAATGTTGAATATGTGTATTTGACGTTTTTGTGATTAGACCAACTCTTCATTCATATTTATCTTCATTTTTATCTGTTTCACAGGTGATATACGTTAACAGGTTTTCAGCGTCTTCACGGAAGGATGCTGTTAATGAAATAAAGGTAGATAGCTGTACTTATTGAATGATTTCCTGATCCAAGCCTTCAAGTGCATCCATCTTTATGTTTGAAGTTCCATTGTTTGTTGAGAATAGTCACTATCAATGTTTTAAAAACTAACTCATGGGTCAAACCGTCTTAGTAGAATATTGGGTTCAATAAGGTTCAACTAAGGTTCAACCATAGTCAAACTCGGTAATCCTCTTCTTATAATGATATTAGCCACACAATCTTAACTGTAAAACAACTTTAGCAATTTATCCCCATATTCTCTCTCTTTTGTTAACAATTATTCACTTGTACGTCTCAAGAGTACTTTTACAATTGTTTCCGTTCATGTGTTACCCACATATGTGCAGTACATGATAGCTCTCTAGATCCCACACTTAAATGTTTGCATTGCTCAGCTTGTATGTAATGTTTTTTTTTATGATGACGGAGAACCCCAAGACCCCCACCTCTCCCCGAGTATGAGAGTGTTGTGTCGGCTTGTGTGTAATGTTGATGAAGCGAATCCCCACGGGTTTTAGTAAATACATCCACAAGTTGATGTCATTTGCTTACACTAGAAATGACTTTTCATGAACAAAATGACAATTCAGTTCATTATGCTTTGCATGTTTGTGAGAAATAGGATTCACAGTAATAAGAATGGCTACTTGATTGTCACCTTAGTGGGTATTTGCTTAGCAATTGGAAAGCCCGACTTAGACATGAAACTAGAAAGCCATATAATTTCACATCGGGTACCTGAACGAGCAACTACGGTTTGCCTTTTTTTTTTTTTGTTGCTTTGCTATATAATAAGAGATTATCACCAATAATAGAAGTACAATAAACATAAGTAAAATGATGACCATATGGAGAACTAGCCCATTGGCATTGGGAGAAAAGCCTTGAAGCTAGAGATTGCCATGATTCTGAATAGAACCCATAACTAGGAGTAGACCTGAGATAATGCAGAATATGTTTAGTGACATCTAAATGTGCTGTATCATAAATTGACTAACGCCTCCAACTACATATGATAGATTAGGTCTGGTGTTAGTAAGATAAGTTTATCAACCAGGCATTGATATTTACTAAATTATTAAGCTGAATTTCATCATTTTTTATCAAGATGATGATATGGCTCAATTGGAGTGAAAGTGGTTTAAACCCTAACATGTTCATCTACCAGAGACAATGAAGAATGCATTTATGTTGGAAAAGAAAAATTCTGGATGAAGATTGAGCCACTCCAATCCCCAGACAATATTTCGGAAGGTCCCGATTTACATTCTCAAATGCTTCATGAAGAAAATGTTTTAAAGTGTGAAGTTCCTTTGCATCATCTCTAATAGTAACAATATCATCAATATAGACAAGAAATACAGTAATACCTTGGGGACATTTAAAGAAAAAATAGAATTTGTTAGAATAGATTGCTTATTCCCCAATTTCATTATGATAGTGCTAAGCCATTCAAATTAGGCTCTCGAAGACTGTTTAAGTCCACAGATTGCCTTTCTTCAAGTGTTAAGGAAGATTTTTCTCCCCTTAAATATAAACCTTGGTGGGGGTTGTATGTAGAGATCCTCACGTAAATCACCTTTCAAAGCATTTTTAACATAAAATTGATGAAAAGACTAGTATTTGTCTGATCTTTTAAAAAAAAGAGTATTATTTGGTTGCAACAGTGGAAATAAACAGGTGAATATAATCCATCTTGGCAATGGAGGCATATGTTTCTAAATGGTCAACGTTATAGACTAGAGTAAAACGACACACAATGAGATGGCCTTATAGCAATCATCGATGTCATCAGCTCTGTGTTTGAGTAAAAAATCCACTTGCTACTATCGGTATTCTTTACAAGGAGGTAAAGGGGTAAATTCCCAACTTCAAAATAATCTCCTAAGGCCTCTATTTCATCAAGATAGGTTGTTGCCATTGAGGATCGCCAATAGCTATTTGCCAAAATTTGGGAACAGAAGTACCATCAATAGTCACTACAAGGCTTGTGGAACCTAGATGGGAAGAGACCACTGACAAAGTGTTCAAATGGTGCATCTGTTTTTATTTGATAGACTTTTAGGATTTCCATCATTGGTGCGAGACAATTATTTTGGAATATAAGAATAAAAAAGGGGAAGAACTTAAGAAGGACCAGAAGATGCTAAAGATTTCCCTTTTGGAGTGAAACATGGAGCAGACTCATCGAAAGTAACATCCAATTATGTAAACATTTGAAGACTTGCAGGATGATAGCAATGGTACCCTTTTTGAGAATTAGGCTAGTGTTTATTTTCGGGACAGGGGAAAGTATAAATAAAATTATCTTTCAAAGAGAATCATGAATAAAATAAGCGCATCCAAATATAGGGGAGAAACATGAACTAAAGGTTCTTGTTGTGGTAAAACATGCAAATGAGAGATGACATACGGTTGGAAAGATGGCAACTAGTCATAATAGTATGTGGCTGAAATTACTTTTGTACCTTCAAGGCTCGAGTTACCTCCAAACATGGATTCATTTTTCAGTTTTCCAAGGTGTTTTTTTTTAAATGGCAGCTTTTCATTAAAGGGCACAATTATGGCACCGAAAGGGTAGAAACAACTTGAATGATCTAAATGCAACTAGAAAAATGAGGTTCTCTGCCTATGAAGATACCAAACAAGATGATTTAAAAGATGGGAGAATTTAAAAGTGACGACTCTTCACCTGTAGAAGAACCCCTTGTTTTAAAGTTCCCCTAGAGAAACCTTAGTTTGAGTTCTCATCCAAACATAGCCTTATTGTATTTGAGTTATAAGCTATTTGATACAAAAATGTTCTTTCAAGGATCTGAATGCAGAGAAAAGCTTCATCCCATAGATTTCCTCGAGTTCTATTGTTCCCAGAGGGTACTACAACTAATGGGCGGGTTCTTATTTCTTTCCAACTTGGTGCATTCATTCCTGGCTTTCCAATCCAACCGGTCGTTGTCCGCTATCCCCATATACACTTTGACCAATCGTGGTAAGCCATTTGTCTTATTTGGAAATGGTTGGATGTTTTAATCAATGTTTTAGTAGTTCTCTTTCATTTGACATTTTATTTATTCAGGGGATGCATTTCTTTGATGAAGCTGATGTTCAGAATGTTAACTCAATTTCACAACTTCATGGAGGTATATCTTCTCTAAATTATTTTTCCTTTCAGCATCATATCTGCTCATACATGACGAAGTCCTTATTACATTGGTAAACACGAATGGCGTCTAATTTTTTTTTATCAGAGGATCTTATTCTTTTATCTAACAGGTAGAATATCTTCCCGTCATTGCCCCTTATGAAAACAAGAAGGAAAATGCTTGTCAGTTTGCCGAAAGGGTGAGTCCAAGCATCTCTTGACTCTTGTCATCATTAAATTCATTTGTTACATCCAATTTTGTGATTACTTGGTTGATCTATTGAATCCATTCCAAGTCAGACAACTGTAGTTCTCTTCAAGTACTAGATGATAATGCCATTGACAAATTCATTTTCATGTATTTGGTGTGCGGCCTTTATATGCTCTGGAGTTGCATTAATTAAGAGAAGATTGATTGATCTGTAAGCCATGTCTGAGTGGGGCTAAAGTAGTCTGAAGGTTGAGCACTTGTTGGGAGTGTCAATTATATGTGCATTCATTAGTGCAAAGTTGGATGTATAATATGGTTATAACTCATTCTGGCTTTATTATTACTTTCATTAGCTCATTACAGTTTCTGTTGCGTTGATTGTTCTCTTTGTTTTCTTTAAGAACAGGTTAGTGTTAGGTTTTCATACACTGACATTTAGGATGTATAGCAGTTAATTAATTTCTACTTGTCAGTATTATTACATATTACTTAGATAAATCTAATGATTTTCTCCTTAATTTCAGAAACAGTTTAGTCCTTCGTTTCTGATCTTATGTGCTCTGTTTATTCTTAGCAACTTGTGAAGTTCTTTTCGATCCCTCCATCATTGATTTATTGTGGTATTTTGTCAAAGAACTAAAGGTATTTCTTACCAAAAAAAGGTGTTGGTATTATTATGTATAACTGGTAACAAATTTACTTCTTTTTCATTAATGTTTAGTCACTAATGTGGGTCTATCTGAAGTTTGTATTTTTGTTTAAATCTGGTGCTTATCTCTGACCATGATTGAATGAAATCAACGTTCTATTCAAATTTTCATTGTCTCACATGTGTGTCTTCCCCCCTCTCCCCCCCCACCCACCCACCCTCTTTTTTTTTTCAAAGGTCTGCAACATGACAATTTGATCTGTACAAATCTGGTGCTTATCTCTCTGACCATGATTGAATGAAATCAACGTTTCATTCAAATTCTCATTGTCTCATATATGTCACCCCCCCTCCTTTGGATTGTCTGCAACATAACAAGCATCAAATTGACCCAGGTGGTAAAGAAAGTAAAGCTATCTCAGTTTACATTTCTATGAAGGGTCTCATTCTCATATAACAATTGGTAGATGTCATCATGGTTGCACCATAAGAATATTAGTCAGACTTGGTTTAAGAAACCAAGAGAACTATTTGTGTTGAACTTGATCCAGCCACTGCAAGTGCAAAATGGAATTGGAGGGTGGTTGAGATCCAATTGCTGCCAATGCAGAGTTTTGCTGTTGTAAAAAAATTAGAAATTGTAGGCTCAAGAGCCATCTGTTATGATCCAGGTGCCAAGTTTCAAGAGGAATCATGGAATTCTGGTGGCAACGGATTGTGTAGCTCTGAAACACCTGTTTACACACATGCTTGGGTTATTGATGGGCCTTGTTATGGATGGGGTTGAATCAACAAATTACTGTTCCTGGTGGAGGCGGCAGAAGATTGGAAGTGTGAACCTATTATCATGAGAATGTTTGAAACGTTGAACTCAGAATTGATTCCCATAGTTTCCTGTGATCATAGAGCATATAAAGAAGTTCTAGGCACATGAAGCAGGTTTTGCATGAACTGGAGTCACTGCTGCAGTATATTTTGTCCATAAGCTAATATATTCTGATAACACATTCAATAATTTTGGTTTAGAAAATAATTCAGCAGAACTGCATTAATGCAGTTCACTCATCTTCATTATGTGGACCTGTGCAGACTCGCTATGCTATTGCCAGTGCACTAAATGTCATGAAGACATCTCATTCTCATGGAGATTTAATGCTTATCACAAAAGCATCAGAATCAAAACAGGTGAGAACTGTGTTAGAAATTGGAACTATTTGGATTCTTCTTTTTTTAGGGGCTTGTATTTTCAATTTTCTAATACTTCATTCCCATTGTGTTAGAAGGTGGATTTTATGGTTCTCAGTCATGTAGCATGAAAATATCTCTAGCTTACAAATGAGATATGCCTGCAGTCCTGCACTATGAGTAGAGTCAAAAGAAACGTCTTGAATGATGAATTAGCCTTTTAATTTGTGAAGTTGATGCAATTTGCTTAAAAATTCTAAATGATTCTTATCATTCAGGAACTTGATTGTTACATTTCAGGGTTTTCTCCATTGTATGAATGAAACTATATCTTTAGATCGATCATTCCTTGCTGTAGAAAATGAACTAATATGCTGATTTACCTGTGATGAAAGCTGGAATCTTTGGCTTTATGACATGGTCTCAAGTTGAGTCCAAAAAGTGCTTGATATGATTTTATCCTCTAGCAAAAAACTTTTTTATATGAAAACTTCAGCTAATTAGTCTAATAAATGCTTCGATAGTAGATCTTTAGAAACATCATTATATAATAACACATCAGAAGCATTACTAAATCACGCATGATCAGCATTCCTTCACACCACCAACCCCACTTCCCTTCGACTTTAGTAATTCAATTCTGGTAGAAGTATGGGACAGACCATATTAGAGTCCAGATAAAACCTTGGGATCCGGCACTCTGATTTTTTAAGAATCCCAAATATCATGCAAATATATATGATATGTACTGTTGGAGATAAGTTAAAACTGAGTCACGCCGCCCCTTTGACACAATCATGTTATATGAACTGATTCAACCAAATGGTTAAGGATGTTACTTTTTTTCTGATTGATAATCGGTTTCACGATGTTGTGAACATGGTATATTTAAGAATTGAGCTTTGTTGAGATGGCCTCACAGGTGCAGGTCTCATCAACATTGTGGCAATTTACCATACATCAGTATCATGGACATATTAGTTTGTGTCTATATTGCACAGAGACTAAAGTATGTAGGCCACGTGTCCGTGTTGGACACTTCATTTTTGTGTGTGATTCCTGTTTGCATGCATGCATGTGTGTCAATTTTGTTAACCCTTCTTTTGTCAATTTCTCTGCTCTTTAATCATATTACTAGCATGTTGAAAATGATATTGTTTGTTACTTTTACTTCATCATGTAGTACATATTTGTCATCATCCTAATCTAATCTAATTGTCACACGTATCTAGGGTTAGCTTTAAGAGTTCTTTTTCACTTGGTTGCATCAACAATCATGTTCTCCATCGCCCTATAATCTGTCATGTCCTATCTTACCACATCAAGCCATGTTTTTTATGGCTTCACCCTCAAGGTTTGAAAAATGAAACTAGTCCAAGTCAACTCAGCTCATAGCCGAATACCACTTGAACTTGGTCACAACTTGGACTTGATTGTATTGGTTAGGACTTGGTCATTTTCATTGATTTTTAGTCACTTTTCAGCTGTTTCCTGTTTGGTTCCGCTGATGTGACTCAGACCTGACTTGAACTTGGTCCTAGCCAAGTTAAGAGTACAATTCTGATATTTAAAACACTGCTATCCCTTCTCCTGCCATATATTTGTAATCTTTATAGTGCATATATTCTTCACCAAAACTGTATTTATAATGAGAATATTTTTCCTATCATTTACAAATTGCTTATGTTGTGAAGTCAAATGAAGAGTTACATCCGTGAATTTCAATCAATCGTTTAGCTAATTTATATGTTTTATTATTTTATATTTTGTAGCAGAAGGCATCAGATTATTTGGTGGAAATGGCTTGGGTGGAAAGTGTAAGTACTTTAGTTAATTTTTTTTGTGTTGTTTAAATGTTTGCATGGAGAAGTGCGAATATTTAGTTAAAACAAACTAATTTGCTTGTTAGTAATATAATTTTGCAAAATATAACTTGAGAAAATGAATCTTCTATTGTGTGTGTATATAATAATTATATACACAAGTTGAGGTGCCTAGTAGTGGTTCACAGCCATAATAATGTCTGATCTGTTTATTAGTTGAACTCATGTATGGTTTTTTTATTTTGTGCTACATCAATTTGATTTTGAATTGGCTTTGGTGATCAATATCATTGTCGCTATCATCACAATCATCATCAAAGTCACTTGTCCCATTTCTATGGGGCTGGTACTTGTAATTGAATTTTGAAAATTGATTTTCATGGGTTGACTGCATATCTAACTCAGATGACTCAAATCTTTAACCTTTGCAGTTGCAATAATTAGCACTTGCCAACTGTGCTACAGGATCTTGTCTATTAAAACACTTTTATGTGCTTTGTTTGTTGAATGTGTTATGGTTCTGTGCTCAACTTGCTTTATCATCAATCAGCTTCAAATGCGGTGTTTTTTCCTTGGCAGACAAAACAACATAAAATGGATCTACACTTGCGAGGGCTAGAACCAATTTGGTCTTGTACTGTGCAAAGTTTTCTTTTCGTGTTACCACTGTAGATGGTCTAGATTCTTCAATTATGAATTTTGTGGGTTTGCTGCAGAATGAAAAAGTCAAAAATAAAAATGAAAAGAAAGAAAACACTAGAGTAGGTCTATTTCGGTTGGACTCCTATGATAGTCTTTCAGAAAGCTATACTTTCTGGCAACTCCAATTGGTATTTGTTTACTCCTATTGTGTCCAAAATCTGGATCACTCAAAAATAGGAGTCATGTTGACTTGGCTAAGTTGAGTTGAATTTCTAAGTTTCAAAAATATGGCCCCATTTGCATAATTTATTTTTGGAAAAAACAAGTTGTTTCTTGTGTGCTATATGAGTTCCAACCAACTTTATGGTGGGGAAAAGATCTTTTGTCAGTTTCTGCGATATTTTTGATTGGGTGCACCTATATGTTGGAAGAATCACAAGTGATTAATCTCTCTAAATGTTGGAGGGAACATTTGGGTTGCTAATGGGAGAATAGTGACAATTTACCAATTTGCTCCTACGGAATGTTCGAAGCACATTCCTGATGTTTCATTTAATGGGAGCCTTGTGGAATCTGAAGTTTTGAGTCTGGAGGTTATCAATGGTTCTCATGGTGAAAATATGAATATTAGCTATAAAGCATGAATAGGGATGGGAAATGATTGAAAGCCTTAAGTGACTAGCTTGAAGAATTGTAGGCTTGAGCATGAATCCTTAGCTTGTTCACGATTTGGGCTTGGGCTTGGACTTGGACATCAACGTCAAGTCCAATTGATATTAGGGCTGGCTCAGGCTGAGAAGTTCAAGCCCAAAAGCCCTATCTGATTGCTGTCAACTTCCCTCCATGAGTCCATCTTTTGTCCTCCTTCCCCTCCTCTATTTTCACTAATCTCATAGAAGCAAGTAAACTATCTCTACCATTTCTACAATAGTAACGAGTGCCGGTTCCTCCTTTCCAATTCCCAAGGTCTCTGTCTCTCATTCTCTGTCAGTCTCTCTCCCTCCAAACCTCCCTCCCCAAACCTCAGTTTGAAACCAAAAATTCAGTGCCATGAATTCTCAATGTCTTTGTTGGGCTATCCATTGGGCTTCCCTCAAATAGTTGGGCTTGGGCCCATCAGACTATATGCCTGGCCCAATCCATCCCGTTCCATCCCTAAAACATGAGATTGCTGGAGTGCTATGGACCTGACAACATGGAGGTTCTCTTTTTGCTTGGGTGTAAGGTGCCCCAGCAAATTTGGGCATGGTGGCACAACCGTCAAATGGGACTTAGTTCACATCATTCAGTAAGCTCCATTGGCTTGGGATACCCCTTTGGCATTTGGCAGGTTGAACTGAAGACACTAGAGATTTGGTGTCATTTTTCATATTTTGAGATCTGCCAACTGGATTGTGGATCGAATCACCATGGGAGTTGATTACTCTTTTTATTCTTTATTATTTGGTTTATCCGCTGGATGATTGTTGCATGTTCAGTTCTTCCTTTCAATGATATTTATGTTACTATTAAAATAAATTTCTTGTACTTGAGTGGATAATTGATAGATATATATCTGGTAAGAACTTTGAAAACAATTTTTTTGTTCATATACAAACTCTGAGTTTTCAAATTGTTCTAAGTGGACGGTCTAAAAGTTAAAATTGCTGTTTTGAGCTTCTTGCAGTTTTGATTTGACTGTTTCTTTGGAAAGAGCAGTGCCAGTTGTGATTGAACTGTACACTCCAGTGATCTTCTTCTTAGATTTTTATGCTGGATATAAAAGAAACAACATGAGCTTGACTTTTTCTATTGGTTTCTACAGACATTCGATATTAGCACTTTGGAGGCTGTGGGGTATCTGGATAAGTTTATTTCTATGAGTCCAGATTCTAGGTAATTTCTCGGCATTTGCCAGAACAACTACTAAACATTGTTGTACTAAATTTGTATCAGTAACAATCATGTATAACATTTTCCTAATTGGTATGTAATATGTAATAGATTATAGTGGTTATTTGGTCCCGCGTTTCTCATTCTGTTCTTCGCTTCCTCTTTTTTTTTTGAGTGCTACTTCTATGGCAAGCATATCCATTGTTTTGGTTTACTGGGACTCTCTCTCTCTCTCTCTCTCTCTCTCTCTCTCTCTCCTCTGAAATGGGAACAAATTTTATTAGAAGGAAAAAAATGGAGCTAAGTAGCTAACATGAAAGTCTGAATCCCAATACAATGCAAAAGCCCTGAGCCAAATAAACCAAGACTGCATCAAGGCAACGCTAAAGTAAAAAAACCAAATGGACTGGTCAATTTCACAGCTCTAATAGTTCTACACAATGAAGAATATCCAGAAAAACAAAGTGGCATAACTTCTTGACCCCAACCAATTAATGATGGCTTCTTTGGTGTTACCTGATTTCGCCACCGTTCATTTATCATGTGCCTCAAGCTCATTTGAGAGTTTCTTCTTGGATTTAGCTTGAATTCTAGCAACCTTGTCGTGTTCAAAAACCTTTTCTTCCAGAAAAGAGACAATACCAAACCTTCCTTTTTGCCATGATGAAGAGGAATTTCATTTATCTTGCTCTGTCTAATCCATTACAATATTCTACAGTAACCCTTTCTCAAAATGATCCATTTTATCAGAGACAATGAGACACCAATTTGCTAGATAATGATTGTTTGGTTAGATATCGTCTGCTTATTTATTTGAGTTATTCAATTTGGTGATTGTCTCTTGTAAGCCCATGAAAAGTGTTTTTTAACCAAATGGATTTTCCTAATCAATGACATGGATGGTCCTAATGTGAATATGCAACTTGTTATTTCCCAATGTTATTTTTAATGAGGTTGGCTTTCAATTTGATTTAGTCAAGTGGCAGGTTGCCCCTTTCCCGATATGCAGTTTGACCTTAGCTGTGTTGTAGTCATAGCTTTTGTTGCATTCGTGTTATAAGAATGACCACTTAGAATCTTATGTTGTCTCCCTGTTGGCAGTGGACGTGTCAAAATTGACGGCTTTTTGAGGGTCTTCAAGCTGCAGCGTAGTTCGCTTTCTGAGAAGGTTCGTTGGTTCTGTTATTTATCCTTCTAAACTACAGTTGGGACTCCTTTTTGTACTTGAAACTTTCCTACTTTTTCTTTTTCTTTGATTGTTAACACATGCACTTGAGATTACTGAAAATTAATTTCATATGAAATGGAAACCATCACTAAATAAAAGGCAACAAATATCAATGGATGGAGGATTTAAGATGGTAGATAAGATAAAGGGAGAAAAGATGATAGCGAAAATCTGACCACTCTTTCTATTGACAACAGTTAGTGGAGTGCGTTTAGGAAAGTTGTTCTTACCTTTTGACAAGAGCCAACAGTACAGTTGGTAAGTACTCATTGCAACCATAAAGGTTGTGGGTTTGAGTCATATGGCATCAACTTGTCAAATCCAATTGTCAGTGCTAAGTAGAAGACTGGACACAACTCCAGTGCGTAGAGTTGAGAGGATACAGATTGAGAGCACTAGGAGAAGTGGTCGACCACTGAAAACTTGGAGGGAAAGGATAAAGAAGGCATGTTAGATTGTAGAGTGATTGATAGTATGGTTTATGATAGGGTTACTTGGAGAAGAACTCATAAAGCTGATCTTAGATAGATGAGATTTTGGCTCATGTTGATGATGATGATGAATTGTTAGACAACTCATTTATAAGGAAGATTTAAAATGAAACAGTGATAGACAACTATTGAGACATACCTACTAATATTTTGTCAATGGCTCACACTTTCCTCCACGAATCTACAATTTACTCTACCCTGTTTTCAAATTGCTTATACCTAAATTTAAAAAACATGTAGTATCTAATCCTTTATCTGGTTTAACTATGGTTTTTGGTTTCTTTGTAGTTAGTTTTTTCTATCTGCATATTGAATCATTGTTTTATGAACATGGCTTATATTTTTCAGTCATTTTTTTTCAGCTTTTCCTCATTTTTGAGATGCAACAATAATCCATGTTCTCTATGTTGTTGCTGACCTTTGTCTCTTCATTTCAGATCTTTCATTTTGTTGATGTGGAAAAACTTGGATCCATTACATTTAGACAGGTGTGTAATACAGATGTCATTCATGTATACTAAAAGAAACTACATAGCCTGTTTTTTCTTTCTTTTTTTTTTTCTTTTTCTTCTTTTTTCCTTTTAATGATTTTCATTTGTTTACTGTTGCTTGTTTATCCTCTTTCATTGTAAGAGATGGATAAAAATAATTCTTACATTTTTACTTGAATTCATTTGTACAAATCATGATTTGAAAATGGCTGGTTCGAACTGTGAACCAGTTGGACCCAGTATGGTTTTTTTGGTCAGAACTGGTATCAGCAAAATATCGCACCATTTTTTAAAATATGGGCTGATGTTTTGAAAATAATGATTGAATTTTTTTAATTTTTTTCTTAAAAAATGATATGATTCATTTGGTAATGAAACTAAAACATTATGTGAACAAGATTTGGGACCAAACAATGAATTTCATTGCATTTTAAAAGTATTCTTCATTTTTTTCCATTTTTCATAAATTTTTTCTACTTTCAATTTTTTTTTTCAAATAAAATAATATGAATGCTTTAAGAAAATAGTTTCTACATAGATCTGATGGGTTACACAACATAGCTTACTTATATCTAAGAATTTTTTATATTTATTTTTAGATTTTCTATTTTTCAGTTTTTTTATTTTTTTTTGGAAACAAAATAAGATAAAATTCTTTAAATCATATGTTGCATGTAGAGCTAATCTCTAACAATGTACCTTACTTAGATCTAAGATCTATGAAGAAATTCTTATTATTTTATATTTATTTCATTTTTTTTTATTCTAATAGCAAAAATATATCAATTTTACAAAGTGTCATACAGCGACGCCAGATATACTTGGCTTAAAGGGGGTGGTATTTTTTATTTTTTTATTATCTTGAGTGATTAAAAACCAAGTTTACAATTTTCAATATTTATCGAGTTTTGAAATAGCCGACCGGTTTGGACCAGTTCATCCAATATTTGAAAATATCGTCCTGTTCATATCTTGAACCATTAGGGACCGTACATTACCGGTTCCGGTTTTATGAATCATGATACAAATCAAATGAAGTTTGGCACATGTAACCCAATGAAACTGCAAGAAACCATGAATATATTGTACCTACTTTCCACTTAAATTATGGAGATGACCAGATGAGCTCTGCTTCCAGACCCCAATGGCAGCAGAAAATCAAGGATGGCAAACAATTCAAAATGTATAATAGATTTTCGTTTAAAATGTTCCAAAATGGGTGTTGGCAATTTTAACCCTATTCCATTTTTTCCTCTCTTGAAGTTATCTATATTTCAAGCTTCATCATGCAGTACATATCTTTGAAATTGGCTCACTTGGCAATGACTGAAGGGAAAAATAATGAAGTATAAGAAGGAATTTCATGATCTGCATCGGTCTCCATCTGTCTGCTATTTCAATGTTTTCTTATCAAGTTTAGCTTGATAGTAGATGTGCGTTCCTTTAGGCTGTAATTAACCATAGAATCTCTGTGGCAGCCTTTAATCCTAGAGTAATATTTGTTTCAGTCTTTTCTACTTGGATAGATAGGCTGTTCCAATGTTGATATTAATTCATTTTCATATGAGTTGTGAAACTTGCAGTTCTTGCTTGGGTCAGCTCATGTAAAGACGCAGCCATCATTTAGGCAAGCTTGTGCAGTAGCCTTTGATAGATGTGATCAGGAAGGCAAAGGTTACATCTCAAAGCAACAGGTAACCCCACCATGCATTCTTGTGCCATGCGTCTGTAGACTCTTGGCTATGACTCGACTGTTTTCTAAATCACTTCTCTCCACAGTTGGCAGATGCCATTTGCTTTGCAGTCCCAAGCACAACTGATGAGGATGTGAGTATCAATCAAGTAATTTAGTATATTTAATTCCACAGCTACCAAACTCAGGATATTGAATGAAATTGTTTCTGCCGCAGGTGGCAGAATTCTTCAAAATATTTGACATTGACAATGATGGGGCCATCAACTTGGATGATTTCAACACCTGCCTGAGGAGAAACCCGCTGCTGATTGCTCTATTTGCTTCTTATTGGATACACTGAAGATGGGATGCTGGGGGTTCTATGATGAGAGCAGATGATTAAATAGCTTTAGAAAAATACATTATTTGACTTTCTTGTCAATTTACCCTGTAAAATGCCTAATTGACTGGCTTTCAGTTTTGGCATTCGGGTTTACGACCAGAACGGATCGAAATACATTTTATTTCAGAGGCTTCTATATTACAGTGCGTTTATCATTTGTTGTCCTGTATGGAGAAAAACTGTTGCAATTCCTGTCCCTGCAAAAGTACTGTAACACGAAACAAAATCAAAGAATACTTTGCCTAAAGCTCATTCAGGCAGAAACTCTCCAAACATTAGCAACATCGATCTGAGTGTTTGATTGCTTGAAAATGTCTATTTGTGCTTTTTGCTGAATTTCAGCTTTTAGTTTGCATGTTTTTATAATTGTTCTCGAAGCTGGACTGGGGAAAGCTGCCGTGGTGGATGGTTCGGTTTGAAAATTGCAAGGTTGGTTCATCCATGATGTCAAAATGACATGGAAATTAAAAAGAAAATCTTAAGAGAATATTGTCGAACCTTTTTCAGATGGGTTTTTTTAGTATTTTTAACGTGTTTAATTTGTTCTATCTTGACCATTCGAATGGTTTGGGTTCTAAGTGCACTGCTTTATTTGAAGCTTTGATGGGTTCTAAGTGCACTGCTTTATTTGAAGATTTGATGATGATGACACTGATGACCATGGCTGCGGTGACGAAGGAATCACTTAGACGAACCTGGAATGGTTTGATTCAAATTTTGAAAATAAATATAACTAAAAGTAGAACCCACTTAATTGTCAATCTACATTTATTAAGTAGCTTCCAGTTGACTCAACCTCCTTATTGACGTTAGAAGTGTCAAAACTTGACTTGATCAATAACTTGGTGTTGTGAAATTAACCACACACATCAATCAATCTCACACAAGAACAAGCAAAAACACAGATTTTACGTGGTTTCTCCGAAGGTTATGTCTTCGAAGTGTGATGCAATATTCCATTATAAAGAATAAATCAGACAATACAAGGATTAAAATCAACCCTTCCTTTTGTCCCCTTCCTTGCAGTTCCTCTTTCTTCTTTGTACATTTACCGCTGCTAAAACTTTAGAGGAAATAACCTTATATAGTAGTGTGTTGCATGAAACACAATTGGACCTGGTGGGCCTTTCATAACACAATCCAGGTCCAATAAAGGCCTTTGGAGAAAAAAAAACACTTGACCTAAACCCAATTCAGAAAATAGGTTTAGGTTCAGCTTCTTATTCTCTTTAATAAACGAGTGAACTTGATAAACAAAATCATCGAATTAAGGTCAAGTCTTCAAAATGAACGGGTCGCTCTTTCGACGACCCTCGGTTCAACAGGACTTTGATTTTCCAACTAAAAGAAGCCATGCAAAGGTAGTGGGCCCAAATCCCACGTGGGCCGAAATTCCTAATCCAATCCGTACACAATTGGCATGTGGTCTGCGGCTAGGCGGCTACGGACAAAACAAGAAATACAAAAGGTATCCTTTTAAGAATTTCCCTCCACCCGTTTGGCCTTAGCTTCCTTATCTTCCATCCCCTCGTCTCGCCATGTTCCTCCCCGCTACCTTCCACTACTCTTCACTAGCAGAAGAAGGAGAAGTAAGAAGAAGGAGAAGAAGAAGAAGGAGAAGAAAATGGTGGCAGGACTTGGCCTTTCGCTTTCTCCTCCTCTCTCTCTCACGCACCCTCACCGGAACCACCTTCTCTCCAATTCACACTGTCACAAATACTTGATTTCTTCTTCTTCTTCTTCTTCTTCTCTCAAACCATCTCTCCCTTGTTTCATCAGCCAACGCTGCTCCATCCATCGTCGCCTCTCTCTTCTTCCTCCCAGGGCTACTGCAGATCAGCAAGGTTCGGTACTTCTTCCTTTTTCCACAGTACTGTTTCATACTAAATATAAGCTAAATATAGTAATGGGTTTAACCGTTTCTTTTTTGTTAAGGTATGATCGTTTTCTGGAATACTACGTTTCCCTGTTTAATATGTGTTTCGAAAGAACAACACAAAGATCGTACCCATTTTTAACTATGTTGATATGAATCATAAGATTCATTCTTTAATATTTAATATTATAATATATATTAGATACCTATATGTTGCATGCATACATATATCCACAAGAAATGAAAAGAGTCAGGATCTCCTGGGCGACGTCGTGTGACAACGCTCAGGTGGCCCTGTGGGGCGCACATGGTGGGGGACCAGGGTTGAGGTGGGGTCCATTTGAAAGATGAGGTCTATTGAATTTCAAAAGCTATGATTTTTAAGGGTCCAGAAATTAACGGTAAAAAATGGGGCCAGGTTTTAACTGTGGGATCAAGAGTTCAAATTGGGTATAGATTTAATTCACGAGGTAGATTAGGGTGTGAGAGGGGGTTCGGGCGTGAGTGGGGCCGAGGTGCCCAAAATGGTTTTGTCGCCCAAGAGATCCTGGGTAAAATGGCAATATTTTACTAATATTAAGGAACCATGTGAGTTCTAGGTCTACTAGACCACTATAAATGGCCCTGCATGCTTTAAATGCCCTTTAATTAGAAGATGTAAAATAGATATAAGATTTTCATTCCATTTCAATGCGTTAATTATTAATCATCATCTCAAAGCTGAGATGGTGTTAGCTGATTTTTTTCATGAGGCATACTCCAGCACAGGATGCATTGAATGGATCAATTTTGGTTTCCGTCCATTGTCATGTGGTTCTGTAGAATCTGTACTCGGTGAATTAGACCATACATATGGTTGGCCCTGTTGGTGTTACTTTCCGTAGCCCGTAGGTCTAAAATCCAAGGCTATTTTCGTAGTCTTTCCTTTCATGTCTCCCTCATCTTTTCTTGACTAGTAAGGCCAACCTTTTGTTGTGAGTTGGACATTGTGTTTCCTAGGCCCATTAGGTGATTGGATCTGTCGCTTGGTCCATTACTATTCCAGGCATTGTTTTGGGCCAAGCCCATTGATAGTTATAATTTAAATTAATTTCGTTTTTCTTGGTCTTACAATCTTACATAAAAAAGCTATCTTCAAGAACCTATTCCTTCATGTTCTGTGAACAACCTTTCATTTCAATTGAAAGGACACATAAGTAACCATTGCATGACCCAGTTGATTAATTGATTTTCTATAAATAGCCATTGAAGACCCATTTTCAGGGAAGTATTCTGATTCCTTGAAGGATACAGTGTTACTGTGCCTAAGAAATCCTCGAGACTTCTTTGCAGTTGATCCACTGCAAACGCCAATTGCCTAAAGTGGAATGGCAAAAACTGTTTTAAGGAAAGCGTGACCTGCAACTCGAGCATCACAATACAAATTTTAAATAAAACACTTTTTAAATGCAGATACGTTATGGATATGGCTAGATACGTATCCAATTAAATAAAACACTTTTTCAATGCAGATACGTTACGGATACGGCAGCAGACGACACGGCAGCACGGGAGAAAAGGGGAAAAAAAATATATGTATATCTTTTCAATATTATTTTTTTAACCTAAATAATCATTTACATATTATATACTGTAATATTGTAAATATTTTTTAAACATATTAAATATATCTTTTTATAATACTAAATTGCTAATAATCTAATCTTTATAATATATATCTTTTGTAATGTATTATATATATATTGTATTCATTATAAATATAAAAATATAATTTTTTAATAATTTTTATCTCATAGTAGAATTTATGATATTTTTTGTAAATGTTTGAATTTATTTTGTTGATAATAATAATAATAATAATAATAATAATTTTTTAATTAGGTGTATCCCGCCGCACCCGTATCTTAGTTTTTCAAAATTTTCCATATCTCTGTATCAAATATATCCGGTACGCGTACGTCATTGGTGCTCAGTGAGAGAGACACTAATGAAGAGAAAACAAATGCCAAAGTGATTCGCAGTCTCTAGTTCTAAACAGAGTAAGGTCAGTGAAAGAACATTCAGGGAGTACCAACTTTTTAACAACTAGCCCAGATACTTTTGGTATTAATTGTAAAAAAGGAGAAAAACATAGCTCTCCAAGAAGGTTGTTTATAGTACGTATTTCTTCTCGCACCTCAAAACTTCTCCAAAGTCCAAACTTCCATGTTATGAGAGTTCCCATTGTTGGCTTTTTAATTTTGAGAGCTCCAATTCAGGAGAATGAGGGTCTAAGTTGCTTTGAACATTAGTAGTTGATTATCTTAAATTCTAAATGGACATTCCTGAAAAACTTTACCCTTTGTCTATATTACAAGATTTCAATCAGATGAGATCCCAAGATTTTGGCTATTGCTTTTGACATTTGCTGCAGATTTTGCTAAAACTGGGACTAGCTCTCACTTTAAATAGTTACTACCAGAAGTCCTCATATATGATGCCTCTGGATGATGGCGAACCCTCCTGGTCAACATCCTAAATGGCTGAAACATTGAATTGTAAATTTCAATTTCCTAAGATGCCAGATCAGGAGACGATGTGCGGTACCTCAAGATTTGATGGCTTAAATACTAGAAGCATGGTGAACTTGTAGCGACTTGAGGTCAGTGATTGAAGCAACCACCTATCGTGATGGTAACTTGGTAATAGGTGCAGAACTGACATAATGGTCAGGAGTTTCCTGCTACTAAACTTCCCACCAGATGCAAATTTAACTGCACCCTTTTTTGGAAAAATACACCAACCACACTTTCAGTTTCTTTCCCCAATATACTTGCATAGATTTGTCCCTAAATTATTGGGTTTAATGGTACTTCTTTATGTTGTTTTCTTGTCTTAACTCTAGCTCACCATGTGACACTTTATTCTCTATAGAAGCATCTTTGTCAATGTGAGGGTTATGACAAAGGCTTAAGTGTGTGCATGATAACTGTGGTGTTTGATGTAGCGTGAGTACATGACCTTTTGCTGACGTCACAAGTTGTCTACCAGGCAAGACCAAAGAAGATGAAGTTGTTGACAGCAAGATCTTGCCATATTGTAGCATAGATAAGAAGCAGAAGAAGTCAGTTGGGGAGCTAGAACAAGAATTTCTTCAAGCACTACAAGTATCTTATCAGATTCTATTACCTAGTTCATACTTAACCATAAAATTAAGCATGTTATGTATTCAGGTGCTTGATGGACTTGTATTTAATGTCTTTGTTTATAGTGATCTTGACTTTGTTTCTGTTTTGTACCCCAGTCATTCTATTATGAAAACAAGGCGATCATGTCAAATGAGGAATTCGACAATCTCAAGGAAGAACTGATGTGGGAAGGAAGTAGTGTTGTCATGCTAAGTACATATCACCTTTATCATTAATAGCATCAGAATCATTTGAAGGGCTCTATTAATCTGAGATGCACATTTCATTATTAATTGAACATTGGCCCAATGTGAAATTTGCATGACTTTCTTTTGCTTGATCTCCTGATCAGGTTCAGATGAACAGAAATTTCTGGAAGCTTCTATGGCTTATGTGTCTGGAAAACAAATAATGTCAAATGAAGAATTTGACCAATTAAAGCTCAGGCTAAAGGTTAGAGCCCATTGCCATCTTTTCTTGGGTAGCTTACAGTATAAATTACAGATAATTGAAAATCTTACTGAAACAATACAAGTTCCCCCATCACATTCCTGCTTCACTTATTTTGAGATTACTCATTCTATATTTGTCAAGGCCATAATACCCCTAATTTGCAGTTTCTGTGATCCTATTTTTGAGTTGGAGATTTGTTTTTTCTTTACCAATGTCAAATCAAAATTGTAAGTGGTTCCATACTTCCATGGTTGGTTGGTGCTCATTGTTGCAATCACAAGGTTGTGGCTTTGACCCTTGGCTGTCAAACAGGCAGTTGGTCTATGGGAGAAGGTTGCTAAATCTAATTATGAGTACCAACTCTAGATAGATGGGCTAAATGGCTCTAATGATCATGATGACTTTAGCGAAATGTAACTTGACTGATGGGAAGAGTGGTTACAAATCATCTTGAAGTAAGCCATAAAAGAATTTACATTTAACTATTATAAATTAAATACTTTCCAAAAAATATTTTAATCCAACTAGTATTCTTTTCTCCCTCTTTCTTTTATGCACCCGTTTCCAACCTACTTCTAGAAATATTTTCTGATCTGACAGCATTTCTGCTTTTGTATGCTGTAAATGAACAGCATAATGTGTAAGTATCTAATCTGCAAATGGCATGAAGTCTTATGACTTTAAAATTTTACCTACTCTTCAGCTCCAGGATCTTTGAATCGTTCAAAATGGTAGTGACATGAGAATGATGGCTTGTGCTACTTATACTCAGAAACTCGGTTCTGTGAGTGAGAAATTTGAAGAACCATTGAGTATGGATTCCTCTATAATATGTACTATATCTTCAGAGGAATGCTTTCTAAAACATGAAGGATTACATGTTAGAAAGTAAGGACCTTCATAAGAATTTCTACTGTGCGCACACTTACGCATGCATTTTTTATGAATATAAATTCCATAAGCTTGTAGTTTTTTCCTCATCTCTTGGTAGTTTTTGAGTGTCTGTGTATGTACGGGCATGTGTCCACATGTTTGTGCTAGTTTTAAATTCTATTAATCATGATTCTCTTCCACATACTCATTTTCTAGCAAGATGGGAGCGACATTGTCCAAGAGGGTCCACGCTGCAGTCTACGCAGTAGAAAGGTATTTACTATCTTTGCTTTGATAGATCAACTCATGATTTAAAATTTAAATGAACGAAAAGAAGAGGACTACATTGTTCTTATTTTTATTCCTTTTTTGTTTATTATTTTGTTTGGGTGGGTGGGGGATCAAGACAAAAGAATAGTTACTACTTAATTTAGTTCTCTTTAGAAAGTTGAAATTTTATTTTTCTTAATTTGTACTCTTGATGATGTTGTGATCTTCACTGCTACCTATTAATGCTGAGTAGGCAGGTGGCCTTTTTTTTTATTATTATTTAAGTGTGTGTGCGCGCAAATTCCTTTCGGTGGTTTGCATGTGAACTGAAGTTGATTTTGGTGCATAACTTTTCCTTGTACAGGTTTACAGTGACTTGACCATTGACTATTTCAAGATGTTCCTCTTATATGTGCCAGCAGCTGTAGTGGCACTAGCATTGTAAGTAGTTCGCTTTAACATAACTGGGTAGGATTATCTAATGGAATGACCATTTAAATGAACAGGCCTATTCTGCCAATTACTTTTGCAGATGTTATAATACAACGAACAGTAACACCCCCATCCCCAACCATAAACCTCCAAACCTAAAACACACAAAAAGGGAACAGTATTTCATCCTTTAGTGTCTTGTTTTTCATGCATAGAAGCACTAACAGTCAATTTTGTCAAGAAAAAATTTGTGATTAGGATGCCATAATTCTTAATCTACTATTCTTAAGGTCATGCTTTGATCCAAATCACCAAATAAAATATCTATTTATGGAATAACAGGTTCTTTTTCCTAGATGACTTGACTGGATTCGAGATCACATACCTTATGGAGGTGAGTGCTCTTCTGTTTTTTACTGTGTTTACCTGGTAAGACATATATGCATTTCATACATGCATAGTAATTGATTCAATGTTTTAGTTAACTGGAATTAATTTTGTGGATTTCAGGAATGCATTCATATTTAATGGACATATAATACATTCATGATTCATTGTTTCACACTGAATCATGAGCACTGCCCAGGGAAGCCCCTCCCACCAAGGAGCATTGACCACCAAGTCCTTCTGTATTTTGACACTGTAGAGTGGGCCCCAAGATAGAAAATTTTAAGACATGCAAACAGCATAGGTTAATTCAATCATGGATATTCTATCCTATGACTTTCCAAAGTGGTTTTGTACATACCCAAAATCACTAAATCTTGAATTCATTGGTTTTTAAATTGTTAACAAACAATTTTTTCCCTTGCTTAGGTTATTGAATTATTATAAGCTGCTATTTCCACTAAGTTTTATGCTTAAATTTATTACACTCACTCAAGTTCTCAATGCTACCTTCAGCACTTCCATCATTGGACCTAATATTCATACTAGTTCGCTAGAAATAAGTTCAAAATTTTAGCATTTCAGAATAAATCTCGTATTTCATAGATTTTCCCAAGTTGGTCTTTTGTTTGGAATATTGTGTGATTCTTGCTCCTTGCATGGTGAATTTAGATATGGTTCATTTGTTATATTGCAGTTGCCAGAGCCATTCAGCTTCATCTTCACATGGTTTGCCGCTGTGCCTCTCATAGTTTGGATTTCTCAGTCAATCACCAATTTCATTGTAAAAGATTTTTTGATCTTAAAGGTACAATGTTGAATCCCTATTCACCGTTTTGAGTTCCAAAAAATCAAACTCATTCTAATTTTGGTTAGAATTCACATTTCATGAATTTACGATTCATAGGGCCCTTGTCCAAACTGTGGTACGGAAAACATCTCGTTCTTTGGGACTATACTGAGTATCTCTAATGGCGGTACTAAAAATACTGTGAAATGCTCCAAGTAAGTTTTCTACCTTCTGTGTCACTATAATGTTGCAATAGATGTGTCCCAAATTTAAGTAGTTTGAACATTTTGGCGGAATGCTGCCAGGTATGTAGGTTGGGTGTGAAAATTCAAAACTGCATTCATTGGGATTTTGTTTTTCACCCCAGTTTTACATCACAAATCATTTTAAGCGCTGAAAGTTGACATTGATTTGGGGTGACAAATCAGAAGGTAGCATCGCAATGTGACCCTATCTTTGTGATGCCTCAAATGCCCCAAATTAGTTGTTGTTCATTTGAGTTTGGGGTGCATAAGAATGCACCCCATCTGTGGTTATCGATTTTCTTCTTGCATTTTTCATTTTTTTCTTACTCTTGTTTTTTTTTTTGAAAGATAAAATATCTGTTGAACAAGTTTCTTACTCTTGTTTAATGAACAAAAGATGTGTTTTCTTTTTAGAATTTGAGTTTTAAGTTACTATGGTAATTTAATCTGGTTTTCTCAGTTGTGTCACTGAATTGGAATATGACTCGCGTGCACGCTTGATTACGGTTGATGCAAGTAAAGCTTGAGTGCAGGTACATTTTCTAAATTACAGTTCCTGCTACTTGTCTAAATTTTCATAAACAGTATTCCTGCTTATATATCAATTTTGATAGAGCATACTATATAGTTCTCAATTAAGCTCAAATCATCAGCAAACACCAATTTCCCATCTATCTGGGTTCACTTTATGAGTTCTACTTTTCCATTTTACTCTATTATAAACATAACATCCATCAATCCACAATCTATCACGTTTTTCTTTATCACTTCCCTCCAAATTTTCTATGGCCTCCCTTTCCTCCTTATGCCTTCAACTTGTACCCTCTCCATTTCTGATACTAGAGCTATTTCCAGCCTTCTAAGTATGTGACGAAACCACCACAAATGATTCTCTCATTTTCTCCTATCTAGGACTTTCCTAACGTCTCCCTAATGTGGTCATTTCTATTTCTATCTTTTGATGCTATTATTCCACTCATCCATTTTAGAATGCATATCTTAGAAGGCATGACTAGTGGTGGCTGAAATTCTCAGTTAAGTGTTTCTATAAATTTTGTACTTAAAAAAATTAATCAAAAAGCATATACGAAATTATACATTGCAGCTTAAAAGACAATAAGGGTCATTACCTGCATGAGTAGTTTTTGCCATCTTATAGGAAGATAATACAAGACCAAAGAGAAGAAAGCCTGTACCTGCCTGTTTGGTTTAGTTAGTTTTTGGGAAACTAGAGCAGTTTTGATAAATCACAGAACGCAGAATCTTTTATAGAAGATCTAAAACCACAGGGCTAGAATGATTGAAAGGGTATGAAATGTTGCCACCCACTGCCAATTTCAATTTCTGAACATCCCTCCCAAATATGCGTCCCTCTTGAAAGTTATTAGGTAAGTCTCTTTAATTAGGGAGACTTAGGCAGCCTCCCTAGCGTGCCAATCCTCAGCACCAAGTTACGGTCTCCCTTTTGGACTTGATGCCATCACATCTTCTTGCCTCGAGCCACTTGCCTCCAGGTCTACCATCGACTTAGTCAGCCCTTCAGTTCTCTCTCCACTACCTTCGACAACTGATATATTTCCGATCGTCTGCCGTCCTTTGGTCTCTTACCCCTTCAATGGAGGATCAGCTTCTATGATTGATGCTCCTGAGACTCCCATTGCAGCTTCTACTTCTACCCCCATGCCTGAATCAGCCACCCATATTGTTGATCCTCAACCTTTTGAATGGATTGATCAAAGGATGCTTGAGGTTGGAAGGAAGCTTGGTTTGATCTCCAATGGCCAAGATAACATCCTCCTATCTTACCTTGCTACTGTTAGAGAATTTGAAACCACTCCTCTGAAAACGAGAAGAAAAGATAGAACAGCCAGAGAATTAACTCGTCTAAGCTCTTCTATCAATTACTCTAGTTGCAAAAAGGTCGGGCCTGAATCCTCTAGACACTTTCGTAGTGATAAATAGGTCCCCAGTTGTGCTCCTATCTTGGATTGGGCTGTTTTTTGGTGGTCCTGTTTTGGTGATCCGGTTTTCTCTGTGTCCAGATTGAGCTTCATCACCTCATTCAGTTCAGTGATTTATGTTTTGTTAGTGCTTACCGCTCTCTACTTTGTTTTCTCTGTTATCCTCTTTTTATTTGCACCACTGGTGCGTTTATTATTAATATCTGAACCATTTCAAAAAAAATTGGGCAATTGATTGAAGATCTTGCACATATTGGGATTTTTATTAAGGAGACATAACTTCGGTTTCCACTTTTCAGTTCATTTAAAATGCATTGTTCTTTACAATTGTTCAAATTTTATAATAATTTTTAATATAAAAACCAATAAAATGTATTTTTAAATGCTAAAATTAAGTAGTTCTGTATTTTTATTATCGCATAGATCCATGGATCTATACAACCAATTTGAATTTAGACTAAAATTTCATACACAACCACAGAACAAATGCAGACTTTAAATTTATTTATATCATAGATGCTTCAAATCTCAATATTTTAATATACATGCTGAGATCTCTATTTTTTAATTTAAAAATGATCATGGGATTCAGCCTGGTGGGTTGAACTTGTTTCGACTCAGTATTGGCCCTGGTGAGCCCAAGTT
Source organism: Chimonanthus salicifolius (assembly GCA_013350335.1). Lineage (NCBI taxonomy): Eukaryota > Viridiplantae > Streptophyta > Magnoliopsida > Laurales > Calycanthaceae > Chimonanthus > Chimonanthus salicifolius. The sequence continues at coordinate 54,539,212 of CM023536.1, forward strand.
TGATTCTACTATACTCTGTTCTCGATGCTTGGTAATTGAGTACATAAGTTATGGTTGGGTACTACAGTCAATATGGCATTGGATTTGTAAGTCGAAACATAGTCTTTTTGCTATTCTTTCGTCTTCGTCTTGCTCAGTGGGAAGATGCAGATGCCCACGACATCAAAATTTAAGGCTATATAGATCTTACCATCATGTTAGGGTTATAGGGTACAGAACATGAATTTGCTTGAATTCAAGTTATTTGCTATGCAGTGCTTAGTAAAATTGAATTTGTTCTACCATGCAGGTTTTGTCATTAATGGAAGGAGAGACGTGGCTGCACATATTTTATGTATGTTTGAGATCACTGTAGCTACTGACAATTACATGTATATTTTTTTTAATAAAAGCAGAGACAACTTGTATATGAAAAAGTAGAGTAAGCTTGTATTTGTATGTTGTTATGGATATGGAAGACAACCACACTCTGTAGCATGACTTTATCCTTTAAAATCATCCAGTGATGCTTGTTGGGTAAGTCCTGTTGTGCAAATTTTAAATTTATAACTCGTAAGCACACGAATCATTAGATAGTAGAACGATTGAGTGCGAGGTCGAACCCATCGGAATTTAGAAAAATATATCCATGAAAAATATATCATTGAATTATATATTTTAAAAAATTTAGAAAATCATATCAATAAATCTTAAGATGAGATGAATTCTCTAATATGAGAAATCTAATTTTAATTTAGAAACCTTCTAAAAATAGAAAACAAGTCAAAAAATAGGAACAACATCTAAAATTAGAAATTAACCATTCAAGAGATCTAATTTTCATGGAAAACACAAAATTCATCTAGTTTCGATTAAGATGGTGGAATTAATTTAAAAATTGTAAATAATCTCAATCTAATTTAGAATACAAAATTAAGATGCAATTAATTAGTTACCAACCTAGTTCCCAATTTTCAAGAGTTTTTTAATTTAAAAAAATAAAAATAAAATTTAAAACACTTAAATTACCTCTGTACATATTTACAATGGAACTCGCTCAAAGAATCAAGGAGATATTATTTTCCATATTTTAAAAATAAAACAAAGGCCTAGGCTACAGAGCTCACGTAAATTACCAATTATTCATTCAAATTTTCATCCATAATTATTCTAGAAATAAGATCCGTAAATTACCAATTATTCATTCAAATTTTCATCCATAATTATTCTAGAAATAAGATCCATGAACTTCATTAATTCAAGGATTCCAAATTAAATATTAGACTAAACAGAATTTAAACTTTTTTCCAAACCTAAATATTTCAATGCACTATTAAAAGAATGATCTTAATAAGAGTCTTAGATCGAAGAAGGAAGTCTATTTAATCTAAATATTTTAGTGCATTTAATTTGAAAACTTTAAATTAATTCAACACATAATTTTATTAAAAGAATAAAAATAAAATCAAACTTTCATCACACAATAATTGAATAATTGGAAAACCATAGACTAATATTTTAGCACACCTTTAATTTATTATTAAAACATGAAATTGAAATTACAAATCATGGAATTTGAAAGAGAGAAAATAAAAGATAAGAATGAAATTAATTAAATTTCACCAACTTGAAAATCCCAATATGAAAATCTAAAATCCCAAAGTCTTCTTCTTTTCCTCTTCGATCCTTCTCCAAAGCACAACCTTTCAATTCTCTGGTCAAGTTCAATTTTCTCAATGGGAGAGTGAGTATTTGTAGATAAAAGGAGGTGGAATGAATGGCTTGGATTTAAAGATTTAAATAAAGCAAGAGACACTTGGAGGGCTGATAGTAAAATTCGTACAAAAAAAGTGGGTGCAAAATCTCATTTTTTACACATATACCACGTTGAAGCTCAGTTTTGATATGGTTAACATGTGAATCAGGAAAAGTTGTAAACTAATAAATTGTAGCCCTTGAAGTCTTCTTTCCAACCCAAAAAGAATCAAAGTAATCGGATATTGGAGTAAACCTTTATGGTGAAAATAGTGAAGATGTGTCAAATCTTCCTTCTTTTTCTCCTCTTCTTATTTTGTTTCTTTTTCCTCAATCCACTTGTCAAATTCAAAAATCTTCTTATATTGTCTTTTAAATTTCGAATTTCCTCGTATGTATCTTGAGATGATGAAAATAGTCTTCACACATGTGGATTTCTTCATAGGTTTTTCTTAATGGGCTTAATAAATGGGCTTTTTAAAGTATGAAAAATCTAATAATTAATTTTACCACATACATTCAATTCTAAAAATGTACTAAATTAATCCAAACTCTCATAAATAGATTTGAATTAATTAGTTTACAAATAAAACTCTTAAAATTGTGGTAAATAATTATTAAAAATTTCAACTTTCCAAAAAAATCAACTTATGCCCATTAATTGCAAAATTCACGTTTTGAATTCTCATATCTTGTATTTCCCTATAAATGCTGCAAAACTTCCAAAATCTCATTAAACATATCCTGAAATACACAAAACAATGGCTAACTAGTCCAAATACAAGGGAAAAATAGTCATTTTTCTGTGCTCATTAGGTCTTTCTCATGTGAAGGTACCACACTATGTAACATGACTTTATCCTTTAAAATCATCCAGTGATGCTTGTTGGGTGGGTCCACCTCATGTGGAGGTGGTGGCCCACTAATTATGAAAATTGAAATTCACCATCGCTTATGGTGTGGTAACTCACATGGAAATGTGAAAGGGAATATTTTGAGCAAAAGTTGTGGTCTCATCTCTCTCATACACAATCCATGTGTATGTGAGTTGAAGAAAGTGCTGTGTTCATCACTTGCAGACCAAAATCACAGGTATTGGAGTTGTAGAAATCCTCTCTTTGGAGAGAATAGTTCATAGAAACCCTCATTGCTTGAGAAGCCCTCATTGGTGAGAGTAAGAGAAGGAAGAAAAGGAAAAAAACCCATTCATCTCTTCTTTGTCAAGGGATTCTACCCTTGATGAGAGGTAACATTGTATTTGTAACCCAAGAGTTCTGACTTTCTTGATGTTGTAATAGTAACCTAATCTTTTTGGCTAGAGGAGTTGTATATGTAATCCTAGTTTAATCTTTTGATTAACTAGTGGAGTTTGGAGTATAATCCCTTGTAATCTCCTCATTTCACATAATTGAAGTATTTTCCAGAGCTTGTCTCATGGTTTTTCCCTCCATCTTTGGTTGGTTTTCCATGTTAAAATCGGTGTTTTTCTTATGGTGTGTGATTCATGCATTTTGCACATTTCTCTCTCACTTGTTTTCATTTTGCATATTTCTCTCTCTTTCACTTGTTTTAGCTTTTGATTCGCAAATAGAATGGGTAAAATTCATAAGTTTTCCTAACAAGTAGTATCAAAGCTTTGGATATAGAAGATTATATGATGTGTGAATCAGAAATGGATGCTAATATCTCAAGTAGAATGTTGAGATTTTTTTTTTTTTTAACATTGACGACTTAATTCATTAAAAAAACAAAGAGTACATGAGGATCCAAGTATAGGAGAGTTATACCAAGATCCAAGCTAAGGGAAAAAGAAAAGAAACAGAAAAAACGGAAAACAAAAGAAGAGATACAACAACACGTCTCTCCCAACAAAAGATACCCTAAGGAGTCCCCTATTCCCCAATCTTCCAAGGTTGATATGATGAAAATAGTTCAATAGCCAATTTTTGTTTGTGTACATCCACTTTCGTTGAGAAGTCCGTCATGCTGTTCGTTGATCGAGGTGTATGAATGGAAGAGATATCTCCTGGCCTGTACAGTTTTCAAATATGTCTAGTAATGTTTGCATATAATTTGAGAATTAGTCGGGTTCTAAGAGGTTTGAATACCTTTATTAAAATAAATAAAGTGACGCACATCCTACCAATTACAATTTAGTGGAACCAAAAGATATTTAATTAAATATAAACAACAAACCTATAATTCTAGTATTCAACCCTAGTCCTAGACTGCCCCGAATATCAATATATCATACGCTGTAATCAGTTAACAGAATATGTCGGGAAACATTGGCGCCAATGTCTCAACCTTGACGGGGTTTTCTTCGTTTAAATCCGACCATTCGGTTCTTAAATTTTGTCACAATCCTTCTACGAGCACCGAACCCACTTTCCTCTTCTTCCTTGGTACCAAAATGGCAGCAGAAAGCATACAAACCAACCCTGATATCAAAGAACCGTCTCCAAAGATTCAAAAAATCTCCCAAAACGGCATTTCAAATGATTCTCCAAACCTTGCCTCGTGTCTCAAGGTGAAGAAGCTTTCAGAGAACGCCGTTTTACCATCCAGAGCTTCCCCCCTTTCTGCCGGATACGACATTTCCAGGTATTAGATTTACTCTCGTCCTTTCCCGTTGCTGCTATTTTTCTTGGGTCTCTGTTGTCCTTCTTTTGTTTGGGTGCATGGAAAGCAAAACAAGTTTCTAAAAAATAAACATTTTTAACCAAAATAGAAATGGGGTTTTTTTTCTATTTTCACTCAAAAACTGCTATTTTTTAAGAGAGTATTTTCCCTTCCATTCATTGAAAAAGAATGATAAAGACCCAAACAGAATTTGAAACTCCAGGTAATGCTTTTTCTTTCATTCTTTCCGTTACTGCTCTTCTTGAATTTCCACCATTTTTTATGGGAGTAACTTTCCAAACAAAAGCTTTTTGTCGCTAATATAGAAAAATCTCATCTCTGTTTTTTGTAATGTTTATTTCTGAGAAAGCGTTTTTCCTTCCCATGCATCAAAATGGATATTGCATTTAGTCATTGTTTTCCCCCCTCTTTGTTGCTCTTCAAGTGCGGCTGCTGTTACGGTACCTGCTCATGGGAAGGCTTTGGTTCCTACCGATTTGAGCATCAGCGTACCTGAAGAAACATACGCTCGTATAGGTACTTTTCTTTTGCAATATGGATTTGTGATTTTTCCTTCGGGCTTGTTTGGTAGCTTGAAAAACTTTGGTGAAGAAAATGATTTGTGGAATTTACAGAATTCTCCAAAGAAAAGAATTCCGTGTTTGGAGAAAATTAAACTCTACAGTGGGAATTTAGATATTCTTTGGAATTCTAAATTAATGGGATTCATAAGTTCCCATATGAATCTAGAGTCATTTAGATTATGGAATTCTGTGTTAGAGCCAACCATTCTAGGCCTACTGGAGACGAAAATACAGTTGCAGGAATTCTCAAAACGTAGTAGAGTTTCTAGTTCTGGAATATGGGGAATATACACTATCTATTAAATATTTGTGGAATTTTCAATACATGAATTGGGTCTATTAGATTTCCTCTGACTTTCTTCGTAGGGCTTGTTTGCTAGCCGTAAGTGTTTAGGGGGAATTGGACTTTCCATGTAATTTACAAAATTCTTGAAGAAACACTCATTTGCTGTTTTGGAATTTCAAAGCTTGAATTACTTTAGATTATGGAATTCCAACTAGTGATTCTGTTCCAAGCACAGCAAGTCATATTTCAGTAATTCTAAAAATTGCACGGTCCAGATTCTACTGAAAATTCTCGACTAAAGTGGTGCTCAAATTTTTCTCCAGAAGCTTTCTACTACTGTTGCTGGTTTCTGGATTCAGTGAATTGGGTTTCTTGAAGCTTAAATGGATATTTCACTTGCAGCACCACGATCTGGTTTGGCTTGGAAGCATTCGATTGATGTGGGCGCCGGTGTGATCGATGCTGATTACGGAGGTCATGTAGGTGTTATTCTCTTCAATCACTCTGATGAATGTTTTGAAGTGAAAGTAGGTGATCGAGTGGCTCAGCTGATCATTGAGAAGATAATGACACCTGAGGTTTTGGAAGTGGATGATTTGGATTCTACCGAAAGAGGCAGTGGAGGGTTTGGTTCTACTGGGGTTTGAATCCATTAGCCTTTTCTCGTCGCTGGAATTATTTTTCTTGGTTGTAATGGAATGAAGACTTGTCCTTGGTTTGAAGTTTTAAACAGTTTATAGGCATCTCATTCAGTAATTGGCAACTACTAATGTTGGTCAAGGACCCTTTATAATCAATATTTACGTGGTGACACATTTTGCCTCTGTTTAACTATTTCTAATCTGTTAACCTTCATTAGTCATAAGGTACTGCCGGGGTTAAAACGTTTACAATCATGTGAGTGACAAGTGCAAGATCTGCAAAATTAAAATAAAGGGTGTTTAAATCTTTATCTAAATAGGCCAGTCTAGTATTCTAGTCGATATATTCCAATGGGTTTGCCCCAGAGATCACAAGGAAAGTCAGGTGCAAACCTGCAGAGATGAGATTAATTTTATGAATACATAAAACTACCCACACTCGTTCGAATAAAATCTGAATCCTCTAGCTCTAATCTTAGAGCTTCTTCAGCTAACGATGATGCCATTTAAAGACCTTTCTTAAACATACTTTAAATGAATAAATCAAACTATTTTTTCAATCCTACAAAACCATTATTGTTTTTGTAAATTATTAAAATTTTGTAGCCTTAAAAAGCGCAAGACAAAAGATCACCTTAATAAAAAAATATTTGCTTAAACTTCTAACCCACAAAAATCATTTCTAATTAAATAAAATCAAACCATACTTTTTAAACCTTTAAAATTTCTATCATAAAGTCATTTTTACCTAATACTTCATTTTAAAATACATAGGTCCAACAACAAAAATTCACTTCAGTAAAAATATCTAGAGTTGTGCTTGTTAAACTTTTAGACTTACAAATTTTGAGTTAATTTTAATTCAAGAAATTAGTATCAGTGATGATTTTTACTAAGACTGTCTCGCGAGCTTGCTGTTAATGGACTCAAATTGGTCAGACAGCCCAATGAACCACCGGGGAAATCCAGACTTTGATAGTAAATGGAATTGTCTTAATGGGCCGGGCGGATCTAGATCATTTCTTTAATGATTGCAGAGTGACGGGCAGGCCAGATCCAGGCCCATTTGCAGAACTTTGAAGTTTTTTTTTTTAATGGGTAAAAAAACATTTTGCAATGTCAATGTAAATCAGAGAAAAAGGAAAGCAAGAATGTAAACTCATTCATGAAAATTGCTAAAATGATCCACAATAAATGATTTAAGAACGAATAAACTAAGAAAATGCTTCACAACAAACAAACATGATTAGCCGCAGTATAAAATGATTTTGATATAAAGAAGGTTTTTGTGGCATTTCTCAAGCTAATAATTAATTGACTCAAACAAATAGTAAAAGCTAAATGACACAAATAAACCCTCTTTTCTCGGATCAACCGCTGGCGACAATTTCATGGATGACATCACTGATAGCTTGATCTTCAGATCTGACAGCAAGCTTCATGGCAACTTTCTTGGGCCCATCAATCCCAAATGACAATCTGACGAGCACTTTCACATTACCAATGAAGACGCCCGACAACAGGCATGTGTGAGACCTCGAATTGTTCGGAACAAGGTCAGTCCCCTGTAAGTAAGACAATATACAATCGATCAATTGACCATTCTACTTGGCATAGCAGCGCTTTTCTTCAACCAAAACAACAGCTGATAAATGAGGCTAATTTCCCATGCTTTCAGTGTTAAAATGAATAATCAACTACAAACATGACACTGTAACTTATGCAAGCATGTAACACAAAACAACTCATCATCACCATCAAGCCATTTATCTCATCAAGATGGGCTGTAACAAGCACATACCAGGTGAGGTAGAGGTTCACCTAAAACGAAATTACCAAACACTTTTAAGAGTGTTGTTTGAAGTATCACGGAAAAATGAATTGGCTATCACATTTGACCAGCTTGGAAATGTTTTTTACAGAGCGAAATAAATCACTGATAAAACCAACTAATCAAACACATAACTGTATTGATGTCATAGCAATATTTTTTTTCTTTTTCTTTTTTTCTTTCCTTTTTTTTTTTTTTTTTTCCGTGTTGAGGTCGGGTGAAGCTAGGGTCGGGTTTTGACCCAACCCACATGACCCGACCCAAAAAATAAGTGGGTTGGGTTAAGTATTTATATATTTGGGTCGGGTCGGGTCGGGTTAAGAAAAAAAAAAAAAAAACCTCGCATGAAACTCAGGTTGGGTTGGATTGAAAAATTTAAGATGAACCCGATCCGACCCAACCTGAATGTTATAAATATATAACAGATTTTTTCCCTCAGTCCATCCCCTAACCCTAACTCTGAGCCTGCCTTCCTCTCTCGTCTCCCCTCTCTCCTCTCTCCGATAAAATTAAAAATTGCACGTGCCCATTATGCAGACCTTTTGAGCTCTCCTAAAAAGGTGATTCTTTTTCTACATTCTTTTTTATGCTTGATTTTACTCACTGTGGGTTATGGAACTTCAATAACTCCCATGTTTATGTGGATGTTTGAATTTCTTCAGGCTGCTTATTTTCGTTTAGCCACTCATGCTTCTGACCCTAACAATGTTGATCGCCTAAGATTTCTTGCATCTCTTGCTGGAAAGGTTTGGGTATCAGACTCTGTTCCATTTGCAGAATGAGGCTTTGGGTGAGGGTCACTGCGGCTGGAGGAAAACGGGCAGAGATGCAACTGCTCGAGACCGGATTTTACAGTGAGGAACCCGGATCTATTCCGGTTGTGGAGAAAGATTATAGAGATTGAGGAGCAATAGGAAGAAATCAGAGTGCTGCAGTGGGAAAGGCCATATTTTGTATTTCTTTTATTTAAAATTTCAAATTTATTTACTTTTGGGTTTAAAAAATGTTAATAATATCTCTAGTTCATCTCTTTTATTTAAATTTTTATATTGATCTATGTTTGGTTCTGGAAATTCAATCACCAACAACTTGGATCGGGTCAGGCCAGGACTCGGGTCGGGTCAGGTCGAGTCAGAATTCGGATCGGGTCAGATTGGGCTCCATAAGTTGTGAAATGGATTGGGTTTGTTAAAACCCGGCCTAACCCGCCCAAGTTTCAGCCCTAGGTACAGCAATGATCCCAACTGTCTCAATTTCAAAATCAATAAAAAAAAAGGATTCATAGACAATATGAAGAATATAGAAGAATGGTCTTAACAGAAAAATAGATTTACCTCACAGGGCTGCATGCCGAGAATGTTGATGACAGCATTAACAGCTTCTGCCAAGCTCTCCCTAACACCAAGATCGTATTCATCGACAAGTTCGCATTCTGGTCCCATGCTTTCCCAAGCATTTTTAAAATTCGAGACCCCCACCTTCAACATATAATCCGCTGCAACCACTTCGAGATCCTCCAGCTGGTACTCATCCTCAACACCCTCATCGTCAGCTTCACCTGTAGCTGGATCAACCTGAAGCAAGTAGATACCAATATAAATTGAGTGTACAATGCATCTGATGGTTATAGAACTCTTGTTTGTCATTGTTGAATTTCAAGTAAAACTACATATTAGGAACATAGAATTTAGATTACATCTTAAAGGAAAGACCTTTCCAATAGAGCCATCAGAACCTCTTTTGGTGGCCTTATGCCTATTATGCGGGTGGTCATCCTTTGGCTCATCTAGGGAGGCTGGATTAATAATTTCTTTATGTAGGATAAATAGAGTATTTGGTGGATGATATGGTTCAAGGGAAACTCTATCCAATCATCAAAACTTGTGAAATGAGTCATGAAAAATCAATGGCTTGTAGATATCAATTTTTCAAGATCCAAAATCAGAAGGCTAAAACGATAATATGGGGTCAAATTTTACCCACCCAATGTCCTTGTCATTTTCTACATGTACCAACAAAAGAAGATGTGTGACCTGCTTAAAATTTTAACAATGAGAAGGCGGTTGTGCTTATAGGTTATTGTGATACTATATACTACTACGGGAACAAGACTGTTCAAATCAAATAAGGATTGAGAAAAACTCATGACCCAGTTGCTGATAGACTAAAATAGATATGGAATTTTTTTTTTTTTGAATAGTTAAAATAGATATGGAATTTGCAAGATATTTTAGGTATTTCAATCATTTGAGATCATTATAAATTAGGTGAAAGATTTGGCTGTCTTCAAAGTGACGTATTTGTTGTATTGAATTTTCTAATATATATATTGGGCTTCTCCTGTGCACCAAGGGTTACCACATTATTCAGCCTTTCTTCAGGTAAATATGATAGAAGGGGTAGGGTAGTAAGAAGTGAGGGGTGGTAAGGGATGAAAATGGCTGTCAAAGTGGGGATGTTAATGAATATCTGGAATCTGAACATCTGAAGTGTTAAATGGGTATGGATGCAAATTTTATATCAGTTAAATTTTTTGGATATGAATCATTTTCAAAATTTAATATTCAATTAGTTTTCAGATGTCGATTTTGATATGGCTAGAATCTATTGATCCAAATGTCACATGTAAATGATATATATAGAGGGTACACTAGTTGTGTAACTAATATGGCAGAAAAAATAAGAGAATCTAATTCTATTAAATCTAGATCATGAGTCAGATATATATCTGGTATTCATGCAAGATTTAAAATTTGCGGAAGTTCACATCTTAACTCAAGGATCTGAGTTGGATTAGAATCCTGCATGGACGATGCATATCAAGATACAGATTTCACTCTAGTTTAATCTATTTAGTTCTCTATGTGAAAAGGGCACACAAGAAGAGGAAGAGAGGACGGAAGATGAAGAAGTAGAAAAGGATGGTATGGAAATTTAAGAAATTGGTTCCCTAATCCATTTCAAGGATTGTATGGAATGGAAATCACAATTATCACACATTTGAATCAGAATATTTTGTAAATAGACCACTTGTATTGTATGCCACAGGTGATATAAGCTGATGAACTTCTCTTTGAGCAGTGCTTATATAGTGTATATTCTTGTTCTCTCTCTTGATGAAAGAAAGAGAGTGTGAGAGAGAGACAAGGGGATTTTCAGACAGGAACAGAGGTGCTTTGAAATTGGGGATGGGGGGGAGTGCGGGGCGAAGGGGCAGAAGTGGGATCACAGAGACGAGAGGTTTTCTATGGAAAACATGCATGCAACAATAAAATGCTCTAATGTTGACAATTTTCTTATAGTATTTTTAATTCTAGGAAAGAAATATCATGTATGTATTTCACTATGAAGAAAAATGAGGTAATGTAGATTCAAAATGGAATTGACGTCTGTTATCAAAACACAATCTTGACAATGAAGGAAGTTCTTATCTAACTTTTCTTTGTCACAAGAAATGTTATAACTAGGTGGCAATTGCTGTACCTCCTTTACAATGAATTTAAGCATATTTGAGAATTTTCCAGCAGCCGCAACACCTTCTGGCTTTTCAAAAGCCACAAAAGTCTGTCCAGGTGAATCGTAAGGTAGGCTTCTTAAAAGCTTGGATGCAACTTCCGAAAAATCCTCTGCTTCAGATGCATCCACAAAAACTGCCACCTAAAAGCATGCAAAGGAAAGCATAGATGATAAAGAAATTAGAGAGAGAGAGAGAGAGAGAGAGAGAGAGAGAGAGAGAGAGAGATCAAATTTCAGAATGAAATAATCATTTACATTTTCCAGTAGTTGTTCAGGAATCGTGTTTGTACAGTTGTACTGGAAGACCACATGTGCATCATATATGTGCTTGACAACATTAACTGCATACTCTGTTTCAGCTTCTGTTAGCTCTACTGGTGATGAAGACTGAAAATTGAAACAATAAGGTAAAAGTAAGAATACTACTTTTTATTGTAAGATCACAACTGAGAATACTACTACTTTTTATTGTAAGATCACAACTGAGAATACTACTTGGCATAAAGTCTGTGCCAGAAAGAGTCAAGCATGAGGACCTTGAAAAGTTTCCCAAAGCCAGAAAACTCTGGAATGGAGGAAAGCAGTTTTTCATATGCATCAACAGTTGATGCAGGACCAGTGGTGGGAGCACCTAAACCTGCTTGCTTTTTACCAGGAGCCTTTTTCTCTGCAACAGCCTGAGACTTCACTTCCCTAGGTACAGAGGCAATATCAAATGGTTCTTCAGAAGCCTCCTGCACCAATTTCAAATAAATGTTGGAATCGATACCAGGAAAGATTCCAGAAAAGCATTGATGTAACACCTACGTAAGTTCGGAGACAAGTTTCCAAGTTCACCAATGGCACATCCAATGAGCCAAAAAGAAACTCTTTCACATCTTTATCACTTTCACCAGCATTACCTCCAAGCATATCCAGATAAAGCGTTGCTCGGTCACGGACCTAAAAGTCACAGAAAGCAGATAAAGATGTATGAAAAGAAGATTGATGGAAGCATATTTCCCTAGAATAATAACGGGAACAGAAGATGCAAATAATGATAACGAATAAAAGCAGCCACGAAGTTGGGAAACTTAAGCTCAAATGATGTTCTTGTTTCTGCAATCTCAAGCAAAATGCAGTTACATCAGACACTAATCTCATATTATTACATTCATGGTTTAAAAAACAGGCCAATACATATCGTATCAGCTGGTTCAAATAGGGAACCAAATGGACTGGCACCTTCATTTATAGTTTAAAATACTAGTACCTGTTCCAGTAAAAAACGGACAACATCAAAATATTGCAGGAAATATGAAAATATCATCCCTTCATTTGAAAATCATCCCTCCATTTACAACCGAGAGAAACTAACGATTTTCATGGGCCTTTTTTTTTGCTGCCTCTTGCATTGTCACTCTAAGGTTTCCTTTCCCTTTCCTTTCTCATCACCTGATCTTCAAGCTTGAAGATATTACAAGGATAAGAAACAAGATTGGAGAAGATTTTGTAAACTGAAAGACCTATAAGTGTCTGATTTTGAAAAGGGGATATTTTCAAGTGACTTTTTTAAAAAAAAAATAATAATTTTTTTTTCTTGAAAAATACTGTCATTTGCTTGGTAATGAAGGCAAAACATCATTCAAAAAAGATTTGGGGCTTTTTTTTTGCATTTTTCTTTTTCTTCAAATTTTTCTGTTTTTCACATTTTCCATGATTTTTATTCTTTTAAAAATGATTTAAACCATATTTTGCATGTAGATCTAACCACTAACAACATTTCTTACTTAGATCTATGAAAAAAATATTTTTTATATTTATTTTCGATTTTTATATTTATTTTAATAATAAAAATCATTTTAAAAGAAATTTAAATATGAAACTATAACTTTTACTCTTCTGGTATTCCAAATATAGATCTACAACATGCGCATTCATGCAAGCAAAATTAGATTACTTTATTTTTGTTATTTATTTTATGTTTAAGAACATATTTTTTAAAAGTTAAAAGTAAGATACCATTTTTTAAAAGTAGCATACTAACAAGCAAGTACAAATTTTGAGCCAAATTTTGTCCATTTTTCTATTTATCTTTAGATTTTTAAACTAATAATTGTACTCTAAAAAATAAATAAAAGACCCATTTTTATATTTAAAACCAAGTTTTGTAGCATGCAAACACAAATATTTTCCAATATTTTAGGCTTTTTGGATATTTTTCAGAATTTTTATAGGATTTAGAAAATTCACACCAATTCAGACCGGTTTGACCAATACTTGAAAATATAGTTAGTAGGGACCAATATGATGACCAGTTCTGGTATTTTGAACCATAAGTACATTATTGACAAGACATGAAGATAGTACAGCTAGGACAAAAAATCAGTAGGGGAAGATATCTACTAGCCTTGTCCAATCACAGAGATTTTCAACTTATTTGGTGTCCGCTGCCCAAGATCTCACTGACATACTTGGGTTACAAGAAATCAACAAAATAAAAAAATTTGTCTCTCCAAATGTAGTAGTGAAAGAATTAGCAAAGAATGATGTCACCAATTGGTTTCTTAAACATGAATTTGAACAAACAAATTAATAATCAGCAGGGATGCATACAAAAATGTAAAGCATAACTACTTATATGAAGTTTTTCAAATATATTTTGCTTGGCCTCACCTCATCATCATTGTCATAAAGGCAACGTCTCAACAGAACAAATATGCGAGGCTGCAAGAAAATTTAGCGAATCAAAATCTGTGAGTAGCCAGGCTAAAAAGCGAAATTAAGCAAACAAAGAAAATTAGAGTACCTTCAATGAATCAACCAAGGCACCAAACTTTGCCAAGGTACTAACAGCACTAGCTCGAACAGTTGCATTTTCAAGAATCACCCGATTGTAAATGTAGCGTATGTATTTACTGGGGTCTGATGTCTTTGGCCCTTCATTTCCCAGAAAATGAAGTATCTAAAACATATATCAAAAAACAATTTAAAAAAATGCTACACAACATACATGAATCATCTCTTCACCATCATATGTATCGTAAGTTACATGCAATGAACACACACACGCACATTAATATTAAAAGATGGTTATAAGAACACCAGTAGAATTTTTTTTTTATGAGCCAGTGAAACCTCACTCAGATTACATGAATCATCTCTTCATCATCATATGTTCAACAGAAGAATGGATCAAATGGGGGCAACATTTTTCAGGAAAGTGTGCACTTTTTTAGTTGGCTTGAGACTTCCAAATTAGAAAATGTTGCCCCCATTTGAGGAGACTATCATATGAACAATTTGCAGAGTAGGCATAGTGAAGAGAAACTAGTTTTGCATTTTATCATGGTCAAGTGTCAGTTTGATTAAAAGGAATCTTTGTAATGAAGGTAAATTTTAGGCAATAAAAAACAGAACATAAAGTACAAGTCCAAAGCTAAAATCGATTTCTAGAGTAAAGAAGAAATGATAGAATGACGATGGCACATAAGAGAAATCTGTGGGCTGTACGAGAAGAGAGTGGTGTTTGACATGGTTTGGTCATGTATTTGAAGGCTGGAAATGGCAATTGCATACAGAAATGTAGGAGCTAGAAGGGCAAGACCAATAAAGATTTGTGATTAAGCAGTCAAATGTGAAATTTTAGATTTCAGAAGGATACATGGAAAGTAGCCCTGAACAGATGAATAGAAAAGGTCAAGAAGAAAAACAAATACGAGTAGAAAAGCATAACTCAAAAAGTTAGGTGGGACAAGGCAATGATGATGATGATGCCGAGGATAGGAAAATTTTGATTTAGATAGGCATTTACTTACTAAACCCAAAACAACCACTCTAAGAATAATTGAAGAACAAGGAACTGGGATGGACCCAGTGGAGACTTGGAAATGAAGCAATCAGAAGTGACATGCTTATATTGTGGAGTCAAAGGAGGCATGACCTAAAAGAAGAAGAGTGAATGGATAGAACAAGGCTTGAAAATGAGTTAGATGAAACCCTTTCTTTCATTACCAAGGTTCTTGAGTTATTTTCCTTGCTAAAATTGGTGCAGTCAACTATTTTCAATCGCAGTCAATCAACATCTTAATTTACAGATTGCTTCAGAACCTATGTTTCTTGAACAGAAAGCATAGACTTAGAAATTGACAGAACATAAATGCACAAATGAAAATTCCTAGCCTGTCAATCTAAGCTTTTTGCACAGGACATATACACCATTGAAGCACATCGATCTGTTCTTAAATATCTAGCTGTGCAACAATAATGATCTCACACCCAGCTACGCAACAAAAATATAGCAATGAAAAGGAAACATAAATACAGAAGAAATGAAAAAAAAAAAAAAAAAGGAAATAAAAGTAAAATATAATTAAAGCAGTACAAGTAGGGAAAAAGGATTTAATGTGCCTAACCTGAGTAGAAAGATAAGTGAATTCACAATCCTCAATAAATTCACAGAGATGAAACAAGCCACTTTCTTTGGCATCTGGAATATCTCTAATAAGGATAATGACTGAATCAACTATTGCTTTCTTATACTCAAAGCCTCCTTCTTCTCTAAGAATATTGCTTAGAAAGTTCATCCTGGAAAACAATGAGAAAGACCTATAGGGTTACCTCAAAAGCAGAGACATATTTTAGAGCTGCAAAGTGTTTTTTTTTTTAAAAAAAACCTATTAGGTTACTTCCAACAAAAGAAGAGACAAATTTTAGAGCTGCACAGTGTTATTTTTTTTTTAACAAAAAAAAACAAAACCTATTGGGTTACCTCCAACAAAAGCAGAGACAACTTTTAGAGCTGCAACATGTTTTTTTTTTTTTTTTTTTGAGTGATCTAGAGCCGCAAAGTTCAGGAGTAATTTAGCATACTTACAGTGACCGATACTTAAGAGGAAACTTGAGGCACAATGACCGTATTGCTTCGACAACTACAATCTTAAACTCATCTGCAATATCAGACATGAAATTTGTAATCTGTTTCATCAGGCGATCGACACTGGATTCATTGCCCGTCTTCAAGAGTGTTGTGATGGCAAGGGTAGCAATGCTTCTGTTTTGGTCTGAAATTAAGCTCTCCATATCAATATTGCAATTTGTAACTGCCAGGGGATGTGTCATAGCAACCTGGAAAAAAAATCAAATAATAATCCTGAAATTCCAAGTTAATAACTAAAAGAGTAAAGTCACAACACTCAAGAAAGGTGTCACCACAGACCTACCAGATTAAAAAAAATGCCTTTCTGTCTAACTAAACCTTTTCCTGAACTCTCTCTCTCTCCCCCCTCCCCCCCAACCCTGTTTTTCTGTGTGTTTATCCAGCTCTCTCCACTTCATAGTTTGTGCGGATTCCTATTTCAGTTCCTCTTATCTTAAACAGGAAATGATTTTTTATGAAGCAGGAACAATAACAAATACAAAAACCAGTACAAGAGAGCTGTACTCAAAACTCAAACTCAAACAAAAACAAACACCTGAAAACATCCGACTAATAGAATTACAATGATCCAACAAACTCCATAAAACTGTCAATCCCTGCCTTTTCCAGAAAGTCTGCCACCCCTTAGTAGTTCTCATGACATGCTTAAACTCGATATCCTTCCCAAGAAAAAGTCTTCAAATCACCCTAGAAATCGTGATCAACCTCCAAGGAGGTTTCTTCCAACCTTTTGGCCATGCTAGAGCACTGGACGGATCTCTTATCAATAATTAACTTTACCTCTCCATGACATACAATAGCTCTAATGCATTCCTAATACGTAATAGCTCTGCCTCATACGAGCCCTTAATGCTTACATGGCTAGATAAAAATAAAAAATAAAAAACCTTTCATCTCACCTCCCTATTATGTAACTCTTATAATGCCTGCCTGCTGGCCTTAGTTTTCCCCTTGGTGGCCCATCCACATTAAATTTATGCACTCTCACCGGCGGCAGAGACCATCTCTCCTTCACTCTTACTTTCCTTCCCCTCCCAGATATGCATTGTTTCCATTCCCTCCAGAAACCTGTAAACAAGTGGCCCTTGAATTATTTGCATACTATTAACCATCTTATGATCCTCACTCTTATTACCCCAAAGACCTCCACCATACTCTGTTTCCCCTAAAAAATCCTAGAATTCTGCTCTCTCCACACAAACCATAATAAAGCCCCAAGAATTGTAACCGAAGCTATCCTCTCCTTTCCCCTAAAAGGAACTTTCAATCCAACTATTAATAATATCCTCTAATGTATCTGGACTTACCCATGTGCAATACATTAAGGATATCACCCAGTACCACAACTCCTTTACCAAACCCACACTTACAGAACAAATGATCCATACTCTCCTTTACCAGCCGACACAAGACACAAGACAGTTCCCCCCACCCCCTTCTGGAATAATCTGCACGTTCCTAAGATAGCATCTCCTTAGAATTTCGCCTCAAATAGCACACCACCAACAAACAGGAACTCTAGGAAGAGCCTTCCCTTTCTAGGCCCAAATACAAGTGGAGAATTCCCCTCCAACATCTTGATGCAAGACTTGACTTTAAATTCCCGACGCATCTCCCACCTAGCCCTACAGCCCTCCTTTTTCTCTACAAATATAACACCATATAGAATCTGTAACAAATTCTCATACTCGACCTCAAAATCTATTAATGCCTTTCTAAATTGTACAATCCAAACTACCGTGTCCCAGATTCCTCAGAGCTTTCTTCCACCACAACCAATTCCAAACAAATTCAGAAACACCTCCTTCAGGTTTCTCTCTTCCACTTATAAATCATGCCAAAATAAAATTCTCTCCTTTCCCAACTACAAACTTTAAATTTCTTCTAAAAGCCCTTCCCACCTTACCTCGAACTTTGCCTATATGGTTCCATCTTCACTCTAACCAATTTCTCCTAAAATCACCCTAATTAGCCTCAATGCTTCGATCTTCGGTCTAACCAAAAACCAGCCCCAATTCCATCTATCCCATATGTAGCTACAAAAAATTTCTCCATAAGAAATTCGTTTCTTGACCAAATCTCCATAACCATTTAAAAATAAAGCAAGATTCCCATTCTAAAAACTCATAATACCAAAACCCCCTTCTCCTCTTTCAATTTCCTAATCTCTCCCCCTTAACACAATGAACTTCATTGTCGTCACCCGAACCTCACCTTTTGAATCTTCTCCAATTTTTTGCTGGCATTTCAAACATTGACATGAAGGAAATTGGTATCTTTGCCAAAACCACCTTAATCAAAATTAATCTACACCCCAATGGAAGGTAGTCCATTTTATCACTAATGTTTCAGAGTTCTTTCGATCTCCCTCCCTCCCTCCCTCCCTCTATCTCTCTCATGTGAGCCTTCATTGGATAATCAGCTTGTTTAATTCAAGTTTGTGATAAATGAAATTTATTACCTAAGAATATATTTATAGTCCTAAAGCCAAAAAAAGGTTTCTACATAAAATCTCACCATAGGATGCCATAATGCTTTCAATAGAAATGCAAGTAATAAAGCTGAATCAGTAATGCTCCAAAAAAGAAATCTACAAACCAAGACCACAATGTAATGCATGTCAAAAAAAGCAAAGGCACTTGATCTGGAGATTAATGAGGTTATACTGAGAGAACCCATAACTGTAAAGCTGAAAGTGTCACCCAAGAATGAAGCATATGACAGCATTGGGCCAACAGTACTCAAAGCAGATATATATTTTTTGAACCGAGAAACATCAACAAAAATAATTACCATCTGGGAAATGAAGTAAAAGAAGATAATGTTTTGAAGTATTATTTCATTAGACTTGCAAGGAGTACCAATTCATGTATTCCTGCAGGTATGGTGGTCCAAGCTGTTTGTGTTTAATATACATGTAAACCACTGTTTTTTTGAACGGTGGTAAACCACTGTCTTGTTAGGAATAATTTCTTATTCACTACTCTTTCTCTTCATCTCTTCTCATCTTCTTCTTCTCTTTACATGAAGATTATTCCAGGTTTGACAGATACTACTAAGTCAGTAATGCAAAAAGAAGTAACCAACCTTATTCAATGTACGAACAGCAGCAAAACGGAGAACTGGCTTTGATGAACTCAAAAATAGTTGCAAAACAGTAATAGCAGGTGTCAATTCTCGACTTGTCACACCACTCAATTCTGTAATTGCTCTTGCAGCTTCAAATATCACCATGTCAGCCTTGTGTCGCAGGCAACCCTCAAGATAATCATAGAAAGGACGATCTCCTGTTTGTGTATTGATGCTCGTCTCACGAATTACCTAATCAATCCATGACATTTCATATATACTTGATACTTCATAGTACTAACTCAGAACAAACAATTCTTTTGAAATGTCAAAGAAAACATGGTCTCAGGCAGTTTGTAATAAGAACTAAAGTGAAAGAGAAGTACCTGGCTTGTATAACGAATCAAAAGACATTGGGCCAAAGGGGATCGAACCGTTCCTCTTGTCAAGCTGGTAACAAGCTTACTAACAGCTAACCGGTCATTTTGCCGTATCTGCAAGTTTAGCAATCAACTTATATCACATAACACAAAAAATTAACAACTTCCCAGTTCCAATGTAATTTAGATTAGGCCCATTCCCTAAGTTACAAAAGGATAAGTAGAGATAACCAAATCTAAAACTAGTGTTAGGCATGTGACTCAGCAATTACTAGATAAGTAGAAGTCATACATTTGACACAATGGTTGAATTAGTTTAAACAAACTGCCATTTGAAATAAAAAAATCATGTGCAGCAACAGCAATCATTATGAGTGCCAAGTCCAAATCTTTTACCTTTGAAGCCACTATTTTTGTTTTGGAATATTATATAATGTTTAGCTCACTTATGTATTCTTTTTTATTTGAATGAATTCTATGCTACCAATCTAGTAATAATAACAATAGCAATAAGCACAGGCCAAATAAATAGGGTACAGTTTTAGAGATGTTTAGTTTAATTTATTAAAAATATTTCCCTGATAAATTAGAATTAGGGTATATTGACTTATCTATATTTTATTTCAAACATATATATTGGTTTTTTCACTTTATACTCCAAAAAATTTAAGAGAATTGTACCATCTAAGTCTGACTCGGTAAGAGCACAGAACTTGAACACACCATATAAAATATCATATTTACCTGGTGAAGAAGGGCGAGAGCATGAAATTGCACAAGGGCAGCTCTGGACTGAACAGCTTCTTGCACCTCATTACTCCACCTTTTCACAATTTCTGGATTTGTCTGCTCAAAAAGGAATTAATAAGCAAAGAATTTCCACATCAAATTGAAGCCATGAAATGCAAGTGATACAAAATACAAGTCATTCAGTTGCAGCACCTGGAGCAAGTGAACACCACTAACAAGAGCAGCACTAGCAACAACAGGGTTCTTGTCAACAATTGCTTGCTTCAAGTATCTCTCGATTTGAGTAAGAAGAGTTCCATCAGTAATTCTGCAAAGAACCCGTATTGCATTGGCCCTATACATATCGGTCTTGCTATTCATATCTTTCATCAATGAGCTCGTGACAATAATGACCTTTCATGAACAATTTTTTAAGTCAATATCTAATTTGTATCCACAAAAACTGCTATGCAAGTTAATTTGATACACAAATAAATTTTCAAAATAAAATAATACGTAAAAGTTAATTCTCTATCATATTACCTCATCTGCAGAGGGTGACAATTCCTTGATCATCAAATAAACCATTCTTCTCAGCCCAGTATCCTTGGATTGGAAAAGCTTTGTAACGGAAAAAAATACTTCTGTTGCTTCCACCTATAAATTTGCATATGAAAATTATAGATCATCATTTAATAAAACAGGAATCGTTGAATACAAATACAGTAAATAGCTGGTAAAAATAGCAATTCTCAAGAAAGAGAATTGAAGCACCAGATCCAGACCTTTGTAAATGTTTCTCCCTGATTGAGCAAATATAAGAGCTTCGTAATGACCTGATATTGCAGGATTCAGTACCACCACAAGGAATTCAGACACAAATGAAGATGATTTGCATATTTGAGAGAGAGATCAAAACCTGAGAGCATCTCCTGGCATCGAGCTGAGGATCATTGAAAACCCTAGCTTCTTGAAGGACTGCCCCCTTCTCAATCCCCAAGAAAGGGGAGTATTCTGCTACAAAATCATCAAAATCACAATCAACGGAGATTTATCAGCAACCAGGGATGTAGACAGAACTTCAAAAATCCACTAAACCAAAGCATGTTGTCGGAAATATATGTGTTGTCAGATTCATTTAATATGTGGTCGAAATGTGAGTCCAATTTTTACATCCAATATGGATGCAGAAGCAAATGCAGATCTATCCACATCTGAATAACCAAAATGGCCTTAATGTAAATATAAATATAGTAATTTATATATGTTATATCAATATATTATCAATACATATTATACTACATAGTATTCAACACTGGCGACTTTCTAATCCCAAAAATACCTAACCACAACAACTCCCTGACATTCCCTTGTAAGCAGAGATGTAAATGAACAATTGGTAATCCAGACCCAAAGAATCCCACACAAAATAAACAAATTTGGATGCAAAATTTTAGAATATAATATCCGAGATCAGATCTGAATTTTACATCTGATGCAGATGCAGATGTGAATATCGATGCACCCAAAGCATCCAACCAAAATTCTAACCCCTTTATATCCCATCAGTAAATGCCAACGAACAAAGCAAAAAAAAAAGAAGATCGAAAGGTGTCGAACAAAATGTATTGCCATATTCCCAGAGAATACGAAAAACAGAGACAGTTTCGCATCAGATCCAACTGAATAAAAGAAAATCCCTAGGAAATAGATTCGCTCCTCCGATTTTAAACCATATATGAAAATACAAGCCCCATGTAAATTTTAACTGGAAATCTCATGTGTTCATCATTAAAGTCCCAAAGTACATGAAAAATCAAGCAGAAAATCGTGAAAGACAGACGAAAACAGGAATGACAGCCAATATACATAGATCAGGCAACGAAATTGAATAAGACAAACGGAAACTTCGATTTTGTAATTGAGATGATACCTTCATCGTCTCGATCGTCGTCTTTCTTTCCAAGAGGCTGAGACATGGCGACCGAGCTAGCGAGCGAGCAGAGAGAGAGAGAGAAAGAGAGAGAGAGAGAGAGAGAGATCTGGTCTCGGATTACAGTGAAAGTGAAGCGGAACCCCTTACATTCATACCGTCATGCTATAATAAGTTTCTAACTAGTGTCTAATTTTAATAATCATAATAATAATAATAATAAAAGCAATTTAAGTCTACTGGGTCGTTACGAGTTCGAGCCTCCACAACTTAATTTTAATGTACTTTAGAGGTAAAGGTCTATTCGTGGGAGTTTTACACTAAGTATCCTGCAGTTTCCCACAAGTAAATCCAAAAAAAAAAAAGTCTACCAACAACTAATATAGACCTAATAGCGATTACAATTCAGTAAATCTCTTTTACATGGGATACTATTAGTAACCTTGAAGAACTTGTTGATAACCTTATGTAATTTAATTTTTTCCTTTGTTTCTCAATTGGGTCCTTTTCCATTAGTAGGCCAATGACTTCTGTCAAAGACAGTGTCAACCTCGTCTTGTGACCTAGATACTTTACATATCATTCTAACAAAATTAAGGATAAATAAACTTTCATTTGCAACAAACAATATAGTCATCCCATTTTACTAAATGATTATTTCAAAAATAGCTAAAAATAAAATAAAGAAAGAAAGAAAATCACAAATAACATAGTCTATCATCTATAGCATTTGTGTTTGCATGCTACAAAACTTGGTTTTAAATATAAAAATGGGTCTTTTATTATTTTTAAGTACAGTTATTAGTTTAAAAAACTAAAAAAAAGTAGAAAAATGAACAAAAATTGGCTCAAATCCATCATCCACGTCATTTGTACTTGTTAGTATGTTACTTTGAAAAAGTGTAGTGATCTTTACATTACCATTTTCTCTTACGGTGCATCCTTTAAAAAAAAATTTCAATTTTGCACTTATTTCTCTCCTAACCTCTTGATCCTCTTTTTCACAAGCAAGGAGATTATTGTTTAGAATTGATAAATGGCTTTTACACGTAAAGAACTCATTTCACCTTTAACAAAGACAAATGCATTAGGCTATTTCATTCTTCCTTTTAGTCGCTATTCTTTCTACTTCATCTTCTAATACAATTAGAAACATTATAAATGTTCATTTTTAATAGTTTTAGAGTATTTATAAAATGTAACTATATCATTCAAGGGGACTGAGACATGTGACATGTCTCTTAGTCTCTAGTCTCTTGTGATGATCCAATTTGATCCAAAATGATATTGTTCTTTTTAGGCTTATGAACCCTCGAAGGTTTGCTATGGACCCCGCTCGGGCCTCATCTATATGAAGGGTATTCCCCTCTCTTTAAACCCCTTCAACACCTTGAGAGTTGGTCGATGTAAAACTTTTTCCACACGTCTAGCTCTCAATTTGATGTTACAATCTACCTATCTTAAGATCAGAGTCGTCTCTGGCTCTATCACATCAAACAGACAGGAGGTCCGCACAGACAACACAACACACAAATAGATGACTCACACATGTCAAAGTAGAATCGTGCTCTGATACCAATTGTGACAACCCGATCCGACCCAGGATGATATTGTCCTCTTTAGATCCATAGACTTTCAAGGTTTTGCTTTGGGCCCATCCATATGAAGGGTCTTTCCCTCTTTCTAAACCCCCTCAACACCTTGATAGTTGGTTTATGTGGGACTTTTCCCACACTCCTAGATCTCATCTGGGTGTTACACCTCTACCACAATGGTTGAATAAAAAATAAGTGAACCATCAAGATAAACAAGGTCTAAGTAGAACAATTTGACCCTTATTTCGTATTATAAACAAATGTTAACAGGTATAGTACATATCAATCTAGGTCTAAGTTAGACATGTTTAAGTAAATATATATGGTATTTGTCAATATAAACATTTATGGACAACGTTTGATAAATATTAGCCGAGATCTCCGCTTTGGATTGGCCCAATAAATAAAGCCACTTTGGGGTTCACTTAAGGCCCAACTTGGTTTCTACCTATTTTCTTCTCTTTTCTCATTCTTCCATTTCAAATCATTTGCTATGACTAGAGTTGTCAAGGCCCATGAATTCTGTCGGAGCTGAACCAATAATTTATGCCCGAGCCGACTCAATAATCTGGTCAGTGAGTGGGGCATATGAGTCATAGGATTGGAATTGAGTCACATTTAAAAGTTTGACAATGTTTATGAGTTAGATCCTAGCTTGGGGGTCTGACCCACCCGACCCGCTACCTGTGCTCTATAGTACGATTCATATTTCGGATGACAAAAACAAGGATAGTAATAAGGTAGTTGAGAATTTTTTTGTACATATGTTTTATATTTGCTTGCTAACTTTTTTATAATGATGTAGTTTCTTCATTTTATTCTAGAATGAAAGCGTTGATATTTCCTATATTTATGGGCGAAAAGGATGAAGACTTCACTAATTAATAATGAGAAGAAAAAAAAGGAGAGAGAATAACAATGTGTTCAATACAAATCTAAAGATTTACCTTCTTATTCTAACTGTTTGATGCTGCTTGTCTCCAATTGCTAACTTTCTTGATCTCGTGTGCATTTCTATCGTTTGGAGCGCTCTTGATACGATACTCTTTTCTTTATAGATGTGGTTGCCAACATTTGACAGTTTATTTTGTTTCGTTGTCCGGCCTGGGCATTATTTATTTCTTTCTTTCTTTGACTTGTTCCTTTTTGAGTGATTAATGTATCATTAAAAGAAAAAGATTTACCTTTTCAATCTCACGTATAAAGAACTTTTAAAATTATAAAAGAGAATTCTCATAAATGTCACAAAGTCTAAGTCAAAATATTGATCATTTTAGCCCATTTCATTCTTAAGTTTTTTTTTTAAAATCTGAAAACTAAAATTTAAAATTATTGGCTGAATGTTCAGAAATATCGATTAACATTGTCTTATGCCCATTTTGTCAACATTATACGAAAACCTGATATTTACTGGTTTCTCATTTTAGAGGAAGCTGAAATTAAAAAATTATCAGTCAAAATTTTGGATTTAGTCCGATATTTGAAAGTTGAAACTGAGAGGAGTGAACACCTGAACACATTATCTATTGATCGATCAAATTTTTTTGTCAAAATTTTTAGTTTTTTAAATTATGGTTGCACAGTTGCAGGCATAAATGAGTTTTTATGACGAAAAAACTCAAGACCCCTATCTCTTTTTTATTACGAGGGCATCGAGTGATGAAGAAATCCAAAATTCCCATCTCTTCGTGAGTATGAGGGCACTGAGTGATGAAGAAACCCAAGACTCCATCTCTCTCCGAGTATAAGAGAATTAGATAAAACTCTGGATACACACAATTCCTATAAGCCACTGGCATTGAATGACTAAGGGACTTGAACCTAAGAATTCATGTTTCTGAGCCAAAGTGACTGCCAATTAACCATCTCACGGAAGGTATTGCGGTCATAAATGATAATTTCCACTATTCGGCATTGGATAAGTATTGGTGGTCCAGGCCATTCAAAACCATGGGTGAAAATGCACCATCATCAAGAAAATATCACCATTCAACTTTACTAACTGGGATTTATCATGTCCAATGGGATGAGAGGGGGATCATCTTGTCCTACCTTTGGTTAAGGATTTATGTGGCACCCCAATATATATAAAAGTTTTGGAGTACCCAAATCTTTCAACAGATCATCAGCCTTTGCAGTTTTTGTTTAGGGATGGGAACGAGAAAAGCTTGGGTTGGGCCTAAAGGAGGACAAATCCAATTGAATATGGACCAGGTATTCGGGCTTTAAAGGCAAACAGGCTTAATTCCCATGCTAAAGATGTGAATGGACTGAGAACTGGGGCTGAGAGCACCGACCCTATTTTTCTGGGCTGGGCTTTTTGTGCATTCTGTGGAATGGACCAAGACATCCATCTTTCATTAACACCCCTTTGATCCATCCCAAGCTATTGACATTGAGCATCCTTTGAAAGCAGATAAAGGGCTAACTTCTAGAGCTAATTTGAGCCCATGATACACTGGTTAAGTGCTCACTTATGCCACTGCAAGGCTATAGGGTTGAGTATAGCCAAAACTCGCTTAATTCAACATTCTACTGATTCAAGTCATCTGAGTTTGACTGAGTCGAGCTGAGTTTTTGAATTATGACTGCAGCTAGGAGATGAGGAGCTCTTCCCCCTTATGGCTTATTTTATAGTTTCACCATCTCCTCTCCCTCATACTTCCTTCTTCCCCAATATTTTGCTACCCTTACTAAACCTTGGAGAATAATTTTATTCTTGGGCCGCTTTGGTCTTGGTTCTTCTGGGCCCTAGTAGTATAATGGGCTACTCTAGGTCTTGCCTACTTCAAGGCCAGATGAGCAAGCAGCCTGGCCTCACTTGATAGTGTGTGTACCATTCATGAGAAATGGCATCAAGGTTTTGAATACATGAAAGCTGACTCACATGCCCAAAGTAGTCTTCAAATGGGAATGGGCCAGGTTTGGGTTGGGCTCCGTTAGCCTCAATCCCAACTTTTAGGTCCATCTCTTTGCACGTTTTACTGTATAAATCTAATTATAGAGTTTTATTCTTCTGAAAAAATAAACTTGCTCTAGTGCTCAACCCAAGAAGTCAAGAACCCTCTGGTTTTGCCTTCCGACTGTATTATAAAATTATCTGTTGTGAACTGATTCATTGCGAACTAGTTTGTTAACTTTTGATTGAGTGCATATTTATATATATTTTTTTTTTAAATTTAATTTTGCCATACTTTCTCTGCAAGAGCAAATCTATCAAACCAACTCATTTTTCCTCACTAGTTTAAGATATACTTCCTCTGTTTCAAATTAGTTGTCTTATATGGATTTTAAAATTGTCCTAAAATAGTTGTCTCGTTTATATTAGAGTAGTATAAAGTGTGTTGAAAATGGATAAGATCACATGGAGTGCTAGCTTTATATAGAGAGTTCCTTAAAAAATACAAATGTTTCAAATGAGATAACTAAAATGAGACGGAAGGAGTATTAACAGTTAATGATAATTTCTCCTTAATGCTCTTGTTGAATTATACTTGAAGTTTTGGCATGCAATATTTGCCCTACACCAAACACGCTCAAAGACCCATGACTCGGGTTCAACTCAAAATTCATATGAATCAGGTAATCATCCTTGCTTGTCCCAAAATTTTATACATTTGAGTCAACTCATCCAAGCTCCGAGCCCCTGTAACACAGAACAATCAATGCTCATCTTTGGTGTTGTAAAATAAAATCACACACAAATCACAAGATCAAACAATCACACCAAGACTAAACAAGAACACATAATTTTACGTGGTTTGACAAAACCGCCTATATTCATAATGATTTCACTAAAAACAAGTTTCCGAATAGATTACAGAGATTACAAACTAACCATTTCCATCCCTTTCTCTCATACTCTCTCTTTTGTTTTTCCATCTCTTACTCTAAGAGAACAACCAAGCTAATACTAGGACTAAAGTTATACACACTGAGCCTCGTGGATCTTCTAGAAAGCACAACCGAGACCCAAAAGACGAGAGCTAAATCCAACATTTGGTATAACCAAAGGACATAGTTGTCATCGATCAAAGGCTAAAAGTTAAAGGGGCCAACTTTTGCCTGAGACGTGAACCAAACCTGACCCATCTGATAATGTTACTTGAACAAGGCCAGGCAGGCCAAGAGTTGATTGAAGAGAAAGATGCACAAGAGTTGAGCCCAGGAGTTGAAAATTCGGCCAAACTAAAATTTTGATTGAATTTTTGTATCAGCTAAGATCTCGACCAAGATTTTTTTCTTGTTCTTCAAATTCTTTTTTTTGAAAATTTCGGTGGCCTTTTTTTTAAAAAAAATCATTTAAAAAAAAATAAAAAGGTTGTTTTTAAAAAAATATATATATATATATATATATGGGTCTTATTTTTTAAAAAAATAATAATAATAATTCGGCTGAGATATCGTGAATTTTTATATCGGCCGAGATTTATAGAAACGGTAGTTGTAAAAGAATCAGCTTTTCATCACAGTCGGGTCGTTATCTGCAGTGGAGAAGTTCTGATTTCCAAGCATTTCCGTAGGAGATGGGGAAAAGGGACTTTGAAAGGGATGATGTTAGAAGGCAGTAGGTATCAGGTAACTGAAGTGGGCCCACAAATGATGTGCCCCATCAGATGATCTGGGACGTTGGTTTGTCAATGAACGGTCGAACCCTCCCTCTCAGTACGCAAATAGCACGCCGGCTCATCTCCCACCACAACTCAACCCTCCCCGCCTAATTCAATCGTGTGCTCTCGGTCTCTATTTTAATTTTAATAATTTATTGACTCATTAAACATAATAATCATACTAAATAAATTAGACACTGTTATTATTATTGTTAAGGGAAAGTTTCATTTTATTTTTTTTATACATTTAATTTAAATAATGACAAAAGCTTTACTTTAAGTGTTTATTTTAGTTGTTTAAATCTAATGCTACACATGTTTAATAACATTAATTGCTTTTAAATTCTTACACCAACAATTATTTATTTGATAACTCTAATGGGTTGACCGGTCAGTCAAGACGCTCGTCTCAAGTAATGAGGTATTGAGTTCGATTCACACTCAATCACAACAAATCACTCTCTGTTGTTGTTTACCTGGTGTATGTGGAATTGAGAGACTTACATATGACCCAAAGACTAATTAAGTTAAAATTGTCCTCTGTCTTAATACAAATGAGACACCTAGATACATTAGTCATAAGAACAACTATTTGTTTGGACTTATAAAGTCTTAAAATTTTTGTAATAGTAATCTCAAACTTGGCTATATCAATTAGGATTACAAATCTAGGCCAATATTTGACTCAAAGAAAGTAGGAGAGAGATATCGATCAAATTTTCTGTTTGAGGGTTTTTTTTCCCCTTGATATCAACTCAGCTTTGTCCTATATCTTTGGAATATCTTACAGGCAATTTTCTCTTTATAATTGCAGGCGGTGGCCTTGGATGGGACTAGACCACTGAATAGGCTGTCTGCATTCACCAGCCACGGAGCCATGTGGGTCTCATCTACGGTCACCGATTTTTAGAGCAGTAGCCTCCCTTTATGGGTTTTGATCAATCTAACAAATATTTTTGATATTTTCATTTTTATTATAAAAATATCGGTAAAATAATTTTTGCGTGTCTAAAAATTCGAGTTTATAGCGTCTGACGTTTTTAACGGTCAATTCCGGTTAAAAACACGTTTTTATTGCGAGAAACAATAAATTCCCATTAAAATTGCGAGATTTTACCGTTAAAAATGCTTGGGTCAAATATACATTTTTTTTTATTTCTGAAATATCATCTATGTTTTCAAACTTCAGCTACATTATTTATTTTTATATTTATTTTTATTATTTCTTAAATAATATATTTTCTGCGAGATTTTCTCATTAAATTCCCGATAAAAACCTGAGAATTTCAAAATATCCAGCTATTAACAATTGGCGTTAATATCTTGAGAACGAGATTTGTGACAATGGTTTGGATTAGGTGTTTAAAGTCTGAATAAATTGATATTTATGAAGTTTGTGGGTGATCAAGAAATTGCCCCAACTTGGAGAAAATGAGAAAAAAAAAAAGTTATTTTAGCAAGTGATTCAATTGCCAAATGATTGTTTACACCTGACTAGAAGGAATCTTATAGTGAATGATACTTCATCATTTTTCATGGCGTGAGATAAGCACTTTATCAACTGATGGTATAAAATAAAAATTGCTCAGTTTATTAAGTAGGGAAGTACATCATCGAGAATATAAGATTGTAGATTTTTATTCTATCAATTTGATCATCGAGTATAATTTTATCACATAATTTACATTTTATATGTATTAATGTCTAATTAAATAAAAAAATAAAATTATCGTTATTCAGAGATTTCGATGAGCCAATTCAAAATCAAAATGGACAATAGCTTAAAATCTGTATCGAATTATTTAAAATGGGGATGGAAGGATCCTTTTCATTCTATATTTAAAAATTTACAGGAGCGAATGTTCACAATTGAGCCTATTGTAGTCTAGTTCAGGGGTTTAAATATCGGCCGATACGTATCGTATCGGCCGATATATATCGGTTTTGGATATGTGAATATCGGCCGATATGTATCGTATCGGCCGATATTCACAATATCGGCCTTGATATCGGCCGTATTATATCGGCCCGATATCAAAATATCGGCCGATATCGGCCGATATTTAAAAAAGCAAAGAAGAAAGAGAAAAATATCGGCCGATATATCGGCCGATAACGATATATCGGTCGACATATCGTATCGGCCGATATATCGGCCGATACCGATTTTTAAACCCCTGGTCTAGTTACTAGGTAAGGCTTGGCGTGGCAAAGTGCAATTAACCAATGTTATCAGAACCGGACCGTGTAACGAACCGTCTTTGAAGAGGTAAAGGTTCAACCGGGTTCGACCGCTTTCAAAGCCGGTCAAAGCCGATTAAGTATTAAAATAATATAAATATTATATATAATATTAAGTAAGACATATTTTACCAATAATATTAATATAAATATTAAAAATACAATCAAACTCTGAGTAATATACCAAAACGGTGAAATATATGGGATAGAAATAGTAATAAACTTTTATATTTCAAATATACACAATTTTTAAGGGGAAAATTTAAAAAAAATTAAAAAAAAAATAAAAAAATTTCGAATATATGAACCGCGGTTCACGGTTCCCGATTTTTATGTCAAAACTGCATAAAATCGAGGTTCTTACCGATTTTATGTGGTTTTGACCGCCAGCCGATTTTTGGGGTGGACTGAATAGCAGATCCGACGGTCATGCAGTTCAGCCGCAGTTCAGTCCAATTCTGATAACATTCCAATTAACTATTACCTCTCTATTCCTCTCTCAAGTCACAATAAGAATTAAAAGGAAAAGAAAGCCTCGATAGGTGAGAGAGACTAACAAGCAAACAAATTCCAATCTAAACAGCAATGATAGAAAGGGTTATTAGTTGACTGCATTTGAACCTGTGAGATACATGAAATATCATTAGATCAAATCATAAATCATGTAAATTTAAGTTCATTTGATAAGAGATTATATGGATATAGAGTTTATAAGATTTTACTATAATTTGATGATTACAGTTTTATAGTTTCAACCTTTAAATTTTGATGAGTATTAGTCATTAATTTTTAAAAGTTTAAAATCAATGAATAAGAGGATGGAGATGAAACTTTTTATAAGAATTATCAATATGATTCTTTTTTACACCAGATGGTACAAACTACAAAGTAGACTCTAAAATTCTATTTTTACTTTAGACTTTTTTTTGCTAAACAACCAAAACATTTATATCTGAATAAAGTTTTTCAATCACTAAGCTCGCCTTTCCATCTCTTCACTGTGTTCTTTTAAGTCGTAAAGGACAAAGCAAGATGAATGGATGTGTGACGGAGAAAGAAAAGAGAAAAGGGTGAGAATCGATCTGCAATTAAAGTTGAGACCACCCACACCAATGGTCACTGCTACAAGTCTATAACTCCTAGTCAGCTTGTACTCTCTGCCATTCTCACATGGGAATGCAATCTTACCAGCTTTCTTTTCTTTTCTTTTGGCGAGACAAGTGGAGGAGGAGAGGCCTCTGCTCTGCATGGAAGAAGAGAGGACTTATGTGCTCTACAACTGATACTACTATCCTAGTTAGAGACTTAGAGAGAGGAGAAATGCTGAAACACCCCACTTTTAGCAATATGGCAGGAGTTCTCTGGATTTATAAAAGGCTAAGAAGAGGGGATGAAGGTGGCCATTGTTGGAAATACATATTACATACCCAAAGTGATACAAGAATTTGTAGGTGAGGAGAGGGTGTTTTCTGTCATTTAGAGGGCATATTCCATGTTTATTTCTAGGGTGGTCCAAACTTAGCAAGGGAATTAAAATTTGACTGAACGTGTACCCTTCTTATTTCTTCTGTCTATCTAATTAATGACTCTGCATAAACTGGTAAAGTGGTGCAGTTGTTACTCTGCTTTTCTAACACTAATTTAAAATGTCTCCCATTCAGATTGGACCTCGAGATAAAAAAACAAGTTTGTCGTGTCTGTGGATGTGAAATCCTAAGCTCTACATAACTTTATATTTCATTCACTCTCAATAATTAACTTTTGGCCTCCGTACGAGAAAACAAGATTTGACTCAGACAAATGTCTCACAGTTCTTCTGTAAATTATATAATTTTCAAACCTCGATTATTTCTATACACGATTTAACTTGCGGAGACAGGTTAAAATATAATTAGATTTTCTTTAATTAGCAGTTTCTCTAATTACTATTTACCATTATTGTATTTTCGTTATTTATTTGATTCCTTTTCTATATTTGTATTCTCCTTTATCTCTATAATAAAAATAGAGTCTCTCCTTAATTCACATAGAAGACACGCATTATTTTCACATCATAGTTCAGAAATTCAATATTTAGACTCGGTTCTAATTCAACTCAACTTAAAAACCTCCTTTCAATTCATTCACTGGCTTGATTTGAAATCGAATCAAGTCAACTTGTATAGACTTGTTCAAGTTTTTTTAAATTTTAAACTATGATTGAAACCAATATCATTCTTGTTTTCAAAATATTATCAACAATTCATTAATTTAAGTCTAAGTAGTAAATATAATATAATACTGATGAAGATAATGTAATTGTCGAGGATGAATGGGATTTTATTTATTTCGAATCAAGTCTTTTTGGTGAGGGAGATAACTATATCTAATTTTTATAGCTGAAAATCTGATGCATCAAAGTCAAGGTTCATAAAATATTTGTACAATAGGTTATACTAGGGGTGAAACTTGGGGTTAGAGGGATGGTAAAAAAAATGTCTTATTAGAGTCTTAAATTCGATTCTCACTCTACTTTAAAGAGTCACTCCCTATAAAATTATCTCGTATGTGGATAGGGAAGTTCGTACATGCTCTGATAATTAGTTGGGTGCTCTAAGAAGCCTGACACCTTGGTCACAAAAAAAATTAGGAAAACGCACCTAAAGCTTGAGATAAACTAAAGAAAGAATCCAAATGTGAACTTTAGGCACATCAAACCTAATATATTGAAGGATCTGGAAAGCACAGAAGTTCAAATTTATTAAGATAGCACATATTATCTAAAATTTATTTAACATACAAACTGTTGGGATTCAGTCTAAAAGACTAGCATATTAAGTAGGGTGACCCAAGTCCTTTATAACCACCTAGATCTGCCTCTACACTCCAATGTGGGAATCGTTCGCAGCAGCCCCAACAATTCTCCTCTCGAACGAGGCGCTCAAACAGAGAGTGACACCGACCATCCTGTTCGCCTGGGAGATCACCTGAGCCCACATAAGGTAGGAGACCTGTCTCTGATATCATTTGTTGGAACTTGAGCTTCCAACCTAAAAGACTAGCTTGTTAGGTGAAGTAACTCAATTCCTTTATAAACCCCTAGATCTTCCTCTACACTTCCAATGTAGAAGTCATTCGCAGTCCCAGCACAAACTATATTCCTATAAGATTTGATAATAGCTAAGTCCAAATTTAGCTCAAGAAAAGGTGGATCCTATATAATTTAGGTTTGAGGTCAGTTGAAAGACTCAAAAATACAAAATTGTGCCACTCTCATGCTTTAGCAGATTGAGCTAACCTGGGTTTCGGCCCATATTTGTGCCCTATATTTATAAGTAAAACCCGGACATGGGTGAGCCCAA
Source organism: Chimonanthus salicifolius (assembly GCA_013350335.1). Classification (NCBI taxonomy): domain Eukaryota; kingdom Viridiplantae; phylum Streptophyta; class Magnoliopsida; order Laurales; family Calycanthaceae; genus Chimonanthus; species Chimonanthus salicifolius. The sequence goes on from CM023536.1 coordinate 54,573,242, forward strand.
AGCAAAGGTCGACCAGTTAAGTAACAAACTCAGCGACCATGGAAAAACAAGTAGGAATTCTAATGCATTGGACACGGGCGCAAATAAAAAAATTGATGTTGGAGGAGCTGAAGAAATTGTTAAAATTTATAATTAGTTAAGTTTAATTGTGGAATAAATATAACGAACATAATAATTGAAAAAAAAATAAAAACAAATAGATACATAAATATAAAATGTAAATGACTCATCATGTCATGATCATTTATAATTATTCATTTATTACTAATTTTTATCTATACAAATACAAAATTTCCTCGTGGACAACTAAAAAACTCAATTCTCATAAGTACTAACCTCTCATTGGTCTTATCGATCAAGGACTTATTTTTATTCATATGGTTGTAGTTTAACTGGTTGTCTCCTGTCTCAAGAAGCGGGAGGTTACAGGTTCGAACCCCATGGCCTAACCTTGGTATGTCTTAGGGGTAGTGGACTTACCCATAGGGGTTTTACGCTGGATATCCCACGGTTTCCCATGTATAAATTCAAAAAAATAAAAATTAAGGACTTTTTCAGATATTTAAAGATGAAAATTAAGAATTTGTTTAGAGATTTTAGAAAAATCTAGTATGAGCTACATGTGCCTATCATGCAAAAAACACAGCCAAACAAAGAATCAAGTTTACAATACGAGACCAAACACATTAATATGTGATAGCACTACATTTTATAAGTAAATTTCAAAATTATTATATTTTTTAATAAGATTGTGACCAAGTACAATGTTACAAACCAGCTGATAAATATAGTTCCTATTAGCAAGTACAAGCGTAGTTTGGACTTTGGACTTTAGACAATGTACAGAGAAGCATTGAAAACCTATTGGGGGTAGAAGGAAAGTTATTGATGAGCATCTTCATGGAGGCTAGACCAACCTGTCACAAGACTAGGACTAGGACTAAGACTAATGGGAACCTTGATAGATCAACGTCAACCATGTGGTTTAGTAAAAAATATATATATTTTTTCATTTATTTGACTATTATTGAGTCAATCAACATGTTTGATCGACCAAGTAACTTAGTTCAATTTTGTATAGGTTATTTTTATTGAATCTATAAATTTATGTAAGAAAAAATAAAAATGGCTAAAAATATAATTAATAAAGCACTAAAGGAAGCAATTAATTGTCAAAACTCTAATGTGATTACCAAAAATAAACATAAAGATATGTCATGCATCATTACCTAAGTCATCCTGATTCAACAAGAAATTATTTTATGCAAAAAAGTAATCTATTAAATAAACAATTTAACATAGTTTAACTTTGTCAACATGGCCCAAAACAATTACTGTTTTGGTTACCATAGTAAACTGTTAAATAATAAACCTCTACCATTTTTGTCATTAAAACTTTAATCTATTTTCCTTTTTGTCTAGCAAGATCTTTTGAACTTTGAATTTCATGTCCCTTTTGGTTTTTTTAAACTAAAATTTTCACAATTTTTTTAGTTAATTGCTAGATCTTCACTAAATCCACACCAATTAAAACATTTATTAAGCACAATGAGCGGAGGATTATCTTAATGACACCTAGTTTTATGTAGAAGAACCAAAATAGGGATCTACAATACTATATGTATTAACCACAGATTATTTACAGTAGTTACCATTTGAGCTAATGGGTTATGATTTCAAATCTAGTATGATCTAAATTGGCATCAACAAACAAATATATGTTAGATTTGAATGCAGATTCATATTCAAAATCTTAAACAAATTTAAAATTAACATCTAATTTTTTTTCTTGTACTACCAGTTAATACATTTGAAACATCAGTCAATACCTTAAATACTGAGAAATAATTTTGAACTAAGATGAGAACTAATATATTGTCTTTGACAATTATTAAACCCAATGATAGAAGCATGTTTATTTTAATATTAAGGGGGGATGTATCTAATTTAATAAGGCAAAAAATATTTTTAATTTTCCATTTTTAATAAAATAAAAAAATCCCATATGGACATTATATCGCAATTGAGCCATGTTCATGGTAATTGAGAGTCGAGTCACAATCTCCATAACATCAGCCCAAGTGTCTCTCTCACCATGACATCAGCCCTAGCACAAGATATGGAGTAAATAAGTTCACGCCACTCTGAGAGAGAGATTCAATGATTGAAATGTAGATGTGATGGTCATGTCTCATCGGATCTTGAGAGACAGGAGGGATTTTGAAATGTAGAGAGTATTAGTTTTTTATTATTTAACTAATTATATATATATATATATATATATATATATATATATATATATATATTTGAATTTTTGTGTGTGAAATTATGAAAAATCAGTATAAAATCTTCACAGGTGATATACCCATTGTACTTAGGAGACACAAGGTTAGATTATGGGAGCTTGAACTTGGCACCTTCCACTTCTTGAGATGGGATATTACTTGTTGAACTACATCCATCTAAACTAACTAATTATAATTGAATAAAAGAACAAGTATAATATTCTTTATTATTAAAAATATATTTTTTTATTTTTTTATTACAATAATAAAGTAGACACTATTTTTGCTAACTATTGATGCCACATTGTTTAGTTAAAGCTTGGCATAGAAAACTCTGCATATTTTGATGGACCATAATAGATGGTAGAATTTATTTCATGACTAAAATCATTGAATAGCATAAGTGAAAATCATTATTTAACTTTCTTAAATAGTATAAGTGACATTATATTTTTCAATTGGTTTTGGTTAATTATGAGTTTAATGACCATATTAAACAAAAGAAATTTATTAGATATATAAAAGTATTAAATCAATCTTTGATTAACTGTTTATTTACTATGCTGCAACATCATCATTTAATAGTTGAGATTAATTTTTCCCCTCATAATAAAAATTTGGTAATTGACAGTCATCTCCTAGTTTTAAATGGCATAGACTTTACATAAACATGACTTTTGACAAGAGATAGATTTAAAAAGTTCTATTACTCTTGATATCATTTACGAACACTGTAATTAAGTTACTTATCCATTACATAAATATCATTATAATGTAATATAAAAACAAGCTAAATGAGCTCTTTACTCCTCTTTTTTTTTTTTCTTTAAAAAAAGGAAGAGGAGTAGATAAAAGTAGCAGACAAAGAAGAAGAAAATATCTTTCTTTCATTTCTCCAAAATCATTGGCCTTTGGGAGCTTTTTTCTTCGTCATTAGACGAATGTTTTTTTTAGTATGTGAAAACTTGCCGATTAAGCTTTTTGGTGATCATAGATTAAAGTCCGTACAAATACCACAGATTAGATTAGAAATCCCAAGAGTTTAAAGACAAGACCTCCTACACAAAATAGAAAATACACTTAAAAGGAATATATTTTAAGGATCATGGTTGACATACCCAAATAACATTTTCTTTAATTTATGTTGATTTTGGTTGAATTTTTAACACTCAAAGTCTGAAACGCACTTAAAGAAGGAAATAAAATTTTGATTAATTTGATGAACTCTACATGAGACCCTACTGTGTTACCAATTTAATATTGTTAAATTCTTTCTATCTTACATTTTGATTTGTCTTTACAGTGTAACATTTAAGTCTTCTAATTAGAAGGGCTTCTTTCATACAACAAGATTTAATTATCTTTTACCTTTTTAAGCCCCTTTTCATATTCTTTTTTAGCATTTTTTGATATTTTTAGTAAAAGCTCATTTTGATATGATTTTTTGAATGTGCATAAGAAAATCATTATAATTATTTGTCTTTAAAAATTAATATTTTAAAAAAAAAAAAAAAGTTTAAACAATCAAAAGAAAGCTGAAAATACATATCTAACATTAGTCTAACTCAAAAATTGTAAAACTGTAAATGTAAAACAAAGCATGAAAATTATAAAAAAGAAAAGAAGTGGAGAACTAAAAGAGAAAGTAGCATGAACACTAGATCTGACAAATTTGAACTTGATGTGATAAATTGATTTTAATTTTAAATAGACATGCTCAAATTTTAATTATTTTTATTTATATAAAGAGGTCTTCATCTATCTAAGAAATAATTTTGATATACATCTCATTAGAAAAATCTTATTAATCAACTAAATAGAAATTTGAAACATAATCTGATGTGATAAAAAGTTGTCGCCAGATCTTCTTATCGGCCTTAGATAAGGTGATGGAGAAAGTTTCTGCCGGCGGGACCCACCGTACCCATTCTATTTTTTTATGGTCTATCCATCTATACCATCAGATCTCTGATCTGGGTATGGTGGGACCCTTCTCTGGCCAGTTTCTTTGGCTTCTGCTTGGGGCATCTGAAAATCAATTTTATGGTTTTTTTTGTTAGATCAAAGTGGATCCTGCACTTCTTACCCTAGGATTGACACCACCATGATCACCCCTGGCCCACCTATCTACGGCTAAGGAAGACCTTTAGTTTCGATCAAAGGTGGGGTCCATCGATTTTTTTCCCTCTCTTCTCTGTACTCGGTCGATCATTCGTCCGAAGGAAGGGTTCCTTCTGCGGTGCATTCGGCGGATAATTAAGTGGAAGGGCAAAATGGTCATTTCATCCAAAATTTTGAAAAAGGGTGTGTAGAGAAAGAAAAACTGGGTGTCTATATGGCTCCCCTATTTTTTTATCTGTATAAATACATTTTAATTTTGAAATTTTAATAAAATAATTTGAGTCTAAATGTCGCTTGAATTTCACTTCAACTCGAACTCTTCGCATATATGGTAACTATAAATTTAAAGATGCAGAATAGTACCTATTAATTTTTTTATGATTGAAGGTGTTCAGATGTCTCGTTCGACAAATCTTTTGGAACATGTGCACGGCTTTCTAGACACACATGTGGAATTCAAACACAAGACCTTACTCTGTACTTATCTCACAAAGAGTAACTCTTAATTGAAGTTATCAGAGATTGAACCCAAGACTTCAATCTTTAAGTCTCGTGTCTCAACCACTAGGTCAATCTCTTGAAGTTCAAAATACCATTGAATTAAACTCGAAATCCACTTGTATTAATAAAAATTAATATGGCCAGTGTTGCTTTATTTTAATAATAAAATCAATGACTTTTAATATTATCCATTGGAATATTTGTATGCTGAATTTCTTAAATACATACAATCATTTTTATAAATTTTTTCTTTATATTGTTTTATATTGAAAAAGATAACATACCTCTAATTCAATAAACAAAAACTGCGAAAATAGGGAGTTTTGTAGTTTTTAAAGTCAGATTCTCTCTCTAATACCAAGATTTTGACATTTTTGGTCTCATCCATTCTTCGTAGACTACAACTTGACCAAATGGATTAAATTTTTTTAATTTGTTTAAGTAGACATCTCAGAGAGACTTTTCATTCTTTGGGAGAAAAAAACAATCAAGGACTTGAAAAGAAGGTGAGTTGGCCAACGCCAATGATGTGATTGGTGAGAGGAAGGATTTTAGGCCATTACGATTCCCATTGATTGGTCTTTCATCATCATGAATTACATGTGGAGGTGCCTCTAGGCTGATTTTAAAAAATGATACCACAATTGATAACCAACATTTTATAAAGAGGATTATAAAATAAATAAACTTCGCCTAGTGATAGGTGCATCAATATTTTTAATGCATTAAAAATAAATAAAATATTTTTTTTACTCAAATTTATTTCAATTCTTTTTCTTTCTCTCTTCTCATTTATTTAGAGAAAATGAGTATTTCACTCATTTTTTATACATTAAAGTTAAAGTTTTGGTGCACCAATTAATTTTCTATTTATTATGTGTCACCGTTAGGTAAAACAGATCACTGAGACCCACGCGAAATTGATAAGCTGGCTTTCAAATTGCAGTCAAGTACTCTTTCCCAGGTAGAAACGTTAGCAAAGGATGGTGAAATTGGATTGATGTTCTTACTATTTAAATAAATACACAGCACAATTCTTAAGAATATCTATAAAATATAAATCAGTTAATTTTTTTCTTTAAAATTGATTTCCAACCTCATGGTTCAAGATAGGGTTGACAATGGATCGAATGTGGTTGAGTTGTCTACAAATAATATTTTTGCGCATAACTCGATTTAGTCTGATATGCCTGAATTTTTTATAAAGAAAATATAAAAAATATTATTTTAGTATTATGTAAATTGAGAAGACAAATCATGGTGTTTGGCCCTCTAAATGAGAATGAGATAAAAAAATTATAGTTCAATCATCATCCTCATCATCATCTAAATCATTTATTTCATCAATTTAAGTTGGCCTTTAATTTGAATTTCGCAAAGCAAATTATTTTCATCAAATATGATGCCCATGAAACTTGAATACACTGTTCTAGACTATAACAATGAGCCTTGGGGAGTTGTACTATAAGTTCTTGTCAATTTATAAGATAATATTAGAACAAATATATCTGAATCTAAGTCAATATTTTAGTCAATAAAATTAAGAATTTTAATAATATTGAATTCCTTAATTTTAGATCAATGTTTTACATGAAATTTTTTAATTGAAATTTTAGATCTCGTAAAATATTTTTAATGAATTGCATTTATTTATCGAATCAACCATACAAGCTCTGTATCGGCTGTTTCAGCTGATCATGTAGCTGATATGTATCAGGTAGTATTAACCGATGTATTATTATTATTATTATTTTAAAATGGTTTTTACTTCCTCTTTTTTTAAATTGAGTCTTGTATTGTATGCGATTTTAAAAAGTTTAGAAGCAAGTTCTTCCATTTTGAATGGTATTTATCAATTCCAGACACATTTCTCCTAAAATTTGACCATTCTGAATTATTTTCATATTTTTTTTTTTGAATTTTAGCTCTAAGAAAATCTCTAAGTTACAGGTTTTTTATAAAAAATAATTAAATGAAATAGTATTAAGTGTACATGGAATTCAATGGAGATGCATAAATATGATTGACATAGTTGGTAAGGTATCTCTATGATTTTTCATGATATTTTTAAATTTTTAATAAAAGCTGGGTTTTCTAAGATAATTTCTATTTTCGAGATTTTATAGAACAAATAAATGAAATGATATACAAATGTTTCTACAATTAAATAAAAAGCCCTTAATTTGATTAATATGTGTTTAGATGTTTGTTTAAATTTTCTAATATTCTTATGAAACTCAATATTTTTACAATAAATAAAATTGAATTATAATAGAAGATACATGTCACTAGGAAATATTTGATAACATAAATTTTATATTTGGTATTTTCTCATGTTGGTTTTCTATTTTATAACATTTTTGATATTTAAAAAAAAATTAAAAAAATTAATTTTTTTAAGACATACTTTATATATAGCAAATTCTCGACTTTTAGCAGTCCAATACTTCGTAAAAATAATCATTATTTTAAAAAATATTTTATATTTTTTTATCTTTATATTTCTATTTTTTTTAAATGGAAGAGAGAGAAACAGCAAGACGGATACCAACCCATGTTATAACGCTTCTCTACTCCTTAGAAAGATTAGCTGTTTTTAACTGGACCTGTCACTGAGAATAGAAATGTCATTTCAATGGAAAATTCTTCTCACGTGTCCCGTTATCAATTTTGCTTGTGTCCCAAAGAGCCTCCGGAGTGACGGACTGAGACGGAATTTGAAAAATAAATTCTCACCACGGTTATAAATAAAGATCAAATAGTTGTACAACATTGCAAATTCATTAATAAATTTTTGACTGTCATAAATAATTAAAAACCTTTCAAGATTATTCTTTTCATTTCTCAACTTGGCAAGAAGAGGGATCCTTGTGAAATTGTGACGAGATACGCTTCAAAATTTTATTCAATCTAGGGAACGAAATCTTGGGTCTTTGAAACTCATATAACTTGGTCGGTACGATAGATATCAGTTATACCTATTTTTATAGGTGTGGACTTGAGCAATATCTTAGTCAATATCGGTCAGAATATTGATCGATATTTAGGTTTTCATATTTTTTAAAAGAATGGTTGTTTTTTATTTTTAATTAAAAATAAATAAATAAATAATGATATTTTTCAAAAAAAAAAAAGAAGAGAGAGAATGATACGGGCAATATCATCCAATTCCGATAATTTTACTCTTAATTGAATCTGTGTTCGATTCAAACCCTGAGCTGATTCCTTGCCAACTAAGGCAAGTTTTTTTCTTTCTTTTACTCTGATGAAGTTCTTGCAGGGACTAGACTCGTTCTAAGATTAAAATGTTAAAAGAGTAAATTTGATAAAAAGTAGTTGGCTCTTTGCTTTGAATTAAGTAGCTAAAAATGTAATAGTATAGGATTTTTGACACTCCTAATAAATAGTAACCGGAGAAACAAGATTTCACGATTGAGATTTTGAGTTTAATCTCTGATGATTCTAATAAAGAGTTACTCTCCGTAAAAAATATATAGAATAAAGTTTCACCGCTTGAACACGACATATATATAGAAAGACTAACACATGTTCTGAAGAATTAATCAAGCAAAACACTAAGGCTGTGTTTGGAAACAAGGCGGTGAGGGTAAAAATTTAAATTTTTACTCCTCTCATCACCATTTGGATACCCCTATAGGGCTTGGGGTATTCATTATTGAATACCCCTCCTTACCTGCCGTTTTGCTGTTTCATGAGTTTTTTTTTTACACATTTTATTTATTTATTTATTTTGGTAAGTACTTGGTTTTTTTTTTTTTTAAAAGCACTCTATTATTTTCATTTGATAAATTTCATATCACTAAACAACAAATTATATTTTTTTATGAAGAGATATGTAGAATTTTTTTATTCATTTATTGAAATTTAAAATAATAATAGTGGTTTTTTATTTATTTCTTATTTTTTAAGGAAGCCTTGCCCCTATTTACCCCGTGTCTTCCTCTATTTTTCAATTATATATTATATAATTGAAAAATTAATAGATTTCAAATAATTAGCAATTTATTTTTTATATTATATAGATTTTCAACATGATGCATTTGGATGAGGGGTAAATTTTTACAGGGGTTACCCCAGGTTACCCTTGAGTAGGGATAATTGTAAGTAGGAGTAACCTGATATATTAACAATTTTAGAATAATTAATAATTTTATTTAATTCATATAATATAAAAATAAAATAAAATTTTCTAAAACGTATTTGTCAAAGGAGTGATTCCGTCGAAATTTCGATAGGGTTTCAAAACTCTAAAAGAGTTTCAGGTTCAGGTAATATCTTTTAGGGTAATTAACAATTTATTCTCTTAGAAGTTTATTTTAAAAATGTGTCAACATTTTCAACGTGATGCATTTGGATGAGGGGTAAATTTTTACAGGGGTTACCCTTGAGTAGGGGTAATTGTAAGTAGGGGTAAATTGACATATTAATAATTTTATGAGAATTAATAATTTTATTAAATCTAAATAATATAAAAATAAAAATAAAATTTTTTGAAATATATTTGTCAAAATATTCTATTTTTAAATGGTGATTCTGTCGAAATTTCGATAGAGTCTCGAATATTCGAAAGAGTTTGAGGTTCATGATAATCTCTTTTAGGATAATTAACAAATTATTCTGTTAAAAGTTTATTTTAAAAATGTGTCAACATTTTCAACATGATGCATTTTGATGAGGGATAAATTTTTACAAGGGTTATCCTTAAATAGAGGTAACTGAAAGCAGGGGTAACCTGACTTATTAACAATTTTATGAGATTAATAATTTTTTAAAATCTATATAATATAAAAAATAAAAATAAAAATTTATTAAACATATTTGTCAAAATGTCATATTTTTAAAGAGTTCAGCCCGTGACAATTTTTAATATTAATTTTATATTTGTTGTGATTTATTAAACTATTATAATAGTTTATTATATTATATATTTCATATTACCAATGAACAAATTATATTTTTTTATGAAGAGATATATTGATATTTTTTTATTCATTTATTGCGATTTAAAATAATAATATCTATTTTTTTCTTTATTTATTTTTTTACTATTAGAATGCAAATATCTATTTTAAATTATAGTTATAAAAAAAATATATAAAAATTAGATAATATTAGATTTACTTAATCAATATTATATAGTTATAAGTATAACGAGTGACGTCCTTTTGAAAGTAGGAGTGACAGGATCCAAATTTGTACAAGTCAATCACGTGTTTAAATTTAGTGATGGTGGGCCCTACCTTAAAGAATATCCGCATCCCATTATGTCCGTATTTTATCTAATGCATGACATGACATGGCATCAATGTTGTCATTTTCGTTGAAGTTTCGACTTTAGTTTTGTCTGGAGAAGAAAACATCCACTAATCATCTAGGTTACATTCATGTAGTCAGTGCTTGGGCCCATCAATGTGGGACCACTAAATGGGTGGGGTTCTGGATCACAGCAAGGAGGTCGAAAGAGGGCAAGCAACAAGGTGGGTAAGGTTCATGTCCGCCTACTTACTTACTTAGGTAGTCAGGTCTATATCATTGAAAGAAATAAAGGAAAAAAAAGGCATAAATTTAATCTTTTTTCATAATAAAAACATTAATATTTTTTTATTTCTTTTATTGAATTATTGCTGCAGGCCGCTTTACAGCTGTTTGGGTTTATGTATGTGAAGCGGAAGTACGATAGCTGATGGAGGTCATGTGTTAGACTAGTCTTCCTTCGTACAAGACTCTACCATAAATACACTTTTAAATAATTTGCTAAGCTAAAGAATTAATTAAAGAGATTTAAAGAAAATTAAATCAACAAAAGAACACGTTGATGTAATTATTTTTAATTATTTAAGAAATTTTCTGCTCAATTCTTGTTATTGGACAAGAGATTGGAGGAGGTTATTATTTGAATAATAAATGAAGGATATCGATCCTTTTATGAGAGGTTTGTGTAATCATAAATGGATTTTAATGTATTGTCAATTTTATTCTTATATGAATTGTAAATTTGAGTGAGCCGATTATACTGTTCATACGAAGGATAAAATTTCGACTAGCCGATTTTACTGTTCATGCGAAAGTTTCAGCGAGTGATTTTACTGTTCATGTGAAATTTAGGATGAGCTGATTTATTGTTCACGTGAAGGATAAAATTTCGACGAATCGACTTTACTGTTTATGCGAAATTTCGGCTAATCGATTTTGCTGTTCATGTGAAGGGTAAAATTGGCAATAAAATAAAACCCGTGTCTTGTTACACAAAACTCCCATGAAAGAATCGTTGCCCTAAATGAAGATCTAATTATACATTATAAGATCCTCCTCTAGTTAAAATCTCTTGTTCTCTAATATATTCGCTCTTGATACAAATGTTCAGATAAAAATTATAGGTTTTGGTGATTAAAAATTTTGATTTCCAAAAATTTAATGTAACCAAGTACATATTTAGCCAATTTTTATGGATTCCATTTGGGGAGAGAGAGAGACAGAGAGATGTAGATTTTTATTAACTAACCTAATATAATCCATTTTCATTAGATGTCTGTTTAATCAATCCTAAGAGCCGTATTAAGCTTCTCCAACAAGTCAAAACACTCATCAAACCTACTTAGCAATTCATACTTTGGTTTTCATATTTAGTCAAAAACAGTTGACCAGATTATTTGGTTCAATTACATTCTAATCAAATGGTTTTCAAATTTTTTAATTATGAAATGACACTCGTTGAAGGTGCACCGAACCCTAAAGTACATCCCACATTAATCTTCTATTTTCCAAAGGAAAATACGACTAATGTTATGTAGCGAGTGATATAATTGGATTGATGCCAATTATGTAGAAGACTACGTAGATTGGAAAAAGTGAAATTTGAATATCATAATCATATGATTTTCGTTTTAAAAATTAATGTTATAATTATCAAATTTTAAAAATCATATGAAATATTGGTCATCTTTATTTTTATTTGTTCTGAATTAAAAAATAAAAAATTGGAAAAAGCTTCTTTTTTAAATAAAACAATTCTGGAAATTTAAAACCAAAATATCGGCTAATATTTGAAATATTGGCTAGTATTTTGGCCGATGTTCAGCCGATATCTGCGGGGCTCACAACCAATACTCTTTTTTTTTTTTAAATGTCTATATTTAGTCATATCAGCGATGTGATGGCCGATATGAACAATGCACAATCAATACATATTGTTTTAAACGATATTTAAACCCATGCTCCCAACAACTACGTTGAGTTTCCAAATCTCAAACCTGCTTTGATACCTATGTAAGACTGTGACGGTTAATTTCTACGGGCCTAAGTTAAAACTACTAACCAACACTGAGTTACTGGCCCCATAAGTCTGTATAATTGATCATAAAACTTTACTTACTTTATATACACATTTCAATCATTTATAGTCCTCCACATTATTTGACTATCTCAACAAAGGAGCTATACTAGCACTGCCCTCTCTAATATTATTTGATGAAGGCTAGTCGGAGATTTTTTAGTAGTTTCTATGCAACTCGCATTAACTGTCAAGTATGATCAATTTGTTAATAGATACATGTGAATGTAATTTAATTCAATTATATACAGATACTTTTTATTTTCATATATATATATATATATATATATATATTATATATTTTAAATTTGAAACAAGAAGATGTCTTTCTTGAGAAATTACTCGGTGTCAATTTTTAGTAACAGGCTCTAGAATAGGAAAAAAGCTATCATATTTTCTTGTTTAAATTTAGTCAATAATTTAATTTGGGTGGCCATCTAAACACCTTATTTTTATTTTAAGAAATACTTCATTTCAAAATTTTGTGTAAAAATTACTATTTTGCTCTTCAGTTTTAAAAAAAGACAATTCTTTGTAAAATGGTAATTTCATATAAAATTTTGAAATAGAGTATTTCTTAAAAGAAAAGTCAGATGTCTAAATGGTTACTTTTTAATTCAATGCTCATGATTGAAAATTGACATTAATTTTATTATAAGTGAATAATTTGTTTAATTATTTATAAACTTCTATTAAATCAAATTTTTATATGTCAACATATTTAAAACATATTTTAGTAAGAAGAAAATAATACTTTGCCTTTTATATAAAAGATAATGAAAGCTAGGGAAGGAAAATAAAAAACTAGACACGTTGTAAACTCTCCACGTGGCTTCCATTAGAAGGAAGACCGACTATTCCGGGTGTGACACATATGCAGAAAACATGAGCTCCTAAAAGCAGTGGGACATAATACGTGTGGGCATGTGGCTCGTTCTCAACCACTTCAGTTTGTCCAGTCTGAACCACTTTGTCAGTATCGAGACAAACGTTCTTAATGTATAGAAAGTGACACTTTCAAATGTGATTGGATTCGAACTTATGACTGAGACCAGCCTTCTTAATTTAATTTAAAGAGAGTGACACTTTAAAATGTGATTGGATTCGAACTTATGACTCAAGACGAGTTGGTTGTGAGGAAAGTAGAAATGTAGCACTTGATCTTGCTAGCCATCAATGGAGATGGTGCTCAAATGAAAAAAACTAACAAAGTATAAACAATGAAATTATAAGCGGTTGTTTTAGTTGTCAAGACAAAATGATTTTAGAATTGAGGTATTAGGTTCAATTCTTGATAATTTTAATGAAGAACTATTTCTTGTAAGATACTTATAAAATAAGATCTCACTGCTTGAACTCGACATATGTGTATAAGAAAACTCCTCTCCTAAAGCAAGACTGACTTTATTCAAAGACAACAAAAGCAGTCGCTTAAAGCCTCAAATATTGGAAAGTCCAAAATTATTGATAACCTTACCACATATCTCTATTAGGGAGGCCCAAATTTTATAGTAATATTAAAAAAAGGCTCGAAATTTTTTCAGATTCTTTTTTATTATATATAATTAAAATTTTAATTAAATATTATTTATAATAATATGTTAAATACAAAAAAGGTTCTATTTTGATTTTTTACTTTAGACTTCAATTTGTGTCTGGCCGATTCTACACTAAAGAACTAGTCAAGCGAGATACGTGAACACTTTCGATCAATCTATAGCATGCTTGGGATAGAATTTGTTTTTAATTAAAATTTCTTTTTTTTTTTCATTTTTATGGAAAATTATTACCTATTTGAAGTTTGTTTGAATTTAGACTATTCCAATATAATAGCGGGTTTACCGTTGTGTGCCAAGTGGATGTTCCTGACTGTTCTGTCTTGTCCACTTTTTTCTCGTTCAGTTTTGTTTCTTCAATTATAGCAGTATAAACTTTTGTCCAGTACTTCTTACATTAATATGGAAAGAGGTGCTGGTGTAAAATGGACCGTGGGATGTTTTAGATAAATAACAGTGGACACATTATAGTCTTAATTCGAAAAATTAGATTAAAACTAGTTGTTATATTATTTATAGCAAGTTACTATTTTTGTGTTATTTTTAACAAGTTAATTTTACTTATTTTAGGATGTAATTTCTTAAAATAAAGCTACACTTATAGAACGTCAGGTTACGATTTTTTTTCTTAAGCATTAGTTAGGCTTTGAAGTTATTTTGATGCCTTTCTATAATTTCTTTCAAGATGCTCAGTCATTGACTACTCACAAAAGAATCACATAGAAGTTATATCTCCAACTTAAATTCATTTAGCTACAATTGATTTATTCACAGAGAGGGGTGAGATTATTCTAGTGTTTGTTAAACGCTCAGTTAAATTGTTTCACAATCCAAGAATAGTTAAGACATATGGATGCCTACAAAAGGACGTTATGATATTATAGCACCTTCTACTTTCTGAGATAGAAGATTATTAGTTGAAGTACAATAAATTATTCCAACAAAATTCGTGTTCGATCTAAGAGGACAATTATAACATCACACAATCAATGTAAATCGAGAGTAAGTTACATTCAAATGGAAAAGAGTGATAAATTAAATAAAGGAAAATATTCAAGTCTTTTCATTCTCTTTGGTTCTCTTTGTCTTTGAATTTTAGAGGGGCTCAAGTCTCATAAGCGTCGGATAAATAGTTAGCCAAATTATAGGAAAAACGACTTACAATGATGATAGAGTTGTAAATTCTATAAAGGAAATTATTTAAGTCATTCGATTCTTTTTGGTTCTCTTTTCTCTCTTAGAATTTAAGAGGAAGACAATGCTCTTTCTCTTGTTTTTCTAATTTTTGTATTAGTTGTTTGACAATTTTATTAAAAATAACCTATTAAATTAATAGAAAATCATTGGGTAAATAGTTTGATATATCATGTTTAATATAAAAATATAGACACACTATGTAAAAATTATAAAAGATTGAATTTAAATTAAATAAGAATAATTTTAACAATTGAATTTAATATGAATTGAATCTCACATGAGATCTTCGTATTCAACATGAAAAAAAATGCCTTAATACGCAAGTTTGGGAAAAAAGAAGAAGAGAGATATCTTTTTAGAAGGCTTCTCCTATGTATTACATTTTCAGTTTTTCTTAACTCTTTTAAAAAAATTTATAATTTTAAATTTTTTTCTAATTAAAATATATTTTGATATTTGCACTGATAATTTAGTTGGTCTAAGATTCTAAGATTTGATTGGAGATCTTGAGTTCGACTTCTTATGGACTTATTTGATATATGAAGGTTGCATGCAGGAAAACAAATCTTAGCCGATATCCGATATATATTTTCAAAATCGGCCAATATATATCACTGATATCGATCGATAAAAGTGGTTTTAAAAAAAAAAATAGGAGAGAAATTTCTTGGTTTAGATATCGGCCGATACTGAGATTTAAATATCTGGTTGCAAGTGGTTTTGTATACCTATGCGATTAGTCTCACCTCCAATATAAAGTGGACATATCCATATGATATCCATATATATATATATATATATATTAGTATTATTTTTAGGCGCGACTTACAGACACTCAATTTTTTTGCCTCTATACACCCGTTTTCTGATTTCGTAGCAAATTACCATTTTACCCCCGCATTTTCATTCATTCGAATGAACTGCCAGTACATTTTGGCATTCATTCGAATGAATGCCCAAGTGTAATTTCAATTCATTTGAATAAATGGGCTAAACAGTAACACGGAATACTGCTCAGCCCCATTCATTCGAATGAATAGATAGTTTCAAGTATACATTCGAAATGAATGGACCTTATTCATTCGAATGAACATAATTTCAACTATACATTCGAATGAATGGACCTCGAATGATTGCTACAGTAGTAGCATTATTTAAATAATAAAATTTATTTTAAAACTTTAAAGTTATTTTTTGAGCAGTGTGTATTTTCAAAATTTCTCAAATTAAATATCCGGACTAATTATAATAATCTGATAAAAATACTTTAAGACTTTAAGGTCTTTTGACACTTCTAAATATTTAAAACACAGTATTTTACAAATAAGGGTATCCCTCGGCTGTGCCGAAAATACATTTGAGAGTGTCAAAAGACCTTGAAGTGTTAAAATATTTTCATCAGGCTATCGTAATTAATTCAGATATTCAATTTGAGAAATTTTAGAAATATATAGTGTTTAAAAAATAACGGTATATGTTGCCGATGCTACAATAATAAATAGTGCATTACTTAAATAATAAAATCTCTTTTTAAAACTTTAAAGTGGAAATATCGATGTGATATCCATATTATATATATATATATATATATACATATTATATATATATATATACATACATATATATATATATATATATACATACATATATATACATATATATATATATATATATATAAATATTAGTATTATTTTTAGGGTCCCCGTTTACACACCCAGATTTTCTGCCTCTACACACCCGTTTCTGAGTGCGGGTGGCTAATTACCATTTTGTCCCTGCGTTTCCATTCGTTCGAACGAATTCCTAGTTCATTTCGCCATTCGTTCGAACGAATGGACACATACCCATCTAATCTGATTCGTTCGAACGAATCTCGCGTTATTGTTCACCCGTAAATGAATTCGTTGTAATGAATCAGTCATTCATTATAACGAATGACTAATTTTTTTAAATTTTAAAGTTATTTTTTAAATACTATATATTTCCAAAATTTCTCAAATTAAATATCTGGACTAATTACGATATCTGATAAAAATACTTTAAGACTTCAAGGTGTTTTGACACTCCTAAATATTTAAAACACAGTATTTTACAAATAAGGGTATCCCTATGGTACGACAAAAACACATTTAGGAGTGTTAAAAGACCTTGAAGTCTTGAAGTATATTTATCAGATATCGTAATTAGTCTGGATATTCAATTTGAGAAATTTTGGAAATACATAGTGCTTAAAAAATAACTTTGAAGTTTTAAAGGAGATTTTATTATTTAGCACATTATTTTTTAAGCACTGTGTATTTTCAAAATTTCTCAAATTGAATATCCAGACTAATTACGATATCTGATAAATATACTTCAAGACTTCAAGGTCTTTTAACACTCCTAAATGTGTTTTTGTCGTACCATAGGGATACCCTTATTTGTAAAATACTGTGTTTTAAATATTTAGGAGTGTCAAAATACCTTGAAGTTTTAAAGTATTTTTATCAGATTATCGTAATTAGTCCAGATATTTAATTTGAGAAATTTTGGAAGTACATAGTGCTTAAAAAATAACTTTAAAATTTAAAAAAAAAATTGATTCATTCCGATGAATCACTGATTCATTTGGATGAATCAATTCATTAGTGATTCATTCGGATGAATCACTGATTCATTCGAATAAATCGATTTTTTTTTTAAATTTCAAAATTATTTTTTAAACACTGTGTACTTCTAAAATTTCTCAAATTAGATATCCAGACTAATTACGATAATCTGATAAAAATACTTTAAGACTTCAAGGTGTTTTGACACTCCTAAATATTTAAAACACAGTATTTTACAAATAAGGGTATCCATGGGTGTGCCGAAAATACATTTAGAAGTGTCAAAAGACCTTGAAGTCTTAAAGTATATTTATCAAATTATCATAATTAGTGTGGATATTCAATTTGAGAAATTTTAAAAATACACAGTGCTTAAAAAATAATGTGCATAGTGTATTAAATAATAAAATCTCCTTTAAAACTTCAAAGTTATTTTTTAAGCACCGTGAATTTTTAAAATTTTCCAAATTGAATATCTTTACTAATTACGATAACCTGATAAATATACTTTAAAACTTCAAGGTCTTTTGACACTCCTAAATGTATTTTCGGCACACTCTAGGGATACCCTTATTTGTAAAATACTGTGTTTTAAATATTTAGGAGTGTCAAAAGACCTTGAAGTCTTAAAGTATTTTTATCAGATTATCATAATTAGTCTGGATATTTAATTTGAGAAATTTTGAAAATACACAGTGCTTAAAAAATAACTTTGAAATTTAAAAAAAAATCAATTCATTCGAATGCGAATGAATCACTGATTCATTTAATCGTTCACCCTTCACGGGTGAACAGTAACCCACATTACTGTTCACCCATATCATTCATTCGAACCAATTGATTTATAAAAGAGATTCGTTCGAACGAATTAGATTAGATGAAGTATGTGTCCATTCGTTCAAACGAATGACGAAATGAACTGGAAATTCGTTCGAATAAATGAAAACATAGTATAGATGCAAAAAAATCTAAGTGTGTAAATGGAGACCAAATAAAAAGTTTTTTCATTTTTTCTGATCAGTGTGATAAAAATCTTCAGCCCCATGAGACAATGACCAGTGCATAGAACCACAATTCCGTGTGTTGATTTTCATTTGATAAGCAAATCCTTTGTACTCTGATCAACACGTGGCCTGCTTCTTACCTCCTTTCATTTATTCACCAACAGTGCGTCCACTGTGCGGACTTCGATTCTCTCTCTGTTGGAAAGATGGTGGGAATCAGATGGCCTCATGGAGAAGATGATCACAGACGTTCATCTATGGGGCCCACCACTAATTGGTGTGGAGAATATCACCCTTTTCATCATCTGATCTTGTGAGAGAATGAGATGCAGTATGCATCAGTTGTTTTTTTTTTTTAAATTCTATTAGATTGCTTAATTCTTGCATGATTATTCTAGAAATACGAGCTCATGAGTCCTATGCACATTTGGAACAAAATTATATTATTATTTATTGAGATAAAATTTATTTTTAAAAGCTAGTTATTGAGAGCCTTAGTTATGAAGTAGAATTATTGATTTTCCAATCTAAGTGATGTGACATTTTTGTCAATTTCAAACCCATTCTCACCCACTGCTATTGTACATGTCTGCTCTAATACTATAATGAAGATTATATTAATATTGTTGAAGTAGAATTGACTTTAAAAAAATTAGTGATTGAGAGAATAAGTATTTCAAGTGTTATATAGAACTAATGATTTCTCAACCTAAAAAATATAGGAATTTTTGTCAACTACACATATATTACATTGAATATCACATTATTGATACGTAGAAATAGCTTAATGGTAAATTAAAAGTAGTGATTTTTGTATCACTATATTCTCTTATATTGCATTTTATTATAAAGAAATTCTAATTTTACCTTTACGCCCCTCCTCTTCTCTCTTTTCTTTAAAAAGCAATGGCAAAATTGATATTAAAGTTGTGAAAAATGAAAATGAAATGCAAAGTGTGGAGCGTAGCGCAAATGTAAACTTTTGACATTTCATTTTTTTTAATTGGTCGTATAAGAATATTTCTACACTAAAATCGATACAATTGTACTTAAAATCAATGCCATCAATATCGATGATAATTTTAAATTTACCAATTTTTTATCGACAAAATACTATTACTGTATTAATAATATGTTTTTATCAGTGTTGCCAGTTTTTAACTGTAAATTCGCGATAAAATCACATTAAAAAAGCAATAAACAATAGTATCTCTGTAAATTCTTCCTTA
This sequence comes from Chimonanthus salicifolius, assembly GCA_013350335.1. Lineage (NCBI taxonomy): Eukaryota > Viridiplantae > Streptophyta > Magnoliopsida > Laurales > Calycanthaceae > Chimonanthus > Chimonanthus salicifolius. Next base: position 54,593,074 of record CM023536.1, read on the forward strand.
AGAAATACTTTGAAATGATCTTAATGAAACTTCTGCAATGATTTAAAGTATTTGTCAATATTTTAAAGATTATAGGATATTTATTAAACTATATTCTAATATATTATTTGTTCTGTTTTTGTTGTTAGTAGTTCATGAATGGTATTAAGATTTTTAATTCATTTATTATATTTATATTATTTTTAAATATTTATATTTTTATGTTGGAATTTCTAATTAAATTTTCGATAAAAACTCGAGAATTTAAAAATATTACAATGTTACCATTAGCTTTTACTATGGGGAGAATAATATTTGTGGCATTGCTTACAATCACATTTAAATTTAAGATTGAGTTAAAAACTGAATATCATAACATTGCATAACATTGAAGAGTTAAATTAATAATGATGGAGTAAAATGTAACAACCTGTTCTGCTAGCACAATATTATCCACTTTGGTCCTACACACGGGCTCGTACGACTTTGTTTTGGCAATCCAACCCACTGTTTCTCCTAAAAGGCCTTATGTTAGAAGGAGAAAAGCTACCACTTATATACCAGGGAAATTACAACATAACTAGCAACTGTATAACTTTGGCACCCTCTTGGCAGGGAATTACAATTGAACTATTCTATGATAACATTTATAACGACCTGTCCCACTAGCACAATATTGTTCGCTTTGAGTCCACACAATATTCTTGATTATTTGGATACGATTTTTGAAGTCCAAAACAAAACCGTTTTCACCTAAAATCAGTCCCTGGAGTTCATAAAATTCAGAATAGATAAATTTTGATTACCTTGTTTGTAGAAATCGGTTGAGAAATGACTTCGTTTGAAAATCTCACGTCACAACCTATTTCGTTCGAACGAATTTTTGAAAACGAGTGTGTAGGGAAAGATTTCCTAGGTGTTTATATGGCTCTCCTATCTTTTTAGGAGGCTTCTACTATAGGCTGCATTTGGATAGGGGATAATTTTTATAGGGGTCACCCTTGAGTAGGGGTGACCCTTGAACTGAGATTACCCTTATCTTGTTTGGTAATTGCAATGGTAAAGTAAAAGCTCACCCTTAGGGTAAAAAATCTTATTTAGTAACTATAAACAGGGGTAACCTGATATATTAATATTTTTTAAATTTTTTGTAAAACATAATTTGTAAATAATATTCATAAATTAAATTCTAATAATATCACTTATAATAATATTATCTATTTTTTATAAATTATTTTTTCATAATTATAATTTAAAATGAACACTTGCATTCTAACATTAAAAAAATAAAACAAGATTTTTTTATATTATTATTTTAAATCTCAATGAATGAATAAAAAATATCAATATATCTCTTCATAAAAAATTATAATTATAATTTTTTATATCTTATATGAATTTAATAAAAATATTAATTCTCATAAAATTGTTAATATGGAAGGTTACCTCTGCTTACAGTTACCCATATTCAAGGGTAACCCCTGCAAAATTTACCCCTTATCCAAATGCATCATGTTGAAAATATTAACAAATTTTTAAAATAAACATTTAACAAAATAAATTGTTAATTATCCCAAAAGATATTATCATGAACCTCAAACTCTTTTCGAGTTTCAAGACCATTTCGAAATTGGACAAAATCACTCCTTAAAAATAAGACATTTTGACAAATATGTTTTATAAAACTTTATTTTTTATATTATATTAGATTTAATAAAAAATATTAATTGTCATAAAATTGTTAATAAGTCAGGTTACCCCTACTCACGGGTAACCCACGGTTAACCCCTGAAATTTACCCATCATCCAAATGCATCATGTTGAAAATGTTGACACATTTTAAAATAAACTTCTAATAGAATAAATTGTTAATTACCTGAACGAGATTACCATGAACTTCAAACTCTTTCGAATATTCGAGATTCTATCGAAATTTCGACAGAATCACCACTTAAAAATATTATATTTTGACAAATATGTTTCAAAAAATTTTATTTTTATTTTTATTTATATAGATTTAATAAAATTATTAATATGTCAGTTTACCCCTACTTACAGTTACCCCCAGTTATAATTATCCCTAATCAAGGGTAACCTGGAGGAACCCCTGTAAAAATTAATCCCTCATCCAAATGCATCATGTTGAAAATGTATATAATATAAAAAATAAATTGCTAATTACTTGAAATCTATTAATTTTTCAATTATATAATATATAATTGAAAAATAGAGGAAGACACGGGGTAAATAGGGGCAAGATTTCCTTAAGAAATAAAAAAAAAAAAAACTGCTATTATTATTTTAAATTTCAATAAATGGAAAAAAATTTCTACATATCTCTTTATAAAAAAAATATAATTTATTATTTGGTGATATGAAATTTATCAAATGGAAATCATAGAGTGCTTTTAAAACAAAAATAAAAGCCAAATATTCAACAAAATAAATAAAAAGATAAAATGTAAAAAAAAAAAATCTCATCAAAAAGAAGAAAAAGGCGGGTAAGGAGGGGTATTCAAGAGTGAATACCTCAAGCCCCATGGGAGTATTCAAATGGGTGATGTGGAGATAAAAAATGATTTTTTTACTCACACTCCTTGTTACTAAACGTCGGTAATGAGGGATAACCCCTTGTTACCCCCAATACCCTCCATCGAAATGCATATATATTACATTTTCAGTTTTTCTTTAACTCTTTAAAAAAAAAATTTTAAACTTTTTTCTAATTAAAATATATATTGATATTTGCACAAACAATTTAGTTGGTCTAAAATTCTAAGATATGATTGGAGATCTTGACTTCTACTTCTTCCAAACTTATTTGATATATGAAGGTTACATGTGATTTTGTATATCTGGAGATATTTATGTTACATATATATATATATATATATATAATATGGAAAAAGTTTTTTTTCATTCTTTTGTTATCAGTGTGATAAAAATCTTCAGCCCCACGAGACGATGACCAAGTGCAAAGAACCACCATTCCGTATGTTGATTTTCATTTAATAAGCAAATCCTTTGTACTCTGATCGACACGTGGCCTGCTTCTTACCTCCTTTCATTTATTCAGCAACGGTACGTCCACTGTGCGGACTGCGGAGTCTCTCTCTCTCTTGGAAAGATGGTGGGAATCAGGGCCTCATGGAGAAGATGATCACAGACGTTCATCTATGGGGCCCGCCACTAATTGGTGTGGAGATTATCACCCTTTCCATCGTCTGATCTTGTGAGAGAATGAGATGCAGTGTGCATATCAGTTTTTTTTTTTTTTTAAAAATTCTAGTAGATTATTTAATTCTTGCAAGATTATTCTAGAAATACGACGTCATTAATCTCATGCACATTTCGAATATAATTACATTATTATTCATTGAAATAAAATTTATTTTTAAAATCTAGTTATTGAGAGTCTTATTTGTCACGTAAAATTATTGATTTTTCCATGTATGTGACGTGAAACTTTTGTGAATTTCAAACCCTTTCTCACCTACCATTGTTGTACATGTCTGCTCTAATACTATAACGGAAATTATATTAATATTTTTGAACTAGAGTTAATGGAAATTTAGTGATTGAGAAGAGAGTACTTTAAGTGTTATATAGAGTTAATGATTTCTCAATTTAAACGATATGGGATTTTTATCAACTTCACATACATTACAGTTGAATATCACATTAATGATACGTAGAAATAGCTCAATGGTAAAATTAAGGATAGTGATTTTTGTACCACTATTTTCTTTTATAATGCACTCTATTAAAAGAAAATCCTAATTTTAACCCTACTTCGCTTCTTTTATCTCTTTTCTTCAAAGGCAAAGGCAAAATTTAAATTTCCTTTTAAGGAGGTGCATAATGAGAGAGAATATTGGTGCAAAAATCACTATTCTAAATTAACATGTGATAATAATAATGTATATAACAAAATATGAATGATAAATTAAAGTGCAAAAAATAAAAATGAAATGCAAAGTGTGGAGCGTAGCACAAATGCAAACTCTTGACATTTCGTTTTTTTTTTTTTTAATTGGTCATATAAGAATATTTCTACTCTAAAATATGTATAATTGTACTTAAAATCAATGTCATAAATATCGGCGATAATTTTAAATTTACCAATTTTTTATCGACAAAATACCATTACAGTGTTAGTAACACATATTTATCAGTGTTGCCATTTTTAACTTTAAATTTGTGATAAAATTACATTTAAAACGCAATCAACAATAGTAACTCTGTAAATTCTTGATTAAGAAATACTTTGAAATGATCTTCATAAAACTTCTGCAATGATTTAAAATATTTATCAATATTTTAAAGACTATAGGATATTTATTGAACTATGTTTTAATATATTATTCATGAATGGTATTAAAATTTATATTTTCATTTATTATATTTATATTATTTTTAAATATTTATATTTTTCGTTGGATTTTCTAATTAAATGTTTGATAAAAAAACTCGAGAATTTAAAAATATCCTGATATTACCATTAGCTCTTACTATGGGAAAAAAATATTTATGACATTGCTCAGAATCAAATTTAATTTCAAGATGGATTTAAAAACTGAATATCATAACATTGAAGATTTAAATTAAAATGAGGGAGTAAAATTTGATAATTGAGTGAGTTTTAAAAAAAAAACCTTATGTACTTATTTGAGTTCCTTGCTAATGAACCCAGACGGGCAGACCATGTAATCTTACTGCCTTATATGAAAACTGAAAAAAAAAAACCGCAGTCTCTCTCCCTTATGATAAGGTGGGACAGCACTAACGCTTGAAATTGCTGTGATTGTACTTGCGCTCATGGCAATCTAGGGTGCACAGTTTCAATCACACTCCTGCAAGGCATGTTACCTCTATGTGAGAGAGAGAAAGAGAGATGCTTGGATTCTATTTTAAGAGGAACGAGGTCTGGTTGGAGTCCATGTCTATGTATGATTTCGCCAAGTCTGGAGTAAGAATTTATCACTGAATCCTCCTTTCTTCCCATTTTAGTAGTGGGAATTATCAGAGAAGCAAAAAGAGAAGAGCAGTAAAAATTCATTTTAGGTAGAAACAATCCACCATTCCCACTCCATTCCTCGTCTTTACCTTTGATCATCCCCTTTTCTCTGTCTCTCTCTCTCTCAACTTGTAGTAAGCCATCTTTCAGCAAGGAAAAATAAAGGAGATGGGGAGAGGCCGAGTTGAGTTGAAGAGAATCGAGAACAAAATCAATCGTCAGGTGACCTTCTCCAAAAGGAGAAACGGTCTCCTCAAGAAAGCTTACGAGCTCTCCGTCCTCTGCGATGCCGAGGTGGCTCTCATCATCTTCTCCACCCGCGGAAAGCTCTACGAGTTCGGCAGTGTCGGGTACACACCTAATCTCATTTTTCTCTATGCTTATTTTACTCTAGGAGTTAAAGTTGGCCTTAGGGCTTGGAAAAAGGTCGATATTGTTCAAGAGAGTGAATTGGTTGTAGAATCTAGGAGGGAGCATCTATCCCTTCTATCACAAGGCTTTTTGGGAACAATTTTGGATTGGATCGCACTCATCTCTTTTGCTTTATTCAAATTTTCATGTTAGAACAAGTACATGGATTTTGAATTATGAGCTCAAACTTACTAGGAATTCGAATGCAAAGTTTTATCCGGATGAACCTAAAATCTTAATTATTGAGTGTTCACAATCCTGAACTCGATTTTCCCTAAACATGCAAACGAACTTCCAACATGGTCCTCAGAGGTTTCGTTTCCGGGAAACTGATCCAGATCACTAGTGCATAAATTCTCTTTCGGAGAAGTATCTCTAGAAAAACCCATGTTCGTATTTTATTGAATTTTCTGAAAGGTGCATCCATGTGATCAAACAAGCATGGAACATTTACACTGAAACGTTTAGATTTTTAATTTTTGTACTTGGATTTGCAATCTGTGAGAAATTTCTGCAGTAGGTTTGATTCAAGAAGACAGGAGATGATGGCCAAGGTGGTTTTACTGGTACGGAATACCGCTTCCTTTCCAACGAGAAAAACAAAAAACAAATACCGCTTCCATTCTATCTAACGAGAAAATCCAAACAGTACTCATAAGCCAATGGCCGGTCGACACGTTCACGTCCCTTTTGCCTCTTTCGAAGTTCCTTCTCGCTTTCCGATGTACTTCTGGAAGACCTCCCATCTAGATTCTAGGCTTGAGAGACGGAGAGGGAGGGATCTTGGTTTCTGGTTAGTAGTTAGGGCATTTGAGCTTTAAGGTTGCTTCAAAATTTTTTTTTCTGCAAGAGAAATTTGGTTTTTGGGGTATTCGATGTTTCTGACGGACACTGTTGGGCATCGTCTGCTGAGATAACAGATCTCCGATGTGCATGGAGAAAGCAAGAAAGCTATAAAGCCGAGATGAGTTCAAATCAAATCCTTATTACGTCCTTATTATGCCTTTGTATTCTTATTCTGCAGACCGTACGAAACATTTGCTAACTAAACGCCCATCTGATATGTGATTGGCTCCTTCGATCTTGGGTTTCCCATTCTCTCCTGCTGTTAATACTGTGATTATACGTTTAAATGTTTTGTTATCTTTCTAAATTTTGATGTTCTTGAAAGATTTGAGTGATGATAAATAAATAAGATGCGTGGAATTAATGAAGATTAGATTAGAGGTCTCTAATTCAATTACTATTGACCTTATTATGTCTGATACACGAATCTTTCAGGGGTGCCTTAGTACATCTATGAAAATAAGTCACCCCTCTAATGTGGGTTGAAGCTGTCCAATTTTTTTTTTTTCTATATTTTGCTCTTAGGTTTTTTTTTTCTTTCTTCTCATATTTTATTTTGTCAAGGTTTCATGAAATGGGTTATGTCTCAGTTGATCGTATATCTAGATGAGAACAAGTGTATTTTTTTTTCTCTCTCTCTCTCTTTTTCCTCTCTGGTTTCCTATTTCTGTAGTATTTTATTGGGTCTTGAATTGATTTATTGCACTTGTAACACCTGGAGAAAGATTTTCATCTGTTTGAAAGTGGGTAGGCTTCCACAATCTAATATTGATCTTTTTGCTTTTCTTTCCCCGCATGGAAAATTTGCCATTAAAACCTGCGGTATATACTCTTCCAAGAATAAAAAAGAAGCGATACACTGTTAAAATGTTATTAAAGCGTCTTGAATTTATGGTACTGCAATCTTTGGAAGAGACTGAAATTCCCGTCTCGCAAGATTTGATTTTCTACCAGATCTTGCGTTAATAAGTACCGCGCACAAAGAAAATAAGCTGCTTTGAAGTATCTAGAGTGGTGGTGACAATTCCAGTGAAAATATCACTCGATAATTGGGTTCTAAGCTTGCAGGTCTACCTCTCAAATTGCAGTGCTCTACTGTCTTTCAAATCCTCATCCATCATTTTTAGTTTCATTTTTCTTTGTTATTTACGTTCCTTTTGAAAGCTAGTTTTTTATTCTTTGATCAGCATCGGCCAAAATCTGAATGATCCAGATTATCTAACAAACAAAGGCCTACCTACAGTCACCCTTACAGCTTCTGTCTACTACTGAGGCCTAAGCAGTGGTACCATAGTAGAGTAGTGTCCAGGAGTGGTCTGATAGAACTCACAATTTGCAATGAAGAATTCACAGATTGATTCAAATCGATTAGTTGTTCTCTATATTAGTTAAGACATTATTATTATTAAAATGTAGGCTCTACCATCTGAAAAGAAGTAAATGAAACGAGACTAAAGAGTTGAAAGTGATATTAATTTTTGTTAAATGGGAGGTCCTTGAACTTTTATCTTAAAAGAATGGTCTTTTCAACCTGAAGAAGATGTTGTAGTCTGATATCTGATTTTGATATCACTTGTTAGGACTGGATATCCATTCCAACAGACTAGCTTATTACGGTGGAGTGACTCAAGTCCTTTATAAATCCTTAGATATGTAGTATGAATTCCTCAGCACATTGGAAGCTCCAAACCTTTAGATGGCTTTTGAAGAAACAGAAATATCGACAGTGTTACACCTGAGTCTATTAGGTTAAATTCAATACAAACCAAGGCCTCCAAAATATTTTGTTGCTCCTAAAAGGTTAGGTTTTCCTTCCAGCATCATGAAAGTAGCTCACCTTCTTGCAAGATAAGCCTGCCTTTGGACCCCAAAATCGTGCCTCGTTCCGTTATTTTCCTTATTTTCTAGCGGTCCTTTTAATGTCTGATCCTTGTATTCCTTTTAAAAGGTTCCCAACTCATAGTCTACTTGCTCCTTTTAAGCTTCAGAAAGACACTGATTAACCACAAACGTGTGATATAAGTCAGGGTACAACATGCAAATGCCAAAAGCAATGTCCTTTCTCTTACAATTTTTTTTAAAATATTTCTCTTAGAAGTTCAAAAATTAGTTGATGTATACTCAACTTAAGAAATGTAATATCTAATATAATATAATACAGTTAAAACGAAAAAAGAAATATAAGATTCGTAGAAAAAAGGAGCACAAAATATCTGAGGTTTGTCCAAAGTAACCTTTGCCAGATCAAACTCATCTAGGCTCCTGAATAATTTCTTATCAGATTTTGCTAGTTAATCTAATAACTTCAGCAGGTTCATCGTTTTTCTGCATTTTTCCTACATGGTTCTATAAGCCAAAACATTGATTATCAGTACCCCACAGATGCGGTGCATTAATTAGGTAGTCATGCCTTTGCTACGCTAGAACAGCATCTAAGTTACTCTTTCCCTCCAGTCTTAGTTAAACGCCCTAGGGTTTCCACCTTGGTAGTCATTTCAGAAGCACATATTATGATTATGATATTCATGCCATTCGTAGTATTCAGTCTAACATACAGTGTTATGTGGGAATATCTTTTCTGCCTCTGTCCATAAATTCATCTAAAAGAAGTTTGCACTCATAGCAAAGTCTTACATTGCCTAGTAGACCTTTGAGTCCTTGGGGTTTATAAGTGCATTGTATCCTCTCCTTTCAAACCGATTTTTAAGGATGAGTTCTACTCATGTATTTTATCATGGTATCAGAGTAAGTGTATCACAGAGATGGGTATGGTTCATATCTCTAGCCCTTCATTGAGGGAGAAAGCCGAGTATCTCCAACCTTGGCACTAACAGAGAGTGTTAGCAAGTCTCACATCACCAGTGGACTTTTGAGTTGTGGAATTTATAAGCACATGGGTTCCCTCTTCTTATTAGCTGGTTTTTAAGGAAGATTTCTATTACTCATGTGTTTTATCATGTATATCATCTCCAGCCCTGCGCTGCACTGAGGGAGAGTGTTAGTAAAACCCACATTACCAGTGGATCTTTTGAGTTATGGAATTTATAAGCACATGAGTTCCCTCTCCTTAATTCTTATTAATATCTTTTTAAGGATGAGTTCTACTCCTAATGTGTTTTATCATGTATATCGTATAAGATTGCAAACAATGCTAGTCCAATAAGATACTCAATATTTTCTTTGAATAACATGTCACATGTGACTCGAATCCATCAAATTCCAATCAGCAGAAGGAATCCACTCAAGCCTGGCCAGTCTACTCATTATATGGTCATACATCCAAACGAGGAATGGATGATTGGAAGAAATAAAATTCAATGATCTAGTTTTTGTTAGAAACTAATGCACATCCACATTAGTATTATTGACTTGTTCTCATGTATTGAGTCATGTTTGGTTTGTTTTGTGAGTCATCCCACCACCCTATCATCTAGGATATGGGTTGTTAGTCTTATGAATGTGGGATAGTAGTTTCCTACCAATAAGGATTAGGTGTCCTATCAACGGGTCCGACTTAGACATGTTACAGTGGAGTGGAGTGAGTGAGTTGTGTATTTCTTATTTACAGAGATATGTATAACGTATGATGTGTTGTGAGAGAGAAGACCAAACTTGTCTCATAGCTTCTTATGATTTGGAGCATGTTTATATAAAGGAACTTGGATCTCATGCTGGCTGCAAGAATGCGATCTTTCTCAGATAGGTGATGAAGGGCCTAAATTTAGTACATTAAACGATAAATATCAAAGCTACCAAAGTACAACCTCACTGCCTTCAGTAAAAAACAAGCGAGGTCAAGGCCATTGTCCCAACAATATGGGCCTACTACACCGAACACATTCCGTTCCAATTGTTCCTATGTTGTCATATGACTTGAACTGAGTTCAGACCCACTCAATGGTTGACCCGCATATAACATACTCGTTCTCCCTTACTACTAATCGGATTGCATATGGGGATAATGAGTGGTCGATCCGACCAATAAGTAGCCTCCACCATGAGTCCTCCGGTACTTTGACATGTCGAATGTGGATATAGCAATTGAGAGACCTCAAGAAAGAAGGAATCTGAACTTCATCGTGATTGCTCATCACTGGGACATGAATAGTATATTATCGGATAAAGAGTTCATGTCCACCGGTTGACACGTCAAACGTCCCAATAGTACAAAAGCCTGTATCGCATGTCTAGACCTCGATGAAAAGGTGTACGGACTGGAGCTGGCTGACTGTCATGCATCTCTATCTCCCCCTGCACAAACCCGGGTGGAACAAGAGCATTGCCATCCTCCACCACATCATACCCCGTCAAACCCCAAGCTCCAAATCCACCCTGCTCACCACTACCACCAGTCATGACCGTCTTCCATGTCACTAGTGGATGAATCGGACTGAACCTGCACATATCTACAGTGGGCTGGTGGTTAGCTGCTCGGTATGACGGGTTATCTCCCCTTCACTATGACCTTTCCTTTCTCCTGATATGTTCTACTTGTATTCCTTCAAATACTGTAAGATATTGTAAGTCTAATTCTCACTTATAAAGTAACTTCTTTTACTATACTAGCATCCTACACAGCCCATCCCTATGCCACCCACCCTATTAGCCATGTCCAAATAAACCCTCCATCTTGATTTATAATAGCACCTAAGCATGAAAACGTCCTCAATATGAGTCACGAAGTCATTTTTTAATTTTAATAAATTCATACTCTAGACTCTCACATCCACTTAAACTTGCACTCCGTTTCTACCTTCGTCTTGTTTTCAAACTAAGTATTGTAAAATTTCGCCATACCCATTCAAGATGATATTCTTCTTTAGTGTTTGTCAAATTATTTGTCTCAACACCATATATCTTATGTTTTCTTGCGTCAATGAAAAATATGTATATTTCTTTCCTTCTAATTATCCGGCTACCAATAGATAACTGATAAAATACAAACATCTAGCAATGTTTAGACACACTCAAACCACCAATGTTAATTGACCCCATTCCATTTTTGCAATTTTTGGTAACACTTCATCATCTCTCACTCGTCAACTCATCTAATGCTAAGGTAATCTGGAAGCATCCCAAGGCCTTTTAATGGTTATTTGATGATGTCAAATGTGAGGGAAGTAAGACGTAGAGAACATCTTTTATTGATTAGGTAAATAATTTCATTCAAAGGGAAACACCCCAAAACAAAAAAAATGAGGACAAATCGGCCCACATGATGGTGCCCAAAGGAAAAATGAAAAAAAAAAAAGGACACGTCCACAACCCGGGACAGGCAAACAACTCAAAAGAAGCCCAACAACTAAGGCAGGCCAGATTATGGAGCCCGCTAGATACAAGGCCCAGAACTTGACTGGCAAAGAAAATCAGTAAACTAATTGGCCAAGCATTGTAGCCCACAAGCAAGGCACGCCCTCAACAAGGGTGGGAGAAAACAAAAATTCTCAACTGGATGTCGTTGCTTCTGTTGGCTTTGTAAATCTTTAAAAGAAAAACTAAAGAGAATCTTGAAGATGGGTAAATACTACCCAAAATTATATAATGGAGACAGATTTATTGTTGGAAATCTCATTTCATTGGATTACCATTGAATTACACAAAATGAACTAGACTAACATGTGAAAAGACACATCTCTTTGTAAAGACAACTCTTCAGAAGGAGCACACCTCTTTAGAAACAACACAACTTGTGGAAAACACATATTTCATAAACGCTTTGTTTGTGAGAAAGCAAATTCATGGATGGACTCCTTGGAAATCCAAAAGTTGCAATGGTTGACAATTCCAACACTCTCCTTCAATCAAAATCATCAATGGTCCATTGGAAAACGAAAGATTGCATTGGTTTGCAACTTCCAACAGCTTCTTCTACCATCCCCACCGAGCCAAGAAGCCAAATTCCTAGATTCGTTAGCATTGCATAAAGTCACCAAATTTGGATTTAGCTTACCCATACGCGAAGCAATAGCTTTCAGCAAGACCCTAAGATTCCTAGTAGCTGAAAAAGGGGAGGAAAGAATGGCTAGCAAATCAGAATTCTGGCACTGCAATTGATTTAGGGGAGGTGCCTTTGATGAAGAAAGTGCTGAATTTTTTGACAGAAGATATGTTAGAAAATCATGAGATAAATGACAATCTTTAGGTAGAATTCACTCTTAAAAGTTAGTCGTTAAGAGGAGGGTAGTCTCAAGTGTTATATGGAGCCATTAGTTCTCAAATTAATTGATGTAGGACTTTTGTCACTTTCACACTCGCCCTCACATGATGCTTAACTCTATGGCTAGATGCAAAAACTTCACACACGTGCAGCAACGCTCTATGGCTGCATGTGAAAACCTTAGACATGCCCTTACGTGCAAGTGTTTCCTATAGGTAGCACGCGGAACCTGATCTGATACTATGTTAGAAAATCATGACATGATAACATTCTTGAAGTAAAACTCACTCTCAAAAGCTAGCTGTTGAGAGAAGGGTGCCTCAAATATTATATGAAGTCTTTAGTTTCTCAAATTAACTAATGTAAAACTTTCGTTACTTTCACAACATAAAACTCTCAACAAAGAAACTCCAACTGCCATTTGGTTCAGAGAGGTATCTCACAAGGCCATACCCATCATAAAAGGCAGCAAGATGGTAACCATTATGGTTCCAGATGTCGGGGAGCAGAAGAGAGGATGTGTCTGAGATAACAGCAGAAGCGAGAAACTTGTAAATGGGTGTTTATATATGGTAGAAAGAACTAGAACTTGGAAAATTCTGTGATGAAGTCAAAGGTGACTTGAACAACACAACATGTGAAGCCTACAGCTTGGTCATGTCATTTTAGGGTTAGGGACTGTGCAGAAGAATCTCAAATTTGATATAAAATTAGATTGGATTAAAGTCGATTTAGAATCTAGCCTAATCCATCCAATTTGCATCCTTAATACTCAATTGCTGGAGCCTATTCATATGTTCATTAAATTGTCAACATCAAATGAGCAGAAAGAAAGTATAGAGTCATACTCAAATGCTTCTCACATATTGTACTTCAGTGTGCTTTTTTTAAAAAAGTTTGTAAGGTACTCAGGAATCGCACCCGACTAGTCTTTTAAGGTGTGTGAAAACCTTCCTATTCAATGTACTATTTTGTTGGGAATAAGCTTTTCTGTGCAATCAGTCAATAAAATTCTTACCTTGCACTCATCCATGGTCACGACAGCTAAATGGAGGAATTGTAATTTTAATACATGGGTTATATGTAATTCAATAAAAGGAAATATTTCTCCTTCATTTTCTTATTTTGGAATTTCAACTACCATTGGAAGTCCTCTGCAATTATTCCCACCATGGAGTTGTTTTTCTCATCAATGTATTCATGTCATTCTTTTTTTTATGTCTTCAAGTGCCTCAAATAAATATGTTGGCCAACTTTACTAATCAAATCCTCACCATTCATGTTTCCCCAGAATTCTAAAAATTCTATTTTGATCCCTATACAGTATAGTGCAAGTACCTCTGGGATCCTCTCTTCTCAAGCCATGTAGAAAAGAATCATGTTACTATCCATATCTGACTCCTGGGAATTCTCTGTTACCGTATGCAAGATTTCTCTAGAGATTTACTCCTATTATTTTTTTATTGGAAATTACCAAATTTAATGGATACTAATTTCTATTCGTACCATTTTTGTGAGACCTCTTTCTACATTTTTTACTTCGTTTATTTGTACAATTTATTTTTTCTATAAAAACAAAATATTTCCTTCTGCCTTGCCCAAACCTCGTTTTACTTCGTAGCGGACGGTCGCCCCTTCTGAACCCAGATCCAGTTCGTTGCTCCACTGGTCGCCAGCCCTCTCCTTCTACTGTCCTCGTCTCTCTTGCTTGGGGTATCCCCACCATGCACTTAGGCTCCTACCAGTGTGCTGGGCCTAGGGCCCCTGAAATTTCAGAACCGTCCTGACACATAGATGAGTTGGATTAGTATCTTCAACCCTCCGTGGGAGAGAGAGCTGACACTGAGAGGTCTTGAGTCGAAAGCTCAATCTTTATTAAGTAGCATTCGGATGTAGCAAAAATATTATGTGCTTATTATCGATTGAAATAAATCTAAATTCTGATGGGATTAACATCTGTCCATAGAGTGTTTCAGCTCATCCATACCCGATTATTTGTAAATAGTTTAAAAGAAAATCTTAGAAATAGTTATAAATATAGCTTGAATTGAAATGCCTTACTATATTTTCTTTTCTTGTCAGTACAACGAAAACACTTGAGCGATACCAGAGGTGCTGCCATGATCCACTAGATGCTAATTTATCTGATTGCCAAACACAGGTTGGATTTTGACATATTTCCTTCTTTTTACGTATTTCATAATTTGTGATTAAGTTTATAGTTATTTTAAAAGTTTTAAAGTTCTACGTTAGCTAGGTCATTAATTATCAAGTTAGACAGTTTTTAGAATCTGATGTAATTTATTTACTTCTGAGTTTTGACTGTCATCTATTTGCGCAAATAGTTTTATTGACTATTCTTAATTTTGGTTCCTGTTGCAGTTCAAGTGTCTAAATTATTTTAAAACTTGTATAAAAATTGTATCTGTAAACACATAGAAGAAACAAATCATATCAACCAAAACATAGAATCTAATCAAACCAAGCATGTATGGGGGATTTCATTGAATTTGAAAATTTAAAAAAAAATATTGTTGTATTGCAAATAAAGAGATTTCAAGTCTTCGAACAATCTATGCATGTCTTCCTTCAACGAGTGGACTGGTCTATGTTGATTTGAAATGAGAATATAGGCAGGAAATTGACATGTTAGTTCAAGTTTTATTGACATTACTACAAGGGTAACAAGTTCCTTTTTTTTTTTCCTTCAGAAAAGTGAAAAACTGAGATATATTTTTGCTTCTATCATTTTTCTTTCTTAAAAGAATTTTTATTGCCTATAAAAAGAAGACACCATGGTGGAGGCTACTTGTAGATACTCAACAATCCGTCAGTGGATTTGAGATTCATATTTTTTTTTTTTTTATGATCAAGGTGTTCAGGCCTCTTTGAACACCCAACTAATTTTCGAGACATGTACAAGTTTCTTTACCCACACACATCGATTAACTCTATGGAGAGTGACTCTTTGGTATAGAGTGAGAATCGAACTCAGAAGTCTCACTTCCTAAAGCTAGTTCCTGACCATCAGTCCAACCCTTCTAGGTTGGATTTGATATTGATATTGGAACCATATAGGTAAATATTCATATAAGTGGTTGTGGAATATGTTTATATTTGTAGGATTTCTTTAACCTTTCATTTTATTCAAACAGAAGACAAGTAATTAATCTTAATTTTTGATGAGCAGCACTGACGAGAATGAGTTTAGATTGTAAATCAGAGACCACATAGAGATTAGAATATTGGATAAAAATTTATTTCCATCCGATCTCCTAACCTCATATAAGCTATGAAAATAAATGACTTCAAGCATTGAAGTTGTTGAAGATAAAATTCACAGAATTAAGACGATCAATATACAATCTCTGTTTATGTTGTCACTTACACATCACACCTAATCAAGTAGTGCTAATTACCTTTTAAGACCATCCTCCTAAAGTTCTTTTCACAGAGATTTATTATTATTTTTTCAATTTCGCTTGCTTTTTTTTTTAATTGTTACTATTGAATCTTGATGTCATATTACATAAAATGTTGAGACCCATTTTTAATTGACTGTGTTTAATATGTCTATGCAGAGTTGGTACCAAGAGATGTCAAAGTTAAAAGCAAAATATGAATCGTTACAGCGTTCACAAAGGTTGAAAAATTCTACTTCTTCCCTTCTGTTTCCCGACCAATTCTTGTTTACTGCAAGTAATGGTACATACATGGTAAGATTGATGCTTTGTTTTAAGTGGGAATGCTAATTTACTAATTTATGTGAAGGCATTTGCTTGGAGATGATCTTGGATCACTTAATGTGAAAGAACTGCACCTCCTAGAAAGGCAATTGGAAGCAGCTCTCTCTCAGACAAGGCAGAGAAAGGTTCTCAGTATCTTTCATTCTTCTATAATTTTCAAAAGTATCTTAACTTGGTAGAAATGTAGTTTCATACAAGATAATAGAAGTAAAGGAACTTCTTCCAAATTCATCAGCTATGGACTGATTGAGATAATAAATGTACACTAAATAATTTTCATTTATCAGGTTAACTTGGGATCAATTTATGTCCTCAATATATTGGCCTTTGTTGAGCATTACATCCACATTTCAATGTTCAGTAGCCACACAATCAATATTACTTAAATGTGAAGAAAAAAAAGAAGTTGTTGCTAATACTTGCATGTTGATTTATTCAACACAGACACAAATTGTGATGGAGCACATAGAAGAACTGAGAAGAAAGGTATGAATATGTGATTTGATATGATTTTTTTTTTTTAATGTAAGGTAAGTAGTCATTCAAAGAAGGGGAGAAACTCCCAAAATTACAAAAAGATTTAATATGAATTGGCATTGTTTCATGACATTATTTTCATGTTTTTACCCCTTTGCAACCTCGTTTCCTTCAGTACATCTCTGTGAATTGTGTTATCTCATTCTCCTAACTCAACTACTTCATGCTGTAATTAGTATTCTCTTCTTCTTCTTCTTTTTCTTTTTTTGGATGGATGTATCCTTTTCTGATTACTAACTTGCGAAACAAAAAGTGTCAATTTGGTACAAAAGCGGTAGCTCTCATACCGTTTGTTCGGAAGGTGCTTGCCATCTCAAAATGACTAGTCATTATGAGTGCTGCCTACCTCCATTTATAAGCCAAGAACCTTTCCAGCACATATCTGATATGGGACTCAACACATGCCCACGCGACACTATACTCTCTATCATTTTTATCCTTTTTCTTATTTATCTATATGTTTTTTTTCATTGACAGGAGCGTCAACTAGGAGATATAAACAAGCAACTAAGAACTAAGGTTTCATTAGATTCTTGTACCATTTTCATGAGTTGCTTCCTAGCCACTAGCATTAGTCGACAGATTCTCTTTGTATTTCAGCTTGAAGAAGAAGGGCAAGGTGATATTAGAGGCATCCGAGGGTCATGGGAATCTGGTGCTGGAACCAACAATTTCTCTCTTCATCCTTCTCAATCTGCCCCTAATGACTGTGAACCTACCTTACAAATAGGGTCTGATTCTTTGTTTGCCTCATGTTTTCTATGCTTCAATATTAGTTTATACTTACATCTGTGGGTTAGTTCGACTAGTTATCGCCCGCCTTACGAAGTGGGAGGTGCCAGTTTCATATATATAGAATGACACAAACTTGAGTTCATTAGATGGGTTATTGAATAACCCTATGTATTTTGAGCTTATATGACCATTAAAATTTTAGGTTATATGGAGCATGATTATCAGATATGTATTGACCCGGTCATGAGTCTGAATGTGATATAATGTCTCTTTTCGTGAGAGAGGAACGATAAGTAAAAATTGTAACAAGGGTCAACTGTACCTTCTTCAGTTTTTCGTACTTTTGAGCATAATGGATCTGGTTTGAACTCGTGAATGTACCGAAAGGTAACCATGTAAAATCCTTTTATCGTTGTATGTGTTTAATTTGTAGTTTTTTTTTTTCTATTTATTGTTTGTGCGGTTCTATTCTCTAACATAAAATACATGCATGGAATTGCTAATGTGATCAGTGCTGAATGAAACAGGTACCAGACCTTCGTACCTCCAGAAGCAGCCATTCCTAGGAGCACTGCGGGTGAAGGCAACTTCATTCAGGGATGGGTCCTTTGAACCATTTACAAGTGGAAATACTTTATTACATTAGGATATATCTAAATTAATGCCAAACTTGGTGATATTCATATTTGCACTGGAAAGTTCTTTGACTGCTTACTGTTTTGATAAATTTTCATAAAACAATCAGATAATGTTTGAGTAAGTGAATTGTTTCCTTTCTATTACCATAGTTAAAAATTGACTGATGTTCTATCTGAAATTGTGAATAGAATAGAAAAATCTGAAATCTTTCTGAGGCAGATTGGATCAATCGCGGTACTAAATTGACACTTAGCTACACTGATTGTTGAAGTGAATTTGCACCGAGGAACATTTTAGATGATAGACTAACACTTTTTTGTTAAAACTATTCAGAAGAAAGTACTTTCCAAGGATCCAAATGGAGCCTTTGTCTCAATGAATATCATATTTCTTTTTCAGTTGAATTCGAAATTGGCCATAAAGTAGATTTTTGTAAATATGCCTACTCCAATGGGCAAGCTTGGGCTTTTCTGTCATCCAAATGGACGGGCTTGGACTGTGAAAGTATGATGGACTGTGGCCTGTGGGTGATGTGAGCTTTAATAACATAAACTAGGTCAGGCTTGTGTAGGGGAAATTCTGGGCCAAACCCAGCACACGACGTGCTCTACTTTTGGGTCAATTGAAGCCCCCTAAAATGCAAGACACAAGATTGACCCAGTCTTAACAATTCGGGCATACTTTTTGAGCTAAATTGATCCCTGGCCCCATGTGGTTGTAAGTTGGGCGAGGCCCTAATTACACCTTTTCTGTCCGTTTGGATGAGAAGTATGCTAAGTAGGGCTTTCCTACTTCGTGGAGAAAATTGAGAAGGAACACACTTTGTAGTTTGAAATTTTGAATCAATGTCATTTAGTTGAGTGTGAACCAGGCCCAAGTCCAGAAGATGGACCCAAAAACCTTGCCCATACCAGCCCTTGTACATCGGAATACGCTTCCGACTATTAGTTTTGTACAAAGAGGGTAAAGTGATTGAGCCTGGGTCCGACCTCCAGTGAATATCTTATACTTGTTACCTATTAAGGAAGAAGAAAAAAGACCGTTTTTCCATGGACGGGCAAATTGGGTTGTCTCCTGGTACAAAAGTAGCAAAAGGTATACCCAGACCCGGCATAAGGGCAGGCCTTAAAGATAGTCTCCAGCCCATCTCAGTCTGTCATGTTGCCCAAGTCCACAAGTGTAGCAAATGCTATGCATTACTAGCAACTTCAAGGCTGGTCGTACTGATAGAATAAAGTTTTGGAGTGATACTTGGTGCAATAGTTCCCCGTTGGCTTCTCAATTCCCACCTCTCAATTCCCATCTCTCAATTCCCATCTCTCTTTCGTCTATCCATTAATCCTACGGGGACAATATCACACTCCTACTCTATGACAGGTAGCCAAGTTGTTTGGGATATCCCTTTTAGCCCTAACCTATGGAGGACAGCAGAGACTGAAGCCTTTTCTGAACTCTTTTTAGCCTTATCATCTTCTAGAATCAACACCAATGTAGGAGGACAACATAGTTTGGTGGCCGGATAAGAGTGAAATATTTACTGTTAAGTCTTTCTACTCTTGGTCGTCCTCAATTCACGGTACCGCTTCTGTCAACCCAAAAATTTAGGTCTTACAATGCTCCCCCGAGGGCAGTTAGCTTTGTTTGGACTGCTGCTTTGGGGAAAATATTGACACAAGATAATCTTCGACGACGAGGTCGCATTCTGGTTAGTGCTTGTCCTTTATGTTTGCATGCTTCCGAAGAGTCGAATCACCTACTCTTGCACTGTCCCTTTTCTTCATCAGTTTGGTACTTGGTGCTTACACAGTTTGGAGTTTCTTAGGTTATTGACGCAGGACAAGACCAAAGGTGACCCTAAAGGTGACCCTAAATGCCTAAATGCGATTTATGCAATAATAAGAAACTAAATGAGGCTGAAATTAAAATCAAAATTAATAATAACAATTAGAATAATAAAATTTACCACAAATAATCAATAAAATTCAGAGGATTCAATGTAAGTAATAAAATCACAATCCAAACCATGTCCTAGCTCAAAGTAGAAGGTTTCAAAATCAAGAGGACAGGTGTACAAAAGGTTCAAGAAAATAGGACAGGTGTAAGAAAGGTTCAGTACAATAGGACAACAATGATTAAGACTGTGTGGGATATCTGGGGGTCAGGAAAGGCCTAAGATGGATCCAGAACAACAATAAAGGGACTGTTCAAGGAAGAGGAGGGACTAAGAAGGGTATATGGCAGTAAAGGGGATAGGAAATTGAAATGGTAATAGCAGCAGAGATGGCAGTTTGGCTGTGGATAGGTGTAGGAGGGTCAAAAGTCCTTGGGACAGGAGTTTAGGGACTGTATGGACTGCAGAAAGAGGGGACGAAGGTAGTATGGTGGGTATAGGGGTTGGATAAAAGTAAAGGCAGAAATCTGGGCAGCGGTAAAAGGGATTGGGAATTTTGGAAGTCACGGCCAGTAAAGGAAAAGATTAAAAGGAAAGAAAAGAGAAGAGAGAGGAAGGTGGAAGAAAGATAGAAGTACCTGGAAAAAAGGATGATGGCTTCACGCCCTTGGATTCTCACCAACACATGCACGGCATAGAGGTATGCTCGAAAATCTCAAAATCTTATTCATTAATCTCCCTTTGCCTCAAGGAGGTTACAACTTATATAAAACTCTTCCTTTCTTAAAATAAAACATTAACTAAATAAAGCAATAAACAAAATAGAAACTAACTAAAACCAACCTAAAAGAAAATTAAATACAGCAACTACTAATTATGAAAAGCAACTACTAATTATGAAAAGCAACTACTAATTATGGAATCTGCAATGAATGCTCCGCATCAGTTATGCCATCATCGATTGAAGAATTATCCTTTTCTTGGGATATTGCCTTTGTCTCGCCGAAATGCGTCTCATTGTGGCACTTATCTTTTTTTGCCACTTTTTGGAGCCTATGGTGGGAAAGGAACAATAGGTTTTTCAAAGATTCGAGTGAGTCCAGTACGGCAGTTGGGCGTCGCGCTATTGCGAAGTGTGCTTCTTGGGCTGATTCGTTGTAAGTGTTCCGTAACATCTCAATGTCAGATATTTTACTCAAATGGAAAGAATGTGCTGATCTTGCCTGAGGAATCATTGTTTTGGTTTCTTTCCTACTTATCTTTGTTACTAGTTTTTATACTCCATATTTTGTACTTGCACCTCTGGTGCTTCTTTATTAGTATATATATATATATATATATATATATATATATGAACCATTTCTAAAAACCACATGTTAGTGTTCCATCACATGTCAGACTAGCAGCAGTAGAGGTAAAAGGACCATTGTGAGCATATGAAGGCAACCTGGCCCATGTAAATATTTTATCAAACTATGATTCTACCTATATAAAGAACTATGTAAATGTAGGTCTCACCCAACATTGACTATGACAGCCCGATTCTTAGGCCAAATTTAATCGTGAGCTATTGTTAAAAGAAAAGAGGAATTAAAAAACATGAAGAGTAAAGCTTGTATTCTTTATATGGTTCTTTCTCAGTCCAAAGGAGGCTGGAAGTAGACTGGGCCCAGGTAACAGGTTCACAAAGCAGGGATCCACTCATCGATATTTCCTCTCTAGTAACTCTGTAAATCACTGGATCTGCCAAGCACCTAGTTTGCCCGATTATAGATGAGAATGAAAGCATGTTAATGTCATGCTGTATAAACCGCCTGAGACGAAACCAATGGACCCTTTGCTGGACAGAAATCTGAGGTAGGGCATTCAACTATCGGGCATAGTAGTCTAGCCTAAAGCCAGGCCCAGATATGGCCCATTAACAAGTTAGTAGTCAGAAATTTGGGCTAAGCTGGAACAACTGGTCAGCACTTCAGGTAAAGTTAGTTCCAGGCCCATCGTATTAAACTCCTGGAGCTGAATACAGATCCCAGCCCTGGAACTAAGAAAAGGTCAGGATAGATCCAGTCCATGGACCTTTAGGTTGGTTCCAGGCAAAAGACCAACAGGCCTACACCCAGGCCCATCAACATCATAACGTTGACAATTTTGCTATAAATCCTTAATACCCTAGAATTTTGAGGTTATATATCATCATCTTCATCATAGCTAAAATTTCAACTATTTGGGGTTTGTTTTACAAGTTCTAGTTCTCCATTTGACCTTATTATAGACTATAAGGTTAGCATCACATTATCTCTAATGTCCTTTTTTATCTCTTTTGTTCACATTTTTTCAAAGGTCTACCTTTCCTCTCTATATCTACTTTGCTCCTATTATTGGAGCTAACTCTGGTCTTCCAGTAATATGGCCATACCCCCTCAAAGAGGTTTATCTCATTTCTAATCTATTGGATTGTTAGGTTTTGTGGAGTCTGATTGTCAGATATTTACTGATGATCTCATCTCCCCACGTAAAATCTCTATGTGTTTGATCTGTGTTTTGTTTTTCCGACTATTGTTTGTGCGTTTCCATTCACTACATGAATCTATTTTGAAATTATGTCTAAAAAGAGTAATTTCTAACTATGTCTCTCAGAGCTAATCTATTTATCCAACATAGCATGTTTATTTATTTGTTTCATATCTAATACTTTACTTCATATATTACACGTCTGATAACATAATAAACATCTTTACCGTTTTGAATTGTATTAAACTAGACCGAACAGGCAATAGTATGCTCCTGTTGTATACAAAAGCTCAAGAGTAATCTGCTAATTGTCACTCATGTTTAGGTATTACATCATTGCCACGTGCAGAACTTCATCATACATGTTCATCTTTTATTGTTTGATAATACCAAAAACGGACGTTTCTAAATATTATGTAAATAATGCTTAAGTTTCTCTTGGACGTGTCAAAGAGAAAGGCATATAAGATATTCCCTCCGTCCTTAAATACTTGTCTTATTTTGAAATTTTTTCTTTTTTAAGGATCGTTTCACACGGAGTGCACCCAAAGCCTATTAATAGATTCTCTGAGTCAATACAAACATGATATGGATGATTTTAAGATAGTAAGATTGCGAATAAACCTTAATAATCTTAATTTAGTACTCAATAGGATTTTCCTAACTATGCAGTAATAAATGATTTCAAACGATGAAAGTCGGAGGTGAAATTAATTATAAAATGCCACTCATGGATATGTCAAAGTTTATAGAAGAAGGTCATTTTTTTGTTATGTTAAAAGGTGATTTGGAGCTCGTCGAAAATGTTAAAACTTTGATTTAATGTGAAAATAAAAAAATAAGATAAGTAATTTGAGATAATTTTAAAATACATATAGAACAAGTATTTTAAAACCTGATCGTGAGATTAAGGAGCTGAATGGATGATTGTGGACACACCATAGTGAAAATGTGAATCATTTGTCTGCTTTGTTAAGGTGCTGGACATGTGAGGTGTAAAAACAAGGAAAAACGACGTGGATTTCATAATTGGGATGAAGGAACCCTTGAGTGTTGTATGAATGAATATAAGCCATTACTTTCTTATAAAGAAAGAGGGAAATGATTTGTGCACTCTCATATTTTATCCATTGTGCACATTCTTTATGTGAAATGACAATTTTGCCTAAACTCAAAATACCTCTTTTCTCTCTTCTTTCTTGCTTTTTTTTTGAACAAAATTGCCATTTCACACAAGGGGGTAATGCACAATAGATAAAAGATGAGAGTGCATAAATCATTTTCCAAGAAAGGGACAAATTTATGACAGTGAATAGCTTAAGACCCAAATGGAAAAATCAAAGGAGGCCAAACAAGATATCACGTTGATGGAGCAACAGAGCCAAAAAGCAATGAAGAGACATGTTGATGGAGCGGCAGAGTCTAAAAGCAATGAAGAGACGCAGATGTTCTGCAACTCGTCCCACGTCAGATGAGTAAAGACAAAGGGCGAGAAACCTGTCGGCTTTCCATTGGTGGGATCACTATCTAAATTTCTATTGGAATCGCTTTCATGAGTGGTTGGTTTAATTAATGCTCGTTATGATAATTGTTTTCATGCAATTCTTTGATAAATTCACAATATTCCGTATTTGTAATTCAGATGCAGTTTAATTCGTTACTTTCTTTTTCAGAAATCGGGAGATGGTGGGTTTGATTCTTTATAATTTAACTTTAGTACGTTATAAGGATAGTGAGTTCATTTATGAGAATTTTATATTGACTTTTTTATAGTTTTTTATACGTAAATTAAAAAAAAAAATCTTTGATACTTTCTATTCTTTATTTATATTTTCTACTTTAATTAAAGGTAACGGTTCTTCTACTGGTATTCTGTGTAATTCAACATGAGTTTTATTGTATTGAAGGGTAAAATGGACAATATAGTAAAATCCATGTCAGATTATACAAAATACTCATGGGAAGATCATTGTCCTTAATTAATTTTACATTCAATTTAATCTTAATTATGTGATTTTAATTTTTTTTTAGAATTTATAATTTTATGCATTAAGGGTGTTTAATTTCACTGTGTAAATTTGCATGCCCAAGGTAAATTTTGGGCCCATGTGAAATTTATTTATGAGTGAAATTTTGCTTAGATTTTTCCATATAAATTTGGATTCACCTGAATCGGGTCAAGCTCTACAGTTATCAGACATCTTTCAATGGATTTAGCTACGAAACCTAGACCTGAAAAACTCCAACCCCTTAGGTAAATTTTAATTTTGATTTTCTCTAACTATTTATTGAACTTAAAATTTCCTTGATCTGGTTTACTGGATCTAGTTCTTTTATTGAGAAGGAATAGCATAGACAAATGTAAGAATAAGAAAATAGGGATGCAACTTGGGTTGCGTTGACACCAAGCCGACTCAACCAGTGTTTTCAAGTGCAGACCCGACTAGAATAATTTAAATTACCCAGTATATTAGAGCCGATTAAAAAAAAAAACCCTGAGAACCAAGAACCCAACCCAAAATCCAAATTTGAGGTAGGGTTTATGTCGAATATTTGTGTATCTTTTAAATTTTGGATTGGATCTCAACTATTTACTAGTCAGACCGAATCCGAATGAACCTGAGATTTGTTTGGGTATTTAAATGCTAGACCTAAACTTTTTTTGAGCAGTTAAAAGGATAATATCATTAGAAGAGAAAAATACAAGAGAAGAGAATTCAAAGAGAGGGCCTAAGAGATATAGACCACAAATAAGAGATAAAAACAAAATAATAAACCAAAGAAACCAAAAGCCCACCAAGTCCTAAAAAACAAGACAAATACAAAGATCATGTAAGGCTATCCATCTGATAAATGAAAAATGCCCTGAATAGCTCCATCAACTCTATTTTTTGCAAAAAATTCTGCAACACTATTGGCCGAGCGACTAATGTGTGAGAATGATACCTCTAAGCCCAATGACAAAACCTTAAAACTCGTCATGATAGACCAATGGGACCCTATCTACCATTAGTTAAAATTTTAATTTTTTGTCACTTGATCTTAATTTTTTATCTCTTGATTTTTAATTTTTTAAAATTAATGACTTAGTTTCTATCTCTTAATGACTCAGTACTCATCAAAATTAAATTTCAATAATATACAAATTGTATTGTTAATTGATAGTGTAATTTATATACGTAATTATTTATCAAAAGAAATTAATTATATGCGACCTCATGTAATATCTTTTTAGAGAGTTTTGATTTAATGTGTCTTGTTAGTTTAAGGTCAGCTATGTAGACACATGGATTTCCTACTTTTACACACTCATTTTTTAATTTTTTGGTGAAGTTATTATTCTACCTCTACATATAAATTCATTCGTTCGAATGAATGAGACGAATTTTGTAAATGATTGATATATATATACGTTCATTCAATTAACTAAAAATACACTGAGATATTCATTTAGATGACTGTATTTATCCGAATGAAATGAAAATGAATTGTCAAGTTTATTTGAATGAATTAAAATATGAGAATAGAATTCTAAAATATTAAAAATATGTGTGTAAAATCAGAAAATTCAGATGTCTGACTGACTTGCCTAGTTTCATTGTATATCGCAAGTTGAGGACAGAAGGCTGAATCCACTGTGCATAAGTCTCAAGGTAGGGAAAACTCACTATGCAATCAGTGGCAGAGAGAATCTTGACTCAGCCAATTGGATGGTTGAAAATAGTATCTGTCCGCTGTATGTGGCTTTGCATCCACATGTCTTAGTTCTAAGAGGGGCCCACCACCAACAATTGCCAAGTGAAACGTATGAAAATCAGAAAAGTTATCGGACCCACCCCCTCGCCTCACGGTAAATAGCAACACCTGACTCCATCAAGTCCGATGTCTACGGCAACGGGTGAGATGGCCTTTGCTTTTCCACGTGGCAAAGCCTGAACGACTTTATGTACGGACATGTACGGGCAAGGTGACTAGGTGCCATCCTTGTCTTAGTGTCAGGGGCACAGGTGACCCGAAGTTCCGAATATTGCGGACCGCCAGAAATGCATAAAGCTATTTCTGTTTTCTTTTCTCTTCATTCTAATAAAAGTATCATTTATTTTCTGTCATCAGCAAATTTTATTTTTATCATAAAAAATATCACAGTAATAATATACAAGATTATAGTTTTTTTTTTTTCAACCTATATATACTTGGAAAGCCTTACATAACCGAAATCCTTCCATACTCAAATTTAGTAATAATTATTTTAATTTCCTATGTTATTTTAATTTTAATTTCTATTTTTATTAATATTATTACAATAAAGACGTTAAAATTTAAATATTAAATAAATTCAAGAATAATATTTTTAACATTAAATTTAAGTTGGTCAACAGGGATGAAACTAGGGGTGAAACTCGAGTCAGGTTATATGATTCGGGTCGAGTTGAGAACACAAAAATCTAAATTAAATTCGAGTCGAGTCGAGACAAGTTGGGAAATTTATAAGTTAATCTGATCCGACCTGACCCAACTAAAATTAGACGAAAATAGATTTAAACTGCGAGTCGGAGTCAGAATTCAGGTTGAATCGAGTTAGAATTCAGGTTAGATTGGGTTGAGAATTTCAGATCGATCGAATTCTATAAATATTAATTCGAATTAAATTGGATTTATAAAAGTCCAACTTAACCTGATCCAAATTCAGCCCTATATGAAACTAGTGTATTCTAAAAATAGAGACGTGGTTTCAAAATTTAGTTAAAGAGTTGATAAGCGCACTTCTACTATTTTATTATAGTTTGCTATAAAAATATTTTCATAAAATGACAAGAAAATGAATGAATTCTTATTATTTAGACTATAATAAAGTAACACGTGTTCAATGATAAAAATAAAAATGTTGTCATCAATTTCCTTTTAATTATTTCAAATAATTTACTATTACATATGAAAATCATTAAATTAAAGTATATATAGTCTATAGCTCATATAGCCCACCTAAGAAGTATGATCTAGTTTTCTATCTGCAAAAAGACAAAATCTAAGGGATCACGATCTCACTCCTTTTAACATAAAGTGTACGATTGACAGCTGACAAGCATATAATCAATAGTTTCAATTCAAAAATTAAATGGATAATAATTTTTACGTATTTGATAGTTGGATTTCTTCATAAAAGAAAAGTTCAATATTACTCTGACTTCTCAGCCGTAATAATGAAAAGAGAGAAAATTAAAAATAATAATAAGACTTTTTCTTATAAGGTGTACAACTATCAAATACCTTGATGTGAAAATCATTACTCAAATTAAATTTATAACTATCTAATTAAAAATTAAAAATGATGATAGTAACAAAATCTAATTAGCATAAACTGATTGTCAATCTGAATGCAAACTCTTTCATTCTTACTTTGGAATTTTGTGTGGTATGTCCTACACGATCTTTACTGTGGCATATTGAAAACATTCCATGTGAAGTCAATCTCTATCTAAAACTCAAATTCTTATTTTAATTATATCATGTGACACTAACAAATAAATACTTATTTAAAGTTTCTAAGTTAAAAGTTCGGGTCTTATATTTTATATATAAAAGATTAATGAGATAAATTTAGGATCTTCTAGCCAATGGATCACATGCAAAGGTATAATAGTGATACTATTTTAGTGAATATTAAAAATAATATTTATCAAAATAAAATTGAATGGTGAAGATGCATGCCTGTTGATAGTTACCATCGTTGAGAGTGAAATTAGAATTTTTCTTGTAAAGAGAGTCAATATATGAAATACAATTTTTTGAAGAGCACAAAATGTAAATTGTTAAATTTTTTGAAAGTCCCTAGCAAAATTCATAAATCATAAGGATTTTAGTAACTTGAACCTTAATTGTCACCTCTCCTATATATATGATAACTTAGGTTGTATTTGAACGAGGAATTTTTTTTTAAAAGATTCTCTTAAATAAGGTATTCTCTTGAGTAAGAGTTTTTTTTTTTTTTTTTCTGTCGAGAGATTCTCTTATATTTGTTTAGTAATTTCAAAAATAATATATGAAGTAAAGACAATTGAAGAGAAGAGTAAGGAAAAAGAGAGAAATCCATAATTTCTCAATACTCTTCTAAGAAAAATAGATAGAAAATCAGACTTTATCTTTTTTCTGCCTAGTTGTTACAAAACAAAAAGAGGAAGTAAATCTCTTACATTCCTTCCATCCAAACACAATCTTAGTTGTTACTTCTCATTTAACGTCATTGATGAACTCTATAATTATACATATTTTTTAAATATTTTTGTATGTTTAAATTCATCATTGATATTTCAAGGACAGATGTACTTGAAAATTGTTAATGTAATTTATAAATTATTTTTTTATATGTGTTGTACAAAGGAATATCTTGTGTCATTAAAAAAACATGGCATTAATATGTCATTTTTGAATTTTAAATTGAGCAAATATTTTGCTGTGAATTTTTTCACAGGGAAATTGATTTGTATGTAGTACTTTTTCTGAATAGGGGCATTTAAATAATTTTATTTTTTAATATTTTAATTTATTATAATAAATTATAGGACCAAATTGGCCCAATTCTCTCTCTAAAAAAATACAATATATAAATTAAATATATAATTGTATTGTAGTCATTACATTGAAATATGTTAAAATTTATAACAACATGACCAATACAAATTTAATTACTGACACTAGTCTTAATAAAATACAATATATTGTTTATGTTGTTTTCGTCGATGGGACAACCAATATCGGAAACAGAAGTCGGTGCCTCAGCTTTTTTACATACGAAGTTTACCATTTTTCCTTCCGTCTCAGGAATTGTTCTTTTATTCCAGTTATCAGTTTTATCACCCATTCCAGAACAAAGACAAGTCTTTTTTTTCCAGTTTCTTCTCTTCTGCTTTTTCTTTTTTGGTCGAAGAAAGGGGGGTCTTGGTTGGAGGCCTTCCATTTCCGGTCTTGGCTTCCAAAATCGGTCGTGCATCTCTAATCTCCTGGTGCGATTTCTTACCATAAAAGGGAAAGAAACCCAAAAATATAGAAGCTTTTTTGCTGGTCTTGGTAGCTTCTGGAAAGATTTATTCAGCAGATATGCACCGTCAAGACCTGCTTTTATGTGTTTGTTCTTTCTAATTTCAGAGGATGGTGAGAGGGAAAACGCAGATGCGGCGGATAGAGAACGCGGCGAGCAGGCAAGTAACCTTCTCCAAGCGGAGGAATGGGCTGTTGAAGAAGGCGTTCGAGCTCTCCGTTCTCTGCGATGCTGAGGTCGCTCTTATTGTCTTCTCTCCGAGGGGCAAGCTCTACGAATTCGCCAGCTCCAGGTACCCACCTACCCTTCTGGCTCTCTAAATCCGAAAATATCGTCGACCCGTCTTTAGGGGTGCGCCCCTATTAGATTTTTTGTGTAAATAGACTTGGATTCATGGGGGTAGAAAATAGCATGATGAATTGCAGTGTGATTAGAGATATAAACAACATAAACACGAGAGATTTACATAGAAAATCCAAAAAGGGAAAAACATGATGGAAAAAGAGAGAGATTATTATTATTATTATTGTGTGAATTATAGCCCCAGCAACACATATATAGATAATCACACTTAGAGTCTTAAATCAACTCAAACTCTTTCTCATCGATCAACATATTCTTATATAATAGAGTGAAAACATACAACTCAGAAAACAAATCAGAACAGATAGAAAAATAGCTCCTAAAAATGATATCATTTTCGGGCCTTGTCCAAAGAATTTGGAGCTGCCATGGTATGGTAGCTCAGATCCAAGTTTTTTTTACACTTTGTCATTTCATCTCTCTCTCTCTCTCTCTCTCTCTCTCTGTCATATTTTGATTTCAAAACTTTTAACCCATTTAGATCTTGGTATGGTTTTTTTTTTTACATTAGTTTCCTGTCGAAATATGAGTGTGCTGTTTCCACGCATTGTCCAATCAGTCCGGAGGTGGCAGGCAGCATGCTCGATATCCTGTACTTCATTCAGAAATGAAGAAAATATCTCGTCAGACATTGATAAGAAGGTAGCCAACAAGCCAAGACATGTAGGGGAATTCTCACTCTCTTTCTCTAGGGATATACTTTACTCCATATTTCTCCTGGCGAAAATGAGTGAATCCCTTCCAAAAAATGGTATTTTCTTTATGGGTGCAATGATTTTTAAAGCTGGAGTTTTGGACTTTAGAAGATGACAAATGGGTTGGTTATTTCCACTTGCCATGGATTTCCGAGTTTCAGATTTTACACTTCTTTTGTGATTTTGGGCATTTCATCAAGAGTTCTTCTCTTGTTCTCAACCAATGGGGAATTAACTAATGTTTGCAGACAAAGCTTGTGCCTTGAAACTATCAAGTTCTTTGATCAGTGCTGTAGCCTTACCATTGGTCTATTACGTTGTAGACACAAAACACAGTTTCCCAATTCACGTTTTTCAATCCCAGTCATGGGTTTTCTTCAACCTTTTACCCACTTCATATCTCTCTATTCTCAAGATATGCTGATCATGGTATTTGCAGTCGTTGACGAAGGGCACCTCTCATCGTCTGCATAGTCAATGAAATAAGGGCAGCAAGGTTTTCTAGTGCCTTCCCCTTTTACCCTTACAGTCTTACCAATATTGTAGAATGTTAAAATAAAGTCAATGACACAAATAGACAAGGATTTACCTGGAAAACTCAATAGGCAAAAAAACTATAGTGAAGAGGAGAGTATTCTTATTATGTCATAAAATAAAATTTCATGTAAAATGTTAAAATAAAACCAATCACACAGTAGATGAGGATTCACGTGAAAAACTCCTAAGGAGAAAAAAACCGCGGAGAAGAGGAGAGTATTCTTTAGTCTCAGGCCTAGGCTTGTAAGGAGTTTCAAGTCAATTAAGACTCTCTCTTCCTTTGCTTCTTGGTCCTAATGGGATTGCTTTTTATTGCAACTGTGTAAGATGTCAGTAACAAAAGAGAGTACGATGAGATTGTGAATAGTGTATAACTTCTAGTTTTCCTAGTATGCTTTTTATTTTTTATTTTTTTATATAATATATACTCCATCTATCCTTAATTAGTTGTCCTATATCAATTTTAAAATTGTCTCAATATAGCTGTCTCATTTATATTAGAGTAGTATAAAGTATGTTCAAAATGGAGGAGATCACATGTAATGCTAGCCTTTTTATATAGAGAGTTTCTTAAAAAACACAAATATTTCAAATGCGAACTAAAATGGGACGGAAGGAGGATAAAGTAGTTATTATAATTATTCTAATGTGAAAATTTTATTTATTTTATTTTAACATAAATTAAAAAGTCGATCAATCTACTATCTATTATGTTTTTATTTATATCTTCCCTGCATGTTTCGGTGACTTACCTCTCCCTTCCTGTGTCAATAATTTGCTACCTCTTGATTCCATGTACTGGGGCCATCTTAGGTCTTTCACTAACATGCTTAAATCATCTCAAACATTTTTTTTTTCAATTTGTTCTTTATTAGAGCTAATTGTAATTATTTCTAATATGGTCATTTCTAGCTCTATCCGTCATCATCACCATCATGAGCGATGTAATGCGTGATAAGGAAAAGAACTTGAGTCAGCCTTGACTTAGCAAGGCCGACTCAGTCCCACTTAGTCCAGCCAAGCATCTTTTCCTTCCTCTCTCGTCTCTTAGAAACGGCTATATATTGTATTATCCTAAAATCATAAAAAAAAAAAAAAGGAAAGAAAGGCAACGGACACTCTTTCTTCATTGCAAAATCCTTCTTTATGGTGGGCATTTCTAACTATCATTTGGGGTTAGTTCACTCATCCAACTCAACATGCACAAGGTACGTCGCCCTAACTTTATTTATCTATCTTTTTTTTTTATTGTTGAATACTTTGCTCCATAGAGCATGCGGATCTTATAATTGTTTTATAAAATTATCCTTTAGAGCGATATGAGACTCTTTCTTTAAACATAACTTTCTTATCTACATTTTAATCACATACTCCCAATTTATTAGTTATATCCAAGTCAAATCCTTCATATAATTCTAATATAGAGCCTTTAAGTATCTTACTAAAGTCTTTTCAATTTTAATTGGATCATCCTCTATAACTTTTATCTCACCAAAATTACACTTCATATATTTTATTTTAATTCTAATAATTTTTATGTCATTTATTTAAAAGATTCCAAGATTCTAACTTAATATTAAGTTATTATTTTATTTAACTAATTAATATTATCATCTACAAAAACATGTATGACAATACTTCATATTGAATTCCCAATGTCAAGAAATCCATGATAAATGCAAATGAGTATGGGTTTAATGCATATCCTCAATAGAGTCTCACTTCGACTGAAAACTTTACCGGACTCCTGCATGCTGTTCTAAGGATTTCACTACCAGTTAGGATCATTAGCATCAAAATTTTCTTGCAGGAAGATGACCCACTACTCTCATTGCATTGATAGGATTCAGTAACGGATAAAATTACAACATGGTAACGTTTGCTAATTTTAAGGATGCAGCTAAAATGCAGCACAAGAGAATGACTTATGATATAGATACTTAGCATATTTATATGTTTAGGTCACTGTGAGATGTAGGAGTGAGTCTCACATTAAAAGTATAGATAGGAGATTTAGAGATTTATAAAATATTTGAGTCACTCCACTTAACAGGTTAGTCTTTTAAGCTGGATACCTATGTCCTAACAAGTGGTATCACAGCCAGGTTCCATGCTACCTCATGTGGACTCAGGAGATCCCGTAGGCGGACGAGATAATTGACTTCGTTCGAGGGAGGATCGTTGAGCTACGAACGAGTCCCACATTGGAAGTGTAGAGTGAGATTTAGAAATTTATAAAAGACTTAGGTCGCTCTACCTAATATACTAGATAATAATTACACAATCGTAGTACAATTTTGGTTGTCATGAATAGCTTAAAAGAACTTTCATGTTGATTGTTTGTTTAATACTCGTGGGATTTGAACTCACAATTTTGGACTATAATAATGAACCATTATCTATTACACTTCATGTTCTTGTTCCAAATTTGTCAAGTTTGAAATCATGCTGAATAGTTTAGATTGCTCCAAATTACATTTTATTATAATAAAACTTAGGAAATGAAGGATATTATCGAAGCTTGTGATATCACTCCCACACATATTTGTTCATCAATTACATTTTCGGTGTTAAAAGTAAATAAGGTAACCTTTAGAAGAAAAGAGTGCGAAAAGTTATAGCACAATGCCATTGATTCGACATGAATCAAGCAAGCAATTTCTTTAGTTACAACGTTAATATTATGTCCTTCATTTTGAACAAAATCTCCTTGTTCAAACAGTTCGTACATTCCCCCCAATTGAACTTTGAATGGCAGAACATCTCTTTTGGGATTTATTCTAAAAAGCTCAATTCACATTTTCTCTCTTTATTATTTTTTTTTTGGTTTTTTAAATGATTATCATATTAAATGAAGAAAAGGAAACTCATGATCCCTTATACTAAAAAAGATCTCAAGTAAGAGAAAGAAGGAAATGACTCTAATGATAACAGAATTAAGGCAATCCAATACGTTCTTTCTAGACACGTAGGATATCTAATATGGAAATATTTTGAAAATCATCGAGATTGAAGAGGCCCACGTCACACATTTAACAAACATACTAGCTAATTGAGGACATTCCGCTCTGTTCCTGAATACCCTATTGTCAACATCACAATCTTGACTTGACTCCACTAGTGTGAAATACTTTAGTCCTATCCACCCTACCTACTTAAGTTGTAATTTTATCATTATTACATAGTTACACTTGCTTTCTTTCAACTTAGGAAACTCTCCCTCCTCCTCCCACCTCCACATACAGACCCACAAAAGAAAAAAAAAAAAACTTTCGATCATTTGTAATTTAAATTGCCTACAAAAGTTGAATTGAAATGTCTTTGTTGTAATTATCTTTCATTGCAATCTCATCCTTTTGAAAACAACTCAGTCCATTCAAACTTGAAATTCACGCAGTTTCATTTTGGTAAGGTTATTTCGAATGTATTGGCATGAAGAGAAAGAACTTATAGCTATTTGATATCGATAAGGTTATTTTGCACTAATATGATCAGGTTTGATCTTTTTTTTTTAGTAACAATATATGTTATAAGGCTTAGCCATTTTATGAGTTGCAATGATAATCAAGATTTTTGTAATTCAAATTTCTTGAATTCTAACTCTTCTCTTCAAAGAACACCACCAATTTGCAGTTGAAGCAACTTGCTTGTGATTGCTTCCCTTTGTAATTGATGTGTGATGATGTTTCACAAAAAAATCAGGGCCTTTCTTTAATTATGGTACAAGAATTTCATAGAACTTCATCCGTCTTCATTTTTCCCTTTTGGTTTGTTGGTGGAAATTTGCTCAAATCTTCGTTCACACACACATATTTTAGGAAGATTGAATTGTCAGATGAAAAGGATGTGATCTGCTTGAGTGACATAATTTAGAATCACTTGACTTACATTAGGATTGTTTTTGAGCTTATGTTAGTAATTGGGTGAGCGGCTATATGGCCCTAGACGAGGCTTTTATATTAATTAAAATTTGTATTTCAATCATAATTGAGGGTAGATGATTGATCAGATCTCAAGTTTCTTAGACTCTGTGGATCCTGATCATCAGATATATACTGGCGATCCGGTTGCGGGTCAAGTTGAATTTTTATTGAAGAGTAATTTTGTAAATTTACATTGCATCTTGTGTAAATCTTAATTAGGGCACTATATAATATTCTTTTCTTAGATATAGAACTATGAGCAAAAACTGTAACCGAGAGCCAGTCGACTCTCCTTCGATTTCTGGCCTTTAAGCATAGTGGATCGGGGTTGAATCCGTGGATTTAATCATGTAAATATCTGTGTTGTGTTGATTTTCTTCTTTCAATTTTTTTCTTTGTTCGATATTGTTGTTTGTTTAATTGAATGCCATTGATGATTGACGGTGTTGATAAATCCATCTGAATAGCCGATGGCAAGGTTGGTTTAAATTAGTTTCTATTCTTTAGCTTTTAAAATTCAATTGTCAAAGAAATAACTTGAGTATTTGCTAAAAGTCAAGCCACCTTTTGATTTTGATTGAGAAAACATCTTCAAAGAAACTTAATTTAAGAATCCTACAGCTAAAACAAAACCACCACCGGTTTTTCTTACTTCTAATTCACATATAATTGCTAATTAGTTAAGATTGAGCTTGAGAAAACGTGAAATTTAGATGGATTTTGCCCAAAGGATTTGTCTCAAATGGTTCAAAATTTATGACCTAAATCAAAATCAAATCATACTCTCTATAACTTATAGACATAATGATATGAACCATAAAAATGATAGAAAACCATGACTTTGTTTGGTGTTTTACGTATGCCTAAACTATAGTTTATGTATATATGCATATTTGTAAAGCAACGTTGGACTGAAATGAGTCTCATACAAAACCTAAATATAACTATTCTTTTATAATTGGATTAGGATGATATTGTTTAAGTCTCATATACACAATTGAAGATCCTCTCAATAGATCCAACACATTGAATAAAATCGGATCATTCACTTAATAAATTAATAATAAATTTTCATTTGATGGACACCTAAAAGTATCATACAAGAAGAGTGTTGAAGAAATTTGATCTTCCTATTTATTCTCTCTTTTATAATTATATTAGAAGGATAGTATCTTTTTGCATTATCCATTGGCCATAAAGTAACATTATGATTATAAAATTACATCTAAAAGAATATAATCAAGGCACATTAAAGTCCCAATGGGCTTTGATTAATTTATGCCCATGTTTTTTTTTGAATGATGGGTTAGTATTTTATTCAAAGAAAGCTCAAATATACATAAGGCCCACAGCCTAGACCAAACAGAGAGTAGCCACAATTAGTGGCTAAAAAAGAATAAGGCCGAACGTATATATATATATATATATATATATATATATATATATATATATATATATATATATATATATATATATATATATATAAACAACTCACAATCAGACAAAGCAAGCAAAAAACAAAATAGTCAAGCTCAAACTAAATGTTAGGCATGGCTTGAAGGAAGATACCAAAGTTGCCACAGGAGTGGTGGTCAGAAAACTTCTCAATGTCAAAACTCCCAGAACAAGCAATATTTGGGAGATCAGGATAGAAAAACTCTGAAATAGAA
The DNA here is from genome assembly GCA_013350335.1 of Chimonanthus salicifolius. NCBI lineage: Eukaryota > Viridiplantae > Streptophyta > Magnoliopsida > Laurales > Calycanthaceae > Chimonanthus > Chimonanthus salicifolius. The sequence continues at coordinate 54,629,767 of CM023536.1, forward strand.
ACATGATTTTAAAAACTCTTAGTGTTAACGTTGATAGTTCCTTTTGTGAAATAATCCAAAACCATTGGCCTTTCGAAATATTGAAGGAGGCAATGAGAAAAAAAAAAGTGAAATTTACTGAAAGACGAATTATTGCTAGTTTTATGCCATGAAATAATAGAAAAGAAAGGTTAAAGATATGGTTTAATTAGTTCTCATATTTTTGGACATGCATAACTTTCTATCATTTTACTCTCACGTAAATTTTAACTCTTAATCATCGTGATTGAGGTTTTATCTTAATAATCGAAGTTACTATTACAATCATTATTCCATTTATCTAGAGTTGCTTTTAAACTTTACATTTGCACTCTACCATGTAAAAACCATATTATTTGCCACAATACAATATATTACATGTTACCATCCTATTGTATCAAGTATTTGAAGGCCTTCAACTGTAGTCTATCAAATTCTTTTGCCTAGGTTGTTGATGATTTTCTAGATATGTGTTTTTACTATCTTATCTGTTAGGGCTTTTAGTCCAAAAGACTGGTCTGATAGTGGTATCAGAGCCAGGTTTTCAAGCCACAACATATGGACTCAGGGATCTCCTAGCCGAATAGGATGGTCGGCAATGTTTTATCCACCTGAGAGCCTCATTTGAGGGGGGGGGGATTGTTGGAGTGCGAACGAGAGTACCACATCGGTTTTGAGGGAAAAATTTAAAGACTTATAAGGAACTGGGTCACTGCACCTATAAGACTAGTCTTTTAGGCTGGAAGCCGAATCCCAACATTATTGTCATCTAGACAGCACATTGATTTTAATACTAACTTGATTATTTAATAGTGATTTTAATTAAACTATATTGTGAGAAATGCCATAAAGCCATTGCCAATGAGAAGCCATCATCTCGGTGTAAAGCTTGTTAGTTGTTTCTTAGTGTGGATCCAATGTCTTCAGATGTCCATTTAATCTCTTCCAAGTAAATACGGTGCACACTGTCATAGGTCAAGATCAGCCATGAAGGCCAAGATTGGTGTCAAAATTGTACACCAGGCACGGCCAAAGTCGAAGAATAGAGGTTTTGGATGCTAGGAGTTTCTAGAATGCTTGAGAATGGCTTGGAACACGTAAGAAGAATCCTGAACAACGGAAGGTTCCGGATGGTTGAAGAAGACTCTATGAGGTGATAGAATGATGTGGAGTTCTCTAGTATAGTGTAGAAGTGTCTAGAGTTGTGTAGGTTCTTATAAAACTCTATGGAATCTTGAGTGTATGGAGTGTTGTAGAAGTACGTAGAATTGTGTGGAAAAATGTAGAAAGGTGTGTAACTTAGAGATGCTTAGAATATTCTAGAGTGTCTAGGAGTGTGTGAAGATACTTTAGAGAGAACCATTGGATTGTTGCCACTTGGCACAATCCTAGCCACATTTGGTCCATAGCCTCAAGTATAAATAAGAGTGGGGACTTCATTTGCTCCCAAGCTAGCGAAGAGTACTAGGCTAGTGGGTGAGTGCTTGCAAAGTGTCCAAGACTTGCACTCTTTGTGTTCAATTCAAGTAAGTGCACTCTTGGCATTCCCATCTCTTTCTCAACCTTGTGTGTGGTTTGTGTTGATCACATTGGTCCAAAGAGTGACTATATTGGTGGTAAAGTTGACTCGCTTGACAACGGATTGTTCGAATGAGTGGCGCACGGACTGAATCAAGGAAGGATTCGCTTCCCCGGCTCTCTTTAAGACCTTGCATTCACAAAGTGGGTTGCAACGGCTTTGTTGAAAGACGAAAAAAAATCAGAAATCACATAAAAATACATGAGATTTATGTGGTTCAATAATTAGCCTAGTTTATAGAGATGGAAGCGATTTCAACGTCTTTGAGAATGGGGTTGCAATGCCCTTTTCCTCATGCCTATGAAAATTGTTAGATACGTGGCTTGAATTTAACCTCTATACTTGGCAACTGCTAAACAGTACATACGGTGGTTTCATTAAAATAAGTTACCTTATTCGGCTGGGTTTCCTAGTTGTATTAGGAAACTTCTAATTCAGCCAGGAGGTCTCCAAGTCCAACTGGGACTGATGTCCGGACTGCACGATTGCAATATACATCTCTATAAATACATGCATCGTGTATGTGTCTAGGTGTGTGCTTGTTGTGAGAAGGGATATACAACATTGAAGGAGAGGTTTTTTTACGGCAGAAAGGTATGAGTACAGAGACTCAACCTTAGAGGGCTGTAACAAATACAGCAGCGTGAAATCCCTATCAGCTTGGGCAAACATAGAGGTTTCTCTGTTCTTCCTAATCCAATAAGGAACAACAAAGGGGCTTTGCTGTATACCTATACACAGCGTTGGTGATAGAAGACGCAACAACCAACGAACAGAGAGAGAGCTTCAAAGGAGTGGTCTTTTTCTGCATACATATGGTGCACATAGGGACCATCTTCTTTAAAGTAAAGGGTGTCTACAGATTTGTACCCTACCGATCTGTAGAGGAGATTGGTGATAGATAGACTGTTTGTAATCGACAGTTGAAGGACTGATCTGCTCGAGGATGGTGCAGCAGTAGCAACAGTTTTTCATAAGAAGGTCGGGTCCTTCTAATAGAGACAATACAGAGAAGAAAGGAATTCTTTATTGGTTTGAGTTTGGATTTCAAGCTAATTAATTCTCTCTTGTATTTGTGATTCTATATTTCTCTCTAAATAAAATCAGTATACGCTCCGTGGACGTAGGCCGGGTGGGGCCAAACCACGTAACCTCTTGTGTTCGCTTGTGCTTATTTTTCATTGGATTTCTTGTTTATTCCGCCGTCAACTCTTAACAAAAATAAATGAATTCTCATAACATTAGAAATTTCTGAAAGATACAATATATAAATGATGCCACGTACAAAGTTACAATAATACCCTCGTGCTATAAAATTATTTCAAAACAGGGACTTTGCTCCCAAACCCTCTAAACAGGGTGCTTGCTCTGGGGCTAACAACCCCTAAGAATCCATAATTGGGGTCCTTTATAAGTATCTAAATCTCCCCCATTCACAACCAATGTGGGACTCGTTCGTTGTCTCAACAATCTCCCCTCGAACGAGGCTCTCTAGCGGGTAGAATGTAGTCGATCGTCCCGTCCGGCTAGGGGATCCCTCAAGTCCACATGCGTTGGTTTGGGGATATGACTCTAATGCCACTTGTTAGGATTAGGTATCCAGCCCAAAAGACTAACCCATTAGGTAGAGTGATCCAAGTCCTTTATAAATTCCTAAATCTCTCTTTACACTTTCAATATGAGACTTGTTCGCAACCCCAACACACAATGCATCTGCACCTTATCTAATTTATAAATCCCTATATCTCCATGAACACTTCCAATATGAAACTCGTTCACAGCTCCAAACACACAATGCATCTACATCTTATCTTACTTAATCACAAGCTCATAATCAATCCCTTATACGTCTTCTTTTTTTCTCCGACTACTACTATATATTTACCCTTCGTTGTAGATAAAGCTATCGTTGGTTGAAGTTGGACTTCCAAATTACCAGGCTTCTTCCCACTGTGAATATATAACTTATATCAACCTTCTCTTGTCTAAGTCAGAATCCAAGTTTGCATCAACATAACTCATGACATAATTCCAACATCCAATGCTCCTTTATTGGATTTCCCACGAACTTGCTAACTAAATTGATTTCATGTAAAATATCAGCTTTGTTACACATCCTGGCATACATAAGACATTCTAGTTCATTTCATATTGTGACTGGAGACATGTCGGCTTCTTCTACTTCTATACTAGGATATAGCTTTGTGGAAAGCTTGAAGCGTTGTGCATGTGAGTAATTGGTTTAGCATTTGTCATGATAAATCTTTCAAAGAGCTTCTCTAATTACTTTAGATACCCACAATTTGTTTTTCTATGTCAAGAATCTTTTTCTTAGTACCTAGATTCTTCGTGTTGAACTCTTTGCTCAATTTAGACCTTTAACGTACTTATTCATACTCTTTACAATAATCACGACGTACAAAGATGTATGAGCCATTATCAAGAACACTAAAATATTTGCAATTGTCATACTCACTTTGCATGTAATTGTTTTTTATCATGAAGGAAAAGTACTTATACCATTGACAAGAAGACTACTTCAACCCATATGGTGGCAATTAGTACAATTTGCAGAAACCTTTTGGGTTTTTTCATGTAATTCTCTTTGTCCAACCTGACCATGAAAAAATGTTGTATTACACCAGTCAAGGTTTGAAATTCTCTATCAAGCATTCTAATCTTCATTATTTCTACTTCCAATGGTCTTGCAAGGAACATCATTCACACATTACAATGGATTAGCATTGTATGATTCACATGTATCAAACCAATCCCCATTAGGGCAAATATGAAATGCAACCAAAATTTGAAATCCATAAATCTTGAACTAAATCATACCTAGGCAAAAAGGAGACAACCATCCACTCCATCCAACCTATCTGCAATGCTTGCTTGATTAGATGATTACATCTTTGCCTTTCTTCGCCAAATTCTCTTAGTGCTTGTTGCATTCTTTCTTTAGATGACCCTCTTTCTTAGAGTAATAACAACACTAGGTATAAATCCCTTGTGTCCAGTATGGCCTAGATCACCAAGAATATAGGACAAGAACACAACATGCATGCCATGAAGATCGTCAATAACACGTGCGTCATTGGTGAAGAATCCTCATCTTGAGTTCTTTTCCCTTTCTAATAATTCTATGTGCTACAAGCTTGGGTTACAATTGAAATGAAGAAACTAAAAGTAGAAAATATTGGGAAAAAGTCCTCCTTATTAGTTGTCCTAATCTCATAATAAATATTAATATAGACAAACTGAAAATAAATCTTTTATTAAAGTATCATGAACTCGTCATTTTCTTTTGTATGTGTATATCTATGTATTTAAATGTGTGTAAGAGATGAGAAAATTTTATGTATGTATTTATGTGTGTAGAGAGAGAATCAAAGTTTTCCAAACCATGGTCACATGTGCAGGTCTATGGATTGTTTGGGTGGTTCCAATGAGTTAATTTATAATCTCATTATTCTTATTTTGAACTCAATATTTGATATAAAATGACACAAAACATGCTACAAAATTATTGTTATTTGATGGCCGATTCGTGTAGCCTCTTCTAATGATCCCAAGATTGCACAATTTCAATAGTATTTGAACAAGTTATGATGGATCTTTGGACTTAGGAAATTGGTAGAGGCAGTGTTGTTGTTTATAACAAGGGGAACTATGTAAATGTAGGTCTCACCCTACATTGACTATGACATCCCGATTCTTGGCCAAATTTAATCGTGAGTTATTGTTAAAAGAAAAGAGGAATAAAAAAACGTGAAGAGTAAAGCTTGTATTTTTTATATGATTCTTCCTCAATCCAAAGGAGGCTGGAAGTAGACTGGGCCCAGGTAACAAGTTCACAAGTATCCACTCATCGATCTTTCCTCTCTAGTAGCTCTGTAAATCACTGGATCTACCAAATTCCTAGTTAGCCCGATTATAGATGAGAATGAAAACATGTTAATGTCATGCCGTATAAACCGCCTGAGGCGAAACCAATGGACCCTTTGCTGGACAGAAATCTGAGGTAGGGCATTCAACTATTGGGCATGGTAGTATAGCCAAAGAGCCAGGCCCCAGATATGGCCCATTAGCAAGTTAGTAGTCAGAAATTTAGGTTAAGCTGGAGCAACTGGTCAGCACTTCAGGTAAAGTTAGTTCCAAGCCCACCGTATTAAACTCCTGGAGCTGAATATAGATCCCAGCCATGGAACTAAGAAAAGGTCAGGATAGATCCAGTCCATGGACCTTTAGGTTGGTTCCAGGCAAAAGACCAACAAAAGAACCACAAGCTTAGAACATACTACAGGCGACCCTAATCGCAGGCCCATCAACAGCATAACGTTGACAATTTTGCTATAAATCCTGAATACCCTAGAATTTTGCCGTTTATCATAGCTAAAATTTCAACTATTTGGGGTTTGTTTTACGAGTTCTAGTTCTTCATTTGACCCTATTATAGACTATAAGGTTAGCATCACAGTATCTCTATTGTCCTTTTTTATCTCTTTTGTGCACATTTTCAAAGGTCTATCTTTCCTCTCTATATCCTCTGGTCTTCTAGTAATATGGCCATACCCCATCAAAGAGGTTTATCTCGTTTCTAATCTATTGGATTGTTGGGTTTTGTAGAACCTAATTGTCAGATATTTACCGGTGATCACATCTCCACTGACCACGTAAAATTTCTATATTGTTGTGTATTTTTTATCTGAATTTTGTTCTTCTTACCATTGTGCGTTTCCATTCATGACATGGATCCATTTTGAAATTATCTCTAAAAGGAGTAATTTCTAACTATGTCTCTCAGAGCTAATCTATTTATCCAACATAGAATGTTTATTTATTTTTTTCATATCTAATACTTTACTTCATATATTACACGTCTGATAACATGATAAACATCTTTGCCGTTTTGAATGGTATTAAACTAGACCGAAGAGGCAATAGTATGCTACTGTTGTATACAAAAGCTCAAGAGTAATCTGCTAATTGTCACTCATGTTTAGGTATTAATTACATCATTGCCACGTGCAGAACTTAACCATTGATTTTATAGTGTGAATATTTGGTATTCTTTCTTTATTTAAATATATAGGGTGTAAATACATGAAAAAATAATAAGATATTAAAAAAGATAGATTTAGAGAGAGAAAAAATTTAGATACATGTAGTCTATCATACATGTTCATCTTTTATTGTTTGATAATACCAAAAACGGATGTTTCTAAATATTATGTAAATAATGCTTAAATTTCTCTTGGACGTGTCAAAGAGCAAGGCATATAAGATATTCCCTCCGTCCTTAAATACTTGTCTTATTTTGAAATTTTTTCTTTTTTAAAGATCATTTTCACTCGGCGTGCATCAAAAACCTATTAGTAGATTCTCTTGAGTCAATATAAACATGATATGAATGATTTTGAGATAGTAAGATTGTAAATAACCGTTGCATTTAGTACTCAATGAGCCTTTCTTAACTATGCAGAAATACATGATTTCAGATGATGAGAGTTGCAGGTGAAATTAATTATACAATGCCACATATGGACAAGTCAAAGTTTATAAAAGAAGGTTCTCTTTTTATCACGTTAGAAGGTGATTTGGAACTCGTTGGAAAGATTAAAGTTTTGATTTAATATAAAAATAAAGAAATAGGACAAGTAATTTGAGATAATTCTAAAATACATATAGGACAAGTATTTTAAGAGAGCGAATATCTGATCGTGAGATTAAGGTGCTGAATGGATGATTGTGGACACACCATAGTGGAAATGTGAATCATTTGTCTGCTTTGTTAAGGTGATGGACATGAGGGGTAAAAACAAGGAAAAGGGACATGGATTTCATAATTGGGATGAAGGAACCCTTGAGTGCTGTACGAATGAATATAAGCCATTACTTTCTTATAAAAGAAAGAGACAAATTTATGACAGTGAATAGCGTAAGACCCAAATGGAAAAATCAAAGGAGGCCAAACAAGATAAAGGAAGAAAGTATCGTTTGCTATGTTGATGGAGCAACAGTCTAAAAGCAATGAAGAGATGCAGATGTTCTGCAACTCGGCCTACGTCAGAAGAGTAAAGAAAAAAGGGGGAGAAGCCTGTCGGCTGTCCATTGGTGGGATCACTATCCAAATTTCTATTGGAATCGCTTTCATGAGTGGTTGGTTTAATAAATGCTCGTTATCATAATTGTTTTGAACAATTCTTTGGTTATTTCGATTCTTTATTTATGTTTTCTATTTTAATTAAGTGTAGCGATTCTCTCACAAATACTTTATATAATTTGATATGTGTTTTATTGTATTGAAGAGTAAAATGAATAATACAGTAAAATTTATGTCATATTACATAAAATACATGTGGTAAGATCATTGTTCTTAATTAACTTTATATTCAATTTAATCTTAATTGTGTGATTTTAATATTTTTTTTGAATTTATTATTTATGCATTAAGGGTGTTTAATTTCACTGTGTAAATTTGCATGCCCAAGGTAAATTTTGGGCCTATGTGAAATTTATTTATGAGTGAAATTTTTCTTAGATTTTTCCATATAAATTTGGATTCTCCTGAATCGGGTCAAGCTCTACAGTTATCAGAGATCTTTCAATGGATCTAGCTACAAAACCTAGACCTGAAAAACTCCAACCCCTTAGGTAAATTTTAATTTTGATTTTCTCTAACTATTTATTGAACTTAAAATTACCTTGATCTAGTTTACTGGATCTAGTTCTTTTATTGAGAAAAGAATAGCATAGACAAATGCAAGAATAAGAAAATAGGAATGCAACTTGAGTTGAGTTAACACCAAGCCGACTCAACCAGTGTTTTTCAAATGCAGACCCGACTCGAATAATTTAAATTACTCAGTATATTAGAGCCGATTAAAAAAAAAAAAACTGAGAACCAAGAACCCAACCCAAAATCTAAATTTGAAGTAGGGTTTATGTCGAATATTTGTGTATCTTTTAAAATTTGGATTGGATCTCAACTATTTACTAGTTAGACCGAATCCGAATGAACCCGAGATTTGTTTGGGTATTTAAATGCTAGACCTAAACCGACCTTAAAACCCGTCATGATAGACCAATGGGACCCTATCTAACATTAGTTAAAAATTTTGTCTAATTTTTAATTTTTTGTCACTTGATCTTAATTTTCTATCTATTGATTTTTAATTTTTAAAAATTAATGTCTCAGTGTCTTATCTTTTGATTTTTAATTCTTAAAAATTAATGACTCAGTGCTCATCAAAATTTAAATGTCAATAATATACAAATTGTATTGTTTATTGATAGTGAAATTTATATACATAATTATTTATCAAAAGAAATTAATTATATGAGACCTCATGTAATATCCTTTTAGAGAGTTTTGATTAATGTGGCTTGCTAGTTTAAGGCCAGCTATGTAGACACTCAGATTGCCTACTTTTGTACACTCATTTTTTAATTTTTGAGTGAAGTTATTATTCTATCTCCATGTTTAAATTCATTCGTTTGAACGAGTATTCATTCATTCAAATGAATAAGTCAAATTTTTTAAAGGATTGACATATATATATTTATTTGAACAAATGAACACTCATTCAAATAAACTAAAAATACACTGAGGTATTTATTTAAATAACTGTATTTATCTGAGTGAATTGAAAATAAATTTACAATTTATTCAAATGAATAAAAATGTAGAAGCAGAAACTCAAAAATTAAAAAAATGTGTGTGCAAAATAGAAAATTCGGGGGTCTGTCTGACTGGCCTAATTTAATTGTATATGGCAAGTTGAGGACCGAAGGCTGAATCCACTGTGCATACGTCCCAAGGTAGGGAAAACTTACTATGCAATCAGCGGCACAGAAAATCTTGACTAAGCCAATTGGATGGTTGAAAATAGTATCTGTCCGCTGTATGTGGCTTTGCATCCACATGTCTCAGTTCTAAGAGGGGCCCACCACCAACAATTGGCAAGTGAAACGTATGAAATCAAAAGATATCGGACCCACCCCCTCGCCTCACAGTAAATAGCAACACGTGACTCCATCAAGTCCGATGTCTACGGCAACGGGTGAGATGGCCTTTGCTTTTCCACGTGGCAAAATCTGAACGACTTTATGTACGGATATGTACGGGCAAGGTGCCTAGGTGCCTTCCTTGGTCTTATTGTCAGGGGCACAGTTGATCCCATGTTCCGAATTCTGCGGACCGCCAGAAATGCCTAATGCTATTTCTGTTATCTTTTCTCTTTATTCTAATAAAAGTATCATTGATTTTCTGTTATCAGCAAATTTTATTTTTATCATAAAAATATCACAGTAATAATATACAAGATCATAGTTTTTTTTTTTTCAACCTATATATACTTGGAAAGCCTTACATAACCGAAATCCTTCCTTACTGAAATTTAGTAATAATTATTTTAATTTCCTATGTTATTTTAATTTTTATTAATATTATTACAATAAAAAGTTAAAATTTAAATATATTTAAATATTAAATAAATTCAAGAATAATATTTTTAACATTAAATTTAAATTGGTTAACAGGATGAAACTAGGGGTGAAATTCGGGTCACATCATATGAGTCTGGTCGAATTGAGAACACAAAAATTTACATTAAATTTGAGTCGGATTAATTTGAAAAATTTATAAGTTAAGCTGATTTGATCTGACTCGACTAAAATTAGATAAAAATTGATTTAGAATGCTAGTCGAGTCAGAATTCAAATCAAGTCATGTTAGAATTCATATCAGAGTAAATTAAGAATTTCGAGTCAATCGAATATTAACTCAAATTTAAGTGAATGTATAAATATTCAACTGAGCTGACCCAAATTCATCCCTATATGAAGTATGATCTAGTTTTCCATTTTCAAAAAGGCAAAGTCTAGCGGATCACGATCTCACTGCTTTATTAAAGTATCATAAAGTGTTCGATTGACAGCTGACATGCATGTAATCGATGGTTCAAACACAAAAATTAAATAGATAATGATTTTCATACCACCCGTCAGGTCACTTGTCAACTGTAATAATGAGAAGAGAGAAAATTAAGGATAACAGTAGAATTTCTTTTTATAAAAGTATACAATTATCAAATATACTAGTGTGAAAATTATTATCTAAATTAAATTTATAACTATCTAATTTAAAATTAAAATTGATGATAGTAATAAAATCTAATTAGCATAAACTGATTGTCAATCTGAATGCAGACTCTTTTATTCTTATTTCGGAATTTTGTGTGGTATGTCCTATACGATCTTTACTGTGGCATGTTGAAAACGTTCCATGTGAAGTCAATCTCTATCTAAAACGCAAATTCTTATTTTAATTATATCATGTGATACTAACAAATAAATACTTATTTAAAGTTTCTAAGTTAAAAGTTCGGGTCTTATATTTTATATATAAAAGATTAATGAGATAAATTTAGGATCTTCTAGCCAATGGATCACATGCAAAGGTATAATAGTGATACGATTTTAGTGAATATTAAAAATAATATTTATCAAAATAAAATTGAATGGTGAAGATGCATGCCTGTTGATAGTACCATCGTTGAGAGTGAAAGTAGAATTTTCTTGTAAAGAGAGTCAATATATAAAATACAATTTTTTGAAGAGCACAAAATGTAAATTGTTAAATTTTTTGAAAGTCCCTAGCAGAATTCATAAATCATAAGGGTTATAGTAACTTGAACCTTAATTGTCACCTCTCCTATATTGATAACTTAGGTTATATTTGAAGAAGGAGAATTTTTTTTAAAAGATTCTCTTGAGTAAGAGTTTTTTTTTTTCCTGTAGAGAGATTCTCTTATATTTGTTTAGTAATTTCAAAAATAATATACAAAGTAAACACAATTAAAGAGCAGAGCAAGGCAAAAGAGAGAAAACTATAATTTCTCAACCTTTCTTTCAAGAAAAATAGATAGAAAATCAGACTTTATCCTTTTTCTGTCTAGTTGTTACAAAATAAAAAAGTGGAGGTAAATTTCTTACTATTCGTTTCATCTAAACACAATCTTACTTGTTACTTCTCATTTAACATCATTGATGAACTCTATAATTTATTATAATAAATTAAAGGACCAAATTGGCCCAATTCTCTCTCTAAAAAAATACAATATATAAATCAAATATATAATTGTATTGTAGTCATTACATTGAAATATGTTAAAATTTATAACAACATGACCAATACAATTTTAATTACTGAAACTGGTCTTAATAAAATAAAATATATAGTTTATGTTGTTTTCGTCGATGGGACAACCAATATCGGAAAGAGAAGTCGGTCCTCAGCTTTTTTACATACGAAGTTTACCATTTTTCCTTCCGTCTCAGGAATTGTTCTTTTATTCCAGTTATCAGTTTTATTACCCATTCCAGAATAAAGACAAGTCTTTTTTACCTAGTTTCTTCTCTTCTGCTTTTTCTTTTTTGGTCGAAGAAGTCTTGGTTGGAGGCCTTCCATTTCCGGTCTTGGCTTCCAAAATCGGTGGTGCATCTCTAATCTCCTGGTGCGATTTCTTACCATAAAAGGGAAAAAAACCCAAAAATATAGAAGCTTTTTTGCTGGTCTTGGTAGCTTCTGGAAAGATTTATTCAGGCAGATATGCACCGTCAAGACCTGCTTTTATGTGTTTGTTCTTTCTAATTTCAGAGGATGGTGAGAGGGAAAACGCAGATGCGGCGGATAGAGAACGCGGCGAGCAGGCAAGTAACCTTCTCCAAGCGGAGGAATGGGCTGTTGAAGAAGGCGTTCGAGCTCTCCGTTCTCTGCGATGCTGAGGTCGCTCTTATTGTCTTCTCTCCGAGGGGCAAGCTCTACGAATTCGCCAGCTCCAGGTACCCACCTACCCTTCTGGCTCTCTAAATCCGAAAATATCGTCGACCCGTCTTTAGGGGTGCGCCCCTATTAGATTTTTTGTGTAAATAGACTTGGATTCATGGGGGTAGAAAATAGCATGATGAATTTCAGTGTGATTAGAGATATAAACAACATAAACACGAGAGATTTACATAGAAAATCCAAAAAGGGAAAAACATGAAGGAAAAAGCGAGAGATTATTATTATTATTATTATTGTGTGAATTATAGCCCCAGGAATACATATATAGATAATCACACTTAGAGTCTTAAATCAACTCAAACTCTTTCTCATCGATCAACAGATTCTTATATAATAGAGTGAAAACATACAACTCAGAAAACAAATCAGAACAGATAGAAAAATAGCTCCTAAAAATGACATCATTTTCGGGCCTTGTCCAAAGAATTTGGAGCTACCATGGTATGGTAGCTCAGATCCAAGTTTTTTTTTTTACACTTTGTCATTTCATCTCTCTCTCTCTCTCTCTCTGTCATATTTTGATTTCAAAACTTTTAACCCATTTAGATCTTGGTATGGTTTTTTTTTTTTACATTAGTTTCCTGTTGAAATATGAGTGTGCTGTTTCCACGCATTGTCCAATCAGTCTGGAGGTGGCAGGCAGCATGCTCGATATCCTGTACTTCATTCAGAAATGAAGAAAATATCTCGTCAGACATTGATAAGAAGGTAGCCAACAAGCCAAGACATGTAGGGGAATTCTCACTCTCTTTCTCTAGGGATGTACTTTACTCCATATTTCTCCTCCATATTTCTCCCGGCGAAAATGAGTGAATCCCTTCCAAAAAATGGTATTTTCTTTATGGGTGCAATGATTTTTAAAGCTGGAGTTTTGGACTTTAGAAGATGACAAATGGGTTGGTTATTTCCACTTGCCAAGGATTTCCGAGTTTCAGATTTTACACTTCTTTTGTGATTTTGGGCATTTCATCAAGAGTTCTTCTCTTGTTCTCAACCAATGGGGAATTAACTAATGTTTGCAGACAAAGCTTGTGCCTTGAAACTATCAAGTTCTTTGATCAGTGCTGTAGCCTTACCATTGGTCTATTACGTTGTAGACACAAAACACAGTTTCCCAATTGACGTTTTTCAATCCCAGTCATGGGTTTTCTTCAACCTTTTACCCACTTCATATCTCTCTATTCTCAAGATATGCTGATCATGGTATTTCCAGTCATTGAAGAAGGGCACCTCTCATCATCTGCATAGTCAATGAAATAAGGGCAGCAAGGTTTTCTAGTGCCTTCCTCTTGTACCCTTACAGTCTTCCCAATACTGTAGAATGCTAAAATAAAATCAATGACACAAATAGACAAGGATTTACCTGGAAAACTCAAGAGGCAAAAAACTATAGTGGAAGAGGAGAGTATTCTTATTATGTCATAAAATAAAATTTCATGTAAAATGTTAAAATAAAACCAATAACACAATAGATGAGGATGCACGTGAAAACTCCAAAGAGGGAAAAAACCGGGGAGAAGAGGAGAGTATTCTTGAGTCTCAGTCCTGTAAGGAGTTTCAAGTCAATTAAGGACTCTCTCTTCCTTCGCTTCTTGGTCCTAATGGGATTGCTTTTTATCGCAACTGTGTAAGATGTCGGTAACAAAAGAGAGTACGATGTGATTGTGAATAGTGTGTAACTTCTGGTTTTCCTGGTATGTTTTTTTCTTATATATAATATATAAAGTAGTTATTATCTTATTCTAATGTGAAAATTTTATTTATTTTACTTTAACATAAATAAAAAAGTCGATCAATCTACTTTCTATTATGTTTTTATTTGTATCTTCCCTGCATGTTTCGGTGACTTACCTCTCCCTTCCTTGTGTCAATAATTTGCTACCTCTTGATTCCATGTACTCTCCCTTCCTTGTGTCAATAATTTGCTACCTCTTGATTCCATGTACTGGGGCCATCTTAGGTCTTTTACTAACATGTTTAACATTTTTTTTTTCAATTTGTTCTATATTGGAGTTGATTGTAATTATTTCTAATATGGTCATTTCTAACTCTATCCGTCATCATCACCATCATAATCGAGTAATGTGTGATAAGGAAAAGAACTTGAGTCAGCCTTGACTTAGCAAGGCCGACTCAGTCCCACGTAGTCCAGCCAAGCATCTTCTCCTTCCTCTCTCGTCTCTTAGAAATGGCTATATATTGTATATCGGAGTGTGTAAAATCATAAAAAAAAAAAAGGGAAAGAAAGCTAAGGACACTCCTTCATTGCAAAATCCTTCTTTATGGTGGTCATTTCTAACTTTCATTTGGAGTTAGTTCACTCATCCAACTCAACATGCCATATCTACATCGCCCTAACTTTATTTATCTATCTTTTTTTCATTCTCGATACTTTACTCCATAGAGCATGCGGATCTTATAATTGTTTTATAAAATTATCCTTTAAAGCCATATGAGGCTCTTTTATCAAACAGAACTTTACTAACTTATCTACGTTTTGATCACATACTCTCAGTTTATAAGTTATATCTAAGTCAAATCCTTTGTATGATTCTAATATAGAGCTTAGAGTCTTTTCATTTTAATTAGATCATCCTTTTTATCTTTTATCTTACCAAAATTACACTTCACATATTCTATTTTAATTCTAATAATTTTTAAGTCATTTATTTAAAAGATTCCAAGATTCTAACTTAATATTAAGTTATTATTTTATTTAACTAATTAATATTATCATCTACAAAAACATGTACGACAATACTTCATATTGAATTTCCAATGTCAAGAAATCCATGATAAGTGCAATCCTCAATAGATTGTCACTTCGACTGAAAACTTTGCAGACTCCTGCATGCGGTTCTAAGGATTTCACCACCACTTTGGATCATTAGCATCAAAATTTTCTTGTAGGAATAGATGACCCACTATTCTGATCTTTACTACCATATGCATCATTGGATTGATAGGATTCAGTAACGGATAAAATTACAACAAGGCACTCAAATGGTAACGTTTGTTAATTTTACGGATGCAGCATAGGAGAATGACTTATGATATAGATACTTGGCATATTTATATGTTTAGGTCACTGTGAGATGTAGGGGAAAGTATAAAGGGAGATCTAAAGATTTATAAAATATTTGAGTCACTTCACATAACATGCTAGTTTTTTGGGCTAGATACTCATGTCATAACAAGTGGTATCAAAGTCAGGTCCCAGACTACCTCATGTGGACTCAGGAGATCTCCTAGGTGGACGAGATGACTGGCCTCGTTCGAGAGAGGATCGTTGGGGTTGTGACGAGCTCTACATTGGAAATGTAGAGGGAGATATATGGATTTATAGAAGACTTGGGTCACTCTACCTAACATACTAGATAATAATTATACAATGATAGTACAATTTTAGTTTTCATGAATAGCTTAAAAGAAATTTCATATTGATTTTTTGTTTAATGCTCGTGGGATTTGAACCCACAATTTTGGACTGTAATAATGAACCATTATCGATTACACTTCATGCTTCTGATATCACTCCAACAGATATTCGTTCATCAACTACATTTTGGATGTCATAGCACAATGCCATTGATTCGACATGAAGCAAGCAAGCAAGCAATTTCTTTAGTTACAACGTTAATATTATGTCCTTCATTTTGAACAAAATCTCATTGTTCATACAGTTCGTACATTCTCCCCAATTGAACTTTGAACGGCGGAACATCACTTTTGGGATTTATTCTAGAAATCTCAATTCACATTTTTCTCTTTATTCTTTTTTTTTTTAGTTTTATAAATGATTATTATATAAAATGAAGAAAAGGGAATTCATGATCCCTTATACTAAAAAAGACCCCAAGCAAGAGAAAGAAGGAAATGACTCTAATGACAGAGAATTGAGACAATCCAATACGTTCTTTCTAGACACATAGGATATCTAACGTGAGAATATTTTGGAAATCATCGAGAGAAGAGGCGCACGACACACATTTGACAAACATACTAACTAATTGAGGGCATTCCGCTGTGTTCCTGAATACCCTATTGTCAACGTCACAATTTTGGCTCGACTCCACTGTTGTGAAGTACTTTACCCCTATCCACCCTACCTTCTTAAGTTGTAATATTATCATTATTTCGTAGTTACACTTGCTTTCTTTCAACTTGGGAAACTCACCCTCCTCCTCCCACTTCCACATACAGACGCACAAAAGAAAGAAAAAACTTTCGATCATTTGTAATTTAAATTGCCTACAAAAGTTGAATTGAAATGTCTTTGTTGTAATTATCTTCATTGCAATCTCATCCTTTTGAAAACAACTCATTCCATTCAAACTTGAAATTCAAGCAGATTCATTTTGGTAAAGTTCTTTAGTGTGTATTGGCATGAAGAGAGAATTTATGGCTATTTGATATATTTGCACTGATATAATCAGGTTTGATCTTGTTTTTAGTAACAATATATGTTAAGGCTTAGCCATTTTATGAGTTGCAATGATTATCAAGATTCTTGTAATTCAAATTTCCTGAATTTCTAACTCCTCTTCAAAGAACAAGACCAATTTGCAGTTGAAGCAACTTGCTTTGTTGTGATTGTTTCCCTTTGTAATTGATGTGTGATGATGTTTCACAAAAAAACAAGGGCCTTTCTTTAATTATGGGTATAAGAACTTCATAGAACTTCATCCGTCTTCATTTTTCCCTATTGGTTTGTTGGTGGAAATTTGCGCAAACCTTCGTTCACACACACATATTTTAGGAAGATTGAATAGTCAGATGAAAAGGATGTGATCTGCTTGAGTGACATAATTTAGAATCACTTGACTTACATTAGGATTGTTTTTGAGCTTATGTTAGTAATTGGGTGAGCGGCTATATGGCCCTAGACGAGGCTTTTATATTAATTAAAATTTGTATTTCAATCATAACTGAGGGTAGATGATTGATCAGATCTCAAGTTTCTTAGACTTTGTGGATCCTGATCATCAGATGTATACTGGCGATCCGATTGCGGGTCAAACTGAATTTTTATTGAAGAGTAATTTTGTAAATTTACATTGCATCTTGTGTAAATCTTAATTAGGGCACTATATAATATTCTTTTTTGAGATATAGAACTATGAGCGAAAACTGTAACCGAGAGCCAGCCGACTCTCCTTCAATTTCTTGCCTTTAAGCATAGTGGATCGGGGTTGAATCCGTGGATTTAATCATGTAAATCTCTGTGTTGTGTTGATTTTCTTCTTTCAATTTTTTTCTTTGTTCGATATTGTTGTTTGTTTAATTGAATGCCATTGATGATTGACGGTGTTGATAAATCCATCTGAATAGCCGATGGCAAGGTTGGTTTAAATTAATTTCTATTCTTTAGCTTTTAAAATTCAATTGTCAAAGAAATAACTTGAGTATTTGCTAAAAGTCAAGCCACCTTTTGATTTTGATTGAGAAAACATCTTCAAAGAAACTTAATTTAAGAATCCTACAGCTAAAACAAAACCACCACCGGTTTTAAGGATTTGGTGCTCATCTATCAAAGACTTAATAGCACTAACAAGGTTGTTTTAGATTGGATTTCTATTTTTTTTAGTTTCTAAAATTTTATCACTATTTTTTTTCTTTAGCTTGCAGGCCATGAGTACATGTCCGGTGAAGTTTATAAATGTTACAAAACATTGAGGTGTGCTCAGTAATTGAGACGTTGGGTTCTTCTATTAAAGAAAGAAAAACACTTCAGAAACTAAAAAAAATGGAAACCTAATTTAAAGCAACCTTTACATCGACTATTAAGTTGTGACTTTCTCAACACACGGTTTAGAGCTCAAAGAGATTTCATGCGTTTTAAGGCGGAAATTCATTGGATTAGTATTTAAGTGGTTTTAAAAGTTGGATTGGTGTCAAATTAAGTATGAGTGCAATTTATTGTTGGTATATGGTTGTGAAGAAATTGGATCCATTAAGGTTTAATGTGAGCCTTGTAAACCAAAGGTTGTATGAAAGTCTCGCATAAAAATTATTATTTAGAGAGAATTGAGACAAAAATGTTTCACACTCCTTACACTGCATGTGTGTGACAGTATCGAGGTGGCCTAGTGGAACTCACATGGGTAGGGGCCAAGAGATGGGATGGGGTTTATTTGAAAGGTATTTTCTAGATGATGCTTCTCATGAATAGTTGATCCATTGGATTTCAAAAGTCATGATTTTTAAGATTCTCAAAATCAAGGGTAAAAAATGGAGCAGTTTTGAATGGATTTAAATCTGGGTAGGGTAGGGTGTGAGAAAGGTATGGGGTTTAAGTGAGGCCTTGTTACCCATAAGAATATATATATATATATATATATATATATACACACTCCCATGAAGTGCTCTCATGAGAGCTCCATGTAAAGTGTACCTATAATCTTGTGGTTGGGTGGGTTTGAAAGATTTATATATTTAATATTTATAAATAATCAATTTAATTAAACATCTTTATCCATGATTTTGAAGGATCCTAAGATCAACGATAAATAGGGTTTCTATTTTATCATGTTCAATTTCATGCCTAAGTCATTTAGTCAAGCTAATTTTGTAGTGAGCTCCTATGTGGTGCCCTCCAGTGATCAATCCAAACTATTCACACTCATCTATTCAGTAAATTGGTATATATTCCAAATTCGTACTCATCCAGATTTTTTACATTGTTGAATTTATAAGGCAAAAAATTGCATTTCTCTAGGGCCTATGAAGCTATTAAATTTTGAAGTCCTATATTTCTTGTCATCTTGATGGGATGGAATTTTCTTTTTCTTACTTCTAATTCACATATAATTGCTAATTAGTTAAGATTGAGTTTGAGAAAACGTGAAATTTAGATGGATTTTGCCCAAAGGATTTGTCTCAAATGGTTCAAAATTTATGACCTAAATCAAAATCAAATCATACTCTCTATAACTTATAGACATAATGATATGAGCCATAAAAACGACAGAAAACCATGACTTTGTTTTGGTGTTTTACGTATACCTAAACTATAGTATATGTATATATGCATATTTGTAAAGCAAATGAGTCTCATACAAAACCTAAATATAACTATTCTTTTATAATTGGATTAGGATGATATTGTTTAAGTCTCATATACACAATTGAAGATCTTCTCAAGGGATCCAACACATTGAATAAAATCGGATCATTCACTTAATAAATTAATAGTAAATTTTCATTTGATGGACACCTAAAAATATCATGCAAGAACAGTGTTGAAGAAATTTGATCTTCCTATTTATTCTCTCTTTTATAATTATATTAGAAGGATAGTATCTTTTTGCGTTATCCATTGGCCATAAAGTAACATTATGATTGTAAAATTACATCTAAAAGAATATAATCAAGGCACATTAAAGTCCCAATGGGCTTTGATTAATTTATGCCCATGTTTTTTTTTGAATGATGGGTTAGTATTTTATTCAAAGAAAGCTCAAAGCTCAAATATACATAAAGCCCACAGCCTAGACCAAACAGAGAGTAGCCACAATTAGTGGCTAAAAAAGAATAAGGCCGAACGTGTATATATATATATATATATATATATATATATATATATATATATAAACAACTTACAATCAGACAAAGCAAGCAAAAAACAAAATAGTCAAGCTCAAACTAAATGTTAGGCATGGCTTGAAGGAAGATACCAAAGTTGCCACAGGAGTGGTGGTCAGAAAACTTCTCAATGTCAAAACTCCCAGAACAAGCAATCTTTGGGCGATCAGGATAGAAAAAACTCTGAAATAGAAACATGATTTTAAAAACTCTTAGTGTTAACATTGATAGTTCCTTTTGTGAAATAATCCAAAACCATTGGCCTTTTGAAATATTGAAGGAGGCAATGAGAAAAAAAAAAGTGAAATTTACTGAAAGACGAATTATTGCTAGTTTTATGCCATGAAATAATAGAAAAGAAAGGTTAAAGATATGGTTTAATTAGTTCTCATATTTTTGGACATGCATAACTTTCTATCATTTTACTCTCACGTAAATTTTAACTCTTAATCATCGTGATTGAGGTTTTATCTTAATAATCAAAGTTACTATTACAATCATTATTCCATTTATCCAGAGTTGCTTTTAAACTTTACATTTGCACTCTACCATGTAAAAACCATATTATTTGCCACAATACAATATATTATATGTTACCATCCTATTGTATCAAGTATTTGAAGGCCTTCGACTGTAGTCTATCAAATTCATTTGCTTGGGTTGTTGATGATTTTCTAGATATGTGTTTTTACTATCTTATCTGTTAGGGTTTTTACTCCAAAAGACTAGTCTGATAGTGGTATCAGAGCCAGGTTTTCAAGCCACAACATATGGACTCAGGGATCTCCTAGCCGAACAGGATGGTCGGCAATGTTTTATCCACCTGAGAGCCTCGTTTGAGGGGGGGATTGTTGGAGTGCGAACGAGAGTCCCACATCGGTTTTGAGGGAAAAATTTAAAGACTTATAAGGAACTGGGTCACTGCACCTATAAGACTAGTCTTTTAGGCTGGAAGCCCAATCCCAACATTATCGTCATCTAGACATCACATTGATTTTAATACTGACTTGATTATTTAATAGTGATTTTAATTAAACTATATTGTGAGAAATGCCATAAAGCCATTGCCAATGAGAAGCCATCATCTCGGTGTAAAGCTTGTTAGTTGTTTCTTAGTGTGGATCCAATGTCTTCAGATGTCCATTTAATCTCTTCCAAGTAAATACGGTGCACACTGTCACAGGTCGAGATAAGCCATGAAGGCCAATGATTGGTGTCAAAATTGTACACAAGGCACGGCCAAAGTCGAAGAATAGAGGTTTTGGATGCTAGGAGTTTCTAGAATGCTCGAGAATGTCTCGAAACACGCAAGAAGAGTCCTGAACAACGGAAGGTTCCGGATGGTTGAAGAAGACTCTATAAGGTGATAGAATGATGTGGAGTTCTCTAGTATAGTGTAGAAGTGTCTAGAGTTGTGTAGGTTCTTATAAAACTCTATGGAATCTTGAGTGTATGGAGTGTTGTAGAAATTTGTAGAATTGTGTGGGAAAATGTGGAAAGGTGTGTAACTTAGAGATGCTTAGAATATTCTAGAGTGTCTAGGAGTATGTGAAGATACTTTGGAGAGAACCATTGGATTGTTGCCACTTGGCACAATCCTAGCCACATTTGGTCCATAGCCTCAAGTATAAATAAGAGTGAGGACTTCATTTGCTCCCAAGCTAGCGAAGAGTACTAGGCTAGTGGGTTAGTGCTTGCAAAGTGTCCAAGACTTGCATACTCTGTGTTCAATTCAAGTAAGTGCACTCTTGGCATTCCCATCTCTTTCTCAACCTTGTGTGTTGTTTGTGTTGATCACATTGGTCCAAAGAGTGACCATATTGGTGGTAAGGTTGACTCGCTTGACAACGGACAGTTCGAATGAGTGGCGCACGGACTAAATCAAGGAAGGATTCGCTTCCCTGGCTCTCTTTAAGACCTTGCATTCATAAAGTGGGTTGCAGCTGCTTTGTTGAAAGAAGAAAAAAAAATCAGCAATCACATAAAAATACATGAGATTTATGTGGTTCAATAATTAGCCTAGTTTATAGAGATGGAAGCGATTTCAACGTCTTTGAGAATAGGGTTGCAATGCCCTTTTCCTCGTGCCTATGAAAATTGTTGGATATGTGGCTTGAATTTAACCTATATACTTGGCAACTGCTAAACGGTGCATACGGTGGTTTCATTAAAATAAGTTACCTTATTCGGCTGGGTTTCCTAGTTGTATTAGGAAACTTCTATTTCAGCCAGGAGGTCTCCAAGTCCAACTGGGACTGATATCCAGACTGCACGACTGCAATATACATCTCTATAAATACATGCATCATGTATGTGTCTAGATGTGTGCTTGTTGTGAGAAGGGATACACAACACTGAAGGTGAGGTTTTTTACGGCAAAAAGGTGTGAGTACAGAGACTCAACCTTAGAGGGCTGTAACAAATACGGCAGCGTGAAATCCCTATCAGCTTGGGCAAACATAGAGGTTTCTCTGTTCTTCCTAATCCAATATGTCACGCCCCGACCCGAAAGGTGGGCCCGAAACGCGACTGAATTTTTTTTTTTTTTTGGAAACTAGACTAAACCAACACAAGCATTCTAACTGGGCCAAATCAACAGTTACGCCCAAAGGTCACACATGATCCCAACATGTGGATTCAAACATATACCATAAGTCTACCCAACAAATAGACATAAAAATCACACATAACATGATTACATAATTCCAAGCATTGAATTAACATTAAAAACAACATCATCAGAGTAACTACAGAAGCGTCGTAGTTTTCAATACGTCACATTGATACAAACTAAGTACCACACCCGGTACCCGGTACTTTACAAAAGAAAATGGTTCCAAGAACCAGAAAGCAAAAATAAGGGTATTCCCCTCAGTGGGAATCCCAAAACAACGCCGCAACTTATCCACTCTAAGCTTGAAATAGAGGGTTCTCCTCCTCGGATTCACCTCCTGAAAGGTGAGTGGGGTGAGCTAACTAGTCCAGTGAAGGAAATATAACAGTACAGTTTTAAGTAAACAAGAAGTTAGTATATAATCAACAGTTGCAAAATAATATCTCATGCTTGATAATAAATTCACAATATCAAGTAAAGTCTCATCATCATTTCCATCATTCCATCATTTTTCCATTACTGCTGTTATCCAACGTAATGCCTACCGACTACACCGAGACCATTGTATTAAGTCCCGACACGGTCAAAATACATCCTTTCAAGTACATCTCTGGCTCTCCCATAGCCGATACTGACACCCTCAAGTTAGCAACTGTCGACACCCATGGTCCAGTAGACGTAAACCATTTCTCATATGGCCGATATTGGTTCAATAGTCAAGGGCACGTAGAAGTAGTATTACACGTTTCATATGATCAACATCATAGCATTTACCAGCATCATAAGCACTCTTACCATAGTGCGTCAAGTCTAGGCACATGAGTGGGTTCATCAAATCTGAAACTACTCATTGCTCAAGATCCATCTCAAATAACAAAACCTGTTTACATTTTAACTGCAAAGTTAAGTTCCCTCACCGTGGTTTCGCGGTCTCTGTTCAAACAAACAAACAAACAAGTGCACAATCAATTATAAGTCACATACATAGCATCAAATACACACAAGTAGTATTTCAAAATTATACTTCTTTTCCCAAAAACATCAAAGGTACATGGAATTGAGTCTCTTACTTGGTTTCTATCTCTTTTTAAGTACAATACTCCACAAGATATAATAAATAAAAAGGGTGCTCAGGCCAAAACTCATATTGTCTTCTGGGCATTGACCAGATTGACTTATTGAGTTAGGTCTATATACTCGGGTCACTTCTCGGTTGTCTTCTGGATAGGACCAGATCTGACATTTTGAGTAAGGCCTCGAGGTCACTCAGTGCCCGACAAATATAGCGTCGGCCTGAAAGTGAGATTATTCAGTGCCTGACCAATAGAGTCGGCCTGGAAGTGAATACAATAGTAGATATAATATAGCAATAAGAGAAGAGGGTTGGTACATTTTTAGATTAATAAAGGGGTACTAACTATCACATGCAACAATAACAATTAAGATTTGACACTTAAAAACTGGGTCCTTCGGAACATGCCTCGGAACCAGGTATTGTGGCTTCGAATCATCCGAACCACACCTAAACTAGTCACTGACCTCGGATCTTGGATCTGACTTCGGATCGTCCGAAGGTCCTTCCGAACCGATAAAAATCCGAACATAGGTCCTGGTGGGTCTGGTTTCTCAGAACATCCCGAGTGAGGCTTGGATCGTCCGAGTGGGGTTCGTTCCTTCCGAACTCTGCTAGGAACATCCGGGCGAGTCAAGCTAGCCTCGAGCGCTTCTGGGTTTCGGGTGAAGCTCGGAACATCTGAGGGGTCCTCTCTGACCGTCCGAAGGCTCGGACCATCCAAAGATCGACTCTCAGACCGTCCGAGATTCGTCTTCCTCACTGTCTGCACCTGCAGACAGTGACGGCAGACACACTATGATCAACATCATAGCATTTACCAACATCATAAGTATTTTTACCATAGTGCGTCAAGTCTAGGCACATGAGTGGGTTCATCAAATCTGAAACTACTCATTACTCAAGATCCATTTCAAATAACAAAACCTGTTTGCATTTTAATTGCAAAATTAAGTTCCCTCACCGTAACTATGTGGTTTCGCAGTTTCTGTTCAAACAAACAAACAAACAAGTGCACAATCAATTATAAGTCACATACATAGCATCAAATACACACAAGTAGTATTTGGAAATTATACTTATTTTCCCAAAAACATCCAAAGTACATGGAATTGAGTCTCTTACTTGGTTTCTATCTCTTTTTAAGTACAATACTCCACAAGATATAATAAATAAAAAGGGAGCTCAGGCCAAAACTCATATTGTCTTCTGGGCATTGACCAGATTGACTTATTGAGTTAGGTCTATATACTCGGGTCACTTCTCGGTTGTCTTCTGGATAGGACCAGATTTGACATTTTGAGTAAGGCCTCGAGGTCACTCAGTGCCCGACAAATATAGCGTCGGCCTGAAAGTGAGATTACTCAGTGCCTGACCAATAGAGTCGGCCTGGAAGTGAATACAATAGTAGATATAATATAGTAATAAGAGAAGATGGTTAGTACATTTTTAGATTAACAAAGGGGGTACTAACTATCACATGCAACAATAACAATCAAGATTTGACACTTAAAAACTGGGTCCCTCGGAATATGCTTCGGAATCAGATATTGTGGATTCGGATCATCCGTACCACACTTAAACTAGTCACTGATCTCGGATCTTGGGTCTGACTTCGGATCATCGGAAGGTCCTTCCGAACCGATAAAAATCCGAAAACAGGTCCCGGTGGGTCTGGTTCCTCGGAACATCCCGAGTGAGGCTCGGATCGTCCGAATGGGGTTCGTTCCTTCCGAACTCTGCTAGGAACATCCGGGCGAGTCAAGCTAGCCTCGGGCGCTTCTGGGCTTTGGGTGAAGCTCAGAACGTCCGAGGGGTCCTTTCTGACAATCCGAAGGTTCGGACCATCCGAAGATCGACTCTCAGACCGTCCGAGAGTCGTCTTCCTCACTGTCTGCACCTGCAGACAGAGACGGCAGACGCACTATGAAATACGAATCCAGAAACAGTGGGTTTCTCGGATTCGATTTCCATATCTAGCCGGTCTGATGAACTCCTCTGGGAGTCCTCTTTCCAAAGGGAAAGGTTTGGAGCTTTAAAGCTCAGCAGGCCAATAGATTTTAACACTGAAAGCTCACTGGTACACCAAAAACTGGGTTTTTCCTTAAACTTTGAAATGGTTTTTCTTGCTCAAATCATGGTCAAATTCGGTTTTTTTTTTTATTCTAAACCGACTGTAATTGAAAGAGAACACAGTGGTTACCTTCACTGGAGTTCCTGGGCTAAAAATCCGATTTTTGAAAGAACTTCCTCTTAGCTTACGGGTGATTGAAAACTGGGAAGAAACAGAGGCTAAGGATCGGCTGGTTTTTGGTTTTCAAACAGCTGAGACTGAGAGGGAAAAAAGAGAAGGTTTGAAGGGAGTTAATCCAGCAGACTGAGGTCCGTTTTATAGGAAAACTGACCGGAAGAAGAGGGCCATTGGCCATTGCATGCTTGTGCATGTAGCTGGAGTTGACGTCCCGAACAGTGGTTACACTGTTTGGTAGTCTGGGTTGCAAATAAGTCCCTCAAACTTTCTGGTTTTGCAAAAATGCCCCTATTTTGATAAAAAATCGATTTTTAACTAAAAGCATGATTTTAAAAAGTCACAAATTTAATCCAACTTTACAGATAAGTTGGGTTTTAAAAACTCTAATCACCATAAAAATTTGGGGATTTAGAACTTACTAAAAACCATTGATTTAAATAAAAATCACAATTTAACACTATTTACTTAATTAAACAAATGTTAAATAAAATAACTTAGAAACCTCATTTTGGATTTTGAAATAATAACTAGACTATACCTAAAATGGTCTAACATACCACTGTTGTTTCAAAATTTATTTCATTTTCAAAACCATTTAAAATAATTATTACTCCCTTTTCGGAGTTTTGACGGACAGTTTTAAATACTATTTTCTGAAAATAAAATTATTTTAAAATCAGAAATACAAATCCTTTATTAAGGAGAACATTATCATCCAATAATATTCACATGAAAACATAATTTATATAATAATAACAATAAGCGGTAAATTATCATTTTGCCCCTCCAGCTGGATGAGCTGGATCACTGAGATTTCGACTTGCAGATTGGGCCACACCTGGGCTTTTCTCAAAGCCTTAACCGTCATCTTCGAGATTAACCGGTCTAAGCAAGATTGTTAAGCTAAACTACGCCTGATCTTGGTTAGAGTATTACACAATAAGGAAGAACAAAGGGGCTTTGCTGTATACCTATA
This sequence comes from Chimonanthus salicifolius, assembly GCA_013350335.1. Classification (NCBI taxonomy): domain Eukaryota; kingdom Viridiplantae; phylum Streptophyta; class Magnoliopsida; order Laurales; family Calycanthaceae; genus Chimonanthus; species Chimonanthus salicifolius. Next base: position 54,656,710 of record CM023536.1, read on the forward strand.
CACAGCGTTGGTGATAGAAGACACAACAACCAACGAACAGAGAGAGAGAGCTTCAAAGGAGTGGTCTTTTTCTGTATACATCTGGTGCACATAGGGACCATCTTCTTTAAAGAAAAGGGTGTCTACAGATCTGTACCCTACCTGATCTGTAGAGGAGATTGGTGACAGATAGACTGTTTGTAATCGACAGTTGAAGGACTGATCTGCTCGAGGATGGTGCAGTAGTAGCGACAGTTTTTCATAAGAAGGTCAGGTCCTTCTAAGAGAGACAATACAGAGAAGGAAGGAATTCTTTATTGGTTTAAGTTTGGGTTTCAAGCTAATTAATTCTCTCTTGTATTTGTGATTCTATATTTCTCTCTAAATAAAATCATTATACACTCCGTGGACGTAGGCCGGGTGGGGCCGAACCACGTAAACCTCTTGTGTTCGCTTGTGCTTATTTTACGTTCGATTTCTTGTTTATTCCGCTGTCAACTCTAACAAAAATAAATGAATTCTCATAACATTAGAAATTTCTTAAAGACATAACATATAAATGATGACACGTACAAAGTTACAATAATACCCTTGTGCTCTAAAATTATTTCAAAACAGGGACTTTGCTCCCAAACCCTCTAAAAAAGGTGCTTGCTCTGGGGCTAACAACCCCTAAGAATCCATATTTGGGGTCCTTTATAAGTATCTAAATCTCCCCCATTCACAACCAATGTGGGACTCATTCACTGTCTCAACAATCCCCCCTCGAACGAGGCTCTCTAGAGGGTAGAATGTAGTCGATCGTCCCGTCCGGCTAGGGGATCCCCCAAGTCCACATGCGTTGGTTTGGGGATATGACTCTAATGCCACTTGTTAGGACTAGGTATCCAGCCCAAAAGACTAGCCCATTAGGTGGAGTGATCCAAGTCCTTTATAAATTCCTAAATCTCTCTTTACACTTTTAATATGAGACTGGTTCGCCGCCCCAATACACAATACATCTGCACCTTATCTTACTTAATTTATAAATCCCTAAATCTCCATGAACACTTCCAATATGAGACTCGTTCGCAGCTCCAAACACACAATGCATCTACATCTTATCTTACTTAATCACAAGCTCATAATCAATCCCTTATATGGCTTCGTTTTTTTCTCTGACTACTACTATATATTTACCCTTCGTTGTAGATAAAGCTATCGTTGGTTGAAGTTGGACTTCCAAATTACCAGTCTTCTTCCCACTGTGAATATATAACTTATATCGACCTTCTCTTGTCTAAATCAAAATCCAAGTTTGCATCAACATAACTCATGACCTACATGTAGCCTTGCCTATTCAAACATAATTCCAACAGCCAATGCTCCTTTATTGGATTTCCCACGAACTTGCTAACTAAATTGATTTCATGTAAAATACCAGCTTTGTTACACATCCTGGCATACACAAGACATTCTACTTCTATACTTGAGACATGTTGGCTTCTTCTACTTCTATACTAGGATATAGCTTTGTGGAAAGCTTGAAGCATTGTGCATGTGAGTACTTATTGGTTTGGCATTTATCATGATAAATCTTTCAAACAGCTTCTCTAATTACTTTGAGATACCCATAATTTGTTTTCTATGTTACATGAATTTCTATGTCAAGAATCTTTTTCTTAGTACCTAGATTCTTCGTGTTGATCTCTTTGCTCAATTTAGACCTTTAACGTACTTATTCATACTCTTTACAATAATCAACTACATACAAAGATGTATGAGCCATTATCAAGAACACTAAAATATTTGCAATTATCATACTCACTTTGCATGTAATTGTTTTTTATCATGAAGGAAAAGTATTTATACCATTGACAAGAAGACTACTTCAACTCACCATGAAAAAATAGTTGTATTTTCCTTTCTTCTTGAAACCTTTTGGGTTTTTTCATGTAATTCTCTTTGTCCAACTCACCATGAAAAAATGTTGTATTACACCAGTCAAGGTTTGAAATTCTCACCCAGAATATAGGGCATGAACACAATATGCATGCCATGAAGATTGTCAATAACACGTGGGTCATTGGTGAAGAAGTCCTCATCTTGAGTTCTTTTCCCTTTCTAATACTTCTATGTGCTACAAGCTTGGGTTACAATTGAAATGAAGATAACTAAAACTAGAAAATATTGGGAAAAAGTCCCCCTTATTAGTTGTCCTAATATCATAATAAATATTAATATAGACAAACTGAAAATAAATCTTTTATTAAAGTATCATGAACTCGTCATTTTCTTGTGTGTGTGTATACCTATGTATTTAAATGTGTGTAAGAGATGAGAAAATTTTATGTATGTATTTATGTGTGTAGAGAGAGAATCAAAGTTTTCCAAACCATGGTCACATGTGCAGGTCTATGGATTGTTTGGGTGGTTCCAATGAGTTAGTTTATAATCTCATTATTCTTATTTTGAACTCAATATTTGATATAAAATGACACAAAACATGCTACAAAATTATTGTTATTTGATGGCGGATTCGTCTAGCCTCTTCTAATGATCCCAAGATTGCACAATTTCAATAATATTTGAACAAGTTATGATGGATCTTTGGACTTAAGAAATTGGTAGAGGCAGTGTTGTTGTTTATAACAAGGGGCACTATGCTTGTCTTTTTATCTACAGTATCATTACTTAAGTGGTGAAAAGGTACACTCATGTTCTAAAATACACGAACATCTCTATCCATTCACATAGGCCCACTATCACATAATCAAAAAAGCTAAAGTTTGTTTTTATATACGTGGTAGCTTATTATTTTGGCCTTTCGTGAATTCTAATGGCGGAGATCCATACATCTTTTAATATTCCAATCATGAAGGGTGTACTTGGTGGTTAGAATCCGAGCGGTTACTGTGATCGGAGATGCAACTTCCAAAACACAGAATGCTTGAATCAGGTTGCCAATGGAAGGAGGAGAAATCCACAAGGGCGACCCTCAGAGAGAAAATTCGCCAAGGTGGCGCTGGTACAAGTCCCACATCGCCTAGACAACCTTCTTGACCTTGAGATATAGGTGACTGCTCTTCTTCAACTAGCATCCAGGCCTTTTGGAGTATGTATATGGGCGCACATTCCGAAACAAAGCCGTGAGGGCCTGTCAGGCCCAAAGCGAACAATATTGGTGCTGGTTGAGGACTAGTAGATACACATCTAATGCCAAAAGATGGTTAAATGGATGGGTAAGATTAGATCTAGAGTTGTGAAAATAGAGTTATGAATGTATGATATAGTTATAGATCTTTAACACAGTTGATATGTGTTCCTTATAACTGACTCTATAGATTAACGAGTCTTATGGACTTCCAAGTTAACAGTCAACTCATTAAAAGAATAAGGAAAAGAAAGAAACTAGTCAAATCCAAATGCAAATAATAACTCCAGATTGATTGGATAAGTGACTTTGATAATAATGATGATGATAAATCAAAAAGATCTATGATGTGTTAACAAAAGAAGTTTTTTCCACTTATTCTTGGTGGTAAAGCCTAGGGTTCCAAAATCTTAAGGCTAACGTATGAGGTCCCTGCTTTGTTTGATTTGGCTGCATAGACTTCAAATATGGCTTTGAGTGTATTTCTTGAAAGAGAAAATTGGATTCTAGGCATCTTGTTATATTGTTCTTGAAGATTTAATGTTAATATTATAATTTGATTTATTTATATTAGTGTTTTAAGAATTCTTTGGAAGAGATTATTTTTTTAATAAAATCTTCTAAATCAGATTAAAAGAAAGAAAAATTGTCCAAGAATCGCAAGAGAAAATTCTCTAGAACACCAAAACAATTATATTGACTCGTTTTTTCCTCTTTTGGTGTGTCTTGATTATTGAAGAGAATATACATTGGATGATTGGAAAGAGTCTGAAGCTACCAACAATTTTAAATCACAAAATTGCTCTTCATTCTAGAGTTTTGCAATCTCCAACTACTACAAAAATTCAATATGAAAAATAAAGCTCGACTTCTCTTCATGACAAGATGAATAACATATAGAGAATTTGGTTTGTCCTTTTCAATTGAAGAGAAACCCTGTGATTATATTTATAGAAAAAGGAAGGATGATTATTAAAAAAGTGGCATGTAAACAAGTTTGGATCTGCATGTAGTTTTCTTCTGATTTTCTATTTGCAAGTAGTGTATCGGGCTATAGTTGGCCACATTGGATCTGGTTTGACCATGAGGAACTGGCCTTTCCTCTTTGTGGTTTGGTCCACCTTTATTTCGAGCTTATTTTTATAAGAGGCATGCTATTGGCAATCAGGGTCCTGCTGGGTTTGGTGGCCCCTATGATTCTTTGGCTCCTACTCTTCTTGCTTTCAGTAGTTTATAGGTCCTTGTTTGCTGTGAATGTCAAGATTTATTCTATGTGTTTGAATCAAACTGAATGGAGATTATGGAGGGCAACTATGCCATTATTTGGGCTCCAAAAATGTTCTTCTCCATAGAGGTTGGCTGATGCTTTAGAGAAACCCATAACATGAACACAGTATCCATGTTTTACATTGTTTCTCTGATTTTTCGTTTCTGGTATATTTTTCTTGCAACGGACAATTTCTAGCTGTGTTGGTTTGAGAAGCACATAGCATACTCATTAGACGGATTCTTAGAGATGCTGATGTTGAAGTGGAATCTCTCTTTCATTTCTGTTTTCTTGGAGGGGTTCTCCATTATTGTGTGTATTTCTTTCTTGTAGTACTATATTTCTCTATTTTCCCCTTTTTGATAACTATCATAATTTAAAAGTAAAGATTTTTTTTTTTTGCAAAAATACATTGAAAACTGCGATTTTGGGTGACATTGCCTCTAAGAATTTTATTTTGGCCAGAGTGCCTTACATGTCTAGTCAGACTTTTTTGAGACGAAAATGCTCTTCATGCGCGTGCAGGTTTGTAAGTATCGCATTTAGTTGCATGTACTAGCAATTGGATACGTGTGCTAATGCAGGTTTTTTTCTACACTTCCAGTGTGGGACTTGTTCACCATGCCTAACAATCCCCCCTCGAACAAGGCTCTCCGACGACCTATTTCGTGAGGCCATCCCGTCCGCCTAAGCGATTCTCCGAGTCCATATGAGGTAGCCTGAGACCTGACTCTGATACCACTTCTTAGAATTGTTGGGTTTGGCTCAAATGGTCCTTACTGGGCCAGGTTGATTATTTGTAAGGCCCAGCATACTAGGTTGTGTTTTGTAAGGCCCAGTATATATAAGGGCTTATTTCTCTCTAGGGTTTTAAGTTGGGGGAGTTTTCTTTGTGTGTGAGAGAGAAAAGGAGAGATTACAGTGAGAGGACATTAGGTTAGAGGGTTGGGAATCCTTGTAACAAGTTGTCCAGAATTTTTTCATACTGAAATCGAGCACAACACTCCGTGGACGTAGCTTTCAATGGTGAACCATGTAAAAATCTCAGTGTTCCTGTGTGTTTGATCTGGGTGGTTTGTACGATTTATTTTTCTAACAATTCACATAAAAATAACTATCTTTACCACTAGAGTACAATGATTTCAATGTCTTATTTATACTATAAACTAATATATTTAAAAGAAAGAAATCCTGTCTCTAGTACATGCAACTAAATGCGGTATTTATGAACTTGCACGTGCATGAAGGGTATTTTTGTCTAAAAAAAGTCTGATTAGACATACAAGCAATATGACCAAAATAAAAATTTGGGTGCACTTTCATCCAAAATCGCAGTTTTCGAAATAATTTTGCCAAAAAATCCCTTAAAAATAAATGCCTGAGAATTTTCTCCACATTTATAAGTGGCAATGGATGCACCCACTCCTTTAGTAAGTGTATGTTATGATATGTTAAGATAAAAATCAAGTTAGGATCGGAGTGAAGATTATAGCAATCTCTTATTAAGAGATAAGATCTGTTTGGAGTTCCAATTTATTTGTCCATGTCTATGTATTTAAGTGGCTTCTTAATAAATTGTACAGAACAGTAGTAAAATAATCTCTCTTAACAGTATAAATACTCAAAATCTAAGTTGAAGATCCAATCAATCTTTTCAAAATCTAGTTTGGTTTTTGAAAAGATTTTGCTGCATGCACCTGATGTTACTTGCTGGGTCATTGACAAAACCATCTTTGTCTTGTTCCTATGTTGTACTATTAGAAATTTACATTTTCTTGATGATGATCATAAGGAAAGCCAAATTCCTTTTTCAATTATGCTTAAACTGGTTCATTGATAAAGACAGTGGATACACTTAGTTTTGTGGAACTTACAATGCTGTAAAGTTTATAGTTTCTTCCACGTATCAAGTTATGGAGAAAATTAAATCCTCTTGTTATTTGCATTTTGATTGTAGATGAAAGTTCTTTGAATACATCCTCTTTCTTCTCTACATGGTAACGTTTAGTACAATCAGCTCGACAAACTGTGTGCTGTTATCTCTACTCATAAGAGCATTATTTGAAGATCACAAGGCTTGCTTTCATGTGGTCAAGTTGATTTGCTTCATTTACAATTGATCCATCTCTTGATCTGACATCTAAAAGAAAACTTTTAATCTGAAAATGCCCATTGGTATTTCTGTGTTTGTGCTTGGGTTTCCATTGATTCTTCTGACCAAGGAATTCTGGTGCAGGATAAGTAAAAATTTTCATGTGTGTTGCAACATATTGCAGTTCTAGCATAAGGGTAGAATTAACCTGAATAACACTGGATACATATTGTTTCTTATTGTGTTTTCGATTTTATAGCATACCAAAGACGATAGAACGTTACCGAGGCCAATCGAAAGAAGTAAGCATCAACAACAAAACAGTGGAACAAAGCATGCAGGTCAGGTGTTCTTTTCTTTGGATCACAGTAGATCAACTAAGATTTGACCTGATGTTGTTGTTAATACTTAATGTTAGGACTTCTTGTCCATCCCTAAATACTAGCTTATTAGTGGAGTGATCCAAGTCCTTTATAAATCTCTAGATCTCTCTACACTTTGTTTCCAGCCAGCCCTAACAATCCCTCGCTCGAACGAGGCTAGCCAACTCATCCACTTAGGGGATCTCCTGAGTCCACATGAGGTTGCCTAAAACCTGACTCTGATATGATTTTGATAGAAAGGGTGAACTTATAAATATGAATTGTCATCACTCCTTCCCTCCCCTCTACCCTTTGATTTCTCATGCATTATAAGAATTAGGTTCATTGAATGAACCATCTAATGAATGGGGACCAGGATGAATGAAAATAACTAGAAAATGGGTTTGAAGTTTGACTTGAGCAAGTCAATACCATTATTCAGTGACACCAGAGTCCTTGGAAGGAAATGTTCAAAATTTTCTACAAATTTCTTTCTAAATAGGAAGCTGCTTCCTTAAAAATTTCTTAACATGGTTTATTAGTATGACTGAGGAAAGATTGCTGGTTTGTAATACAGCATTTGAAATATGAAGCTGCACACTTTGCGAAGAAGATTGAGCTTCTTGAACTCTCTAAAAGGTGCATGGGTTTTTCTGTTTTTTTTTTTTTTTCCCATCATTTCTACCTTCAATAGTACATGATCTTAAGATCAAAGTGTTTTGTTATTACTATTTTTTGTCAGGAAACTTTTGGGTGAAAATCTGGATTCATGTTCTGTTGAGGAACTGCAACACATAGAAAACCAGTTGGAAAGAAGTATTAGCAACATTAGAAGAAGAAAGGTACAATATTTGTGATGAATTTCCCAACATACCTTCAACCCATGCGCATAAAAAAGGCTTATTTTACTGACATTCAACACTCTTCAATGTTGCCCTTCTTTCAGACTCAATTATGTAAGGATCTGATCGAACAACTAAAAGAGAAGGTAAATGCTAGTGAAGAAAGTTCAGAATTTATTGAATCCAGATGGAATTGATTTGCGAGAGAGATTCGAATGATGTAATTTTGAAAAAAAAAAATTGATAAATTAGAAAGTGAAAGGTTAAAATGAGATTTTTTTCAAAATTACATCATATGGTGTCCTTTTAAGAAAAAGTACCGTTGTCCAAATCAATTCCTTAATTTTCTTTTTCTTCACTTTCCATTTTCAGGAAATGATTGGATGGATGAGAACCATCAATGTAGAAGGAACCCCTTTTTTCTAGGTTCTTTTTGGGAGTGAGGCCCAACATATCAATGGTTTTGAATACCAAACCATGAATCTCACTTTTGATTCAGGCTTTTAATCAGAGGAAACAGTAATTATGGGTACATTGATGCTTCTGGGCGTATAGAACAGTAACTGGCAGTCAAGGTCTGACCAAATGGGGGCCATTATTTGGTGTATTGAGGTAGTTTGAATTTTTGATGCCCCACTATTTGTCCAGGGTAGCTTTAAAAATGTGGAATGAAGGGATCCTATCCATCCAACATAACATACTCTGCTATTTTCATTTTTCCTTTTAATGATTTGTTGTAATTTTTTTAATTATTCACCACTAAGCATTGTTAATTGCCATTTTCATTAAATTCAGGAAAGAATTCTTTCAGAAGAAAATGCAATATTATGCAAGAAGGTATCTCTCTCCTCTCTTACTTTTGAAAACGCTTTTCAAACAAGGGGTATTCATAATATCCAGATAACCCCTAGCCAAGGGTAACTCTGAATAACTCTTGTAAAATTTACCCCTCATCCATACACAGCCGGTCTGTGTTGAGGGGTTTAAGGATTTTTGTTTTTACGGACATTTCCATTCCAGGCAGAAGAGCTATCAATCATTCAGAAGGAAACTGCCTCCCACAGTCATGGTGACAAAGAAATTGCCCCCTGCCATCATCACAACAGCACTGAAGAGTCTGATGTGGAGACTGGATTGTATATAGGAAGGCCAGAAAGAGGAAGAACTCGCCATGCATTGCAAGATTGATCTGTGCGGTGACCATACTGCAAGGATCGCAAATACAACTCTTAGAAGGGAAACTGATTCCTTTGTTTATTTATTTCAAATCATGTGTGTACAACACTCTTAAGCTTTGATTTTAATGATTCTTAGTGAAATAATTTACAGAGAAGAAAAATGTATGAGTTTGGAAGATTTTATGCAGAGAAACAGCTACCTTGTAATGGCATTAGCAATTTATTCCCACCATTGTGACTATCAGCAACTTACAAATATAATCTACACTCATATGTAAGGGTTATACTGATTTTGGATTTGATTTCTACTACTTTTGTAAGTGTTAGAAAATTATGACATGATAATATTTTTGAGGTAGAATTTACTTTAAAAAACTAACTATTGAGATAAAGAGTACCCCAAGTCTCCGTCATGCGGCTACACATGGATCTTCATACATGCCTTCACGTGCAGTTGCATTGTGTGGGTGTACGCAAAATCTACTCTGATACTATTTTAGAAAATCATGACATGATAACATTCTTGAAGTAGAATTCACTTTAAAAAATTAGTAATTGAAAGCAGGGAGGTTCAAATGTACATTATATATAGTCACTGATTTTATAAATTAACCGATAGTGAATTTTTTGTCACTTCATAAGATACTATCAACTAGGGGTCTAAAATTCAGTATCGGCCGATATATCGGTTGATATTATTCTCTTTTTTTTTTTTCAAGAAAAATGTTGATGTCGGCTGATACGATACGTATCGACTGATATTTGCACCTCTACTATCATCTAGTTGAGAAAACTTAGAACAATTCTACTACTCTTATAGTTGATGAACATTTCTCCTCCCACTATAAAAGAGAGCAGTGTTGAATAGAGTTATAATTTCTCAATCGAAAAGTGACCCATTGATTTCATCAACTGGTGGCCCTCATCTTAGAAAGAGAGTCAAAGAAAATGTAGCCCATGCTGAGCGCCCATAAGTGATGGAGCACTGGAGGGATGCAATCAACACAGTCAACGTTGGAGGGGACAGAAAGGCCCTTCCTTCACTCATTCCATAAGCACGCTACCTTTTGATTAAAGTGAATCCCTCACCCATGCCCCTAATCATTTCCATTTCTCCCTCTCTAATTACCTTTCTTTCTAAAAGAAAATATACAAACATTTTACTCAAGATAAGCCTGCATTCATGAAGATGACTTTGATTACTGGTTATCATCTTGCTTTTTCAATCATTTTTTTATTTAACTATTTGAAATTCAATTGAGTAGAGTAATTAACAAATTATTCTCCTTTATCTTAAAAAGTGGATAAAATTCTGACTCAGTTGACTTGAAATTTGATTGAGTCAACCTGACTTCAATAGAATTCTTTGAACTTTTAAGCTTGTCCCTCTTACCTATGTTAATGATCCTAGTGCTTAGCCCAATGGCAGAAAACCTCGACTGAACATCCAGCCAATGACAAATATAGGGTTTTGATCCTTGGACCTGAGCTTTGGACTTTGACAAAACTACGTTTGAAGAGAGATGATTCTGTCCCAATTTTCTCCTTGAATAGTCTGACTGAATTTTATCCGTCACTCAATCTGCTTTAATGTTTGACAATCTCATGTTTCATTTCCACATTACGCTCCCAAACATTATCCAGAGTTCATTCAAAATCTGAATTCACAAAGATATCCAAAAGCTAAGCCAATGAGAAACTTTATCCAATGGCATTCATTTTGAGTTGTATGATCATTCTTCACATCTATTTAAGTCGGCTTTTCGAATTTTCTATTTGACTTAATCATAGATCATACAGGTAATCACTTCACTATCTGTCATATCTTTCTTTATCATTTTTTGTCATGTTTTTAGTCTGCAACTTGTATTATCTCAATTCTATGTATTGAGATTATCTTTGCTTTTCTACTTATATGTCCAAACCGCCTAGATTCCCAATTAGTCTTCTATTGGTACTATTTTTAAATTATCCATAGCACGTTATTTTTAATTTTATCTATTGACATTAATCCACTAATCTAGCGTAACATGTGCATCTTTGTCACTCTATCTTTATCTATTTGTCTTTTTTTTCATTGCCAACCACTGTACTCCATTGAATATTGTGAGTTGTCTCTTCTCACTAACTTATTTACATCTTGTCCACTCTAATCACATCCTATTAATCATATCTAAGTGGAATCCTTCTAAATATTTTAATATAGAACCCAAACTGTTAAGTTATCTCTCGTACTAATTGGATCGCTCTCTCTATATTTTGTGTTACTAAAGTTGCATTCCATGTTCTACGTTTAGTTGTATTAATTTGTTGGCTATTTGTCTCAAAACATCTCCTCTGAAATTTCAACTTACCATTGAGTTATTTCATCCCTCTAACTTAAATTATATCATCTGAAAAGAAAATTACACCAATGTACCTCATGTTGGATTCTTAGGGGTAAGTTAATTGTGATTTGTGTAAATAGATATGGATTTAATGCATATTAATGGTGGGCACCACACTGACTGAGCACTCCATTGCTTATCCGTGAAATATTCTAACATCTATTATTACATCATCATACATGTTGTAAGTCATGTCTACATATATATTATTTATATTTTTTTCTAAAATTCTCCAAATCAATTACCTGACGAATTGTCAAATTACATGGAGTCTAACAATTCAGCAGCTTTTCTTTATTATTCTCAATACAAAAAGTAAAATTGACTTGATTCCACTTAATGAATTAGATTGGTGTGTCCCAGAAATAGAGTTTGCCCTAACTATAGGTGGAGTAGGCTGCCGCCTAAGGCCCCTACTAGTGCAACCAATGATTTTACTAATAATCTTAGATTTTCTGAAATTTCAAGGCCAACAATGTGTCTAGGGCCTTTGAGATTTCAGGACATCTTAGGGCCGACATGCCTTTGAAAATTACAAACATGGGCAAGGAAGGAAGCACAATGTATTTGCTTGTTAAAAACTGATTGTTGCTAAAAAGCGAAGTAAAAGATTGAGAAAGCATAAAAAGAAAATAAGGAAGTGACTCTAATGTCTCAACTGAAGACACCATCATAAGCGCAACAACACGAGGGGACACTCACTTTAATCAAATTTCTACCTTCTAAATTAATCCAATCCCCACACCCAACCAAACTTTTGGTCTCCCCTCCACTCTTAGTCATCACTTCCAAAGTCTTCCACGGGAGAATTTGGTGGAAGACGCACAATGCATGCTGTGCTTGACGTCCCCAATTCCCTGCCACCGAACGCGGGTCCCGACCTGAGTAGGATTGGCAATTTTGGTCGCGACCAGCCATGCGCCATCATAGTCGGGCCCCACTGAGTCAATTAAAGTATATATCGACAACTTTCAAGTCTCAACCCTATTATATTATATTATCGCTACAGTCAACCTTCATGCACCAAGTTCATAGTCAAACTAGCTCTATCAATTCATATTAATTTTAAGGGTTGCCAACTTGCTTCAAAAATTCAAATTTCAATATTGTGTGTTACTAACGAATTGGAGAATGACTCAATCTGACCCAATTTGGGCCGAATTCAATTTGCATTTTAGCCTAACTTAATTCAAATTAAATATTAACTCATGTAGCGATAGATATCATTTGGTGAGAATATATTTATTTGTGTTTAGATAACTACTTCGTTATTTACTTTAAATAAAAAAGGAATTTGATTGAAAAAATTATACTTTGAAGAACATATAAAAAATTAATTGAAAAGTCTCTCGAAGTTCGATTTGATGACAACAAAGATTTCGTGATACATAGGACTTAGGCATAATGTAATATTGAGTGTATATTAGATTACATTAAAAAGACATTAGGTGGCCATTTATACACCCTACTTTCTTTTAAGAGAAACTCTATTTCAAAATTTTGTGTGAAAATAATTATTTTATTCCTTAATTTTTTTAAAAAGATAGGTCCTGTACACAAAATTGAGAGGGTAAAATGATAATTTCACATAAAATTTTGAAATGAAGTGTCTCTTAAAAGAAAAGTTGGGTGTCTAAATAACTACTCAAAATATTTATATACTAACCTCCTGTTAGTGGTAGAATTGATTTTAGAATTTACCTTCCAGTCTTGTATAATTTTCTGTATTTGTTTCTCTTAATCATCGACACAACACAACAAGTTTATAAATTTCATTTTCTTTTCTTAACAGTCATGATCTCATCCTTATACTTTGGCCAACAATTTCAAGGGTTGTGAGAGTCCGACAACATGTAAAGTGGGCCCCACAGTGGCTGATTCCTCGACCCACAAACTAACTTCTTTTTGTGGAATTGTTGCAGAAAGAGAAGAAAGAGGGAGGGAGGGAGAGAGAGAGAAAGGTGCAAGAAAGGAAAAGAGAAAAGGAGAAGATCAGCCCATACAGTTTTTGAAGAGACTTAAACTCAGCTTTTGATGTTCCAAACCTCTTACTGTAATGGGTTTCTTCTCCTTCTCTAACCTTCTTATATTCCACACCAATTCCCTTCTCTTCTTTCTCTTCCTCTCCTCTTTCTCTTTCTCCTTCTCCTTCTCTTCCTCCTCCCAACAAGACGACCCCCGTCTTCTCGATCGCCTCGTGAGGGACCACGCATTCCAGTGCTACGCCAAGCGACCAAAAACGGGAGTAATCTACCCAGTCCCTCTCCCCTCCAATCTCTCTGGTATCCAGGCCCACACGGCTCGATTCCGCAGCGGCAGCCTCCGTCGCTATGGAGTACGAATTCAAGAAATCCACCTCTCTCCGGGCACCACCGTGCGGCCTTCCGTCGAAAGGCTCGTACTGGTCTTCGAGACCTGGACAAATCCCTGGTCCTCCATCTTCACTCTCTCCGGCTTCCAGCTCCTCTCCCCCGTCGTCGCCATCCTCGCCTACGATGCCAACTCCTCCACCCCCCAAGAGCTCCAAATCTACACCGAGAAAAGACCCATTTCCATAGATTTCTCAAACGTTTCGAAGATCCCATCATCTGGGGTGCGCCCTCTCTGTGCTTACATGGATGCGCCGGGAAATGTGAGTGTATACGACCCGAGTCTGGCTTCTTGGAACGTCTGCGACGGGTACAGACAGGGGCACTACGCGCTGGTGATGGAGAAGTTGGTGGTGCCGAAGAGAAAGAAGAAGGGGAAGGAGGAGATGGAAGAAGATGGGAATGAGAGGAGATGGAAGTTCGTAGTGGGGAGTTCAGTTGTTGGGGGTTTACTGGTTGCGGTTCTTCTTGGACTCTTGTGTGTGGCACTGGTGCAGATGAAGAAGCAGGGCAAGATTGCAGAGATGGAGAGGAGAGCATACGAGGAGGAGGCCCTACAGGTGGCCATGGTGGGCCATGTACGTGCACCATCTGCTGGTGGGACCCGGACCTTGCCTGCCATTGAAAATGACTATGCACCTTGACGAGAGAGACAGAGAGCGAGAGTTTCTTTTTTTGTATCATCGATGGCTGAAAGAACATACACCGATTCTTTGGTATGTCGTCTTTTTTTCTTTACATTTTTTCGCTGCCGATGCGAAGATAGAACTTCAGCAAATTTCCTCAATTTGCCCAAAAAGAATTATTCTGTCTTCTGACGTAATTTTGTTTTCTTTTTAATGCAACTTGTTGGAAGACTGAAAATTTAAATTTGATTTCAAAATTTGAGTTGAGAAATTTGATTGAATTTTTAAATAAATTTTGTCGTGTGAATTTAAATTGGCCTTTTGAATTTTAATTAGTCAAGGCCGATCCTTATAGCATATACATAATAATCCCAACGGTAAATGAAAGGCCGATGAGCAAGAGTGAGTTGGCTCACCAATTAAAAATCGTGTGGGCCGTGTGTGAGGTGGACTATATGATGCTAGCATGACGAGTCATTACAGAGAAAAAAAAAATAGGAAACATTATAGCTAACGTGCGCCTGGTATTATTGGATGTCACGTGAAGCATTTGAAAAGTTAAGTAATTATGATAATTTAGTATAAATACTTTATATAAAATATCACTCTAATGTTAATTAAGTCACATTTTTAAGTCATAAAATTTAGAATTAGAAAACTCAAGCAATCGAATTTTAGGGATTTAAATTTTTTTCTTCTACTAATTTAGTTGATTTTTAATAAGCCAACATATTAAAATAGGGAATTAATAAGAACACCAATGTTTGTGATAATAAGAAATATCAACGTATCATTTAATTTTTTTTTTTTTCAATTTTCAGTCCAACTGATAGGCCATATTCGTAGGTGATCATCACTCTTTAATATAAGAGTGAAAATCAAAAAAATAAAAAATAAAAAGAAAAAGGAAAAGAGTGGGCACTTATTTGTGTAGATGTAAAATCTATTAGTTATCAACTTAAAGGAATTTCTATATTCTTTTATTTACCTCAAGAAAAGAAAAAGAAAGATGATGCAAGAAAAGTTGAAGGAGGGATATCTCGGCCAAGAAATTTTTTTCTCCTATTTTTTTTAATTAAAACCACCGATATCTAATTGAAATCATTTTTTAAAGAAGACAATATAAAAATAAAAAATCAATAAAATAAAAAAAAGAATAAATTTATAAAAATATTGTAATTAATTATTTTCATCATTTGATACTAATCTACACAAATAAAGATATAACTTATGATCATTTTACAATTCTACTGAAAATTACAAACTGCCAAACATGTCTTGGACAATGATAAATAGAGCAGACCAACATGAGAGGAACAGGCTAGGCTTGTTGGATATTTTAGGGTATGTGGGTATATTTACTTTTTGAACTCTTTGGCTGCGTTTGGATGGGGGGTAATTTTTATAGGGGTTACCCCTAAGTAGGGGTCACCCTTGAGTAGGGGTGACCTTTGAATTGGGATTACCCTTATCTTGTTTGATAATTGTTGTGGTAAAGTAAACCTTACCCTAAGGGTAAAAAATCTTTTTCTGTAACTACAAACAAGGGTAACCTGATATATTAATATTTTTTTTTATAAAATATAATTATAAATAATATTTATTAAGTAAATTCTAATAATATAACTTATAATAATATTATCTAATTTCTATAAATTATTTTTCATAATTATAATTTAAAATGAACACTTGCATTCTAATATTAAAAATATAAATAAAGATTTTTTTGATATTACTATTTTAAATCCCAATAAATAAATAAAAAATATCAACATATCTCTTCATAAAAATTATAATTACTATTTTTTATATTATATGAATTTAATAAAAATATTAATTCTCATAAAATTATTAATATGTCAGTTTACCCCTACGTACAATTACCCCTGCTCAAGGGTAACCCCTGTAAAAATTTACCCCTCACCCAAATGCATCATGTTGAAAATGTTGCAGAAATTTTATTTTTATATTATATAGATTTAATAAAATTATTAATTCCCATAAAATTATTAATATGTCAGTTTACCCCTACGTACAATTACCCCTGCTCAAGGGTAACCCCTGTAAAAATTTACCCCTCACCCAAATGCATCACGTTGAAAATGTTGCAGAAATTTTATTTTTATATTATATAGATTTAATAAAATTATTAATTCTCATAAAATTATTAATATGTCAGTTTACCCCTACGTACAATTACCCCTGCTCAAGGGTAACCCCTATAAAAATTTACCCCTCACCCAAATGCATCACATTGAAAATGTTACAGAAATTTAATTTTTATATTATATAGATTTAATAAAATTATTAATTCTCATAAAATTGTTAATATGTCAGTTTACCCCTACGTACAATTACCCCTGCTCAAGGGTAACCCCTGTAAAAATTTACCCCTCACCCAAATGCATCACGTTGAAAATGTTGCAGAAATTTAATTTTTATATTATATAGATTTAATAAAATTATTAATTCTCATAAAATTATTAATATGTCAGTTTACCCCTACGTACAATTACCCCTGCTCAAGGATAACCCCTGTAAAAATTTACCCCTCACCCAAATGCATCACATTGAAAATGTTGCAGAAATTTAATTTTTATATTATATAGATTTAATAAAATGATTAATTCTCATAAAATTGTTAATATGTCAGTTTACCCCTACGTACAATTACCCCTGCTCAAGGGTAACCCCTGTAAAAATTTACCCCTCATCCAAATGCATCACGTTAAAAATGTTGCAGAAATTTTATTTTTATATTATATATATTTTATAAAATTATTAATTCTCATAAAATTGTTAATATGTCAGTTTACCCCTACGTACAATTACCCCTGCTCAAGGGTAACCCCTGTAAAAATTTATCCCTCACCTAAATGCATTACGTTGAAAATGTTGACACATTTTTAAAATAATCTTCTAATAGAATAAATTGTTAATTACCCTGAAAAATATTATCATAAATCTCAAAATTTTCAGAATTTTGAGACCCTATCGAAATTTCGACAGAATCACCCCTTAAAAATAGAACATGTTGACAAATATGTTTAGGAAAATTATATAATATATAATTGAAAAATAAATGAAGGCACGGGATAAATAGGGGAAAAGTTTCCTTAAAAAATAAAAATTAAATAAAAAACCACTATTATTATTTTAAATTTCAAAAAATGAATACAAAATTCATTATATCTCTTCATAAAAAAATATAATTTGTTGTTTGGTGGTATGAGATTTATCAAATGGAAATAATGGAGTGCTTTTAAAAAAAATAAAAGCCAAGTACTTACCAAAATAAATAAATAAATAAAATATATAAAAAAAAAATTCATAAGTAAAAGAGGAGGGGGGGGAGGAGGGGTATTCAAAAATGAATACCCCTTGCCTCGTGGGGGTATTGGAAATGGAGGGTGGAGGGGTAAAAATTTGAATTTTTACCCCTCCCCCCTGGTTACCAAACGGGGGTAAGTAGGGGTAACTGGGGGTTACCCCCCCTTACCCCCCATCCAAACGCAGCCTTTAATTCTTACCAGGGGTTGAAATCTCGGCCGATACACACAGTATCGGCCGAGATATCTCGGGATTTTCACGACCGAGATATCTATGCGTATCGGCCAGAGATAAAAAAATCGGCTGATTTTTATTTTTTATTTAAAAAAAAAAACAAATATCTGTGTGGGCCCGGCCGATATCTAGGCCAATATTTATATTTTTTAATTTTTTTTAAAAACAACCTTTTTATTTTTTAAATGATTTTAAAAAAAAAAAAGCCAACGAGATTTTTTTAAAAAAAGTGAGGAGAGAAAAATCTCAATCGAGATCTCAGCCAAGATTAAATATCTACCAAAAATTCGGCTGATCCGAATTTTCAACCCCTAATTCTTACATAATTTTGCCCTTACATAGGCCTGTGGTCGAACCAGTTTGGACTCCAACCCATACACCTTATGGTTAGATTCCATTCCAGGTTCAATAACATGGATACGACCAGATTCATGGTTGTTCCCATTGATCTGTTCAGAGTTCAGAGCATGTAAAATCAATCATACAGGTGCTGTTCTTGCAGGTTTTTACAAGTTCAGGTTCACTTTGCAGAGATCGAATTGGGGTTTAATGTCAAAATTTTGGACCTTAGAATGTTTGGGCAAATTGCCATTAAAATTTCTTGGTCAAAAGATTCTATTTCTTTCAAAACAATGCTTTGCAAAACTTTTTTTTTAATGACGGAGAAGGGAACCTCGAGCACAACACTATTAAACCCCATTTCGAGTGACATTCCACACCTCCACAGGATAGCCACCGGATTACGCCATGGGAATTCAAACTCGCACTATCCCACTTCCTGATACGGAATGTTACCAGGCTGAGCTATGCCGTGTGAGATTGCCTTTGCATAACTTGAACATGAGAACTTCACCTTCCAAGGCCTTCAAAGAATCCATAGAAAAGGGTGGTCAATGAATGAACTAGGCCTAGGCATAACAAGATAAGTATCTTTCAGCCCATTTCTTTGTGGGCCTAGATTTAACGACTAAAATCTTCATTCAAACATTTATGTGAAATTCTCTTTTCAGCCAGAACCCCAATTATGAGTTGTTCTGATAATGAGTATAGAAACTTCAGGTAGAACCCCAAGGCATCAATTAAAACCAGGATCAGCCTATCCTTCGAGAACATGTAAACAAAGTGTGACCCAAGTTTGGTTCAAGCCCATGAGCCACAATTTTAAAACTCAGCTGACACAACCTATCTTGGTTTGTCTAAAGACCGGACCGAGATAAACGAAGACTTCAATGAGGGTTCGACTTGATTTTGGTCGAGTTGAAATTATATGAGTGTTTTTTGGGCCTTCAACCACTAAAATGTTACATTTCAATTCCACAAAGCATTCTTGTCTCAGGAATGGACGTCAGTATCTGATAGTGGTTGGATAATCTCTGGAGTCTGGACCATCTAGCTTGGTCCAATTTTAAGTATGGGATTGATTTTAATAGGTTATGGATCAATCTGGGTTTATAATTTAGGCCCAATCTTTTAATGACTACCTTTCCTGACCTAATACATCTTTTTTGTCTTATACTTCTAGAAAAGACACTAACCTAAACTATCCTGATATCCTCTAGCTCAAAAACTGAATTCAAGTTTATAATTTGTGCTAGGGCTATAAGTTATCTATGGCTCATGTATAGGAATGTTTGAAGTTTAGCCCTGTAATTTTCCTTGGTCCAGTAATTTATTTATGGGTTATGGGTTGCAAGAATTCTCTACTTTTAGTAAGTGGGTTGTTTCTATCCCCAACACAAGTTAAATCCATCATCGGTCAAAATTTAAGATTTTAATCCACTTGAATAATAAATTATCTCTATAGTCGAGTGTTATCAAAATTGGACTGAACCACGGTCAAACCAGTGGTTTGACCGGAACCATCGTGACTGCGGTTCAATTCCACGAAAAAATTGTTTTTTAAGTTGGACCACAAAAAGCTGTGGTGAACCACGATTTTATGCGATTTTTGCAATTGTACTGCAAGTCATGAACCATGGTTATCTCCTTAATTGTACTTTTCATACTGCACCAAATTACTACTTATCTCACTGAGTCAACTTGACTTGGTTACATTCTCAACCACTGGGTGAGGTCAAGTTAGTTGGGATTGAATTTGTAATTATCTAGGCCGAGATATTGGTTCACTTGTCAAGTTAGGGCTACAACTCAGGAGAGGTAGGACGTCTGTTTTAGGAAAAATCGAGTCCTGGCTCGAGTGTAGGATTGGGCCCGAGTTGACTGGAATTGTTACAACCTAAGCTTGGAACGAGTTTTATTCGTAAGGCCGGCCTAAGTCCGATTTCCAATCCAAAATGCAGATTTGAGCTTATTTAAGACTCAGTTTTATAAAATAATTAATTGTTATCTATTAAAAGTTGAGATCGGATGAGTTAACATTAATAGTTTTAAATGATGATTTTGAAGATATGAATAATGTATGAGTTATTATTGTATTTATTGTGATAATCTTATTAGATATTTCACAATTATCTATAAAGCATGGGATGTTTAAAGAAAAATAATAATAACAGATATATTTTAGTGTTTTATTAATAGAACTTTCCAATGAATAATGATATTTATAACTTGACTTTGTTATGGTCAAATCTCTTGCACCTAATCATTTCTCAATACAAAAATCCAAAAATTTCACATTTACAATTGTTTGACGTTTAGATATTCGACATTTAAAATTTAAAATCAAGAAATTTAGACTTAGAAATCTAAATTCAAAATTCTAATTTTAAATTTAGCATATGACATTAACTGTTAATTAGAATACTTAATAATTCTTAATTCAAAATGTTAAATGTAAAATTTTGAATATTGGCAAAGGGTGTAAAATTTTGAATATTAATAAACATTGAGAAATAATGTTGAATGCTATAAAAATTAATTTCCATGTAGTAAATGTGCAATTCTGAATTTTGAAGGCTCAATATTTAAGTTTTAAAATGCTAAACATGAATGTATGTCACGTACTAAAGTTGAACCTGAAAACTTTTCAATACAAAATAGAAGTACATGCTAAATATCTGAATGTGAATGCCAGGTATTGATGTAATAAATGTAAAATGTTAAATAAAGAATTCAAAACGTGAAATATACGACGTGTCAGCTCTTGATTATATACCTAAAAAGAATTTAAAATGGATTTCTATACTTAGTATTTTCTTAGGTGAGGCTAGACTTTACAACCCCCTACTTGGCAAAAAAATTGCAAAAGACAAATGTTTGTATTTGCAGGTCATGCTTGTGAGTCTTGCCGTCTTTCTTAGCTTTTAGCATCAAAATTGTCGCCATGATTACTGGGTGTAAACGGATCCAGATCATGAGTCCGATAGCGAGCCAGATTCTGGAGTATGTAAGGAATCGCGGGCTGGATCCTGATAGTCCGATAAGAACTCGGGTGAGCTGCAGACCGTCCGCGAATCCGTCTAATTTAAATGAATTTAGGGTTTTGTAACTCATTCCTCCCATTCTCACTGCATTCCTCTTTAGTTCGCATCTCTCTCGCGATTTCTCTCATACCACAATCTTGATCTCCCTCACGCAAATCGCCTAAATCTCTCTGTATTTCATCTCTCTCACCCGGATCTCTGCATTTGGGTTTTTTGGTATCTCTCTCTTCCAGTCCCTTTCTCTGGGTCTAAGTGTTCATTATTGCAAATTGTAATGATTGTGAATTCCAGGCATGTAATCATAAGATAGATAATTGATCTATGAAAAATAATTTATCATAAATCAGTTAGAAATGTCATTTCAAAATATATAATATGATGTTGATGTGGATATGGTTGCATTTATTAATCAGGTATTAAGAAGAGTGGGCCATATTTTATACTCTCTTCGTCTCATTTTAGTTGTCAAATTTGAAATATTTGTATTTTTTAAGGAACTCTCTATATAAGGCTAGCACTAATGTGATCTCATCTATTTTCAACACATTTTATACTACTCAAATACAAATGAGACAACTATTTTGAGATAATTTCAAAATTCATATTAGACAACTAATTTAGGACAGAGGAAGTATTTACTTAATTCAAAGGGGTGAGAGTGATGGTTGGAAATCTGACTTAGGAAGCAAGAGTTTAACTCTCATTCTATCCCAAAGGGCCGGTCTCTACATAGTTATTTGGTATATGAGTAGGGAGACTTACATATGTCTTAGAGAAAATAGTCAGATGCTAAGGCTTGAACACTTTAGGTAAAAAAAAATATTTATATTTACTTGCCAACTCAAGATTAGAAGCCTTCTATGATTATGAAGTGGGAGACAAGGCCCTTGCCGCATGGGATGCACATGATGTGTTTGTGAATTGTGACTGTGACAACCTATATTTATGATTCAAACCCAATGGGCCAAGAGGTGGATGGCCCCACACCTGCATCCCTTTGTCAAATCAAAAACTCTAATGTGACTCAGTTTTTTTTTTTTAATATATCAGTTTATTCTAAAATACAAATTTTGAATGAATTTTTTTATGTAGATAGATAGTTAACAAAAGAGCTCCATTTCAATTGTTCACTCTACTTAATTTAATATGATGACTGAGACAAACTTTTCATAAATCTTCACATCAACAATAATTTCTTTGATTTTATAAGGCCAATGAGTCCATCTCATTGCCTAATATAATTTACTCCAACTTGAACCATAAAAGTCTCTTGGCTCAATCATGTTAGCATAGCATTTCCCTTGTTAAATTACATTCACCATGTCCATCACTTTCTGAGCCTTCACAAGTTATAACCTCACCTCTCCCAGCTTGAATCCATGGCAATTTCAATTGGACATGCTAAAATAATTTTTAATATTAATGAATTAACTTCTTATTTATTGTTTTAAAACAAAGAAATTATGATGCAACAGAAAAATATACCGATTTGTAGATAAGATAGAAGCAGAATAGATATGAGAATACATAATAAGTAAGAGCAATTTATTATTTTTGAAGTCTCTACATGGAGTTGGCAATTACTTTCCTTCATAACTAATGCTACTTGCAGAGTAAGTGCAAGCATCAGATTTTTGGATGGCATTACAATTTACAATCCCCTATGAATGTGCCCAAATAAATAGATGTACATACATATTTCCATCTCCATCTCCCCTTTTATTATCCATAAATGGCACATTCAGAGCGTGTCATTCATTATTCATGTCAAGTACTCAAGTGACTTCAAGCATGTAACACATGACTAGTGCTGTTAATGGGCTGAGGCGACTCAGTCCCAAGAAAATCATATTTTAGAACAGTGACCATGAGTGACAAACCTCCATTCCAAGGGAGACCTTACTAACCATGTTTAATTTTTTTTTTATAAGAAAAAAATCTATCATTCTAGTTTTTACGACTTTTTGTTATGAAAAAGATGATATTCCACATGGGTGTAACTCAACTAGTAATCTCCCGTCTCAAGAAGCATGAGGTGTTAGGTTCGAGTTTCCATGGCTTCACTTAGTTTGCTCTAAGAGCAGTGGATATCACCCGTGGGAGTTTTACGCTGAGCTTTTCGTAGTTTCCACAAGTAAATTTAAAAAAAATTATTCATGGACGTAGATATCTCTTACATTTCTCCTTAGAACACTCTTTATAAACTCAATCTCCGTAGAAATCACTAATATTTGATAATATTATATTTCTTTAAGGTTGGTCATATGGACACCATACTTTCCTGTTAACAGACCCGCTTTTCATTTTTAGGTGTAAAATTACCATTTGCCCTTCCGTTTTAGATTGTCCGAACGAACATCCAGTTCATTTTTGATTCGTTCGGACAATCTTCTCTTTGCGAGTTATGGAGAGGGATTTTCAAATGAGATCATTTCTCAACCAATTTATAAAAACAAGCTATCAAAATTCATATATTCTTAATTTTATAGACTCCAATACTAATTTTAAGTGAAATTGGTATAATTTTAAACTTTAAAAATTATACCAAAAGAATTAAGAAAAACGATATAATACGTAGAAATTGGTTGGAGGTTCGTCGGAACAATTAAAAATAAAAGGGCAAAACAAAAATCTCACGTTTAGAAATATCTTCAGACTGAAAAGATTAGTGTGGCCAGGCTTCTTTAATTGACAATAATATCATTTACTTTAGTATGACAAGACATGAGTCTCTGACGATAAAATCACATGGTGCCCGTCTTAAAAAAAGTCAACAACTTAATTTTAGAATTAGCGGGTTGTCTAGACTCTAGACTCTACATTCATTGTAGACTAAGTAGTGAATATTGGTTAATAACAAAATATTAACGTCTGTCCTGTGGTAAAGTAATATTTATCAAGAGTAATGTAAAGTTCAAATGGAGGAAGCATGCGAGTAAAATATAAATAAAACGTTTGTGGCATAAAATCTAATGATTCTAATTAATTGTTCATTGAAATGAAGCCACAACAATCGTACCCATTACATCTACACCATTTAAATTCTCGTCCGTCTGCTTCCAACATTAATAAATGTAATCCCATACCCATATTACTTATTTATTTTCTTCTGGCCCTTTTCCTCTCTAATTAAAATATAATAATGGTAACAATTAAAACGACAACAGCAACTATTTATGAGAGTTTTATGCTATGACAATGAGAGGGACTGGACTGAAGAAGGGATTTTTTTTTTTTTTTTTTTTAGAATTAGATAAACTAACGCCATGCAGAAGCGACGGCGAGGATTCGATCCATCCAACCCAAGCAGATCCCCCCAGCTTCTTCCTTCACAAAGAATTGTGACGACTGGGTCCGATTCGACCCGTGCCAAGACCTCAACGACTCGGCGACGTGCGGCCCCAGCGGCACCGTTTTAAACCCGGCCATACCCATCCGGGCGCGCCACTTGCCAAAAACCTCGCACCGTTCGACTCGTTCGCTGCCTTCTTTGGCCACGGCATTGGCAGCCTTGCGAGCCAAGCACTCTTCTACTCGGACCCTATCCGACCCGTCCCGAGTCATGGTCGAGTCGAGCGAGTCAATGAGCGCACGGTAGTACGACCATGCCTCGCCGAAGCGAGCGACGAAATGGGTGGTGTTGGTGTTCATTTCTTGCTCCACCAGTGTCACCACGTTGGGGCTAAGTCCTTTTACCACCCGAAGCAACTCGTCTCGCGGATTCGCCGGTGAAACACTCTCGTCCGCCACCTTATACAAGCGAAACGCGAAATTTACTGCTAGTGACTCATCCGAGTCGCACCCGATTGACTCGCGGGTGAGCTGGGATGCTCTGTAGCAGAGCTCCTTGAACCGGAGGCTGACCCCGACCCGCTCCGCCAGCTTGGTGAGCCGCTCCCCCACTGTCTGCATGCTTCCACAGCCGTTGGTGGAATTAGGGTCGGTTAAAGCAGTGATCTTGAGTGTCCACTTGATGGATTGGCGGTTGGCCAGCTCGTGGAGAAGTGCCATGTACTGGGACCCTTGACCCACGTCGAAATCGAGGATATGGATCTTGGCCTGGTCTCGGCTCGCGTCCAAGATGGCAAGATTGGCCACCATCAATCCGAGCTTGAAGCAAGGAGACGCCTCGTACAGCATCTGAGTCGCGATCATGTGCTCTCCGCTGCCGAGCTCCGCCATTGGATACCAGCCGTTGCGAACGGTAGGGTCTAGCCTCGACAGCAGTGCTGCAGCTATGTACCCCACCAGGCGCTGCTCTGAGTTCCCAACTCGAGGGTCCAAGACCCGTTCAAGGCGGCTGAGAATGGCCGCTGCTGCCTCTGTTTTCCCTTCTGAAATAGCCGTGACAGAGTCCATCAAAAGCCGCTTCAAAGAAGAAGACGACGACCACGACAATGACTGCGACAACAACGTTCTGGTGGTGGAAGACAAAGAAGATGACGCTGGAGAGGCAGGAAGGCGTTTTGGGTTGAGAAGATTTTTCACAGTTTCACTCCATTTGCTGCCCGTTAGAGCAGATACGGCTCTGCTGTTTCGTTCATCTTCCTCGTCTTCGTCCAACAGCTGCCTCTCCAGCTCCTGCAACTGGTTCCTTATCTTCTTGTCCGAGTCAAGCTCCGACTGCAAAATCTTAACCAGGTTGGGATACTGAGGGAAGGAATTGCAGGAGTTGGGCAATATTGGGTTCTGGGTTTGCCGCCGAACGAGAGGAAATCCGAGTCTTCCTGAAGAACACGAAGATGAGGATATGTCCGGAAAAGAGGAAAAGGAGAGGTGGTCGAGAGGGGACAGAGGAGAAATGGGAGAGGCATGTTGGTGAATCCTCTGTTTTACGGATCTGAAGGGGAGGGGATTTTGCTGCTGTTGCTGCTCTGACTCGGTGAACGAACGCTTCAAAAGGGAATTTTGATGAAGCGGAACAAGTTGAGGAGAAGAGCCGACGAGAATTCCACCGAGTTGAGGATGGTATTGGATTCCCACCAGATTATTGATGGCCGATCCTCCTTCACCGATTCTTGCATGTCTGTAGAATTCGCTTCCCGTGTACCCTGGAGGCATGGCAGCTTTCTGCAACCTCTTCTTCATACAGCAGTTGCTTCAGAATGTTTCACAGGACTAATGGGAGCACAACTCTCACAAGACAGAGATGATATTTATATTTATTTTAAGGGATGACGCTCATTTATGAGGGGTTTTATGTATTTTGATTATTGAGATATCAAATTTAGTTTGAATTATATAAAGATTTAACAATGAGTTAAACTATAGTGATCTGGAAATTGAATAAATGTTGATTATGTTCGAATTTAGAAGAATTTATTTTCATCAAATAATGTAAATAAACAAAATATATGATTAATTCATGTAGAACTGCCTACACCTGTCCACACAACGCAACTATCAACCGTTGCATTGAGGCACATGTATTGATCTACGGTTTGATCAACTGCATGAACTTAGGCTGTGTTTGGATAGGTGTAAATTTGACAGGGGTTACTTTAGGGGTTATTTTGAATAGGAGTTATTCTTATCTTTTTTGGTAATTGTAATGGTAAGGTAAGATGTTGCCATGAGAATAAAAAATCTTATTTAGTAATTGTAAAAAGGGGTAACTTGATATATTAATAATTTTATGAGAATTAATATTTTTTTATTAAATTCATATAATATAAACAAAATATAATTTTATGAAATATAATTATTGAATAATATTCATCAACTAAAAAATATTTTAATTTTTTTTTGCTTCATAGGTGCAAAAGGAGATAAAGAGGAGTAAAGAGGGGCAAAGTTTCTTGAAAATCCTATGTTCCAAGAAAGGTTTTCAAAAAGGGTTCCATTACTAAACAAGGGTAATGGATGGTAACCCCTCGTTACCCCCAGTTACCCTCATCCAAACGCAGCTTTAAAGTTGATGCTTGACCGATAATAAGCTAATATATGCTAATTTTTTCAGATAAATTAGATAGATTATGAATGATAAAATATAAAAGATAAGAAATTTGTGAATAATAAAATGAATAGAATTAAAGAATTAATTGACGTAATTTTGAGAGTTTTTGTATTAGTTATAACTTACAAGGTGAAAGGACAAAATAAACAAGTTCTCAAGTGTTTTTTTTAAACATGGTATTAGTGCACAATTCTCACCTCCAATTTGAGGGTTTCATATATTTATGAGATTGGTGTCATCTCAAATATAATTATTTAAGGTAGAAATATCCATGTTATCTAGAAATAAATAAATTATTTTTAAATAAAAATAACAACTTCAGACAATCATCACCTAAAATGAACAAAAATGATTGTGGTATTTCAAGTTTAACTCAAACAAGTAGTTCAATTGTTCTAAGCTTATACTAGAGATAGGTGTAAGTGTAACCCACATGAATAGTTTAGTTGGTCGAAGCTTATAGATTAAACTAAAGGTCTTAAGTTCGACTTTACTTGAGCTAATCTAATACACGATATTCGTGGGGTGGTTTCATGTGTTTATAGGATTAATTTCAATTCCAACTTAGAGAAGGAATACCCATATTATCTGAAAATATAGGGAAAAAAAATCAATTGATGTTCACAAAATTGTCACATGGATATGATACCATCAACATGTTTGAATTTAACACTTAAAAAATCCATACCATCATTTATATCATTAACATAAGAACATCTTAGGCCCAATGGAGGAAATTGATGATCAATTTGATGACATTATGAAATTGGCTTTTGAATTTCATGAGAAATTTGATGCTGGAGTCCACTTAAAGGTCCATTAGCAAGGAGCAACGACGACAGTTAAGATAAGAATAGAAGTTAAGTTTCCACATCATCATCATTATCTCATCGAGGCCAGCAAATGAATTCTCTCACTTTAAAGACTTGGGCCCACCTCCATCAAAGGTATTTTTAGTTTTTCTTTTCCTTTATTCTATAATTGATACATAAGACTTGAATTGAACTTAAGAGAGAAGCACATGACACTCATCCAAATTACATAGTTATAATTTTGTAATTCATCTTTAAACAAAGAGGTCATGGGAGACTACAGACATTTCAGTCTAATTGTTTTTCTTTACCGTGAGTTCTCTAGTCTTTTTTGTTTTAGTTTAATTTTACATTTGATTTTTTTTTTTAAACTTTTTGCATTTAATTAATTATAGAATTCAATTGATGTATCTTCATTATAAGAATTTTGCATGGTGTCAAATTTCTCTAAGTGACTTTTATTTTTTTAATGAAATTTAGTGTTTCGTAATTCATTTTAAATTTAATGTTTTCTCTTTCAAAGAGTTATTATTTGTTCAACAAAAATTAAAATTATTAAAAGTTTAAGAAATTATGTTTGAATTATTTAGGTGAATTTGAAATGAGTTCTCTCAATTAAATTAAATCAGTTTTGAATTATTTTTATTTAGTTTGTAAACGTTTAAATCTAAATTATGTTAATTTTTTTTCAAATTTCTCCAATTTTGACCACTTAATATCAAATGAGTATACTTGCGGTCCTTCTTACCGGAGGCCGAAAATGCGCGAGAGTTCGCCCAAATAATTTTGGATTACATTTTTCAGTTACTGTTGAAAATTGTGTTTTATGATCCATTCTAAACCCTAGCTGAAAAACCCTTCTCGAGAGAGCGGCTACCGAAGCAGAAGCAGTGGAAGAAGAAGAAGAAGAAGAAGAAAAAAAAGGGAAGAAGGGAGCTGCGAGAATAGACATGGCTCAATCGAACGGCCGTGATATCTCCATCTTCCCGGTCCAGACACGTCTCCTACCCAACAACCGTAAGCCCTCATCGACACCAGAAGGCAGGTATTGGTCCTCCTTCAAGACCACCAAGGACCCTTCTTCCTTCATCCAACCAATCACAACCATTGATTTCTCCCCTGCCCCACCCCATCTCATGGCACTCTCTGCCTCTGCCTCCATCTCTCTCTATTCCAACTTCTCCCCCCTCTCCACCCTTTCCTCTTCCTTCTCCGACATCGCCTATTCTCCTTCTTTCCGCTCCGATGGACGCCTACTTGCAGCCGGTTCTCATTCTGGTACCATCCACATCTTTGATCCCAAGTCCCGCCTCCCCCTCCGTCTCCTCCGTCGCCATTCCCGCCCTGCCCATGTTGCATGCTTCCCCTGCCTCTCTGACAAGCTCCACCTCTTCTCTGCGGCCGATGACACCCTCCTTAATTACTGGGATGTTGTCTCTGAGACCCCTCTCTTATCCTTCCAGTCCCACAAGGACTATGTCCGCGCTGGCACCCCCTCCCCTGCATCTCCGCAGCTCTTTGCCACCGGCTCATATGACCGCACTGCCTGCCTCTGGGATGTACGTGGTCCTTCTCCTTCCAAACCCATCTTGGAATTTTCCCATGGAAGCCCCGTTGAGGATGTTCTTTTCCTTCCCTCTGGAGGCATGGTCGCTACCGCCGGTGGGAATTGTGTCAAGTTATGGGATGTTGTCGCTGGTGGCAGGCTAGTCTACACTATTGAAAGCCATAACAAGACCGTCACGGCATTGTGCTTGGGCAAGTGGGTTGTTAACGGTGGTGATAGCCAGCCACGACTTCTCAGTGTCGGTCTTGATGGGTATTTGAAGGTTTTTGATTTTGCAGCATTTAAGATTACACACTCAAGGAGGTATCCTGCACCACTCCTCTCAGTTGGGTTCTCCCCTGATTGCTCTGGGCACGCTGTTGGGTCTTCTAATGGGATCCTTTTCATCAGCAAGTTGAAGAAAGAGATGCATTTGGATGAGGCAGGTGGGTTGGAGGTGTTAGGTGGGGAAACAGAAAAACAGATTTTGAAGCCTAAAAATTTCCGGTATTTCAGCCGTGGCCAGAGTGAGAAGCCAAAAGAAGGGGATTTTGTTGTCAAGAAGAATAAGAATGTGAGGTTGTCAGAGCATGATAAGCTGTTGAAGAAATTCCAGCATAGGGAGGCACTTGTATCTGCATTGAATGGGAATAATCCACAAAGTATTGTTGCAGTGATGGAAGAATTGGTGGCCAGGAAGAAGCTGATGAATTGTTTGGCCAATCTGGATGTTGATGAGCTTGGACTGCTTTTGGTCTTTCTCAATAAGTACTCAATGATGCCAAGATATGCAGGTTTCTTAATGGGTTTGGCGAAGAAGATCTTTCAGCTGCGTGCGAAGGATATCAGGGAATCAGATGCCCTGAAGAGCCATGCCATGAATCTGAGGCCTGCAGTTATGGAGGAGATAAAGATACAGCGTTCATTGCAAGAGATACAAGGGATCATTTCTCCGTTACTTAGAATTGCTGGAAGATAAAAGATTTATGACAATTTCTTAGTGGGGAAGCTTGTGCTATTAGGTATTTAAAGATCATATTTATTCAATCTTGATCTCGGTTTTACCTTTCACAAAAGAGTTTTCTAATTTTTATCCTTGTTAGTCACCTTTTTGAGTTGTTACTCATGATCGGCACATCCAAGTTTTGTGGGTTTCAATATAACTTATTCTAGTTGTTCACTATAAAGACCGTTGATTTTCATGTAATTGTGTTTAGTTGGGCTCTGACTGAACAATTGGACAGAAATATTGGAGCAATCATATGCTGTGTGGTTCCTTTTATTTTATCTAGCTTTCTTATGAACAAAACAACAAACTTGGGAAATATTTAGTATCACTTATTCTAAATTTGTAGATTTGTCAAGAAGGAATGTTGCAGTTAGGGAGATAAATGGGTCAGATTCAGATGGGATATTGGCAAGTTCTGCATCCAAATCTTCATATTTTTCAATTTGAATTTGGATCATAATTGTGTTAGTTGCAAGATCAATATCTCTATTTATTTCATGTTGTAGGATTCAGATTTGGATTTGGATATTCCACCACTTCATGTTGTCTGATCCTGATTTGGATTTGGACATCATTCGCTCCACAGTAGTCTAACATGTCCTTTTTTATCCCTCCCCTCATGTTTTTGAAGGTCGCCCTCTCCTACTAGTGTCTTCGTTATGTAACCTCTCCACTTTACGCACTAGGGCTGTACTTGGTCTTCTACTAATATGACAAAACCATCTCAAACGAGTTTATCTCAATTCTCCATCTATTGGAGCTATCTATAAACTTTCCCTACTACGTTTGTTTCTAACTGTATCTTTTAGGGTTAAACCACTCAGCCAATATAGTATATGTATCTTCGCTGTCCTGACTTTGTTTATTTGTCTTTTTTTATTGTCCAACACTCTGCTTCGTAAATCATCGCAAATCTAATAACTATTTTATAAAATCGTTATTTTAGGCGAATTTGGACTATTTTATCGTAAAAGACTCTACTAACTTGTCTACATTTTACCCACCTCACTCCTATCCTATTCGCTATATCTAAGTCGAAACCTTTTTGCAATACTACCATAGAGCCTAAGTAACTTATCACAATGTACAATTAAGTCGTTTTCTATTTTTACTTAGTTACTTCACTATCGTCTAATCCACTAAAGTTACATTCTATATGGACCACTCTATTTCTTGTCAAATTCCTGATCTCGCTCACAATGTTAACCATTCTCTATGGGGGTTTCTTTCTGTTGGTGGTGAGAATTGTAGGAAGGGGAGACAGAAAATAAGCAGTTAGGGTGATTAATGTTACTCCTACCTTGTTTTTTGATGTGACGACTTTGAAGAGGGGTGATAACAGGGATTCTCCTATGCTCTCTCAAGAAATCAATAGTTCTTGCAAGATTCTCGAATTAGAGGAATTCTTATAAAGAAGCTTTAGATGATGGGCTCTGTATTTGTGGGCCTATCGAATAAGAGAAGTTCTTATAAAGAAGCTTTAGATGATGGGCTCTGTAATAGTGGGCATATCAAATAAGAGTAGTTCTTATAAAGAAGCTTTAGATGATGGACTCAGTATTAGTGGGCTTAATTGTCGGTTGGTTAATGGAGATGGCTTCTTGATTTCTTCATATGGGCTTGGTATTGGAGGGGAGCCCAGCTTTGGTGGAGTTGTTGCTTAGAGGGGCGGGGGGCAGTGATGATGGTTGTCTCCCTTTTCTGGCTCATCTAGAGCTAGTTGACCTGGTAGGTTAATTGACTTCTGAAGGTAAGGGGGTTTCAGATTTGGGGTTGGTCAAGGTTGTGAGGAGGGGGATGGAACAAGGAATGATTTGTGGGCTTAATACCTTTAAAGAATAGGGGCATTCCATATTCTGAAAAAAGAAACCATTAAAATGTTCAAATTAGGTGAAATGATGGGCATCCAATTTAAGGACAAGGCCAATAGTTGCTCTGAGATGGGAAGTAGAGGGCCCATGATTTGCCCATCTCTGGGTGAACCTATCTGCTGAAAAAGAATGGAAGAAAAAAAGGCAAAGTAGGGGGTGGATATCTATTAACTGTGTACTGGTTGACACTTCGGCTCAAGAACCAGAGGTCCCAGGTTCGAGTCCCATAGTAACTTGATGCCCATGGCTTGCAGGGGGTTGCGTGCTTCTGGAGTTTTACCCAAAGCCCTCATACTGGGGGAGAGGTGGGGATCTTGAGGTTCTTCATTGTAAAAGAAATCTATTAACCATATAGATATTTTCTTCAGGATTTTCTGGATGTAATAGGTAGTTTCAGTCATAAGGTTTTTGTTGGGTTTGGAATTTTCTGTTCTATTGCTCAAATTTGGGTTTGGATAGGAGTCTATTGTGTATTAGGTGTTTTTTCTTCATTTATCTTTTTCTTTGGACCTATTTTTTTCTATTTCAATAAATTTTTGTTACAATTTTGAGGAAGGAAAGAACGAAACATTAAGCATGATTTTATCATACACTCTACTAAAAATGTTTGGTTGTGGCATTCAGATGAATGGAGTCATGGTTGGCTGTGGCTTTAAGATAGAATGGAGTCATGGACAAACTTGGAAATCTCCCATCTACAGTTTGCATATGACACTGTTATTCTTTGAAGCTGATATGAATCAGTGAAAATTATTTTTGCCATCTTGCACTGGCTGAAATCTCTCTGTGTCTCTCTTCTCCCTCCACTCCTCCCCCTCCCCCTCCCCCAACCCAAAAGGAGCACTGGCTGAAGCTTGCTTGGGATTGAAAATCATCCTTAGCAAATCTGAGCTGTTGGTATTGGTCAACCAAAGAATTATCATGGAAAGATTTGAAAAAAGGTTTTCAGTCTGGAAAATGGCACCTGGTTGATTGGAATTAGGTCTGCGAACTTGTCAAAAGTGGGTCTGGTATTAGCCCAATGTAGACAAGTGACTTTGTTGTCATGTAAATGATACAAAATAGGCCCCTTGTAAATATCCTTATTAAAAAAAAAAACTGACTTACAGTTGACAGTCAGCAGGTTGATCACATTACAGACAATGTATCTCGAAATTTGTAGTCCATTAGAGTTATATCTTCACTTCTTCGGCTAATATCAAATATTATTTCCATGATGATTACAATGAAGATTTTCGCATGATGTTTGGTTGAATGATAAAAACCTCTACTTCACAACAGGTTGTCAATTGCCTTTGCAGAGTGTACGTTTTCTGGGATTGACAATCTTGCATCAAATTGCAAGATTCAGCTCTATTTGTGCATGGTGGCTGGACAACCTGCTATTGGACATTGCCAAATTCAATTTTGAGAGCTGCTTTAGTCCAACAAACAATGGTGCAGGCATTTTATTGGTTTGGTTTGCAATGTAGATTCCTCAGTAATTTCCTCATTTTCTAAAGCTTCAATAAGGGACTGCAAATGCACTTTGAAGTTCTGGCTCTACCAATGTTTTAAAATTCAGCCCGTGGAGCGACCCGGTTTTAAAGAAAGGACAGGTTAAATAAGGTTCAACCGAGTTGACCCTTAGTTAAACCCGGTCAAACCCGTATCATTAATATCATATTAAATTATTAACTAAGGTTTAATTAATGAGTTGAAATAAAATTTTATGTAAAAACTATTTTATCAATATATATTTTAGTGGTTGAGAACAATGTTTCAAAAAAAATTAATCATTCAAAAAATCTTTTAATATAAATATTATTGCTGATCAAATAAAAAAGATAAAATAACAACTTAATATTTTGTCAATATATATTGTAATCATTAAAAAAATCCTTTATTATAATTATTATTGATTTTTATTAATTTTTTTTTATGTTTTATTATTTTTCTTTTTAAAAATTTTAACATCCAACTTTTAAAAAAAATTATGTATAAAATCTTAACTTATTAAAAATTTAAATAATTTTTATTAAACATTTACTATTTACAGTCAACTCTCTCTTTTTTTTTAAATAAGATAAGTTCAATAGGAGGGGTAAAGCCCCAAACTCCCAAAGAGAGAAGAAAGAAAGTGTGGGAGTAGGAGTCCCACATGGACAACCATAGAGAAGTTTACTGCTGAGGAGGGTTAAAAAAATAGGTTGGAGAGAAAAAAGTAACTCAATGCTGGGCCTTGTTGGGCTAGACAACACGTGGCTATATAGCTACAAAATATTAAATTTATTATTTTTGAATGGTTATTTTGAAAGGGTGGGTTAAATGGGTTCTTCACGGGTTACGGGATTTTTGAAAATCCAACCAAATTCGTGGGTCTGACCGGATAAATAAGAGTTTTTTCTATCCAGTCAGATTTTAGAAAAACTGACCTGTATATATGTCGGTTACGGTTGAACCACGGGTAAATCCGTTGGCCGAGCCAAGTTTGATAACATTGGACTCTACTAAAAGATTGCCGTCTTTTAGAATCTGTCCTAGATTTGCATTGGATACTCTTGTAACACAATTTAGGCTGGGCAAGTAATAATTATCTTTATCCATGGAAACTAGCAGATCAAATTGAGGAGATTCATAGCTGATTCCTTTTGCCATGGCAATCCATTTCTCATTTCTACATTGACTTATTCACATGTTGATTTCCTGACACAGTCTTGGGGCTGTGGCAGAATTTCCTTCAATTTAGCTATCACCTTTCTCAAAAGATAATTATATAATAATAATAATAATAAAATGAAAGGACAGAGCATGGGTATGTATTACCATTGTCAAAGTTTAGGTTTTACCCTAAATGATTGAAGCTTTTGGTGATCCTAATTATGTAGTGTGCCAAGGCTTGATGACAAACAGGGGTTTTGGACGAAAAGTAGGAGCAGGCAACAGGATCAACTTCTAAGAAAGTACATTGCTTCTCCAAGGAGATTTTGATGCCCTTGCCCATCCATGATGTGTCAAACTTATTGGATAATATGAGATTCTGAATCAGTGACAGTTGGCTTTGGTACCACACTTTGTAAGGAATGCTTGGCCTGAAATGAAATCCCACTGATAAAAGCCGAGCATTTTATAATACCTTGTACAAAATTGAATAGAGCTGCAACTCGGGTCGGACGGGTCGGATTCCTTAAAATCCAACTTGATCCGAATTGATATATTTGGAATCCGATCTTACCCGATCCAAATTCTTAACGTGAACTTCACTACTCGACCCGACCCAAATTTTAACCCGAATCAAACTGAATTCTGACCCGATCTGCATTATGAATCCATTTTAGTCTAATTTTAGCAGGGTCGGATTGGATTGGGTTGGGTCGGGTCATATTAATTTGTAAAATCCTCAAACCGACCGACCAGGATTTCATGCGGGTCTTTTTATCTTCTCAACTCGATCCGACCCGCTGATCCAAAATTCTCGACCCCACCGGAGTTGCAGCCCTAGCAGCTCACCTATTGACAGGTCATCCAGTCTTGACAGCCTTTTCCATGCTTTAATTGTTGTTCATCAAATAAATACCAATATTCAAGATTTTGCTTAGTTAAAAGGTTTATGAATAAGATATAAAGCTATAAAATTTACTATTTAAATTATTGTTTTTAATTATCAAATGTGCATTTCATGACTAAATATCGAATTGAAATAAACTTCAAATGCATTTAAATTTTATTAAGTGGGTGGTCTGCGAGCCTCACAACAATTCTTAAATTTTTTGTTAGAAAAAATATTATGAAAAGGTATAGTATTGCATGAGTACTACTCCAACCCCTTCAATAATAGGGGGAATGCCTACAAATAGATATGTCAGCACATCCCCAATCATGAGAGAAAATAAATAAGAGAGTAGATGGTTGATCGTCTTTACTTGATTGTCCTCTTACAATTTCTCATTTGGGCAGAAAAAATAGGTAGTTCTTCTATTCTCACACCCCATTTCTTTGAGGATATTATTATCATCATCATTTTCTTTAAGATATGGATGAAAATTTTCAAAAGATAAAACCTTAGAGCTACTTAAAGAGAATTTTTATTATTTTTAATTATGTCACACATTTTTATAGAATTATAAATAATAATATAAATAGAAGATGGATAAAATTCTGCTCTCCCTCATTTAATATTTTATCCTTGTTATTTTGAATATTGAAAATTTCACTATTATAATTATTATTTTTTATAACGTATTTTACAATACTCTAATAAACTAATAGAGAAGTCTATTTAATATTCTCCTCACCATGCAATCTTCTAGACATCAAATTCAACCATTAGAAGTTGCTTCAAAACTAAGATGACAATTTCTCTTGATAGCAAAAATCTAGTATCGATTTTCCATGACAAAAAGCTATCACATTTTACCTTTACATTTATCAATAATTTGATTTAAAGATTATAATTAAAATTTGATATTAATTTATTATAAATCAACCCACATTCCACAACATATAATTTTTCTTGATAACCGTTGCCACCAATAAATTTAAGGGTAAAACTTAGTTCAGATTTTAACTTGACCCACATAACCCAACTTGAGAAATCAGTGGGTTGGGTTATGTATTTGTAAATTTAGGATCAGGTGAGGTTCGAAAAAAAAAAAAAATATATATATATATATATAAAATTTGAATCAGACTTGACTCATAAATTTAAAATCAATCCAACTCGAATTTCAAAAAATATAAAAGACTTTTAATGATTTTCTTTATTCAGGTCAAGTTGAGCAACAACTCCGGTTGAATTGGACTAACAACTCAGATTAAGTCGGATTGAGCAATCAGGCCAGCCATTCACTTCAGATGAGGCCGGATCGGGTCAATAATATTTATATGGGTGAGGCCGGATCGGGTCAATAATATTTATATGGGTTTGATTGAGTTTATCTTTTCTCCTTATCACGGTCTCTCACATTTGCTATGTCAACACGTGTGGCGCGAAAGAAACCGTTGGATCCGGTAGTATTCGCGCGAAAGAAATCCAAGCGATTGCGGAAAACCGTCATAGCCAGCGCCCTTTTTTCTCAACGGAGTGAGGAACGTCTCTGGTATTTATAATAAAAAAAAATTACTATTGAAATGGAAGTGTTATATAATTTTTAAGAAAATCATCCTTATCAAAACAAATATTATGTTGTAATTATTAATGAAATTATAAAATTGAGATAAATTATTTTTTATATTTATTGATCTAAAGAAGAAGATAAAATTTAAAATTGTTTATATCATCTAACCGTACAATTTATTTCATTAGATCTGGTAGTTAAAATAGTAAAATATAAAAAAAATTATGGAAAGACCAGTTTAAAAGAATTATACTTTGATTAGTACGTCTAGGGTGGCCCATAAATATGTGAGATATCACAGTAAGATATCAGACAAAAATTGGTGGCCACACAGGAATAAGAAACTTAGAAGAGACGTATTTTTAGAAACTTGCTTAATGTGTTAAGGAAAAATAAAATAAAATAAAAGCAGCAGCGGCGAAGCTCAAGTCAGAAGAGAAAGATTGGAGGGAGGAAAAAAAATCGTCAAATAGGAGTGAAAAATCGCAGTGTTCTTCAATTGCAATTGCAGATTCGAAGTGATGGGCGATTCATCTTCAACAACTCCTTTTCCACTACCTTTTAACCTGGAAAACCATACCCAAATCCCAACCCAACGGTCTTCTCCCCATCCCAATCTCCCTTTAAGCAACCCTACGAAATCACCATCTCTACAGACGCCTCCTCCCTCCTTTCACCTTCAATCAAATCCTACAATGCCCTTCACGCAATTTTCTCCAACCCCATCTTCTAATACCATCTACAGCGACCGTTTCATCCCCAGCAGATCCAGCTCCAATTTCGCCCTTTTCGATATGCCCCCTCTCTCTTCCTCCTCTGCTTCATCATCATTATCATCTTCTTCTTCCAATGGGTCTTCAGCAGAAGGGCGCGAAGATGGGCCCAGCGCGTACTTGACGCTTCTCAGGACCGTTCTTTTTGCACCTGAAACACCTGAGAAGTCGTCCGGTTATGGTGGAAGGGGTTCACCTTCTTTTGCCCCCAATAGGAATATCTTCAGATACAAGACTGAGAGGCAGAAATCTCTGCATTCTATTTCGCAATTGGGTTTTGATGGAGAGCTCCCTGGCGCCATTGCTCCCCCACCCAAGGTGCCTAGGAAGGTTCCCAGGTCTCCCTACAAGGTATTGTTTGTTTGAAATTTAAGATTTCAGTCACTCGTCTAGTTTTCTGAGTTGGATATCTTTGAAATTGATGTTTAATGGCATTGGCATCAACGAATTGTCTCACAGGTTCTGGATGCCCCTGCATTGCAAGATGATTTTTACCTTAATCTCGTCGATTGGTCTTCTCATAATGTGTTGGCAGTGGCTCTTGGAAATTGTGTTTATCTTTGGAATGCTTGCAGCAGCAAGGTGAGACTTTGTTTTTTTTTTTTTAATTATTTTGGATATATTTAGAAGTTTGCAAGGAGGCAGTGGTATGAATGTTTGGTAGAATGGATGGTTATCTGTCTTTATTCAGTAATGAAGGATACTATTTTTTACCATGTTTTCTCTTTATAACTGAATTGATATCGGTCATGGTTGTTGATAATCTTTCATTGTTATCTTTGGGAAAAAAAGCTGTTGATGATCCAGATAACCTTCTGTTCTTCCTCGTAGTCTTGTTTGTCAATTGGAGATTTGTATTGTATGAACCCATTTTAATATTTTGTGTTCAATTCAAATTAGAGTGTAATATTTATTTGAGATGCATATTGTTTGAGTCAAATCTGTCTATGTTGCAATTTGTGCAGGTAACAAAATTGTGTGATTTGGGAATGGATGACAGTGTATGTTCAGTGGGTTGGGCACAACGTGGCACAAACTTGGCTGTTGGAACTAATCTTGGTGAAGTCCAGGTGAGTGATCTTTGTATGTTGAATTGGGTGTCTGACAAGTTAAGTCATTCTATGCATGGTTTGTTGTTGCTTGAACTTATCAATTTTGGTGGAAAGTGAACTTAATGAGGAAGCTTTTTATATCTCTTAAATTATCAGCAAAAACATGATTCAGATTCAAAGAGAGAAGTACAAAATGACACAGTAAATACAATGAGCATTACCAGATACCATTCTATGAAGATGATACCTCCCAATAGTTTTTTTTTTTTAATTTAAAAAAGTAAAAGAAGAATGATCTGCCAGTAGCCTCTTACTCAAAGATAATGGTAACCTTATTGACCCTCCTTCCAACATTAGCAAACACAAGGTTTCATCTTAATGATCATCTGTAATCTTCATAATATAACCACGAGCTGTTATAAGGAATTGTTACTCTGTTCCATGTCAGAACTTAACGCTTATTGGTAGTTAGTGATTTTTAGAAGACTAGTTCATATGGTAACGTCAATTCCATTCTAAACATCTAGTCACCTTGTCATCTTCTGGAGTCGCTCTTTCTCCTTTGTTCACATCTTGAGTGGGGCATATGAAGTAGCTGATTCCTTGGCAACGAGAGGTGTCTTCAGACCTCAGGTTGGAATTGGTGGGCTTGATATTTTTAAGTGTTAGCTGGGATTTTTTTCCCTCTCCTTTTTGGCTGGTGTCTTAGCTGGGTGTCTCATCTGGTAAGGTGTTCCTCAGTTTTGGCCTTTGGACTTTTCTGTTTGCTGTTTGTGTTGGGCCTTTGGCTTGTCTTGCTGGCCTGTTTTGGCCCTGTTTGCATCTTCACTCTATTTGTTGATAAAGTATTGTCATCATTCAATAATAATAATAATAAAACTTAATAGGTGTTGTAACTTAGGATTTGATTTTTCAACCTGAAAGATTATTTAATCCTTTTGTGTGCTTCCGTTCATTAGTTTACTTTGTCCAGACATCACCTAAATCAATGATTCAGTTGTACACTATTTTAATTCAGGGTTCAAATCAGGAACCCATTCAGTACGGATCCAACACTACAGCACCAAGAAGAGGGCATTTGTGAATTCATTATGCTAGTTATACACATATAGACATATCAATGTGATCTTACATAATCTTCATCATTATTAAGCCATTTATCCTTTCAATCTGGGGTTGGCATTTATATTTGGATTTGACAAATTGTTTTCCATGGGTTGATTGCTTATTTGACACCTATGGGACTTGAACCGACATCAATGTGATCTTACATAACAGTGTAATATCCATCCTATGAGAAAGTACTGCAACATAATTTTTAAATAAGATCATGCAGAAAGCCAAAAAACACGTTTAGTCTGATTTGGTTGATCTGAAGAACTTAATGCGTTTCAGTTGATATATTTATTGCTGAAAACCCATTTCTCTGGAATACTTTGAGATAGTGTCTTAACATGCCCAGTACTACAATATTAAGGGCAAGTATGTATGTAATATTCATTAAAAAAAGTATGTATTGATATCCTCCCAAATGTGATTGATGAGCAGAAAAGATTGATATACTATATAATCCTATTGCTTTGGGATTTGTAAGTAGAAACTGGATAATTTTGTTCCTTCTATGCCCTGATGCAATGCAGCTAATGTTCTTTTAATGCTTTTACTTTTTCATTCCTTCTTCTTCTTCTTCTTTTGCGGTGGGAGAGGAGGTGGAGGGGGGCTCAATTCTGCCAAACAACTCTTCTCTTAGAAACTTATAAATGTACAACTATTTAAGTAATAATTATATCTTTAGGTCCATTTTAACACAATAGATACATTATAGGTAGTTTCATGCCTTCGTGATTAGAAAATCGATAATTATCATCTTCAGTGTCTTTGCTCCCCCTCTAAAATCTAGGGAGCAGATGAACTTCCTTGTTACATTTTTGTAAGCTTATTATTTAAACTTGTTCCCTTATTGGAATATATTGCATTTGCTTACTGTCAATTGCAAATTTGGTACTTAACTTTTCTATATTGTTTAGATTTGGGATGCATCTCGCTGTCAAAGGGTAAGGACAATGGAGGGTCATCGTATGCGAGTCGGGACTCTAGCATGGAGTTCATCGCTTTTGTCTTCTGGTAGTCGAGACAAGACAATACTTCAACATGATATTCGTGCTCAGGAAGATTCTGTTGGCAAACTCATGGGACACAAGTCAGAGGTTGGTGCCCTATACATACACTTTTTATCCATCTTAAAGCTGGCTTCTCATTCAGAGGCTTTAAATGTTCCTATTTATTTATTGCTTTCTTGGGCCTGATCTTTTACTTGCTTCCCCATTTAGGGAAATCTCTAATTGTATTGAACCTTTGGCACTTTCCTTTTTTCATTAGACAGCCAATATCCTTCTCAATTTGGTAGGCTTAACAATCATTTGTAATCAGTACTGTTCTATTGTATAGTTTGATACTGCAATTAGCAGCTCTGGCTTCCTGATCTTGAAATTTGGTTATCTCTTGGTTAGGTTTGTGGGCTGAAGTGGTCTTATGATAATCGTGAACTAGCATCTGGCGGGAATGACAATAGAGTAAGTTCTTATCTTTCTAATTTTTAGGGATGCATTTACATTGTATTAACTATATATTTAATCTTTTCACTTGGTTAACTATATATTACCTTTAAGTGTACTCATACCCTGTTTATTCTTATCTTTGTTCAGCTTTTTATTTGGAATCAGCATTCAACGCAACCCATCCTTAAGTACTTTGAGCATACGGCGGCTGTAAAAGCTATTGCATGGTCACCACATTTGCATGGGCTCCTTGCATCAGGTGGTGGCACAGCAGACCGGTGTATTCGTTTTTGGAATACAACCTCAAACTCACATCTAGGCTGCATAGACACTGGTAGTCAGGTATTACCCATCATTTTGAAACTTTGGAGTTTCTCCTTAAACAATATTATCCTACTAGAAAGAATGGAGAATAGAAAAGATATGACAGAGAATGAAAAGAGAACATTTTAATGTGAAAATGTGGGAGACGTCAAATATGTGGTGATATAGCCTAGCTTACAAAAAGACAATGCAAGTTTCGCCCAGTGTATGGGTTGAAAATTTTCGACCAAGGCTCCAAATTGATGAATTTTGGAGAGAAAATCCAGGGTAAAAATTCCCCAAATAAATATGATTTTTTTCTCTCTAAGAAATTGAAGTTGGAGTAAGGAAATTCAAAATTGATCACCCACAAAGCTAACCTAAATTTGGCCCAATTGTGTAAGTGAACCTAAATTTGGTTATAGAGCCAAAGAAATTTTACTCACAAGGAAAAATCTAAGGTCCAAACCTCACCTAGGACAGTTTTTTTTTGAATTGAAAAAAATTAAATAAATGCTTCAATATTGGAATTTTTTCAATAATACATTTGCAATAATTAATTTAAAGTCAACAATTAAATCCAAAAATTGCAATAAACTAATCAAATGCAAAATTAAAATTGAAAGAAAATTCAAACATAAAAACAAAACTCACTACAATAGGAGAGACCAAACTTTGCTTGAATTAAAATCCCAAAAACTCGAACACTATGGTTGACCGAAGGGGGTCCCGTTTATAGAGTTCACAAACATTGAAAAAATAGGAAAAAAAATCCCTAAAGTAAGGTGCATGGCCAAGTTTTCCCTCTCTTGTGATGCTAATTACAATTCAACCAATATCTTTTTGCCATGTGGCATTATTACATTATAAAATAAAAATAAAAAAATCTAGAAAATCCCGATGTGGGTAGCATCCAATCCTTGCTAAAGAAGGAGATAATTTTTTGTGGGAAGTTACCAAGCTTGGACCACATCTAAAGCCAAGAGATTTAGAATCTTCCATTTAGGTGGAGAGAAAATCAACCACACAACAAACCCTTGTCCTCTACTTTTGGGCCTCTTGAGTCAAACCATGCTTAAAATGAGAATTCAAGGACCTAATGCATTATCCTAGCAATGAGCCAATTATTTGAGTTTTGTGTCCAAAATGAGCCTTTAGTTGGGCCCCTTTTAGCACCTTCAAATCTCTCATGAGCTAGAAGTGTCATTTCTATAATTTCATAATTTAATTGGCCCATGTCTTCAATTAATTTCTCTTCCTACTGATCCATGTTGTTTAAGATGTCCTCATCATGTGGGGCATCAGGGAAGCTTTGGAAATAAATGAAAACACTGTTTATCACCGACATGCACATATATACATGTGCACACAGCACATATATGTAATGCTATAACAGTGCAATCCCCCTCCCGCCCAAACACCACCATCCCTCAATTTTTTTTTTCTTTCAATAGGAGATTTAAGTTCCGCCATATTGTGTTTAATGACTATTGCTGGAAAGACTTGACAGAAGCTATTAGGTTGTGAAGTGTTTTTAGTGGTCTAGTTGGAGAGGCATTTACATCCAATCTTAGAGTCAAAGTGGCTGGACGTGGGGGGCATCCACTATCCTTAAAATCATGAATAGTTTTTGTTTATGTGATATATTATGACAAAATAACTACCGGATATTTTCTTTATTTTCAGTATCTTTTACCTTGGCTGCGTAATTTGAAAATTGTTCTGCAAAACTTCAGGTGTTAATCTGGTAGATCAGTATGTATCTGTGGTTGCATTCAAACTACTTCTTGGTTGGCTTTGGTTTCCTTAATACCGAGGAAGTCCAAACCAAACATGTCGTTGTTGTTCAATAGCGTACTCTCTTTCATACCTCCAATACCAGACGCTGCAGGAGGTGAGAGAAAGAATGTCAGCTGTTTTACATGATGAATTGAAGCAGAAAATTGATCATTTTGCAGCAACTTCAGAATGTGAGTTTCCTCCTGTAGGAAGATACTTGCAACTACCTAAACTGACAGGAACTTGGAAGTCATTACTCCTCTATTTTGATCCTTTTCTTAGATTTCAACCATTGGTAGCATTCACCTACATGTATGCTATTCTTACATGAGTTAAGAATAGCTGCAAAAGATAACAAATTGAGAGAAACTCGCATGAGGTGGTTTGGTCATATTAGTAGAAGACCAGACACAACTCCAATGTGTAGAGTTGAGAGGCTATAGATCGGGGCACTAGGAGAGGTCGACCACTAAAACTTGGAGGGAAGGGATAAATGATATGTTAGATTAGATTGTAAAATGACTGATAGTATAGCTCAAGATAGGGTCAATTGGAGAAGAACTCGTATAAGCCAACCC
Organism: Chimonanthus salicifolius; assembly: GCA_013350335.1. Taxonomy (NCBI): domain Eukaryota; kingdom Viridiplantae; phylum Streptophyta; class Magnoliopsida; order Laurales; family Calycanthaceae; genus Chimonanthus; species Chimonanthus salicifolius. The sequence continues at coordinate 54,701,225 of CM023536.1, forward strand.
CTGATACATGAGATTTTGGCCAATGATGATGATGATGATCCTGAACGTGAGTGACTAAAATTGCTGTTCATGTATTGCTTTTGTTCTAATATTTAATCTGTTCGTCTCTGAACCTTTTCTCTGCAACTTGAGTTTATTGTTTAGTTGACATCTGTGTTACTGGTTATTACTGTATCATCTACATGAAAGTGGGGCAGAGTGGGGGGAAGGAATTTCATCATATTCTTCTGGTGTTAAGTTGTCCATAATCAGGACAAATAAATAGGGCTCAAAGCATACTCCATCTGAGAACTCTCTCCCCCCATACCCATTCTGAAACTTTATTATTAATGATGCACTATTCTTAAACTTGTCACCTGTTCAGGGTTACCATTGAGAGAGAGAGAGAGAGTTCTATTTCAGGATCCCAGCAAAAGCGATATACTGATCCATATCATGATGCAGGTGTGCAATCTTATGTGGTCTAAGAATGTCAATGAACTTGTCAGCACTCATGGTTACTCCCAAAACCAGATAATTGTCTGGAGATATCCAACCATGTCAAAGGTAGGCAAGTTATAAATAGTTTAGTAGGACTTATTAATTTCACAAAACACTGTGCCTCTGATTACTTACCGACTACAATTCTCTGCTATTACAGTTGGCGACACTGACTGGCCATACGTACAGAGTTCTTTATCTTGCTATCTCACCTGATGGGCAGGTAATGCATTTCCTGTTCCTCCATTCTTCCGTCATCCATTTCTATATATATTTTGCAGCTCCTTCTCTTTTTCATATTGATTGGCATCATAATTTCATAATCTCCCCCTTTTCAGACAATCGTCACAGGTGCAGGAGATGAAACATTACGTTTTTGGAATATATTCCCCTCTCAAAAATCTCAGGCAAGTGACATGAAATTTATTACAAGTGTTTGTGATGTCTTGCATGATCCTTGACATGATAAGCATTCCATGTGGGAACCATGGTTTCATTTCTGATTCTCTCTCTTGATATGGAATTCAAACCACCAGAGAGAGAGAGAGAGAGAGAGAGAGAGAGACATACCCATGATTTAATTGCTTTAATATTTGTAAGCAAGCCACTGTTTTGGGTGTTCGGATTTGCCTCTCAAGGGTACTTGTGGCAATCTCTGTCGATTTCATTTTCCATTAAAGTTAACAAAAATGGATTCCATACCATGGTCCCACTTTGACAAACTAAATGCCCATGTGTAATTCTAGGAGATAATTGCAACTGTTTTTGTCAAAAGCCTACTTGTGTACATTTACTTATTGGCTCGTTGCTGCTTTGGGACTTCTATACTGTAAAAACTACATTGATTGGTGAAAGCTATGGATGCTGATACATTTTCTATTGCAGAACACTAATAGCAGCATTGGAGCCTCATCTCTTGGTAGAACTCATATCCGATAATCTCCGAGTGCATGGAATTCTGAAGTTAACGACTCGTTAAACTCCCAATTTGATTTAAGAATCAAGAAGAAAAGGTCAGTTCTTCCATTGCTGGCATCAATTATGTGTCATGCCGTGATGGGTTTATGGGAGGAAGCAAGTCGTGAGTCTCTCACTCCCACCATTCATTCAAATTGCAAGTTCTTCCGTTAGGAAGTGAAAATTCGTGTTTTGGTTCTGGGAAGGTATGTGGATATGCAACTTGGGACAATGAAGGTTAGAGTGATGGGTGTCATGAAAATTACCTTTGGTGTAACATGAACCCATAGTTTTGTATTTGTAATATATAATATCAATGGAATTCAAATTCAAATTCAACCTCCTTTGTCTTAAAATTCATTCTGGGACAGGATTCATATTTCAGATGCACTTTCTTTTGGATTTTGTTATTTTTATTAAAATTACATTGTTACCCATGCACTGAATGGTCATTGAGGCAGCATTGCGATTTTGGGGGAGTTGAAAGGAAGATACCCTAATAACCTCAAAGGGTTGGTCTAGTGGTTGAGACACAAGACTTCAAGGATTGAAATCTTGGGTTCAATCTTGGTAACTTCAATGAAGGGCCACTCTCTATGTGATATATACAGGGTAAGGTTCTACTACTTGAACCCGGCATGTGTGTGTAAGGAGGCATGTACATACTCTGAAGGATTAGTTGCGCGAGACACATGGACACCTTCTGTCAGTTAAAAAAGAAAAAGAAAAATACCCTATTAGGTAGGAGTACTGCTTGGTGTTCTTCATCACATCCAAAACAGTATCAGAGAGTAATCATCCACAAAAAAATCATCTCTTTTAACTTTAATAAAATGATTAAAATCTTTAATTTTAGAATTGGAGAGCAGACGAGCGTGGCGGAGCCTCCACTTGTCTTCTTCTTTTGTCTGGTGTTCACTCTGAAAGGTACATAAGACTGCAGCTTTTGGATCGAAATGGAATGGAAATTTAGTTAAATACTCCACAGAATTACCTTCATGGGAAACTTTTGCTGCTAATAAACAGGAATCTAGTTTTTACTTTTTTTAATCCAAGAGGCGATTAATAAATACAAACTGCCTTCCCTAAATCATTCAATTGGTTGCCCTTTAAATATCATATTCATCTCTTTGTAGAAATTTTTAGTTGTATTTCTTAATCATTTTGCATTATATATTGAAATTCATAGGCATAACTCTCAACGATTAAAGACAAACAAGCAGGGAAAGCGCATGGTTATACGGAAAACAATTGGTTAGAAAAAATATTTCTTTAAATATGTGAATCATCAAAAATTATCTTGATTAAATCAATCAAGTCATGTTTTTAAAAACTGCAAAGTTTAAAGATTAAAAAAATAATTTAAATTAATTTTTGATCATATATTCAAAGGAAGACCTTTTCTATAACTCAACACCACTGCATTTGGTGGACCCTATGCTCATGTATGTCCATTGATCATCGTTTAAAACAATTAGGCTATGTTTATTGTGAAATGATCATCTGCACACTGATGTGCGGTGTATTACCCTGTAAATCTATGCATGAGGTCAATGAAATGGATTGATGATAGGTCTCTTGAAAAGGTCTTTTGTTTAATATATGGCCCATCAAAGATCAAGATCATCTTAATCTCATGTGGGTCTTCTTGTAAAGTTATTGCTTGTGTACGAAGTCCACCAAAAAATAGTTTAATTTAAATTTTAAGTTCCTTGAATTTGTTTTAAAAATATGATTTAATTAATCAGAACCAAGGTCACTCACTTTGACAAATGAAAAGTTGGAATCCCTCCATTGAAGTATATTTGTTGATAGCTGTACACTTCGACTGACTGAAGGGCTCGAGTTCGAATATCGATGTGATATTTGTTTTTGTTTAATAAATTAATAAAATATAGTTAAATCCCATTCTTATAAATGTCCCCAAGCACACAAATTAGGGAAGAAAACCTCATTCGAAGATGTAGTCTTGTTCATAGGTCGGGTTCTCCTCTTGTCTCCATCTCAGCCCATTTAGATCTATAAAAGTTTGAACTTGTTTACAGTTTGTTGGGCTTATCCTGGTTAAGCAGCCCATTTGAGCCCATTTTTTTAGTCATTTTTTTTCCCAAATTGCTTAAACTCAATGAAAAAGTCATTTGTTACAGTGAAAGTCTTTAAAAAGGGCAGAAGTTTATACAAAAATAAATGAGTAATATTTATATACATACAAGTATATGGTTAAACAAGCTTCACTAGTGTTTTTTCCATGAGAAAAATGAAATCGGGCTTGGCCCGTCAAGCTATATATATATCACGGGTACAACTCTCAGCCGATACGCGATATCTCGGGTTTTTAAGCACCAAAATATCTCGGCCGATATACATTGTATTGGCCGATACACACAAAGATTTTAAAAAAAAAATTAGGAGAGAGTTTACCCCTGAAATATATATATGCAATCCCATTCATTTGTGATGAGTTCGGGCTAGGTTCATGCCCATGAAAAAGCCTACTAAGACTTGGAAGATGGGAATGGGGGCTAAACAAATTTATAAGTCTTGGCTGAGAAATCCCTACAAGCTTTACGAGCTTTTACCCCCTAAAAGCAAACTTAAATAGGCTCAAAAAAGGAGTCCAAGCCCAGTTCATCAGCTACATTTACATATTGAAGCCCATCATTTAGGCTAGGCTTGAGTTAAGTTTAAAACCATGAATAGCTTTAAACCACTCCCCCTGTCCCCCATCTCTACCTAGACCCGGCAATGGGTTAAGTTTGATAAGGTCTTGGGTCTGGTTAGGTCTTATCAGACCATTTATCCAATCCTTTTGACCATTGGTTCTCCATTCTCTCTCTCTCTCTCTCTCTAACCAACATCAGAAGAAGAAAATACTTCAAAAATAAATGTGTAACTAATTTGAACCTATCTACTAAATAGGTCAACCCAATTACCCTTCTAATCCTATTTTATGTCAAAAACAAAAAAGAAAACTGTTGTATTCAAGTTTCAATGCATAAAAAGATGTTTGAAAGTGCCTATAAATGTCCTCAAGATATCAAATAAACCAAAATAACTTCAAATAAATAAATTATTTGTCACAACTTGAAGTAGTTTTACAAAATGAAACTGAGGTATAAAGTCAAACTCTACCTATCTATAAATAAGTTATAATTGATCCAATCTATTAAATAAATAGATCAAAATTATGACTTATGAGATTCATGCCTCTTTAAATAGAGTCAATTTGGGTTGAATAGACTAGTTAGATCAAACCCAAATCGACTCTATTTAATATGTTTTAAAATAGATCTTTACTCAATTTCATTATGTTCTAAGTTGATATTCACCACATATAAAGCTCATTGCCTGTGACTCCATTGGGCTTTGGATTCTAAAAAAATTCGTACTTAGCTATTTAAGTTGGATTTTTGTAAGCATCATACTTATAATTATTTCAATAAACTCATCTTTTATGGGTCCCATGTGGGGGGCATCATTACTACACGAATGCCTCTTGGGGGTCTTCACTTTCCTCAAAGCAGCAAATTTCTATACTGATTTGTCATCCTTTTGTCTTTTCTCTTTGGCAATATCTCCTAAACTATCTATATTCCACATTCATTTGTCCTCTTTATACAAAAATCCAATTGAAGGAAATCACTTTGTCTACTCAGATCATTGAAATTTTTTTGTTTTGATTATGCATTAAATCATTGAACACAAAAAAAAAAAAAATGTGGAAAGAAAGACAAGGCAGAAAGAAAAAACAAAGAAGATGAAGAATCAAATGCAAAATGAGTGCCTCAGTACTTGTTTGCCATCCTTTTCTGCATGCACCTAAACCAGTAATGACTTTGTTCCTCTCTTTTGACTTTTACCTTTCTTCTTTCTTCTTCTGATCACCACAACTTCCAGCCTTGAATGAGTTATAAGTGTCATGTATAGATTTTGATTGCATAATTTTTAATATTTGATGGGTTTTGTTGGTCTAATCGAACTAAATAATATGTTTTGGATTACGAATTGACAAAGAATCAGCTCTATTATGCATTCTCAGCCATATGATTGAATCAAATAAAGATAATGGTTACAGCAAGTTATCATTTCATCCATTCATTTTTATCTTCCTTTCATAGGTGGCTCAGTAGTTAATGTATCAACTTATAGCTGAACATTTTGTATTGGTTTTTCATGAATCTCTTATTTGATTTAATGAAGCCAAATGGATAGCATCGGTCATCACATGTAATATAATTATAAAGTAATTAAGATAGGCGCGACTTACAGACACCCGATTTTTCTTCCTCTACACACGTGTTTTTGGATTTTATGGTAAAATTACCATTTTGCCCTTGCATTTTTCACCCGTTCATTTCGACATTCATTCGAATGAATCACTCATTCGAATGAATACCACAGTGTAAATTCTATTCATTCCAATGAATAGGCTGAACAGTGTTCCACGTTACTGTTCAGCCCATTCATTCAAATGAATAGTAATAAAAATAAACTTCATTCCATCTGTTCATTCGAATGAACTTGCTAAGCAGCGCACGTATTTAAATAATAATTTTTTTTTTTACTTTTAAACTTATTTTTTAAGCACTGTGTATTTTCAAAATTTCTCAAATTGAATATCCAGACTAATTACAATAACCTGATAAAAATACTTTAACACTTCAAATTTTTTTACACTCCCAAATGCTTAAAACACAGTATTTTACAAATAAGGGTATCCCTCGGCTGTGCCGAAAACACATTTAGGAGTGTCAAAAGACCTTAAAGTCTTAACGTATTTTTATCAGGTTATCGTAATTAGTCCGAATATTCAATTTGAGAAATTTTAGAAATACACATTGCATCAGTTAAATGGTAATTTCACCTCTATTGGTCTAATCGAACTAAATAATAAGTTTTGGATTATGAATTGACAAAGAATCAGCTCTATCATGCATTCTCAGCCATATGATTGAATCAAATACAGATAATGGTCACAACAAGTTATCATTTCATCCATTCATTTTTATCTTCCTTTCATAGGTGGCTCCGTAGTTAATGTATCAACTTATAGCTGAATATTTTGTATTGGTTTTTCATGAATCTCTTATTTGATTTAATGAAGCCAAATGGATAGCATCCGTCGTCACATGTAATATAATTATAAAGTAATTAAGATATTGTATTATGGACTAAGTTAAGAAACTCTTTCATGAGGGAAGATTTTAGTTCGATTCACGTTTAAATTCCTCTGTACCACTCTAAGTTACTCTTTATTAAGTTAACCAACGGTGTATAAATTGGGAGGTTTACACATGTCGCCCATAGGATTAGTCTTATCTTTGATGTGGAGTGAGGATACCCATATTCTTAAAAAAGGTTTTATATTCCTATCTTTGATAGTATAGTTATTTATAATTAGTTCATTGATACATTAGCAGTTTGATAATTTAACAATATTATAACTTTTAGTGAATTTTTACCTTTTAAGTTTATGCTAATTTTTTTAAAAAAAATATGACCAAAACCCGATATTTTCGAGTTAGAAGTAAGTAGCTTCAAGAAAAATATAATTAAATAGATAAATAAGAGAACCACTATGAAACTTGATTGTTAGATTATATATGTGTTTTGAATGTATAAGAGACTATATAGATAAAAGTGTAGTTAAAATTTCATTGTCATTCAAAAATAAAAATGTAATAAATACGGCAACACTAATAAAAATAATATTATTTTTTTAAAAATAAGAAGTACAAGCATCTATAAAGAAGCTAAATTGTCAAAGAGTAAACCCTAGCGATCAATTTAAGTCAAACAGGGCTTAATCAAACATTTTAATTTGATTGTGACACACTACATATATTTAATACTCTTTTTCTCCTCTACACCGTTTGTTTGTAATACATTTTTTTTCTAATTTTAATTAAAATAGAAAGCTAAAAATCACGTGTGGGTTAAAGTTTGATACTTAAAATTTTATAATAAATTATTATATCTTCTATTTTATTTAATTTGATGGATTAAATGTGCCAATAATAAGAGATTTCATCTCCACTGAAAGGTAGGGTTGGAGGAGAGATGGAGTGGCGTTAAAGCCCAGCAAATGAGGCACCAATTCCTATTCATGTTTTATTATGATAACAGCAACGGCGGATCTAACGCCCTACCCCGACCGACAGTGCTTGCCGTTATCACGGACCTGAACAGCCGTCATTTCCTGAAACCTTTTTTTGCCCTAGGATCAACGGTCGAGATTTGGCCTCATCTCTCATGCATGGGAAGAGGGAGAGGAGGATCGGTTTGACAGGGACAAAAGAAAGGGCTTGGTAGGAAGTTATGTGGGGCCCACAAGAAGGGTCTGTGTCGGGGCTGCGAAAAGACAGGGGACAGCTGTGCTGTTGGCCCCACTTTGGTCTGACTCTCCTTTCCTCCACATGTCATCTCAGCTCGGCTCGGTTGGCGCGGCTTTAGCCATTTCATTTTTCTCCCACGTAATTTAATTTTATGATAACCACTTACATTTTGTATAATTCGATACGAATTTTATCTTAGCGCACATTTTATCTTTTAAATCGATTCACCGAACTTTCTGAATCACTTACAGTAGAGGGTTCAGCGAGTAAATTCAAAAGATAAAATAGATAATACAGTAAAACTCATATTGAATTATACAAAATACATGTGAAAGGATCGCTGACCTTAATATGGTATCGTGGTTTTTACACCACTATTTTTTTTATGATGCATCATTTCTTATCTTATCTTATCTTATTATTTTTATTTTTTTAGATTAACGTATGAAAAATTCAGATACAATCTTACTAAAATTTTCATGGATGATAAGCCCACTACCCCTAAGGTTTATGCAAATATGATTAAAAATTATGATTAAATTTGATAAATTTAAATGATTTGTCTCATATTTTATTTTAATATTTTAAAAACAAAAAGTACAAAAATTTGTAAGTGAAGAAGAATATTTATTATCAATATTTTATTAATGTGACCGGTAAAAAAACGTGTGCTTCTCTCTAATAATAATAAAGCGAATGAGGGATCAAGTGTAATGTTTAGATTTTTAATTCAATACAATCTAAATCAAATCGACTTAAATGGAATCTTCATGAAATTCTTGTTGAAGATGACTTCTGCTGCAATACATTAGTTGAGATATGATTTGTAACTAACTATCTAATTATGATTAGTTGATTAGATAAACCAAATTACTCTACACTTATTGACATGTATTTGCGTTTTTTTTTTATAAAACACATTCCACCCACACGTGTCTATCATAGAAGACAAATAGACAAAACAAAATTATCACATGTCGACAATGGCACCGAAATGTTGTGCCTCGCTTCTAACATTAAAAAAAAATACATTTTTAATCATTGATGTGACTTTTCTAAGTTGTCAAAATTTAGGTCCATGTGCAGCGGTAATTTTCATGAAAAATAAAACATATTTCTACATAATATTTTTTTTTGAACTTGTTAATTTATCCAATAAATCTCAACCTTAAAGGAATTAGAGTGATGAGCAGAAATTCATCTTAAGAAGCGAGAATGCTCAGTTTGAATTTCTGCTGTGCACATTATCGGCCGATACATATTTATACAACCGAAATTTGTTGAAAAAAATTAATAGAGAGAGATATCAACCGATATTCAATACCGAGATATCAAGCGATTTTTTGACCCCTATCTTAGTCATAAAAAAATCTCAATTTTTTGTCAATAGAATTATACTTCTTTATCAAATTAGGTAGTTGTTTTAATAAATAACTTTCTCCATAAAAATTACGTCTAAAAATATATAAATAGGAGGTATATTCAAAATAAGAAAACACATTTAAGAAAAAACTGATAAGTAGAAGAATGGTATTTGGTTTTTAAGGATTCAGAATTGCATTATTCAAATTAAGAGAAGGCAGAAGAATCATGTCTGATTTTTGGAATTTGAAATTAAAATTCAATTCAAGAGATTCTTATTGAGAATTTTACTTCTTCCACACTTTAAGAGAGGTTGGCTCTTAAATGTCTTGTCTTACTACCGTAATCTATATCTTTATCTATTAATATTTTTATGATTGTCATATTTCAATCCCTTACAACCTCTAATCTTCTCAGTCATATTCAAAACCATCTTAAATAACATAATCTCATTTTCTTTTAATCTTTACACGCCTAACCTTTACATTTTCTCCCCAATGCACTTATTTCATCAGACTAGATGTTTTACCAAGTTAGTTTTTCTCCTAAATTTTTAGAATAACAGCAGAAAGATATTTGGATTTTTTTTAAATTTTCTACATCTGAAGTTTTTATATTCACTTATTTGTTGTTATAAATTCTAATTTTTCTCATGAGTTAAGCATTTACAGGGCCGACCTTAGCTTTAGGTCAATGATGGACATTGCCTAGGGCCCCAATATGACTAATGAGCTGTAGAACCCCCACCAATACACTGCGTTTAGAGTCCCTGAGATTTTTTAAATACTATAAAAAAGGATTTTTTTATTTTTATTTGTATTTTTTATAATTAACTTTAGTATGCACCGAAAGCTTGAGAGTTGATAAGGTCAATCCTTTTATTATTTTCCATACTTAGACTGGCACACACAAATATTGTTGTGACGTTGACCCACCAATATACAAATATTGACTCTCGAATTGACTCTTTCCATTACAATTGTGCCCCCATATGCGTCTCTCACCAAAATTCTGTACACCTCAGTTCACAGAATCATTTTTATTTTACAACTATAGCTGTAAATTGAGCATGAACTATTGTATTTAAGATTTTCTTTTTAATATTAACTTCTTTTTTTAATTTACGTGTGAAAAACTTTAGAATATCGTATGTAAAATCCCTATGAACGAGCGTACTGTCCTTACCTACATAGCTGTAGCTTAACAGGGTTGCTTTCCGCTTCAAAAAATAAGAGACTACATGTTCAAATCCCATCACCTAACCTATAATAAATCTTTAACTATTTATTACTTATTTACGGTTGTACTCAGGTGTAATTGACTATTAAAATATTGTTGAAGGTAGCATATTCTCATACTCCAAAGACTAAAATGCCCAGTTTAGTGGACTTAATCAAGCACTAGCTAATAAATTAGGGATCTACCAACCAATCAAGTCATCATCTCAAGGCCACAGATACTTTTATCGATTATTTATGATGGCACAAGTCATTAACAAAAGGTATTTATTAGTAGTTAGACGTCTAAAACAATTTAATATTAGATAATCACAAGGCGGCTTTCTAACAAAATAATTTCAACTAAAGAACAAGATTCTGATAAGGAAATCTCTTATCATCTTATCCCAAAATAATTAGTGAAGAGACTCACAGGAGATGCTTTTGCTTGTGGGTTTGGTATTCGAATCAAGATTAAAAGGGTCTCTTGAATTAGATAGATAAAAAGTTAAAAATAATATAGAACCATTCATTTTTTTATTAGTGAATTATTTAAAGAAAATTCTTTTATTTTCTTTAAAGCTAAGCAATTTTGAATCAGTCTTAAAGCTCATCATTTCACCTCCTACTCACTTTTCTAGTAAGTACTTTCTACCACAAAATTACCTCATTATTACTCAATTTTCGCCCAAAAGTATTTTTTGTCCTAGTCAAAATTTTAATCTTATTTTGATTTGTGTGCTACCAAATGGATGTTAGGATTATGTGGTGGGACACAGAGCAAGCTTGCTTTAAAAATGGTCCACGTCTCGCTCACATGTACCACGCCTACAATTACCAACAATTTGGAAGGATGGTTGGTGAAAACATTGAATCATGTTTTGTATCTCACTTATGTTATTAAGTAGGGAAATTAATAATTTGGAGCTCTTGTGTGAAAATACATAATTTTTTTTTAGGGATGTGTTAGAGAGTGAGGACATTCTCTTATAGACCTATATCATAAATTTTTTGAAGCTAATGAAATTGAATTATACAAATCATTTAATTATGCTGACAAAAGTTGTTGCTTAGAAAAATATATTAAGTCTTCTAAAAGAGAAATAATTTTTTTGTCTGTTTTTCAAGAAATCACCGGCTTATTAGACCAATATATGAAAACAATTTGAATTTTCTCACCCATCAAAAATTCTTGACAATGTTTGTGTGTTTTTTTTTTTTTGAATTTACTTATAGGAAGTGTGGGATACCTATCATAAAATTCACACCGGTGAATCCATTACTCCTAGTTCTGTTTTCAATTGAAAATGGATGCTAAATAAAAAATTCTTAACAGTATATTTTTTCACTCTTCCAATTTCATGCTGAAAGAACTTTTTCAATGTGATTTTAAAAATATGTATTCCTTCCTCAAAGTCTATTTATAATAAACTAATATTTTAAAAATTATAGAGAAATGTTGTTTCCTCTTTCTCATGTAAAACACAAAAATATACTTATTAAATATAGAGCAGTGATTATGGGATTTTGAATTTTGTTTTACGAAGTATTCTCTTTTATCACTTCTTACAAATTTAATTAGTAAAAAGTAGTATCAGTATTTCTATATATCAAAATGCTATACTTATTCTTTTAACTTATACCTTTTCATACCTTATTAGTATTAGTATTTAATAATAATCTTTTAAATACATCATCGTCCAAATTACTCCATCCCAACCCGACCAAACCCAATCACCAAACAGCTGATGACAGAGAAGAGAGAGGGTTCGCAGGCTCAATCATGGCGGACGCAAAGCTTCTAGCGTATTAAAAAGAAGGCTGCGAGTTAAGGAGAATCTTCTGCTCTGGCCAATGCCCGGATATGAAGCCAACTCGGGTTTAAAAAGAGAAGAAGAGACAGAGAAGAGAAGAGAAGAGAACTGACAAAAGGCATAAAAGCAAGCTATCTATCAATCCAAAAATTCAAAAGCAGACGCAGGCGGAGAAGAGAAAAAGCAGTCTGCTTCCTGCACCACCTCTGCTGCGCTTCCTTCCATCTCTTCTTTCCTTTTCTTTCCCTTCTTTTCTTTTCCTTTCCTGGGAATGATTCTGCCCTTTTCTTCTTTCGTCTCATTTCCTGATTCTACCCTTTTCTTACTTTAATCCATCTCTCTCTGTCATAATTGTTGGCTGGTGGCTAGTATTCGATTACATATTCCAACGCCTGTGTGACTGTCTCGCCCTCTTTCTCTCTGTATATATATCCGGAGGAAAGGTTATGTTACAGATTCGGATCCCAACAAAGGGCGTCTCCAATCACAAGAAAACTGCTTTCTTTTTTTTCGAAGCAAACACTGCACTGAAGCTTGAAATAGAGCCTAGTCTCTAGAAAATTATGGTGGTCCTCCAACCCAACTTTCCATCCATTCGTTTGAGAAGAATCTAATTCCCGTCCATCTTTCTTTACTTCCATTCCTTCATAGTTGATTAGAAAGAGATGCAACAAGAAGTAGGTGGAGGGATGGAGATGGGTATGGTGGGTGGAGGAGTGATATTGCGGTCTGCGGGGGATGAGATATCTGCGGAGGAGCAGCGGCAGATCAAGGCGGAGATCGCGAGCCACCCGCTCTGCGAGCAGTTGCTGGCAGCCCATGTGGGTTGCCTCCGAGTGGCCACGCCCATCGATCATCTTCCTCTAATCGACGCTCAGCTCGCTCAGTCCCACCACATCCTCAGCTCCTACCAGTCTCAACATCGGTTTCTCCTCTCTCCTCACGACAACCAACATCTCGACAACTTTCTCGTATGCATCTCTTCCTTTCCATTCTCTTTTTTTTTTTTGGCTTTTCTCTATGATGAAGAAAAATCTTCGAAACCCAGCTTTGAAAACAAGAAGAAGAACCCATTACAATTCAATGAAAAAAAGAAGCAGCTCTAATTATAAGCATTATAAGAAAAAAAATACTTTTTTTTTCCCCCTCTTATGATTTCATTCTCTAGTGGTAAAACCAAAGAATGATGGGACATGTTTGCTTTGATTTTTTTTGCAATAAAACTGCAATCCAAACGCCTTTTTGTTTGTTTGTTTGATTTTTTTTTCCCCCTTTTAATGGTACATGGCAGGCGCAGTATCTGCTAGTATTGTGTTCTTTGAAAGAACAGCTTCAGCAGCATGTAAGAGTCCACGCGGTTGAGGCTGTAATGGCTTGTCGCGATATCGAACAGTCCTTACAAGCTCTTACAGGTGCGCTCTCCTCTTACAGAGTTACTGTTTCATTGGTTGGTCGATGTGGGTGACGAGTATTCAACATATGAAAAATGGTATTGATAAGGATTTTGTTGGTTTCTTGTAAGAGTGATTTCTTTTTCTTTGAATGCTAATGCTTGATTTCTGACAATGGTTTTGATTTACGTTTTTATCATGAGAAGATTAGAGATTGTGTGTGAGTTTTTTTTTAAAGGTTTGGTCAATGTGTGGATTTGATTATTGGGAAATAATGGTGAAGGACAGAAGTGGGTGGAGTTTGGCCCATTCAGACGTCACCTTTTTATATTTTTTTGGGTTGAGGAGTTAAGATCGGTAGGTAACGATGGGAATATAGTAATCACATGCGTTACTTTCCTATCACACTTTCCTTCCATCTGCATTCTGCAAAGAACTTTTCAAGGAAATCGTGTGCTAATGAGATTCATTCTGCTGCCAAAATGATGGTGCGGAAAATCAATGGTTATGGATCTGGTGTAGAAGTGAAAATGAAGATACTCAAAATTATTATGCAAGGCACTCTATTTTTCCGACAGAAAAGGATTATATTACAATCAAAACATTATAAAAAAAGGTATAAAGGGACTACATATCAACACTTTATAGTAATGTTGGTAACGGAACGTTTACGTTCAGATATTAGAATATGATAAGTTTTTTTTTTTTTCCCAAGGGCTAAGGACTCTTTTAGGCTGGGGATACAAGCCTCATATTTTTTGATGTTAATGGTTCTTGGGGATGTGTGCTTGGTCGGGGACATGATCATCGTCCAAAAACAAAATTATTGCCCTTTGGACCGCTATTCTTGGTCCCTTAGAGATGTAAATGTAAGGACCTGGCCCACCCAGCATATTTTTGTCCGTTTTAAGCTCTAGTTAGCATGGTTTTGTCTAGGGCCGGCCCTGGCATTAGGCAGTGGGGGCTGCCGCTTGAGGCCCTTAAAACAAGTCTAAAAAATAACTTTGCAGTAGAGCCTCCTGAGATTTTAGGACCTGTGCAGCAGGGCCCCTCTTATCAGTTTTGCCTAGGGCCCCTCAGATTTTAAGAGTTCTCAGGACCGACACTGGTTTTGTCTCCCTTTGGACTCTGACCTATCTTTGGGAAAACGTCATATGCTAGATGGAGAGGAAGGGGGTTCCTCAAATATCCATGATCTGAATACTATTTCCAGGTGATGTGGGACAAATTTTATGCCTAACACCACTAGCATGCTCATTGGACTGTGACCAATGTGTCCATCATAATGCACTTGGTCCCGAACAATGTGGTCCATCACAGTAAAAATGACTATGATTACAATGAACTTAGTTGAAATAATTCACAAAATTTTAGAATTCGTAACAATTGTACAAACATGTATGTAGTTCACCCTCCTGGAGCTACATCTGAACAATTTAACAAGGGGAAGTCTACCATATCGAAAGAAGAAGGTAGGAAAGGTGCATACAAGCCTTGCAAATCCACCACTTCACTGTTGACACCATCTAAATGATCTTTAGGGGTTTGATTGTAACCACATCGTCTTGTTTAATATGACAAAAATTGTGATGATGAGTTGGCTTAAACTATATATTTTGATATCGGCTTAAATCTACGAATTGAGAATACTTGAATGGAACCGTATAGATTTTAGAAAGATTTTTTTTTTCAAAGACTAAAGTGTCCACGTCTCTTAAAGCACCTGACTAAAGATTTTAGAAAGAACTTTGTAGATTGGTTTCATTTAGATTTTGATTTGCCCTCTATTACGCGATAATCTCTACCTTGAGATCCATCTGTCCTAAAGTAGAAATTTCCAATCGTATATGTGAGTCTATTTTACGCCTTCAACCAAACAAAATTTGACAAAAATGTGTACCCATCGCAATGGATATACATGTCTAAGCACTATTTTCTTTAAAAAGTTGTCATGCTTTGAGGCTTATATTCTAACCAACTTTCTACAGTGAGAAAAACTTTGAAATAAATTCTAGAAAGATATTAATTGTATGGTTCATTTTCTCTCACATTACTCTTGTAAGATGAAATGTTGAGTCGTGCACTAGGTTGCACGAAATCGTGTGGTTCATTCTCTCTCACTTTGTTCATGTGTAAAATTAGATGTTGACTTGTGTACTAGGTCACACAATATTATTGTGTGCATCTAGGCGTGAGCTCATCAAATAGGGTGGTGATGGCCTCGTTGAAATAGTCTTTTCTTCCATATGTTGTCTACTAAAAACCACCTTGATCGGATTGATCAATTATATTTTAACCTCTCAAGATTTCATCCTTTAAAATTATTATTTTAATACCTAAATTTTATGGTCTTCAAAATCATGGCTTGATCAATTCGATCAAGGTGATTTTTGGTAGACAATATATTGAAAGAAAGATCATTCCAATGGACTCATCAACACTCTATTTGGTGGGCTCCACGCCTAGGTACACATGGTAATACTATGTGATCCAATGCTTGGGTAAACATCTCATCATGTGTAAGAGCCTATGGTGTAGTTCATATATGTTTACTTTTGCAACTATAAAGGTTTCAGATTTAATAATGTGGACATTAGATGGGTAATAAAATCAATGGAAACAATTTGTAAAATCCAACTCAAAATAGTTCTTAGCAAATAAATAAAATGATCTTACCACTCAAAATACGTGTTAAGAACTTGTAACAATCCTTGATACTGAATATAGCCTAATTTTGAGACTACTAGCTACTTAATACTAAGAAATTCCTGTAAGATAAAGAGATGGTAGGCTGGACCCACATCCAGCTACTTTGGACACTAAGATTTATTATAAATGTCACCCCCTCAAGACATCCATAAGGAGTCTTAATGATCTAAGAACCTCTGCTAATATGCTGCGTATAGTTTTGTTAGTTCTATGCACGCATGATTCTCTCCATACTCGGAATGAAATGGTGGTCTCATCGACTGCGTGCTAATGTGCCTTTCCACCACTTTTTAAAGAACTCATTTGGACTTATGCTAAATTGTTTCAGGAGTAACTCTCGGTGAAGGAACAGGTGCAACAATGTCAGACGACGAAGATGAATTGCAGATGGACTACTCTTTAGATATGGGTGCAGATGGAAATGATTTGATGGGGTTCGGTCCACTGCTTCCAACAGAATCAGAGAGATCTTTGATGGAAAGAGTGAGGCAAGAACTGAAGATTGAACTGAAGCAGGTGGTGCTCTTAGTGTGACCAAGCAGGGCATCCTACTCCTTTTAATATTGTTCTTTTCTAACCGCAATGCAGATATATTTTCAGTATTAGCCAATATGAATTTTGTTGTGGGGCAGGGCATGGTACATTTGGGACCCTTAACTCAGTGATCCAAAGGTCCTCCCATAGATGAGGGCTGCCTTAAAACTTGCCCAGATTGGAAGATCCCATTCCTTCTATATTGTGGCACATTTTAAGTAGAATGTGGACCACTGCTGTAAGACTATTTTTGACCATCTTTAGCAGGCTACTGGTCCAAGGACTATGATCTGCTAGGAAATGGGTATCCATCCCAAAAGGTTGGCCCATTAGGTGGAGTGATCCAAATCCTTTATAAATACCTAGATCTCCCTCTATACTTCAAATGTGAGACTCGTTTGCAGCCGCAACATGATCTTCCAATTCTAAGATTTCGGGCAAATTATATACACACTTGGTTAGGCTCTGAAGTCTCATACTTTATTGTGGCGCCTTTGCTTGGTTGCAGGGTTTCCGGTCAAAAATAGAAGATGTAAGGGAGGAGATACTAAGAAAGAGAAGGGCAGGCAAGTTACCTGGTGACACAACTTCAGTGTTAAAAAACTGGTGGCAACAACATGCAAAGTGGCCCTACCCTACGGTAAGCAGCTTTAACCCTGTAATTTGTAATAAAATCATGCAAGGGGTGATTTGATTTCTAGTTAATTTTGCTTCCACTGAAGAACAAAACTTGACAGCTTGTTTCAAAGTAGCTTAAATCATATCATTAGCTGTTCAAAGCTCTTAAAACAACAAAAGATGGTTAATTGTTTCAGTGCTACACATTCATTCTTGGAAATGGACCAGGTGGGCTGCTATTTTTGTCAATACATAGATGCATCATTAGCATGAAATAGTTCTTTGAATAAAACAAAGTTACCCATCCATGTCTATACTTTTCAGGAGGAAGACAAAGTAAAACTGGTGGAAGAGACGGGGTTGCAGCTAAAGCAAATTAACAACTGGTTCATCAACCAAAGAAAGCGTAACTGGCACAGTAACTCTCAATCGGTGACAACTTTGAAGTCGAAGCGCAAAAGGTAGAGATCAAAGGAAGGATTAGTTCAGGTCTCTGAACATATATATGATCCAGACCATAGGTAGAAACCAGTGAAAGAACCCTCGCCCAAGCCTATCCTGCTGGTTTAACTTAAATGTAACAGATGATCTTACTCTCTCATTCCACATGTTTCTGTATAAATGCTTTTGGGTCTGTGAATATAGGGACAAATCTCTCTTCTGCTTTGGAATCTTTTCAAAATGGCAATGCCCATTCATACGTCCATATTGATTTTTAAGTACTGGATTCTCTATCAAACTGGGACCTATATTTTATTAGGATCCAAATTCAAAACAATATTTTCCACCACTCCAATTCCATCCTACTTCCCAATGTTGCTTGCGTAAACAGAAATAAAGAATGGTTTCTGCAATTTGTGAGTAGATTGAGATTGGGTGGGCAATTTAGTTTATCCTAAAATGCTTGGGTTGTCTTGGGATTATATCTGTGTCTTTCATGTGGGCTGAGTTGCATGTTTGTATCCTTATTTTCTCATTTTTGGGGCTGCAGATATTCATCTTCCAAACAAGTCCTCACATTATATATTATGTATAGTTGTTATCTGATAAATGGGTTGGACCTTTTCTAAACCAAATCTTGGTCTAAATGGATAGAAATTTGTATAAAAACAAGTTTATTTTGAATTGGATGTTAAATAACAACAAATTCTCTCTTTTTGTTTTGCTTTTATAACGTAGATATCCTCGCTCCACATTTAAGGTGCGATTAATCTTATGGATACATGAAAGACTAATCTCATAGCACACAAAATCAACTGCAAGACTCGTGATAAGTTTGGGAAGAGTCAAATCTAAAGAGTCATACTTAAGACCTCTTGTCTAATTATAGAAGTTTAGATCAATTAAATTACTCACAATTTTAAATTAATCTAACCCAATTTCCCATACAAGTGACTCGAACCAAACATCTTTTTGTGGAATCCTAATCGATATAACATTTGTAGAGACTATTAAAAAGAGTAACATGCATGCTTTGCCAATCTACTGCACTAAACAAGATGGTTTAATTTCAGATTGTATGTAATTGGTATTAAATATTGTCTCAATGCCTATTTATGATAAACACAGATGGAACAGGTTGTTAGATCCATCTCGGAACCCGTTTTAATTTTGTGTTCATAGTGGAATGTTCTGGCATTCGACCATTGAGATGTGTTTTGTTTAAGGAAAAGATGATATAAAAATTTAAAAATAAAAAATATGAAGTAAGTACTACAAAATTATAAAAATGTTGCAATTAATTATTTTCATTATTTCAGACTAAGCTATAGAAATAAAAACATAAAATATCATTATACATCTATTTATGTTTCTAATCTCAAGTTATAATAGTGTAACTATCAAATATTAATCCAAGAGGATTTGAATTTTACACTAATAAGAACTAAATAAAAATTCAATTAGGCAAAATAAACACAAGAAATACTCGAGAATTAACCATGAATTCTATTTTTATTTAAAGTCAAATGTTAAAATTTAAAACATATTGGTACACTAGGTTCATTTCATGTTTTTCCAATTTCGTCAAATCCATAAAATATCAACCCCATGAAAAAAAAATATATATATATAGACTTGATGAGCTACAAGTTTTTCAAATTTCAACTCAAATTCAACTTTTAGTAACCCGTATATGTAGTTGAGTTGGTCTAAGTTTATAGGATTAAACTAGAAGTCTTGGGTTCAACTCCACCTGGGTTCACCTGATACACAAAAATTTCAGGTGGTTTCGTGTATCCATGGGATTAGTCTAAACTCCAATGTGGGGTGAGGATACCCATGTCATAAAAAAAGTAAAAATCTTTTTCGTCATTTGATCTTAATAATCAAAGTCACTAGTGTCCTATTTAAAAATTTTGATTATTAAGATCAAGTGACTTCGAATTAAGATTTGAGATGAAATTTGGTCAAATTGTAACTCATTCAGTCAAATTTTGATCGATTCAATTGGATTTTATATGTGTATGTATAACATTTAAAAAATGAAAACAATAAAGTGAACATGCAGGGCTAAAACGGCCCGATAGCCCATTTTGCTCGGAGTGGAACCCACTAACCCAGTATCAAAGTGCCAGCCATTTCATTCCATTTTTTTTTTTTCCTGGAACCAGAATATTCTAACTAGAATAGAATATAATTGACTACTAAGATATGAAATTTGAGTTGGATTTGGTCAAGTGAAGTTCAACCCAAACCCTAACTCTAGTGCAATTCAATTTTCAATTAGGATAAAAAATCAAATCCATTCCAATGCTAATACCAAATTACCCCTAACACCACTTGATTAAGTCATTTGAGTTCACAATGAACTTGACCCAAGTAATACTCTTTAACTTCAGAATTATTTTCATAAGAACTTGAGAGGAAGTGAAGAGTGGGTCAACTCAACCATTTAAGACATCTATATACTTTTGTTGGTTTTTCCTTTTTAGGGGGCTTGATTATGATTGCCAACCAAGCATCACTCTAAATTATTTTTCTAATCGATTTAGTGCCCTAACTCGTTTGCTTGTGAATTTTACCTATTTAAAATTTTATGTGTTGTTCCACGGTCTGACATATCTTTTTCATTACTTGAGTTCAAGACAAAAGATCTACCTTCTCTTGGTATTTTTTTTTCTGATCTTTTAACTTTTTAAAATTCTTTATATCATGGCAAGTATTACCCACTTTATTTTAAACAGTATCTAATTACTCATGTTATCTAATTAAATAATATCATAATTTGCAGGTAATTTCATCTATTTATAGGATTAGTCTTACCTCAAATGTATTTGAAGGTTGCCATCAAATGATGGGCACCTAGCTACGGTAGTGGAGCAAGACATGGAATCATGTTCCGCAAATTTAGGAGAATTGGGGGTTAAGGTGGGAGCACATGGACCATCTGTATTGAATCTTTGATCCACATGCCTATTCTTTTATTAATTAATTGCAAGTTTAGTAATTAGGATCTCCAAGACCCTAATTAAATGATAAATTAATGGTCATTAGACCAGTTCATTTGTACGTCCCATTAAGCAACGTATATCATTCGGATGGAAGTTGTAGCTTTGAGAAATTGGCATTTTGACCATGTAGAGAGTTTCACATGGTGTGGGCTCAAATGTTGGCTCAACTATGGAACTTTTTTCATTTTTTTTTTTAAACTTACATATGGGAAATCGTGGGATACCCAGAGTAAAATCTCACGGGTGAACCGACTACCCCTAGGGCACACCAAAGTTAGATCATCTGGGGGCTCGAATCCACCACCTTTCACTTTCTGAAATACGAGACAACCAGTGGATAATTTTCTCATTTCTTAGAACTAGATATTTTATATGACATGAACTGGTTTCATGTACTCGGTGTTTGAATATGTTTTACTAAAGATTAGGTTTAATAAATCATTCTAAATATAAAATATCATAAAGATTTATATATTAATTTAAGTTTAATTTAACAAAGCATTTAACTTAAAACAAACATGAGATCATTGATGCTCGCATTAAATGCACTTTTGAGTAAATCTTTTGTCAATTGATTCATGAATGAAGTGCTTTTGTGCAAAATGCCCGTTTTTTAAGATTTGTTTGGTGTTGAATCTCTATAATGAATGCGTGAGCTTTTGTTTGTGCTATTTATTAAGCAATATTGTTTTGGACTGACTTAGCACTAATTACTGTAGCAGTCTCACTTCTCTGTCAGTGTCTTTCTGAGGGATGAAATTAATTTGGATTCCATCGAATTTTAATTAATTCAATTTTATTCATATAAAAATTATTGAGTTCGATTCAACTCCATTTGAATTGCTGGTTCGAACTTGAATCCACCCATTGTTGGCTCAATCTGACTTGAGTTACTAGTCCAACAACTCAACTTGTTTTAGTCTAAATTTAGAGAAAAACTAAAATCAGCACTGAATTTTTTATATTTCTTGAAACTTGAGTATGATTGGATAAATTCGGATCAGGTTGGATTCATTTTAATTTTCGAAGTCCAGCTCAATCTCTATGTGTAGAGAGTTTGATCTGACAAAAACTAATCTATTAATATATAATCCAATCCAAATGGAACAACCCTGTATGTATAAGACTCTACTTTTGCAAGTGAATGAGGTGGAAAAAGTTGATGCAATATTGTCAAAATCTGAATTTACACATTTGTCAGCAGCAATACAGAAAGCAATTTATTTACTTTACAAACTCTATATATTTCTTTACACTAGAGTCTCTCTCTCTCTCTAGAAAGAGACATTCCAATTTCCACTGTGAAAAGAATGGCTTACATGCACTTGGGTGCAAGCAAGAATCTCCCAAAGCCAAGGCCATGGACTCTTTATGTAGACATACTGAAACAAATCTATTTTATGTGGATCAGATTGCCACCTGATCCACTTGTATATCTGTAATGGTGGCTGGAGTTGATTGTTGCAATTGTGTTAGATCTTTTTCTTTTTCTCCCTGGAAGCTTTTGTGGATGGGAGAGACAAAAGACAAAAGCCAAGCACCTGCTCCACATTTTCCTCCTTTTTAATTCACTTTGCTCTTACTTCTTGTAGAACCTTTTGGTAAGTGGGGAACCCCTTGTTGCAAGCACAAACCTACACAGCATCAAATATAATCTAAATTAGTAACTTTTTTTTTATAAATTAATGTATGGAAAATTCAAATACAGTCTTATTAAAACTCTTATAGATGAGTCCACTACCTGCACATCAAAGTTAAATTATGAAGACTCAAACCCACAACGTCTCACTTTTTAAAGCGGAAAAGAACATGTTAAACTATACCCATATGTGATGATGATGATGGTATTGATAAATACAATAGTAATTTCAATTGATAATTTGAGAGTTTCTAACAGTATGATGATGACAATAATAACGACGATGCGACCGACACTATATTTATAAGATTTTTGATGGTTACCTTTTTTTTAATTAAATGAGTGCAGAGCACACGGCTTCAGGCCACAAAGTCAACTTTGACATTTTTTAAATATGCATTAATTAGGATCATTATCTAGTATAATATTTATGTTAAATGAAATGAATCAAAATGAAAGGAGATACGAAAGGGTCCAGTCTACGGTTTGAGTGTCAATTTTAAGGTTGCATAAGGTCCTTTAAATTCATTAGAATCCAATTTAAAATTGACCCATTCAATTTAAATGTGAATTTGCCTGAATTCAATTCAAATCTGGCCCCTTCTACAACTTGTCAACAGACAGACACGTGTAAAGTGATCTTGAATGTCTAATGAGTGGAATTCTGGGTCTGATAGCCGTCAGAGATAGTGATCACTAACTACCAATTCATTAACTCAATTTGAATTTGACTTGTTCACTTTGTTTTAAGTTAGTATTTTCAATTCAATTGATTAATTAAATTAGATTTTATTCTATTTATTAATTCATTGAAATAGGATTATGAAATTTATGAAATACAGAAGAATATATAAATACGAGTTATAAAATTGGGTCCAGTGTGAACGAGACAGTAATTTTAATAATAATGATCTAAGATGAATTATAAAAAGCTAAAATTATATTGTGGTTGATTAATTTTAAAATAATTAAATAGATAAATAAGTATTGACTTCACATGCGATTCATGAAGAAATTAATGGTAGGAGAGAAGACATGCAATCTTACTGCTTCTAGATCGATTCGGTAGACAAGTAGCTTCTTTCTCTCTCTACAGCTGGTCCAGTAAGCAACAGCGATGTGGCCCACTGCCAAAATCAACGAACAGATGAACATGGTTTCCATGGCCCACCACTCTCTCTCCATCATCATATGCCTCTGCTGCAATCTCATCATCGTACCTTTTCCACCGTCAATTTTTGTCCCAAAAACACATGCCTTGAAGGTCACAAATGCCACAGAAAGCAAAGAGCACAACGTGGTCACTCCTAAATAAGGCCCACGAGAAAGCCCAGGCCCATCACAAAGGCAGTAAACGCCTGCCCAGAAGAGGAAATGAGAAATCATTGGATCTCCTTATTCACTGTGATGTGCATACTTTGATAGACAAAAAAGTGTTTCAGAAATGTCCTAGAATCGATTTTGATTGAACACTATTTTTTAAATCTGTGCTGAATAAGAAAAGTGACGAGAATATCGATATCTTTTATAACGAGAAATATCCGTAGATCTTTTCGCCACTTAGACGATAACAAATAACAATTATAATGCATATTCTAAGTGGCGAAAAGATCTACGGATATAGATTTTAGATCTATATTATATGGGTAATTAATTTAGAATATGCATTAGACTTCCATACACATCCCAACAAATCCCTTAATAGATACGAAATTGGCTTAGACTGAGACGAACCATTTGCAGTGAAATGATAAGATGTCATTGATTAGTTTTTAAGATCATTTTGCATTATGATTGAAAAGTAGCAACTTTCTTCTTCCTTCTTCTTCTAATTCTTCTTTTTAAACATCATGAACAAAGATAAAAGGTGGAGATAATTTGTATATCTACAATACAAATGTAATGAATGACCCATCAATCAGAGATTTAATTGAATTCAAGTTTGTTATTGAAATGGATAAGGGTTCTTACAGATGATGATGACCGATCGAGCGATGGAGATGAGAGGTATGTCGACGACGGAAGCGCGAAAATCGTAGTTCCTGAGACGAGAGTATAGAATTTCTAGAGACAGAGGAGAGAACAAGGCAGACAACAGAGCAGAAGGAATGAGAGCATCTGTAACAACAAGGAGAACAGGGGCTGAGAAGAGAAGAAGAGATGGCAACATTGAGAGCATGAAGAAGATCGTCTTCAATACTCTCAAAATTTTTATAGTACTTTTTCCCTTTGAACAGACCCATATCTTGCTTTCCTCCTTGAATTGGGATTTGTTGTTTTACTTAGTTTTGATTATTGGATTGGAATGGGAAGGAGAGAAAGGAAAGAGAAAGTAAAAATAAAAGAAGAAGAGGAAGAAGAAGAAGGGGAATGAGGCAGGAATCTGATGGAAAATGCAGGCGGAAGAATTTGACTAGAAGAAGACATAAAATTTGACTGACTTTTCCACGAAATGGACGCCATTTGCCTGTCAAATGATGAAGCTTCTTCTACTTCTATGCCAAAATAGCCTCCAAAGTTAGGAGGCTGAGTACCCAACAAAACTTACTTACCCATTTTTTAACTCATTATCATTCTCTGCATCTAATAGCCACCTTTAAGACGTAACTTGTAATATTTTTTTTTATTTTTAGACATGTGTTATAAAACTTTCTTTTCACTCATTTGATGAGTCTATTAAAAGCATCTGCATTTAAATACATGTTTTAATTAAAAATCACTTCTTCTGTTTCTAATTTACGTGTGGTAGGTAGAAAACCTCCACAAATGAGCTCACTGTCCTTAGGATACGCCAAAATTAGACCATGGAGGCTAGAACCCATAACCTCCTACTTTCTGAGGCCGTAAGTAACCAATTAAAAATCACTTTAATCAAGATTGACTGTTCAAAATTTATGAAGTTTAAAAACAACCGTCAATATAATTTTTGTTGAGTTATAAATTAAGACTTTATCTCATGAGGTCAAAGTGAGTCCATATAAAAGCATGTAATATACCTATTGGCATATGTGCACATGAACCTTCATCCCCAATATACTAGAAAGAACTATAGTCGTAGAGTGTTCAACCGATGGCGTTAATATCAACTGATATATATCGAGTTTTAAAAAACTACAGTCGTAGAGTGTTCAACCCATAGTATTCGGTAACAGAAAAGAAAATTTACAGTAAAAATCCTCCGTATAAAAATAATTTTTCTTTTGAAAAAGAAAAAATTGATGATGAAACATAATTTACCTCTATAATATTTCTCTTAAAAATTACCAAACACATGAAATAAAAAGAAAAAGAGAAAAAGAAAATCATCCTTCTTTTCAGAATACAAGGACTCTTAAAAGTGGACAAGAAGGCTTGATTGGATAATAATGAGCCCTCGATTGTTCCTCATAAACTCGGTTTGAGTTGACTGTTGATTTCTTTGCTTTTGTCTGTGTATGAGATATGATTCTAAACTAAAAAATAATTAAAGATGAAATATATAGACAAGTTGTTTGATATAATAGTCGATTAAGAAGAGGGATCACTTCAAAGTCATTTGAGGGTTTTTTAATTTTTCAATTCAACCATTCCTTTCACACCAATTATAAAATTCTACAAATTCAAGTGGACTTTTTAAGATAAATTTATGAGTGTTTATTGTTTGATATAATTTTTTACTCTATAACCATGTGCAAAATGTCATCTTAATTTCAAACTTAAGAATCTCTCTGCAAATCCAGATCGATCTATGTTAGACGGCTGATGCGGGTCCACATGATCTGTAGATGTCTAGGTAAGTGTATTGTTGGCTGACCTCAAATCTGGCCTTACATTTTTGAAATTTACTCTTATTTCTAGTGAGCCAAATTCCCCATAATATAAATCTTAATTTAAGTAGTACTTTATCAGATAAAAGGAAACAGTTAACATACACATATTTTCTCTATGGATGGCAAAGCTTTTAAAAGATTCATAGCTACATCAGTTCTCATCTTTTCGCTCTCGTTTCTCTTACCGAAATTTTCATTCCTTTTGTGGTATTTTTAATTTTAACAGGTTCTTTTAAAAATAGGTATTTTAAACCATTGCAAGCATGGTTCCGAAATTTTAAACGTCATTTAGTAAAGGAGGCAAACCTACTACAATTTCAAATTCGTACAAGGCTGCATCCAAACAGAAAACTAATGCCATTGAACTTGAAATTTATCAAAACCTTGTAAGCAAATAATTTGCTGACTACAATAAAGTTGAATTGTAAACAACTCCACAAGCGCATATATATATATATATATCATGCCAAGCATTTGCTCATTCGAGGCCTGCCCAGATAACACTGAACCATAACCCACGAGAGCTATAAGGTTCGCAATTTAAACTGGGCACTTTCACTTTTGGGGAAGGAGAGAGAGAGAACATGCAATGCCAAGAACATTCAAATGCTGAAAGATTGAGATGCACTCCTGGTGGAAAAAAAAAAGGCTCATCAGGTTCAGCATCTCATTCATGAATGGCAGAAGCTCTGGCAAAAAGCTCCAAACAAGAGTCATGAGGGTCGTCGTCTTCTGGGTGCTACATCTTCATCACACTCCCGCATTCCAAATGTCTTGTAGCCACCACCTTGCTTTCCCTCTCTGCCATACCGGGAATGGCCTTTCTCTTCTCTCACCCTCCTAGAAGCACCATCACCAAGCCTGCTGTTGATACCTCTCTCATAGTCCCTTGGACTCCCACCCCCATGGAACTCCATAGCATTTTTAGGGCGAGAACTATATCCCCTAAAACCATTTTCTGCCTCATAATGAAAGCGCTTCACTTCGCCGTCAGCCTCATAATGTCTTAGAGAATGGACCATTCCATATCTTTGACCATGTTTATTTCTATCATCATCACTTCCATCATGCCTGCGTCCTCTACCAACACCCACAAATTCAGGAAATCTGCTGGAATTCATGGGCTTGTAGTACTCATCCGGCTTCAATCTTTCAGGAGAATCCATCAGATCAAATTTATGTCTTCTTGTAAAAACTCTTCCAGGTGGGCTCCTCTCAGAAACAGAGGACTGTTGATACTCATGTTCCCTAAAGTAATCTGGTGCATCTTTCCTGTCATCAATCCACCTAGCAGAACGGGGTGAGGAACCTTGCCTTCTGGATGATGGGATGAAATCCACCATTTCCGTAAAACCAGGTCGCCGATGGGGCGACCTAAGCCTCTCCATTCTTGGATTTGACCTGAAGCTTGGAGGAGAGCGGCTGTACCGTCGCAAACCAGGACCACCAACAATCCCGCCACTGCTTCTACCCTTAGGAGAGGTCCACACATGGGGTGAGCGAGTTCTGGATCTTGAACGGGACCTTGCACGGGGCTGAGGTAGATGAAGAGCTCTTCTTGGAATAGGGGAGAAGCTTCTTTCCCTCCTGGATAAGGGATGTTGCATAGAATCAATACTATCATCAGGCATTGAACCATTGAACCTCTCCCTAGACCTTGCACCAACAACCCTAGGGCCGTATCTTTCAGACCTACCCATTCCAATATTGATGTTTCTATCAGGACTCATCTCTCTCCCCGCTCCACGTCCCAATCTCATACCAAAACGCAATGCCCCCTCCCTGTCAATTGGTGATCCCCTTCCAGCCATGGGTCGAGATCCACTTTGTGATGAAACATTTGCAGATCGTCTACCCACCCGGCCAGAGAGCCTCGCAACACCTGCTTTTACAATTGTACCATCAGAAGCAACAAAAAAACCACTTCGCTCTACCTTTGCAGCAGCTGCTACGGCTGCGTTGTTTGAACCAGGTGGCCCAAATTCGCCCTGACCAAAGTAAACAGGTGAGCGATGACGATTTGGACGCCATTGGCCACCTGGAGAGTCCAACCAATGATCTCCTCTGCTTCTGTGACGCAAATGCACGGGAGATCCAACCCTTCCAAAGGATTTACCAGGGCCATTGTCCCTTTCGCCTCTAGTATTTGAATCATCAAGGTCATTAGATCTGAAGACAAAAATACAGCTAAAATGGATCAAAAATAAAATAAAACAGAAATCTAGAGGAAGATCTGAGAAAAAACATAGAAATAAAGTATCATCTTTCAATAAGAAAAAGAAAAGAAAGCACAGAAATAAAGGATCACCTGCTTCTTTGTACATATACTTTATCCTTCCTATATGACATATCAGAGGATCTTGGCCCCTCGATACATGAAGACAACTCCCTGGCTGAAGTTGATCCAACCAGCCTTATCAATGATTTCCCAGCATCAGATGAATCCAAACGATCACATGTACTATTCCTGGAAGAATTTCCATCCCCGATGGCAACTGCTTCTCCAGAACTTTTACCAATTTCAGGCAATTGATCCCATCCAGTTGATTTCCTTGACTCCCGGTCCCCATCTACCTTGGCAGCAAAGTCATCATTTTCCATTGCCTTACCATCATCTGCACAGTATCCAGGCATTTCATTCACATTCATCTCGTGCTTCATTCTACCATCCTTTCTTCCAAAATCTTCCCTTGACACATTTTGCACAACCTTCATTCCTCTGTTAATAACAGACCTAATTTCTGAGACATCTGTGTTTAGGGAGTCATGTAGGAAGGGTTGAGGATCGGTTGCTTTCTCATTCTCCTGTCTAATTGGGTCTCCTTCCTGACAGGTGTGTTCATTTGTAGAGGCCTCTTTCCTGCATTCAACACTTTCAACCTGTAAAGCAGATGCAACATAATCAGCATCGGTGGTTTCGAATGCATCGACATCTCTAGAATCTGATCCATAGTCCACATGTTCTGCTTCCCCTTCCTCGCATGCATCATGACCCCAGTTATGTAAACTTGATTCTCTAAACTCTCCATCCTCATACTGATAATCATCATCTACCTGAAATTCACTTATCTTTTCCACCGGACCAGAATAATCAGGATCATTCTGAGAGACATCCGAGTCATAATCACCATCAGTGGAATGTTCTACAGCAATGCGATCATAATTGCTAACATGATTAATTGCATTGCACTTGGTTGGGCTCAACTGACCCATCACAGATATGGTATCCAACATTTTCCCAGTCTCACTAGGTAAAATGTGCATGGTATCCTTTGAATCAATACACTTAGGTACATCAATTTCAATAGAATCCAACTTCCCCCCAGAAACTGCAGAAAGTTTGCCATCTTGTACCTTCATACCTGCATCATCTGCGCCAATACATGCACCTCCTGTGAACAAGTCTTGACAGGCTGGTGATTCCTTGACAGGCAAATCAAAATGATATGGAAGCCCATCCATTCTTTCCGATTGAGTTAGATCCTTCCCAGAGGCATCCTCAAGAGGTTCAGATTTTATCGCTTGACAGGGAATACCATCATTGGAGGTGTTATTTTTGGAGATATCTCCATCAAAAGACAAACCAGATGTTTGCTCAACACTCCAGCTAGCAGTTAGAGAATTGTCAAGCTGGAAGGATTCCTTATCTAACTTTGTACCATGAAAAGCTTGCTGGTTCTGTGCCTGCAGGCTCCTCAAACAGTTAGGTATTCTTGTTTCTCCTTTAGCCATGCATTTATCCCCTGGTTGAGAAGCGTTATCATCCAAAGACTCCATGTCTCTGTCCTCAGAGACTACAGTACCAGTAGAAGGATCAGCTTCAGGATGGTGTGGAGCCACAACAGCAGGATGATTGATGAATTTATCTTTGTTGGCAACTTGAAAAGAAAGTAAAATTTCATTTTTCTCCACCTTGCCATGGTCTACACACTGTACATCTTTTGCTTCTATGACAGTAGAATCACCAGCTAAAGTACTGTCTCCCTCACATTCAGGAGCAAAATCAACAATTGAGGGAGCAACAACTTCAACACCAGAGTGGATACTTTCTTGAATATGCAATGGAACACAATCAACAGGGGCAGAAGCACTATCTTCAACCTTGACGCCCATCTCAGATTTATCATGCAAGGATTTTGTTTCAGCACCCTCATCAGAAAAATTGTCCGGGGAATTATTATCGCAAGAAGGGAGCTCCACTTTCAAGGAAATAAACTTGTCATCCACTCTGCAGGAATCTAACTGAAACTCCTGTTCAACTGTATGATGCATATATGTAGTTCCATCTTCATTTGGTGGAACACTTGAAACTGAACCACCAGAGGTATATTCAGGTTCCTTTTGCATTTTTGAGTTCAGAGATCCACAACTATCATGCCCTCCATCAGTCAAACCACCTACACCGACCATTTGCTGATCTGTGGACACAATAGCATGATCAGTATCCCCAAGCACTGGCTGCATCTCGCTACTTTCTGACTTACTGAGCTTCCCTTCATGCATTTCATCTTCACAGATTGTCGGTTGATCCTGCAATGATATATCACCACATGGATTTTCCCATGATTCCATCACGACATTTAGGTCCCAATGTGATCTATCATCTCGTGAAGTGGACTCTACCCTCCTCAGTGTTGCATTCTCCTGCGAATCAACAGAATTCTCTGAAGATTTGTTGCCAGACATCTTCTTTCCACTTTTACCGTTGTTTGACTCTATAACTAGATCTTTCTGCTCTTTGCCGGTGACCCTTTCTGTGAAAAGGGGAACTTCAACACAAATGTTTACATCAGTTTTATGATCCCCAATTTCAGTTTTGTT
This sequence comes from Chimonanthus salicifolius, assembly GCA_013350335.1. Taxonomy (NCBI): domain Eukaryota; kingdom Viridiplantae; phylum Streptophyta; class Magnoliopsida; order Laurales; family Calycanthaceae; genus Chimonanthus; species Chimonanthus salicifolius. The sequence goes on from CM023536.1 coordinate 54,732,363, forward strand.
GAGTGCATGTTCCTGGTGTGACTCATCTGGTGCAGATTCCACATTACCGGCACTGCCGCTGGTAGAAGCACCAATTATACTACTGCAAGCTGCAGCTGCTAGTATGGAAATGCCAGAGAAATCAACATTGTCCTCAAGATTTCCATTTATCTCCTCCAACTTATTAGTCCTCCCACCAATTGCATCAGCATCATCATGACAAAACTCTGAAGTGACACTACAATCAATAGCGTTGAATTGTCGTTCAGCATTCACAGATGCCGTAGATTCCTTCAAAATAAATCAGACTGAACTTTTTGAAGGTGATCAAAATCCTTTGGTCGAGAACGTATCTGAGGTGGAGGTGATGCAGAATGGGCCAATACAAATTTCCTTTTCTTAAGGGGTACAATCTCAATAGTATCGCTGAAGTGTCGCCCTAGAACAGTCACTCCAACCTGCTGACAGAAGGGAGGAAACCATGAGAATGATAAGAAAACTTCCAAAAGTGTATTTAGCTTACAATGAATACAGAAAAATAAAAAAATAAATAAAAAGACCTCTTCAGATTCAGAGACACGCATATCCTCCACTCTTCTCAAATCCCTATCAGTCAGATCCTCAGTCATTTTCAAACTAACATCACTTGCAGGTCTCTTCTTCTGGTCAATAGCGAATGAAGACCTCACTCGCCTTGCACCCCTCCTGTTACTTTTAGAGACTGTCTTCCAATTCAAGTCAGGGTCGATGACTCTAGAAATCTCCAATTCCCCTGTGCCTAGCATGCTCCCTGATGCAGCAACTCTTCCATCAACTAATTGTTCACCACCACAATTCTTGCAGGATGGCTTCACTTCCTGTTTCCTTGTTTGTCCAAAATTAGAGGCTGACCCCCCAGAGCAAGTGCAGAAATGAATCTGCAAGTTTTAAGACAAAACTAATTTAATCACATGTATCAACCGCTTGAAATAGGCATACTCATATTTGTTATTTAAAAGTTCTTGCTAGATGTCACACAGGATAAACAACAGATACAGCCTGTTATGCATTTATACCAATAGTTAATGCCTTTTGTGACGACAATGATGACGAACATGCCCATTGATTACGAAGCCATATAACGTTTTGGCAGTATCATAAACAACATTTTATTTCTCAGAACTAATTATGATGTTAGCATCTGGTAAGAACTCTAAAAAGGACATAAATGAGTGTTTTGCTGAAACTCTTGACCATCTCGTTACAAACATATGAAATTAAATCTAATAACGACAAAACAAATATCAGCTAAAATAAGAATAAGACATAAACCAACCATTGAATCGAACCACTCATTGTCCCTTCCCCCACACAAATGTCAAACCAGATAGCTTCAGGCCACCTCAGCAGATCAAAGATAATTGGAAACAGTTCTCTCTGTAAAACACACCAGGATTGAAATAAGCACAACGATAAATAGCAGGCTATAGTATCTCCCAAAATTAATAAGAATAACAGAATATGAAGAAGGTGCATAGAAGATGACTATTTTGCAACTTAATATCTATGTTACCAAGCCCTAAAGCTGATAACAGACTGCCAGTGCATGCCTACAGAGGCCATTACCTTGGGGCAGATCGTGTTAAACAGCCTTGAAGGCTTTCAAGCAACTCCAGTTCACACTGCAGCAATGGACATGGCCAAAAACCCAAAAAAATGCCCAAACAGGCCATGGGCTTCTTCGCAGACGACTAAACAGGAGCAATTAAAAACTTCAAGCAACAGAAATAGAGCATGACAAAAAGCATGAATCTATCCATTCAATAGCAGGGATTTAAATCCAAGATAAGCAGGAACAACAGCCACAAGCAAAGCTCGAAAAAGGTTCTTCCAATGAACACGTCGACCGTATTAGCAGAGTAAAATTAGAAGACTTTCAGAAAATGCCACAAGTGCAATGTCTAGAGTACGTTTGTGTTTTTCCCAGCCGCCAACCACTTTATTACCCAAACAAAAAAACACCCCATGGATCCTCTTAATCCAAAACCCAAACCAACATCTACAGTTCCCAAATCTGCAAGAACAAGAAAGCCTAGAATAACCTGTGCTCAGACTAATATGCAAGACAGACAGGGCAAATAAAAAGGCCATGCCTCTTCCCATCAATTCCAAAGCACTTTCTTTTGATCAACCAAAAGTGGTTACTCATAATATCCATCAGATTCCTTGCAACAGCAGATTTTCAATGATCGATCAGTACAGCAAAGGAGAAGTCGCTTCTAAAAGAACAAACTCCCGACAGATGGGAGACCCAGTTAGTTCATTCAACCATGTAGATGAAGATTAATCAACACTTGAAATAAATAACCTTGGGGACCTTGCAAACCCTAAAATAATCAACAAGTAGTTAACAAAAGCAGCCCAAGAAGCCCAAGCACCGCCACCAAGCAGATCAGGACAACCTGCATCGATCATGTGCGATGCCATTGCCTGAAACTATGAAAAACCCTACAGAGTCAACAGAGACATAGCAGCACAAATGACTAAGATCTGCAACAAATTGCCCGATCAAACCCTAGATCCTGGATTCAGCCGTGATTCTTCATCGACAGAAGCAATCGTTGATGAGCCAATGGATTTGGAGAACATCTCAGGCAGATGACAGACCACTGCGATCAAATCTCTCTTGGGCAGTTTGAAGCCCTCACAAAAACCCTAAAATCGGAGAGGAAGATCTAAAAACCCTAACCATGCTTTCCTTCATCTTTTTCTTCTTCTTCTCTTCTTCTTCTTCTGCTCTTCTGGGGGAAAATAAACCTGTTCAAGATGCCGAATCGGGCTGTTTGCAGCAGAAAATTTGGACATCATAGCCATGTTTCGTGAATCGGAAGAACCCTGACCCTGCCGATATCTGATTCTCGACAAAAAACAACCAAAATAGACAGAAATCAAGATCGGGGGTTTGAATACCTGTTTCTAGATAAAGAATAAACCGACGTTGGACGGACTGATGAACGGCAGCGAATGAAACCTCTCGGATGACAAGATCTTCTGCTGCTTCTTCTTCTTGTTCTTCTTGTCGCTGTTGTTGTTATCTTCTAATCTGTGATACCTGTTGCTGTGGCCGTTGATTTAATCGCTAATAATGAATCTGTCATTCAGGGTTTGGTTCTTCCGTCGCTGCTTTTGATTTCTTCTTTTGGTCTGTGGATCGATTCGTTTCTTGCTTGTAAAAAAGTCGTCTTCTTCTCCTTCTTTGATTCTTTACTTTGGTTCAAGACATTCCGTTTCCTCTACGCCAAATGCTAGTGATTGATTCACCTCCTTTTCGCGTTGTTTTGCTTTGCTTTGCTTTCTCTGCTGCTGCTGCTTCTTCTTCTCTTGTGCTTCGTCTTCACCTGTTCTGATGTGGGGAAAGACCGGCTTTCCCTACCACTTATTTATGCTTGCTGCGATACCCAAACCACCCTCGACTTCTCTCTCAATGACGGATATATCCCAAGAGTACTGACTGAATGGTAGGGCAATGGGAAAGGATGAATCTACAGACTCACCAAATTGTATACAGAAACATTGGCTACTTACATGGGTTTAATCAGACAATATTGAATGAATACACAGAAAATCATAGAGAGAAAATTATTCTACACAAATTTAATCCTTCAGTCATTATGATTTTATAAAATTAATAATAAAAAATTAATGGTTTATAGTATCAAATTTTTAAGATCTAAAATCACAAAAATTATGATAGTTAAATAAGAATAAAATTTTATTTTTCTATTGATTATGTAATTTGATAGATATTTCATGCAAGTGCATCTGGCCAACTTGAAAAATAATAAATATTTTCTTCAATGCTGGAGTTAATGTGGAGAGGTCAGTCAGATCAAGACATTCATGCATTTTAAATGACTAATCTTTAGAGCATATGTAAATCTTCTAATCCGCACATGCAGAAGACAAAATAATGGAGAGTGATTCTTTTTATGTTGAGGGGATTTGATCCCAAAATTTCTTAAAAACAAAGGTGGATTTTGACCACTAAGTCGACCAATTAAGATTGAAGTACTATGAACTTCAATTAAAATTTTGATTAAATTAGACCGTGAAGTTGAGGGACAATCTAATTTGATCGAGAAATTTTAATTTAAATTATTTTTTTTTCACTTTCCTTGTAACATATATTAAATTGGAATAGGTTTACCCAACTGAATTTTGTCTAATTTCCAAGTTAGATTGAAATTAAATGTAAATATTGCGTAGTAGGTTTCGCATCAAGTAAGGATAAGTATATATGTTGATCTAATCCATGACCCTTATTAAATTTGAACAAACTAGCAGACTAGATTTTGAATTGGCTCAACTCGGATTTGGGTTAACGAAAGTTGAGTCAAGGGGTTGGATTGAGAGATCAACCACACAATCCAATTGACCTGAGTTTAATTTGGATTAGAGTTTTCAACATAGCATGTGACTAAAGCCCTGGTTGTTCCAATTGTAGGGTGTCAAGTTCTAACTTGTTTCGGAAAATAGGATTCAAATCCATTTGATGTGTTCAATAATTAAGTGGACCAAACTTAACATCACTTCATAATTTGGTTGACTTCAAGTTGGCATTTTATAACGTCAGACTCTTTAATTGGTTTAAATCTAATTCAATTCGACAATTTATAAATCAACTCAACAACCCAATCACCTCCTATGAATAATATAACAGGCAGACACTTCAACTCAGGAATCAGAGGTCACAATTTTGAGTTCCCTAGTCATCCAGTGCACATGAGTTGCAAGGGTCACGTACATCCGAAGTTTTGTCCAATGTCTTTATTTTCGAAGAGAGATGGGAGTAGTGGAGTTCTTCATTGTAAAAATAAAAAACTCAACAACACAATTCAAATGCAACCTAAAAAATTATACACAAATTGTAATCTAAGTCAATTTAATATATATGATAGTTTGTTTCAAACTTATTTAATAAAGGAGTTAGACTAAGAACGATGATTTAAATAAATGAGTTGTTCATTTAATAAAAAAAAAATAGTATCTAATCAAGTTAACTCAAATAGTACTGTTAGACTATATAATTTATAGTCTCTATGGAGAAAAGAATATGAACTCTTAAGAAACGTGATAGCAAAATATAGTTTCATTTGGATTTATAAATATATTAAAATTATAATTTATATATTTATGGATATCTATTGATTAATATTGGACTCAATTGGCTTTTGATTACTAAAATGATGCCTAAGAATGTCAGAGGTTCAAAAGATAATTTAAAATTGTAAGATCTTAAAAAAAACATAATTTCTAATATTCGATCATGGGATTTTTATAGTTATATATTCATGAAAAGATCTTTCAATCAATCATCAAAAAAATTGAAAGTGAGCACCATATAAAATTCAAGTTGTTAATATTTAAAATCATTTATATTTTTATAAAACCGTTCAAAAAAATATGTGATTTTATAGATATGAAGTTCATGGATGAAAAGATCTATACAAATGATCCATCATATAGAATAAAGTTAGGCCCTATGTAGGATGTAAAAGTAGTGGTTTGGAAATAATTTAAAATCTTAAAAAAAGAAGTGTTTAAAAAATGTAAATTCAATAATTAGATCAAGGTGATATTATTTAACTCATATATTCAATTCAACATCTTTCCAATAGACCCACCAAATTTTTTTTTTATTATTATAGAAGTGGGTTAATTATTTAACAATTAAGGGTCAACCTTCATTGATGGACATCTAAAAATGTTACACGGGTCAAGTGCTGGAGAAACTCAGTCGCTGCTCACTACAAAGTCTCTCTTTTATTTGTATCTAACATATACTTGAGTGTATAAGGTATTTCTATTTGTGTGTATAATATATACATAAAATCAATTTTTATTGGGCAATGTTGACGTGGGCAGCAAACCCTTCTAGGGCTCTACTTGAAAGGTCATGGATGATGTTCTCTGTTAAAAATCAAATTCATTGAGTTTAAAAAGTCAAGATTATCAAAGATTCAGAAATCAACGATTAATATGGAACTAATTTTGAATGAATTTTAGTTCAACAATGAGATAAACTTGAAAAATATTCAAATTAAGTAGATATATTGAATTCACAAAAGATAAATTCAATTTTGATTAAAATTTACTTAGTACTTTCAAGAAAAGCATGCATCCATCATGGATACCTCATGTCTCGGAAATGACAGAGTAATATACTTTTGTTTAATAGAAACTATTTTTAATGTTATATATTATATGGGCCAGTGGGCCTTATATATTTTTAGCCATTAGATTTAAATTCATCAAATCAATGATAATATTAGCATTAACTTCTTTATACATAGATTTAGTAGCTAACAATCACTTTTAGTCTTAATCTTCTCTCAATTTCAGCTAGTGTATGTTATAATACCCCTTATGTAAAATATTTCAAAGTTAAGAATATTTTGTTCTCCCTAGATTGTTTATAGCACAGTGATTTAATTAATTGACTCCAGAGGTTTAAAATTCAGTATCAGCCGATATATTATTATCGGTCAATATTTTTCTCTCCTTTTTTTTAATAAAAATAGCTGATATTCGGACTTCTGATTGACCCAATTGGTGTATCCAAGAATGGTTTTGTTAGTAAGGAGATTGAGCCAAGAAGAAGTCAAAGGGGGTGAGTTCTATATTAGAATAATAAGGGTTCTAGACTAATTAAAAGTCAGCTGGAACCACCTTGAATAATAAGAACTAGACCTTAAATTACTGGTTGGAAGCATGGGTAGACTTGTTGGGCACTTAGAAGTAATGAGCCTTTTCTCATTTGACACACAGAGAGAGAGAGAGCCACTTAAATGGACTGGGTAGGTGCCTGTTGACTTTCTTAAAGGTGGATGTTGGGTATAAAGTGACTAAACCTCATTTGTTTAGGACAAATAATAGTTGCTTAATTTTTCTTTGTCTTCTGCTTCATTTATAAAATGTAAAGCATCTAAATGGAGACTTTTGTGTATCAAGATGCAAATTAAGGTGCTCCAGGGCTCCACCACCCATCCATTTATTGACTCCGGGGTTAAGTATTCATTCCATTGAAGGTAGTGACATTCGGATATAGATAGAAATGTGGATGTTAAATATTATAAAGTCATATCGATTAATTTGTGAAATCAATAATTTTATATAATAAAATCCTTCTCTCAATGACTAGTTTTTTAAAGTGAATTCTACTTCAAAACTGTTGTCATGTCATAGTTTTCTATCATTTTGGCTAATCGTCCTCCACTAAATATTATTTAATTATTTCTTGATTATTTATCTATCACAGCATTAACCTATGAGCTGCCTCTCACCATTCACAACTGACCACCTGTAAGGGTGCATACGAAAGTCCCACATTAGTTGTAAAAGGGGAAAACTAAGGACTTATATATGATTAGATCACTCCACTTATCAGGCTAGCCTTTTGGGCGGTTAGCCCAATCCTAATAGTGGTACCAGAGGTAGGTTCTCAAGTCAGAGCACGTGGGCTCAGGGATCCCCCAACCAAATCCACCGAAGAGCCTCGTTCGAGAGAGGGATTGTTGGGTGCGAATGATGTTAGCGCTTACAGCGTGATAAACAAGAATAATCGAACGGAATAAAATAAGCACAATCAACACAAGCAAATTACGTGGTTCGGCCCCACCCGGCCTACGTCCACGGAGCGTGATAGAGATATTATTAAGAGAAGGAATAACCACAAAATTACAAAGAGATTAATGAGTTTGAATCAAAAACTCGAAGCCAACTTGTCACTGCTTTGCAGTCCATACTCTTTGGATCTCATCCAAAGAAACTCCAACAGCTGTGTTTTAGAAGAACAAACAGCAGCCTTCTCTGCTTCTCTCAACATTCTTCCTCTCCCAAGACAGCCTGCAAAACCAGCCAAACAGCACCTCCTTGCCGCACTCTGGTTGCCTCCTAGTTGCTTGTGATGAGATGCCTTCTCTCTCTGCCTCTTACACGTCTTGCACACCTCTACCATCAGTTGCTGCCTTCATATATAAATCCAGCCATATGCTAATTCTAGAGGAGAAAATCTAGGCAAGATCTTCCTTGCTGGCTGCCGTGTACCCTCTCTAAGAAATAGCAGTTTCTTATTACAACCTGCTATTCCACACAAGGCAACTGCCGAGAACTCCTCTTGCAGTTCAGCCGTAACTGATTTATAGATTCTATGTAATCGGTCCCTTCTTAATTACTTTTATACAGTCAGGTCTTATCCTCTTGCTAAGAATAAGCTAGACAAGTATTAAGTAATTACCGATGAATACTCGGAGGCAGGGGTCAAAAAATCGGCTCGGCCGATATATCGGCCGATATCCGATACGGACGATATATCGGCCGATAATTTTATCTCTCATACCGATATCGACATTTTCTCTCTTCTCTGATATCGGAACCGTGAAAAAACCGTGATGAATAGTGGTGAACCGTGACAAAACCGCAAAAAACCGTGGACACCCTGAGAACCGTAAACCCTGAACCGCAGAAAACCGTGGAAAACCGCAGAAAACCGCGAAAAACCGCGAAAATCGCGAAAAACCGCGAATACCCCTGAGAACCGTAAACCGCGGAAAACCGCGAAAAACCGTGTAAAAACCGCGAAAAACCGTATCGGTGTTTTAAATTTTTTTTTTTTTTAAAATACCGATATTTTCGAATATCGGCCGATATTAGGGCCGATATTGGGGACCGTTTATCGCCCATATCGGCCGATATTTCAAGGTTTCAAAAAACCGATATATATCGGCCGATACGATATGTATCGGCCGATATTTAAACCTTAGCTCGGAGGAATTGAGCCACCGTCAACAAATGAGACTCCCACATCGATTGTGGAGGGGAAAACTAACAACATATGTGGGACTCGGTCACTCTACATATAAAACTAGTCTTTTGCAATAGAAGTCCAGTCCTAACACTACCTTAACCACATAAGTTACATTATCTGTTCCATTCACAATATAATTGGAAAGTTTATTATCTGTTGGTAATTCACAGAAGACAGCAATGTCTTCTTGGAGTTCTTTTCCATTTTCTTTTCTGTTAAAGGGAAAAAGCATGGGGAAAGTTCAACTTCAGGGGCCAAATAGAGGAGGTCTCTATCCCATCAATTTTGAGCGACAAATTACCCATTTCAGCTCTAGTTGGTGATAATATCTCCGATGATATTTGGCATCAATGGTTTAGGCATCCAGCTTCCTTTACAATAGATAATATTGTTGTTAATGATGGCCTTCCTACTGGGCACTCTGTTAATAAAAATGTGGTCTGCTTTTCATGGCAGTATGAAAAGAGCCACCCCTTTTCCTTCTGTTCCCACTCTTCTTTTAATGGATATAGATTCCATGTTAGCTTCATCTATGATTTTAGGCAAATCAAAAGCTTATGTTGCACTTGTTACCCCTTCTTGTGACAACAAGTCAAAAGAAAATTGGAATTTCAAGCAACCAGATGTGTTTCTTGGAATATATGCTCCTATTTGACAGAAATGGATTTTATATGGTCACAATTAGATTCATCTCTATTTGGTTGTTGGCAATTGGGTTCCATTCTTATTATACTTATTATATTGATGATATCCTTTCGAATATAAATAATCTCAATGATATTCATTCTTTCATCCATGCACTTAATTCCGAATTTGAAATGAAGGATCTATGTCTTTTAAGAGTTTAATCTATTTTCTTGGTGTTGAGGCTCACACAAAGTCTAATGGACTACTACTCACTATGACTGACTATTATAATGTATTTGTTGAGAAGAGAAAAGAGAGAATGGGTGTTGGGGTGCGAAGGAGAGTTCAACATCAGTTGTGAAGGGGGAAACTTAAAGAGTTATATCGGACTAAATCATTCCACCTATCAAACTAGTCTTTTACCAACACCAGTATCAGAGCACATCCAGTCTCTTATAAATCCTTAGATTTTCCCCTTCACAATCGATGTGGGACTCTCATTCACAATTCAAGAATGAGTATATGCCCATCAGCACACACAATGTTGCTAGCTCAAAGCTTTCAAAATTGGATTGACAATCTAAATGGTAGACAATCCACAAGTGGTTACTCTGTCTATTTGGACACAATTTACAGTCACAGTGGCTCTGTCAAGTGTGGATCTAAGTATAAACATGACCCACAAACCTGTCTTGCAGATTTGATGCGATTTAGCCTATTGACCTGTTTTCTAATGCTACAAATGTTCTTGATTTGCTATACATTGATCTTTAAATTAGCCCAATGAGTTGTTATCATCTAAAATCAAGCTCTGTAATTATGTAAGTGATCCTTGATTATATCCTAAAAATTCATATATATGAATCACCTACCACAGCAAATATGTAATAGCGGGTTTTTTTATCAGTATCATTATCCTCGTGTGTAGTTCAATTTGTAATCTTCCACTTCAAAAAATAAGTGGTGTGTCAGGTTCCAACCTCCATTGTCTCATTTGGTGTACCCTAAGGGCAATGAGTATCACCCGTGGGAGTTTTACGCTGGATTTCCTACAGTTTTCCACACGTAAATTCAAAAGGTAATTTATTCCATTCATTTGGACTTAAAATTTGAGTTCTACTTTTGTGCATGACACATTATAATAAAGAAAGAAAAAACGATCTTAAAAGAATTTTTTCTTTCTACCTATTGTTTTCATCATTAAATATCAAAACTGAATAAGAAATGAAGTATTAAATATTTTCTATTTTCTCTGGTTCACTTCCTCTATCTGAATAGAATCTATATCAGAAAAAGTGGCGATTTCGTCATTTCATTATTAACTAATATCTAATGATAAGCACACATTTTATATGAGTGACATCAGTTAAAAAATTGATACTGGATAATTCTTTCTCCACTTCATAATTTTTTCTATTTTTAGATTATAATATAAAAATGTGTACCAAATTCTTCAAACTCACCAAATTTAATCCTAAAATCTCATTTTCTATTTTTAGTCTATTTTCATGAATTTCCTCTAACTTTAGATAATAATAAGATAAAATTAGATCAAATCTTGCCAACTCATGAAATTCAATTGCAAAATATTATTTTCTATTTTTACTCTTTTTAGATAATAATATGATAAGACATATTGAATCTTCCAAATTCATCAAATCAAACCTTAAAATTCATTTTTTACTATTTTAAGCCATGCTTTTTGACAATTTTTTTTTTTTTTACCAACATAGAAGTAAATCACGATTATTTAATAAATAAATAATCAATATTTATTTGACATTCAATGCAAATTATCTCTTATATATAACAGAGTATAATTTGTTTCAGATGGCAAAAATACAATATAAGCCTATGTACTACATTTTTATTGTTTTAGGATTACTCTATACTGGATGCTCAAGAGTATCTAATCCATCGAAATTCTTATGTCCATTTAAAACAACGTGACATGACACCTTTTGATCCGTACGCTGCAATTATGGTTGCACTTGGCCTGGGTCTGTCTGCCATGTCGATCCGGCCCACAAGCCCGGTATTTGGCCCAATATTTATTCCATCCCATTTTCTCAGCATACTTTTTCACTATTAGTTATATTTCCATCTGTATTTACTTCTTGTCCTTTTTATTAACTCTACTGAGACATGGCTTGAATCATCAAATTTTTTTTATGACCAATGTGTTCAGGTCTTCTAGAGCACCCAACTAATTCTTGAGGTATGTCCAAGCCTCCTAACGATATACATCGGGTACCTCTACATGGAGTAGCCCTTTAGAGTGGAGTGTGAATCGGACTCAGGACTCTACTTCCTGAGGCAGTATTACTGACCATCACTCCAACTCCTTTGGGTTAGCTTGAATAATCAATTGATAATGAAACTTTATATACTCTATATCTATTTAATCACCTATCAAATAAACCGTAAAATCTAATGATATATCTTATTAGTATCTATGTTTATTTTGTCTTTATACATAACTAAACTATCTCAAACTGAGTAATTAAAGCTGTGTTTTAATTGCACTTAACCCCTCGCTTAAGCTTCAGACCCATTTTGCACCTTGTCTATAATTTTTTACACCTAGGTCTTCACCAAGATCTTTCATGACTTTTTTGTAGATAATATGTGTTTACATGATGTGTTTGAAAGTTTAGTTGTCAATATATTTTTATTTTTTGAATAATTAGTGTAGTATAATGTTGACATTAACCAATAAAGGCATATATCCATGAGTTTCCACATATTTTGCATTAACTAAATAAGTGTGTTTAACTCTCAAATACACACTCAATCTTTTATTCTATAAATTATTTATAATCTTATCTTATTACACCATGAATCCATCTTAGTTTGACCTCATGACATCCAGGCCGAACCCTATAAATCCATCTTAGTCTACAGCTTTTTCATCCAGAGCTTTCCATCGGGTTTTAGGGCTTCCTCAGGCCCATTCCAATTACCAGTTGAAACTGAACAGAAAGTAAAGAAGATTTCAATCCAGGCCCAGAAATTAATGGATCATACAATGGTTGTCATCTGTCAGTAAATCTAGGCCCATCTTTCGGCAGGATCACTGTTATGGGTGATTTGTCATGGTACATTTTCTTTAATCTGGGCCATCATCTCTCTCCAGCAGTCCATGGGCCAAGTTGAGCATTGGACTTGAGAAATATTGTAGGCCCATGGATGAGGTCCGTCTAAACCTGAAAGTAAACCCATTCCATGAGAGTAATGATCAGCCGAGATTATTAAATTAAGATCTAATTGCTTATTTCTTTTGGTTTGAAAGGTCTTCATTTAAATTTTAAATAGGATGCTTACTAGAATCATCATGAATTAGTGAATTTAAGTATAATATTAAAGGTCACAAAGATTCAACAACTCTATTGAGCTTGGGCTTATTAATCGCTTGCCCTTTTCTCAAAGGTGATTATGAGAATTCTTATTTCCAAGAAAATAGAATCCTTCCAAGAAGTTAGGAACTTGAACAAGTCAATATATAAAAAAAAAATATCTCACATAGTGCGATAGATAAACTAGCAATTAATTTAGTGAAGTCTCTCCCTCTCTCTCTTTTTCTTCTCACCAACTCTATAAAATTTATTGATTTAGTTGACTAAAAAATTTAACATTTTCCTTTTTTTTTAATAAAATAAACTATGATTTCAATCCTCCTCTTTCCTACCACATCTAGATATGATCCAATCAAAGTGGAAAATATGATTGGGTCCCAGTCCCACTTCTTTCCAAGGTGGCTGGCTAAGATCAAAAGGTTTACCACCATTAGAAATTATAAAACAACTTTAATGCAATTGAGCCACCAAACTATATACCATCACTTAGTCAAGTAATTCAACTGACAGTCACTTTGGCTCAAATCAGACGTCTCAGATTCGAGTCTTATAGTGACCCCATCTCGTGGCTTTATACATCCAGAGTTTTATCCATTATTCTCATACTTAAAAAGAGGTGGGGTCTTACATTTCTTCTATGTTAAAAAAAAAGAAAGAATGAGTGCATGCGATATTAAAATTCTATAATACTTTATTCCTTGAGTTCAAATCAAATGAATGAACAAATTTTGTTAACTATGTGACCTTACCCGATTCAATTTATGCCTTAAGCTTATTGATCTGGACCTCCCAGTTTTCAGGTCGGATCAAAGCCACTGTGGGCAAAGATTGAACCAAGTTGCAAACTTCATGATATAATATTATTATCTTAGGTAAAATATTGATTGTAATATTGGTGTGTCTCAGAGACTGTGTCTGAGTTTTCTATACGTTAATCAAAAAAAAAAATTATCTATTAAATATTATTAATAATTGTGTTCTTTGCCACCCCAAATTATATCATATTATGTTTTACTATCTCATTCACGTCTTTGATACATATAAAAATGGATATTTCTAAAAAATTACCGTATCTTTTAAATATATTTGAAAAACCTCCTAAATTTTCATAATTTCAAAACGGCTCTTTAACTTTTAATAGACATTGTTTATAGGAAAACAAACATATTGGATGTTACAAATACCTGAAAATGGACCCAGATTCGTATCATGTCGGGTATGTTGTTTACCTATTTATGAATGGCCACGTCATGGAAAAGAATAAGGTTGGTGATTTAGACCCTTAGTGGCAAAGGAGTGGTGAAAATGAACCCAGGATGGGCCCATTTGTTCAAGCCCATGATCAGTACAAAACTACAAATTGTATATGTGACACTGGGTCCATTTGCTAGAGCAAATTGTTTGCTCGGCCAAATTTGGACGTAGTTTTGATTATTCTGTCGGATCATATAAAAATATATTATATCAAAGAATCTTATTTTTGTGTATAATGCTTGACAAATTACATAATATTAATCAAATCATTATTTAGGTCATTTATCCTACTTATAATAAAGTTTGAACTTAATGATCCAGCTTGCATTTTTTAAAGCGAGTTCGGGATGGCAGATGCCTGATTTCAGCTGAATAATGTGTCTATGCAAGGTTGAATATTTTGTGGGCGTTGTAAACTGAAGGGGGTTCGGGCTTGACTAAGCCGATTCACACCCTATTATCAAAATTTGATGGTCAACTCAGGAGCTCGCCTTAAAACGCAAGAGGGGTTGGTTTGACGGTCATGAAGCTCATCTCATAAAGGGATGTCTTGAGTGAGTTCGATTTACACTTAACACTCCTCTGCTCTCCTTAGTTGCTTACCCGGTGTGTATGAGATTGGGAGGCTTGTATATGCGGGTGAAACTCGGGCAAGGTCATATGAGTCTGGTCAGCGGGTCAGGTCGGATTGAGAAGACAGAAAGCCGCATGGAATTGGGGTCGGGTTGAGTTAAGGGCTTTTCAAGTTAACCCGACCCGACCCGACCCTGGTAAAATTAGGCTAAAATGAATTCAAAATAAGGGTCGGGTTAGAATTCGAGTTGAGTCGGGGATAGAATTCGGGTCGGGTTGGGTTAAGATTTTCGAGTCAGAAGTTCGGGTCGGATTCCATATTTTATTGACTCGGGTCAGGTTGGGTTTTAAGAAACCTGACCCGACCCGATCCGATTTCAGCCCTACATATGCTTCAAAGATTAGTCGGATTAAAATGTCCCCTATCCAAATACATGTGAGAGTGTGAGACCCCTAGACACTTTGGTCATTAAAAAAAAAAAATACAATTTTAATTCAGACACAAAAATGAGCCCTGCCTGATCCGATCCCTAGTTTGCCACTTTGCCCAACACCAACTTTTCGAGCTTCGGCTGCTCAATCAAATTATGATATCACCACAATTATTACTTAAATAGCAAATATATGACTATAAAATTTACAAACAACTCGAGCTATTATTATGTTTGACATGAATACACAAAGATTTAATTAAATCAAATTATGATATTACCACAATTATTAATACTTAGAATTGAAATAAGATGATCACAAAAATTATTTGGATAGATAGATTCGTAGATTATTATGAGGGCTATTATACTATCAAAAATGAAACCCATTGAATCATATCAACCCTCGATTTTTAAAATTAAAAATAATCTATTAGATATATATTTTGACCTATCGTATTTAATCAAAAAATGAGGATCCACTAAATGAAAATTATAAACACTTTGATCTAAATTTCAAATAAAAAAATAATTTTAACAAATAAGATTTAATATTAAGTGGGTTTCGGATGGAATCTTATAAGACCCATTTATACTATTTTAGGTTTTGACATAAACTCACTTTTTAATAATCATTTTGTAGTAGGACTCCTCAGTCCTAACTACGTAAGGGGTAATATGCAATTGATCTATAGTTCTATACTTCTATACTTAGCATTGAGATGAACCAGGTTTTTTTTTGACCGGATTGAGATGAACCGGTTAGGGATTTAGGGCCGACATCTCCACATGGGTGATTGGTCCACATGACTCAATTGATTAACGTCTTTATCATCCATCACTTTGTCATATCTCTTATGAAAATAATAATACCCACTAACAATTAAAAACAAAGAATCGTTACCAAAATAGAATATTATATAGCCTAACCTTAGATTCTACTTAGCCCACCACACAATAAAGGATTATGACATGTTCTTCGACTTCTAATTTAGATCGACCACTCCTCTGTATACTGTACTATTTAAATTAACTCAATTTTAAATTTCTTAATTCAACTCGATCCTAAATTTCATATGGATTTATTTTTATCCAACCTGACCCAGCCTAAGATATACAAAAACATAACTCAAATCTATTGATTTTTTGAGTCGGGTCATGCAAGTCGGATTAAAATCTGACCCAAATGTTACCCCTATCAGTGACTCATGGTTAGCCTAGCCTTTGAACTTTGCCAACCCTGAATCAAGACGAGACATGCACATCAATGGTATTATGGACCACTGAGTGGAGCTAGGCACAGGGGACAATTTAGAAAACAAAATAAGATAATTAATATTATAAAAGAAAAATATGTTAGATGAAAAAGAGCAGGGATTAGTTTTAGTTATGGATTGTAGCGAAGAGGAGATGTTAGAGGGGAGAGAAATCCAAGCTAGTGGTCAAAAAGAAATAGCAGGCCCACAATTGAAGAATAAGATAATGTTTTCTTGTTGGAAGGACAAGGTGAGGTGGGTGGGCCTTGGGGGAACTTGGAAACTTGTCTTTGTATTTGTGTTAGTGGATCCAAGAAAAAGATAGGATAAAATGATAATTGATATCATGTGCCACAAAAACAAAATTCTGGTCAACACATACATTATCATCATCATCATCAATATCATTCTTTCTCTTCTTTTTTTTTAAAAAAAAAAAGAAAAAAGAAAAAAAATTGTTTATGGCCCCTTGGATTGGAAGGGACGTAAACTTGTTGTTTTCTACTGTTCCACTGGGCTCAGATTCCTACTATCAACTCGTGTTGAAAGCTCTACCAGTCGATAGTTGAAGACAAGATGAAGGTCTGGTGATAAGAAATTCTTGTCGGGTTTGATGGATGTGCTTAGATACGATCCAATTGATAAGTTCATGTCATGGGTCCGGGCCTCTACTTTTAGAAGTTCGCTTGGATTTGGATATGAACTCAATCGATTTAATCTAAATCTATACAAAATTAATAAAAAACACAATATGTAACTTTATCTAGGGTGCCTATCATAATACGGGAATAGTATTTTAGGAGACACGGATTTTCCAGACTTCCCACTTTGCCTCCATTCGTCCATAAGATTTTTTTTAAAAATTAGATATTCAGAAATCGGTGCACTGACTGAATCACTTTCTAGTGAATCAGTGCATCGATTTTGACTATTTCACGTCTCAAGAAATCAGTACTCCTCAAATTTCCGTTTTCCAGTTATCTGATTAATGCACCGATTCAGTGGAAAGTAAACTAATTTCTAAATGTTTGATTTTTTTTAAATTTTTTCGTACGGATGGATAGAGGTAAAAGAGTTTTTCTGTATTAGGATGGCCACCCCTTTATCTATATATACATGAAAGTTGATACAATGGAATGTACTGGGATCATATAGGTCATACTTACTGAACAATCAAAATGTAATGGTTTTTTAGGTTCTACTCACAATGAATATTACTCAACTTTAATCATTTTTTTGAGCTACAGGGTTTTTTAATGATAGGATTCTCATCTTAGTGAAATAAAGTATTTAGTGATTATTTTATAATAACAATAATTAGTATGTGGATGAAAAGAGATTCGTTATGGCTATGGCTCGAAGATCAGTTTCTCTTAAATTGAAACCAAAGTTTGGAAGTCTGATTCCTTCGTGAATTGAAATCTCTATCTCTAATTCTCTTTATTTTCTCTTTTTCTTATAATTATGTATTTTTACATCAGGGCTCATTTGTATAAATAAAGGGTTTCTAAATCTAATAATGTAGGTTAGAAGCGGACTTCCAACTCCAAAACACTAGTTTGATGGATGGAGTGACTCAATCTCATACAAGTCACTAGATCTCTCCCTTCATAACCGATGTGGGACTCTCGTTCGCACATCAACAATCTCCACCTCGAACGAGGCACTTCGATAGATAGAACGTCGTCAACCATCTCATTCACTTAGGAGATTCCCGAGTTCACATGGTGTGATTTGGAAAGCCAACTCTAATACCCAATGTTACGACTGGCTTCCTTCAAAGTCTCTTCCTAGTTTTAGAGCCTCAAGTTAATACTAAGTAATAAGGGTCCTATATTTCTTCTTTTATTTTTAATAGAAAGAAAGTAGTCTCATTAAACTCGGAATCAAATTCCTCAAATCTAATACGTTAGGTCTGATTATAGGTAATCTAAACTAAAAGGCTATAACCCCAACTCCCTAACTATTCTCGAAATATTTTTCTTGTAAGGTTCTGTATTAGATTTATCATCTTATCTGTAAATTGTTCAGTAATCTCAAGTTCTCAACTCAACTTCTGAATCGATTAATGAGTTTAAAGTAGTATGGTCGATTGAGTACCAGTGGTTCTAAATCTCAGCCGTACATGCAAGATCTCGGCCGATATGACTGAGATCTCGCCATCTCGGCCAATACATCTCGGTTTGATCCGAAATTTGGTCCAAAAAAAAGAGAGAAAAGAGTAATATCGGCCGATATTATGGAACTGAGATATCGGCTTCTCAATCCCACCGAATTTTGGACCTCTGCCATTGACCAATTTGGATCCTATCTTAAATCTCCATAAACCAACTAGTTACAGCCTTACAAGGATTTTATAGTCATCTCAACTTGGGTTGGCAATTCCAGAGATGACAGTACTAATTTTAAACCAAACTCAATTCAAAAGTCGTGTTTAGACTTTAGATCAGGGGTTTAAATATCGTTATCGGCCGATACGATATATCGACCGATATATCGTTATCGGCAGATATTTTTCTCTCTCTAACCGATATCAGCCGATATGATACGGCCGATATATCGACCGAGAAGGTGAATATCGGCCGATAACGATATATATCGGCCGATATTCACTCCTTCAAAACCGATATATATCGGCCAATACGATATGTATTGGCCAATATTTGTACCCCTGCTTCAGATTATGTATGTACCTACAACTCATTTAATTACGTGTTCATGTTCGATCAATACATTTAATTTAGAGTTACAAAGCAATTCAGAATAGAAAAAAAATGTAACATTAAAATTGATCATCAGCCATCTGATCAAGATATATAAAAATTAATAATCATTTCACCATTGACTTTCGTATATTTAAATCTAATAGATAAAAATGAATTCTAATTTTAAATTTTTGTTGCAATACTTTACAGTTATACCTTCAAGATGATAAGAGTTTTATAATTCATATAATATTATGAGTAATAATAAAACTTTTGTTACGTTAAGTTCTCCATGGATCTTAAAAACAGTTTGATCTCCAATTCAATTAAAAAACATGGTTATACAACGTGCCCATGCCAAGTAAAATTAAAAATGTAAAAGAAAAAAGCCTAAGATAGATGAGGACTTCTCCCATAAACTTTAGCTTACAATTTTTTTCAGTTTTTTCTAATATATGTCAATATATAAAATTAATTAGATAACTTCTTAAAAATTATACATTAATATGATATTTTTTAGATCCAAAACTCCTCAATATAAATTTCGGAGCAACAAATAGAAGAAACATGTGGTGTGACAAAAGAACTATGCAATCACATGTACTTAGGTACTTAGATACTGGTTAGAATAGATGTGTCAATTTCACAATTATTAAGATGTGGACTAGACATTGCCAAGTGGTTTTTCTTTTGGGCCATGGTCCATGATCCTGTTGCCTGAAAATGTACGGTTCAAAAACAATTAAAATTGGTGGGTCTTTGGGATCATGTTTAATTTAATGGAGGTAAATGTACGATCCATTGTGGTTTAATTTAGCAGAGATAGACAACTCAAATTTATTATTTGAATCGGGGAGAGTTGCATAATTAGTATTTTTACGTATGATAAAAGTAGAAAATATAAATATATTGTATATAGGTTCATTTTTCTTTAAAAAAATAGGAGTAAAAATGTGGCTGTAAAAAGTAGATACATCACAGAGTTAAAAATGGATACGAATGTGATACATCATATTTGAAAGATTAAAAAAATAGATTATTGTATAAATTTAATGTATGTGGGATTCGTATAAATCTTAGTAAAATAGTTTAAATTAGAACAAAGACGGTATTATATTGGAAACAGATTAAAGTATTAAACAATAAGCTTTGAGAATGTAATAGTTCCTTTTTAAGAGCCTTGTGTGCATGTGCGTGATGTATGTGTATAGAGATGGCAATCCGTCAAGCTGGGTAGGGTTGGAAATAGGTAATAATAAATTTTCTATCTCATCCAACTTGATCTGACCCAATTTTTTTTAACTACTAACTCGACTCAACGACCTGAACTCGACCAGAATTTATATAAAAATTAGAAAAGTTATAATAAAAAAACTTAGTTTTTACGTGAACATATTAGGATATAGAAAATTGAAGAAATAGGATAAAATTTTAACATAGAAGGGTACGTAGATTAAAATTAATAGATAAAAATAAATAAACTATTTAAACATTAATTTCAATTCAATTCAAGTTGGGTTTGGGTTTGGAACCCCTCTACCCAACCCACCCCGGATTTACTTTGGGTTGGGTCGAGTCAATTTATTTTTTTTTTAAGAAATGTATGAGCCAAATTCAATTTTTTCGAATAGAGTTTGGGTAAAAAATTGGCACCCTTGTATGAGAGAGATATTCAATGTTTATCAACAAGCATATCCTTGAGATTTCCCACAAGAATAAAAAATTATTTTTTATTCTTTTATTTAAAAAAAAAAAAATTTGAGACTTTGAGAGAGATTCAATTTAATCCCTCATTTACCTCGGAGTGGATAACAGTCCATTTTTTTATTGTTGTTTTAGCTTCTTTTTACATCCCTTACCTTTGTTCTTAGTTGGTCTGTCCAATCTCCTATTTTTTATTAAAAAATTTAATATTTTTCAAGAGAAGTGGTCAATGATAATTTTCTTCTCTTAGTAATTGTTATCTAAAAGGATATTCTTATCATTTTATATGATCACCTCTAACAAGTTTCTAAGATTCTTACAAAAATATAGGGTGGGTTTTTAATATTTTTTAAAACAAATTACTCCCTCCGTCCTGTTTTAGTTGTCTAATTTGAAACATTTGTATTTTTTAAAGAACTCTCTATATAAGCCTAATACTCCATGTGATCTCATTTATTTTCAACACACTTTATGCTACTCGAAATATGAATGAGAAAATTATTCGAGACAATCCCAAAATCCATATAAAACAACTAAATTGGGAGAGTGAGTATGTTTTAAAATTTTGAGAAAACTTGAGGCGAGGGGTATTATGGGGATGAAGACGTCTCTTTAAAATCTCTTAGCAGTTGAACGACTTTATAAAATAAAGATTAAATATTTATAATATAATAAAATTACAGTCTGAAAATACCTATATAAGAAGAATAAGCCAAAACACCATGTTAACATATTGGTTTTCAAGACAACTTTTACATGGTCGAATATGATATAACCTGTTTAGAATTTTTTGTTTTAATGAATAGGTTAGTATGAGTATTCAAGAGAGTCCAAAGAATAAATATAGTAAACCCACAGTCCGGGCCTAGGCCAAAATTACAAAAAGATATAGATTGCCTTGACCCAAAAAAATGGAGATCAAGAGAGATAGCTCAGAGATGCAAGCAGAGACAAATGCAGTCTCAAAGGAGTAAAGCCAAAAGTCCACTCATCTGACGAGATCCCAAGGAGGACAAGAGGCCTCAGAGAAAATGCTCGTACATCGACCCAAAGGGACGAGGTCGCGAAGAGATGCAGTCATAGAGTTAGTACATCTAGAAAACTTAACAGACCCAGAGTTGAAGTTTAGGAGCAGTGATCTGATGGTATAATATGCCCACGGTGAGACCAATGTCCAGCGAATGAGTTGCTTTCGAGATTTTAATATAAATTATTATCATCATTATGAAATCTTTTATGATGAATGAAACATTTGATGATCTTAATCAATAATGAATATCAGTGACATTTTGAGTAACAGTAATGCATAGAAACCAAAATCTCTTTTCATTTTAGGCCTACTTAGGTTTTGAAACTTAGATAATTAGCCTATTTAAATATTTAGTGACTCTTAATAAATGAAAATTTAATGGAAAGCTTCCATTATGGCATCGCCACCACTTCTTCATTAGTTTTGATCAAATATTTGTAAGCATTTTTTTCATGAAGCATCTTGTTTTCAAGCAGCAGTTTTGGTTGGCCCAAGCATCTTATTTTGATCATCATCTTTGCCATTAATTTAATGAGCATCACGTTTGCCACATCACCACATGATCTTACTATCATGTGACGAGCGAAAAATTCCAAAGTTTATATAATGGTATATTTATGGATCAATATTAAAAATTAGAAGAATAATACTATATCACTGACAAATAAATAAAATAAAGTAAAATCTGTCGATATAATGAAGGGGAGAGCTGTGTTGGCTGAAGCAGAGTAAGCAATCACATGAGGGCAGAGGAGAGGAGAGGAGAGAAAGAAAAGAAGAAGAAGGGACAAATGAGGGTTGCAAGCTGGGCTAATGCTTGTCGGGGGACACCCTCTCTCTGATGCCCCATTTTTGCTTCCCACTTGTCTTGGCCGCTTCAGACACCTTCTCAGTCAAGCTCTTGCCATGGCAGTCGTCCACTCTGTCTTCTTCTTCTCTCAACCAGTCAATTATTCTGATTGTTAGAGATTGCATTATATTAGTGTATGTATTGTATTTGCATTTGGAGTAGACTAGGGTAGTTTAGTCTTTTGTCAATAGGGTTTTGTATATATTATGTTTTGTATTCCTTTGTTAATATCAAATCAAGGATATTAGGAAATTAATATCAGAGTTTGTTACTTCTCTTCTCATTTGTCTTAGAGCTCCGTGCATTCTGTGATGTTGACTGGGTGAGTGATCCTTCTGATTGCAAATCTACTACTGACTTTTGTGTCTTTTTATGTGATTCTCTCATTTTCTTGAGAAGCAAAATGCAGGATGTTGTTGTTCGTTCATCTGCAGAGACTGAGTATCAGGCTATGACCTCTAGAGATCATTCGATTTCATTGGTTACTTGAAGACATGGGAGTTTCTCTTTTTGCTCTCACTCTTATGTATTGTAATAATAAGAGTGTTACTTAACTAGCACATAACTCAGTTTTTCATAAGCACACCAGTCATATTAAGTTGGACTTCCATTTTGTACAATATCATTTTAAGCTTGGCACGATTTCTCTCCCGTTTGTGTCTTCTACCATGCAACTAGCTAACTTCTTCACAAAGTCACGCACCATTATACACTTTCAGTCTCTTCTTGGCAAACTCTCGATGTTTAACACTGTAACATCGTGAGTTTGAGAGTAGGGGTGTTAGAGATTGCATTATATTAGTATATGTATATGCATTGGGAGTAGAGGAGGGGAATTTAGTTTTTTGTCAATAGGGTTTTGTACATATTATGTTTTCTATTCCTTTCTTAATATCAAATCAAGGATATTAGGAAATTATCACTAATAAATCTAAAAACACATTTAATTAAAAAACACAAGAAACCTTCATAATTTTATTCAATACAAAAAACATGCACCACGTCTTATTTTTTCTAGAGATAATGGATGCTAATGAGAGTAATCTAAGTGATGGGTTAAGGCCATTGAACGTGAAGTATTGGCTGGCAAAATTTTATTATGGCATGGATTATAGATTTATAATGTGGAGTTCTTCTCTCCCATCTGTATGGGCTCAGCTCTTCCATGAAAGAAAACAAAGCACAGCTCTACCCCCAACACCTCCACTCACATGTCCCTTCTTTTCTTTTGCAATCTCCCCTTGTTTCCCATTCGATTCTCCTTGTCTCCCCTTTATATCTCTCTTTCCTTTTCTTTTATTTTCTCTCTTTCTTTTACCATTACCTACTAATTTTTTTTTTAAGTCTCTCTCTCTACACTCAGTTATTACTCTCTCCTTTCCTGTACTCCAATATATATCCTATTCTTCTCTGTCATTGTCTCATCTGTCTATTCTATTTCTAATCTCTTCCCTCCATTTTGAAGAGGTGTCTCTCTCGGATTCAATGATTAAACTTCTTCAACTTTTGATTTTCATTTTCAATGGTGAATCGAATCTTTGGATTACCTTTTGTCATGTTAAACACTTTCTCAAAAAGAAGATTTGATGGTTGGGTGCTTTGATGAGGAACACAGTAACAATCGAGTTATTTAATAAAATTAATCTCATTAAAATATCGCCTTAACTCTTATCAATTATTAGTAATGAAAATATGACGAATTGATGAGTACGTAGAGAAAGGGCATTTTTGGTTTTTGAAATTTGGTAACATGACACTTCTGCGTTTGGATGAGGGGTAAATTTTGTACAAGTTACTTGGGGTAACGTCTGACCAAGGTTACTTCAGATGATATAAAAACCCCTTCCAAGATAGATGGCATGGCACCATAGTTTGAGGGGTAAGCAGAAGGTAGATGATGAAGATAATGGATGTCAGATTTGGCCCCCTAACTACCGGTTCTGCTTTTCCTGCTCGTAAGATTGAGAATCTTGGCACCCATTGGATTGGAACATGATTTCTTCGTCTCCTTCCATTTGTAGGAGGAATATGTGTTTTTATTTATTTAGCCTCAGGTTAAATGAAGTAACACACGTTGAAATTTTATTTATTTATTGTAAAATTGATGAATATTTTTCTAAAGTACCAACTCCATTCCATATTATTAAATTGATGATTATGTTTTTAAAAAGAAGGGCTACTTAAAATCAAATTGAATGAATCGTTTAAAGTATATTTTTATATGTCACAATAATAATCAATTAATATCTCCAAATTAAACTTCATGTGATAAAGCAAATAACAAAGCAAATCATGTTTAACAATAATATAATTAAGGATGAAATTTCGAACCAACCAAATCGGATTTTAAGAAATCTAATTCAACCCATGTCAAAACTTATTGAACTCGATATGACTCGACTCAAATTACTGACTCGAATTATTCAATCCGATCTGAATTTTTGACTCGACCAGTCTCGAGTTTCAGTCCTAATTGTTACTATTCTATAATTTGGTGCACTCGGGTCGAGTCAGATTACGTCGGGTCACGTCGAGTTGATTTTAAAATTTTCAACCTAATTCGACCTGAATTTCATATGAATTTTTTTTTTTCAATCCGACTCAACTCAAAATATACAAATAAATAATCCAAATCCACTGATTTCTCAAATCGAATCATGCGGGTGAGATTAAAATCTGACCCAAGTTTCACTCCTAAATATAATATTGAAGGGAACATAAGAAGCAGAAGCATGTAGACGGTGCCATTTTTTAAAATTTTGTTTAGAAATGAGTCTAGCTGGTTCTGGTTCTGGTTCTGGCTCAAGGGAATGTTTATAGTTAATTATGGATTAAGGCGAGGCATGCGTTGAACAAGTTGATCAGTGACAACTATGCTTGTCACCTATTTTACCAAACTAGACAAACTTTTTAATGTCTAACGTGGCAGAATGTGTCGAATGACACGTGATGCCGTTGTCACCCTTAGTTGTTCATATTTACAAGCCTGCCATCTTTTATGTTAAACCCTCAAGGCCTCAACCCACATTTCACAACTTTTGTATTTCTCACTCAAGCAAACCACTGAAATATGGCACTTTATCTTTGTGGCACTTATCTTTTTATGCCACTTTTTGAAGTCTTTAGTGAAAAAGGAATAATCGACTTTTCAGATATAAGAGAGAGTCTAGTACGGCAGTTGGTCATCGAACTCTTGCTAAGTCTGCTTTTGGACTGTTTCTTTACAGGTCTTTCAGAATATTTTCATGTCTGACCTTTTACGCGCATGGAAAGAGTGTGTTGATCTAAACTAAGGTTTTACCCATTTTTGTTCCCTTTGTAACTTGTTTATTTGCTTTCTTTCTTTGTATTTGCACCTCTGATGCCCCTTATTATCTATTATATCAACTATTTCCAAAAAAAAAAAACCACTGAAATATGGCAAATGAAAATCAATTAATTTCTTACATTTGTATGTCTGAAACTCAAAACAAAAAGGCTAAGATGTAAACTTTGCATCTTAAAATACAAATACAAATAATATTCTTAAAATACATAATTCTGTACTGTCAATGCCACATAATAAAGGGTAATATAAAAAATAATGTTATCCCCCTTTATACTATTGAAGGAGTCTATAATACATTAAATTGATGGTTCCTATTAATATACAGTTCAGGAGTATAAATCTTGGTAACAAAAAATTTCTCTCTTATTCTTTTAAAAAAAAATTACCTTTATCGCCAATATATATCATATATCGGCCGAGATATTACATCTGGAGCTTATTTTGTAGCAAATTAAAATCCTTTAATTTATATTTATACTTATTTGATACTTTGAATTAAATATCATTGATAATTTTATTATACAATAATTTTGTTTTAAAAAATAATTTAATAATTTTAAGGCAAGCAACGTAGGGCATAGGGGCAAAGAGATAGGGTTCCCCGTTATTGTAGGGGAAACCAAGGGCATTTCCCGAGCTCTCGCCTCTTTATTTTACGCTCTCCTCCTCTTTCATGTCATATGCCTTGTCTCTTCCTTTTCACACACCTACTTCCCGTCTAGAGAAGAGGAAAGAAGAGGAAGAAGAAGGAGGAGAAATCAGTGGGTTCTGCAAATAATCTCTTAATTACAATGGGGTTCCCAGTCGGGTATTCGGAGCTCTTCTTCCCAAAGCTAATCCTCCATGCCTTCTCCTTTCTGGGTTTTATTCGAAAGGTCATCTGCTGTCTCTTCACCTATATGGGTCTACCCGATTTTCTCGAATCCGACATTGCCTGGTCCGACAGATACGACCACCTACCTGAGATCCAATCCGTTTCCGCCATTCTCATCCGAGAAATCCTACCGGTCGTCCGGTTCGACGACTTGCCCCAGGACGACACGCCGGAGAGCTGCGCCGTCTGCCTCTACGACTTCGAAGCCCACGACGAGATCCGTCGGCTCACAAACTGCCGCCACATCTTCCACCGCAGCTGCCTCGACCGTTGGATGGATCACGACCAGAAGACTTGCCCCCTCTGCAGAACTCCCTTCGTTCCCGACGAGTTGCAAGAAGCCTTCAATGAACGGTTCTGGGCTGCTGCCGGTGTCCCAGATATGTACAGCGAGTATTCTTCAATGTCACAGTCGTCGTCGTCGTCACTGTCGTCGCAGTCTCCATCTTTGTAGCTACGGAAATTCTCTCCCTGTTTTAAGAGTCAGCAGCTGACTCATTTTGTGCTATACTGACTAATGGATTAAACTCACTCTCTCTCTTTTTTTATCCTTTTCAATGTTCAACTTTATACTTGAGCAATCAATTCTAATTGATTTTTGATAGGTTTTTTCAATCCAAATATGGATCTCCCACCACCCTTCTCATCTCCAAATGGGTCTCATCAAATTTTATTTTAATAATTTCCAATGAATAATTTCTCTTTTTCTTTTTTAGCTGAGAGATAGAGAAGAAAATGTGAAGTTTGATCCGATCTTTAGAATATAAATGATCTTCAAATTGTTTTTTTCTATCATTTGCCTTTTTTTTTTTTTTTAAATTAAAAGGTCCTTACCCTCACTCCTCTTTGAGAAGGTGTGGAGATTAGCTTAAAAGTGGAAAGGAGAGTAAAGGAGAATAAAGATAGTAACAGAGAGTAAAAATAAGAGTTTGGACGACAACAGAATCAGATTCCTTAAGAAGTGTCTTCTCACATTTTAAGAAAATGACACTTGTGAGTGGAAAGTGAATGACGAGTGGATTGTTTATGGGCACTCAAATCATGAAAAAATAATTTAAAATTACTTCAATGCTAAATTTGTTGTACAAATAATTTATATAGAAACTCTTCTATTCTAATATATTTGGATTTAACCTCAAAAATATACTAAATTTTATTCAAGAAACTCACTTTTTGAGTGTTGTCTCAACTATTTAAACTTTGTGTGCTAACGGGTTCAATTGGGCCGATCTTAGTCGGGTCTCATCATATTAAATGCCAATTCTTAGTTTGTTTATCATCTAAATCCATCCAATCTTAGTTTACTGAAAAACACGGAAATTAATTAAGCAGGTTGAGTGCAATTAGCAAGTCCTTTAAAGGAAGGAGTTGGAGCTTGACTTGTCAAAATAAAGACTAATTATGTAGAGCAGTTGAGTGGGGTTTGGTGATAAAATTGCCCACTTGGCCTAGGGGTATTGGTTTACGTGTGGGGGTTTTAAGCTGATATCCTACGGTTTTCTACAAGTAAATTAAAAAAAAAAAATTGCCCAATTAGATTTAAACCAGGGAAAGATTAGTTAATTTCAAATTGAAAATATAGATTTGTTTTAAAAACAAAATCGAACCATTTGAATCAAAAGCTCAGTGTTTAAGAGGGTGAGATTTGTCCAAATACTATTATCATTTTTATTTTTTTCCTATTTTATTGAAAGGTGTTTTTATCATATCATAGTCAGGGGTCCGAATATCGGCCGATACGATATCATTTGTTTTTGTCAAAAAAAAAAAAAAAGAGAGAGAAATATAGGTCGATATATCATATAAGCCGATACCGAATTTTAAACCCCTGACCATAGTTATGTTATTTACGGCAAACTAAACAATTATATCAAACTTTGCCATTTTGGGTTGATAATGATTTTTAAATATAATAATATCACTTATTATTATGTCTTACCTAGCAGTCAAATATAATTAAATAGAATTCTGCTTAAAAAACAAAATAATTGACCTTCAGTATTTAAAAGACTTAAAATAATTGATCAAATTGAGTATAATTTTTAGATGGATTTGGGTATAATTGGATCATGTAGAAAAATGTCCGATTTAAATCAGACTGAAATATGTTACCAACTTACCATTATTTACTTATAGAATTCTAATATTTACTTCTGTTTAAGTTGCAGTCTTTAAAAATCTAATAAAATAGTTGTTCCTTTTTTGTTATAAGAAGAAAGAAAAAAAAATGCCAAAACATTGTGATTTGTGAAAACTTTAAAGTCAAACTATGTGAATGACGTTAATACAGCTCCATTGGATTTCATAAGTACTGTATATTATTTTTTTTTAAATTATTTTCACAAAAAACTTATAATTTAAAATTATCTTAGGGTCAAAATTTAAAAAAATTAATAAAAATAACTTAAAATGATTAAAATTGATAAGTGCAGACAGGGCAAGAGACTGGGACGAAAGTTTCATAAAATCGTGCACTTGCACGGTTCTTCATGGTGACGAGTCATGGGCTCAGTTCCAATTTTCGGCTCAGCAGACTTTTCCATGCTCGGTCTGAACGAAAATTTTAGAAATATTGATAATATTTTTAAAACATCGATCGATATTTTTGAAAATTACATACTTTAAATCAAATTTAGACTAAAAAATTTAATTAAATTTTGACCAAATTTGTGGGTCAACATTTCAATTTGTTAAACCTGTAGTTAAGCCTTTGAGAGCAGGTTTTAGTGACTTTTAAGTTGCTACAGGCTTTCTAATCCGAAGTCCAAACAACTCGTTGTATGTACACCCAGTTGTGGTCGAACCGCTAGCTCACTATTGGGTATTTGGGTCGAGCTGAGTTTCCACATTGATTTAACATGAGTGATTATATTTGTGTTAACAACCGTCAGATCAGTGACGTATAAGGATTAATTGGGTGCAGGCTTGAACATTTTGATTAAAAAAAAATGATAAAGAAGCACTTGAGAAACATGGTCAGTTGTTCACAATTTTTTTAGACCATCCTTTTGAACCTATGAATGTGGCCAAAAAGATGACTTGGGCCTAACATTTATAGACCCAATGAATTAGGTTGAAATAAAAGTGACTTGGGCCTAACATTTTTAGACCCAATAAATTAGGTTGAATATTGGTGGCCTTCGAGTGTGACAGGAATGATTGTGGAACAGTTTTACTTTTTCAAGATATCTATTGGTGAGAATGAGATTCATTAAAAATTTAAGATAAAGTATTTTATTTTGCACATTTTAATTACTTTGAAGTTTGTGACTTATTGATGAGGTGTTTAATAATTGGTATTAATGTAAGTTCTATGCCTTGTGTCCAAGTTATTATTTACTTGTAATCAACTCGTCATATAAAAGTCAAACACAAAAAATTCAAAATCAACAGATGGATTTCAACTTCTACTATTTAAAAGAAAAAAAAAACCAATTCTCCTGAAAAAGATAGTATGCGTCAGGAAAAATCATTATATTCTCTCTCTCCTCTACGTGTGAATACAAATAGGCAAAAAAAGAACAATTATCAACTAAATAAATCAAACTATAAGACACCTCTGTGTCTACATCCACAGGACAAACTCTGAATAAATATTTTACTATAAAATAATGGGCATATAATATTTCTCTCTAGCCCACTAGAGACTCACAAATATAAAAATTCTTCACCTAAAAGTGAATTCCAACGATAATGAAAAATAAAATATAAAAGATCTCACAAAAGAGACATGAGAGATAGTACGTGGAGATCTTGAATCCACGGTCTAAAATAAACAGTAGATGTATTCCTCACGATATCATAAGCAAACTTTCAAAATCTAAACTAAAAGAGAGTAAAGATGGTGGCTAAATCTCTCTTTCTCTTCTCTACGGTTTTAGTTTCCCTTTTTTTCAACTTTTTTTTTTCTTCTCTTTATTTAGATGTGGGCCCCACTTCATATATGATTAAGGTTGGAGGGTAGGAAGTAGTGAAAGAATTTTAGAAGATAAGGATTGAGCTTAGGATTTTAAAGATGAATTTAATGATGTATACAGAATTATATTCTTAATCAACCAAAGTATATTATTTACTATTAATACAATATAAAACATATCAGATACCATAGGACATCGGGCTTAGCTTTGGCTTGGGTTTAATACGAGCTTTCAGGTTGAATTGGATCCTCTCAATACTTTTTGCAGCCCTAAATGATACCGAACCAGACCCGAATAAACTCAGGTTCCAATTTTTTGGGTCAGATGGAGTAGTTTGGGTTGAGCCCAATCCAAATTGGACAAGTAGAATGTTCTTTTCTTTTCATGGACAGGTAAGTCTAACGGTTTAACTTCGAAAGCCCACCATTGTTTCTTCTTTCTTCTTCTTTTTCAAGTGGGAAGTGGGCCTAAATTTCCATTGCACCAGCCCAGTCTGGCTCAAATCTATAAAAAAAAAAATTATATTACAATTATTCAGGATTTCTTACGAGCCTGTGCATCTATAAAGCCAAATTTACTAGAGGACCTCATTTACGTTCATCTTTTCTCCTGTCTATTTTCTACGTAGTGTAAAAAAATTATTTTAATTAAATTAATTCAAGTAAATTTTTAAACTCTCCAAAATAAGAGGTAAAAAATGATCGGTGTATCATATAAGCTGATACAGTATATCAACGATACAATATGTATATGCTGTTAAACAACCGATCCGCAATAGCTTTTCCTATATTTTGTTAATTTCTCAAAAAAAAACAAAAAAATTATAAAAATAGAGAAAAATAGAAACCCTAGTATAAACATATTTCAATGAGATTATGTAGGTGTGAGTGGTTCCAATAAGACTGAACTTGTGGCTATTAGGAAGGATTTGTTGTTATGGAGATCCTCGTGCATGTAGATTGGTCGTAGAAGGAGATTTAGCAAATGACATAAAATAGGCTAATGGGATGAAGTCAGGGTTCAAAATTCAGTATCGACTGATATTTTTTTCTCTCTATTTTTTTTTTTTTAACAAAAACGGCCAATATCTGCCGATACAATACATATCGACATATATTTAGACCCTTGGGACGAAGAGGCCACCTCTAAAACTGGGACAAGGAAATAAAGAATCTTTGTTTGGAATCGGAGAGAGTCGTCGATTTTTAACAAAGTTGAGAGTGGACTCCATTCTCATTGGTCTACAATCAATGTTTACACTTATTTTCTTTCCTCTTAAATTCTTTTGTAGTTTTTTTTTTTTTTTAATTTATATATAGGAAGCTGTAGGATATCCAACGTAAAATCTTCACAAGTGATCCCACTATCCCTAGGACACATAAAAGTTAGGCAATAAATATTTGAACTCACAACCTCTCACTTCTTGATATAAGAGACAATGAGTTAAACTAAATCCATCTAGATAATTATTTTGTAGTTTTAACCCATGTTACTTAGCTTTTTTGTGAATGTTTTTGTTTTTTCCTTTTTCGAGTCTAATTATTTTGTCCCGTTTCATTAATCTACTTTATCTTTGTCATTCAGTTAAAAAACATCCATTTGAGATGAATTTGGGTCAAGATCAAGTCTAAACTAGACCCATAGTGCATGAATCAAGATTCCACGATAGTAAAGTCCATCGTGCATTGAATCAAGATTGCATTAATGGTAAAGTCACATCATAAGAGAGAGAGTGTGATTTTTTTAGTAGGAAAGCTATTTTATTTTATTTTATTTTATTTTTAGCAGACGTTTCCTATTCTGTCAATGTCACAAGTCACAACAGAAAGAGGCTGCAGAGGAAACAAGAGATAATATTGGTTGGAACTTGGAACATTTAAGGTACTGATTTACAAATATCATCAATTAAATATTCTCCTTCATGTACTATATTGCAATATTCACCCAAAAATGTATGTACAATGAATCTAACCTCATCTTTCTTATCTTTACATCCTTCCCATTTTCCCATTCTCAACTTTCTACTCTACTTTGCAACATCCTAACTATTATTTTTATTTTTTATTTATCATTTTTTTTTATATCTTAATTTCATGATGTACAATTTTTTTTTTTAAAAAAATGTGTTTAAGCTTAAGTGGCCCATTTATCATTCGATGAAAGTATACGCCCACAAAATCTTCACGATCGGAACATCATAGCCATACAAATTAGTAGCCCACAGATCGAAGGTTGAGAACTTGAGATGGCAATACTGCAACAGTCCTGTAAAAGAAAAGAAGTTTTCAAAGGGAAAATTGAAAAAGAAATAAATACAATGCTCTCAATTCTAATGCAGGTAACGGTATGGGCATTTCGGGTTCCAAATCCGCAGTTGGGCCCAACGCATAAAGGAATTATATGACAAAAGCATGAGAAACTCAAACTATTATTTAGAAGAAAAATTGCAAAACATATTACCAAAACATTTTTTTTTTATTTTCTATTCAACTCTGTTGATGATCATATTATTTGTTATTTTATATTATATCAAATCATATCTTACCACCTAAATTTACATGACTTTCCCATATTCTAGTACTCATTATTCTACTAGAGTTATTTATGGGTCTTTTATTTTAAATATAGTAATATTTCGATTTCTCGTATTATACTTAATAATTGAGAATAAGATTTCTTTGTTGTAGTTCATAAAAAATTATGCCAATTTGAGATGATGAAAATGATGCGGTGTCTTCTTCAAAAGAGTAAAACTAATAAAGATATAAATTTGAGTTCCACAAATTCAAATTCAAATTCAATTAAAATGATTTGAAATATAGATGAGTTAACCCCCCAACTCATTACCTATCTTTTCATCGTATAGATCAACACCTTAAAGTCCTAAATCCATTCACCGATTAAAATTAAATAGATTAATCGGATCTAAACTCATTTGTTTATTTACTTAATAAGATGATTCCTTTACTCAAATCATCCAACCACAAATGTTTAGATCCTTTACCCATTTATCCCATTTAAAAGATCTACAACAATGATAAAGTTGCTTAGAAATATATGTGAAAAAAATGCCAATTTATAAGTTCTACAATTAAAAGTATCTATAGATATCTCCGAATAGCATTAATTTTTATAATTATTACCAAATAAATATAAAATTGATATTAAACTATCCTAATCCTTAGAGGAATCGAAGGTCCATTGATTTAAAAATATTAAAATAATAAAATCGATATGATGCCTAGGTAAAAGATGACCAGAAGTCTGTGAAAGTATTCACTTGGTCTAAATTTCTATTCGTCTTGAATTCAGCTCCTCTCTACCTAACTTGATGCAAAAGCTTACAAATGATTTTGTACATCTACGATATCATATTATTATCTCAAGACATGGGAATGAAATAATCTACAAAAATATAAAAAAAATATCAATAAAAACTTTAAAATTATTTAATAGGTTAAAAAGGCAAAGGACATTTGGAAAAAGTGAAAGAGACACTGTTATCTTAAATAAATCGATCTAATGGAGGGGTTAGGGAACTATTTATTAAATATTTTTAAAATATAGAATCTTTTTTTTTTTTCCGTTGAATGTAACGTGTGGGAAACTGCGGGATACCCAGCGTAAAACCTCAACACGTGAACTCATTACCCCTAAGACACACCAAGGTTAGACTATAGAGGTTCGAATCCACAATCTCCTGCTTCCTGAGGCGGGAGGCAACCAATTTTTTAGCATGATTAAGTTTGAGTTAATTCAATAAATGGGTAAGATTTTTCCATTTTTTTTATTGATGCACAGTCAAACAAAAAATTTCATACTCCCAAAAAGAAACTTATATATTTTTTTTTAATATTTTACAATAGAATATATCTTTCAAATTAGGAAAGAACGTAGAATATTCACCATTAGACTCATCTTCAAAATAAAGTCAAGATAAATTCAGAGCCAAAAGCTCCTCTCATAAAGTCAGGTTTTGAGTTTGATTCTCATTTGAACCTCTCTAAGCCACTTCTTACGAAATTACTCTCAATCGCTTGAATCCAGTCTCCTACAAATAAGATCCCTCGAATCAAATATATATATATATATATATATATTATTTCTGTCAAGAGACACCTTTTTTCGTTTTTAGGTATGAAATTACTATTTTATCCTTCCATGTTTTGATAGTCCCATCAAACCTCCAGTTCATTATGTGTTTGTGGAGAGAATGTACGATTCTAGGAATCGTCTGAACGAATGTTGTGGAAAGGGATTTTCAAAAGAGCTCGTTTCTCGACTGATTTTTACAAACAAGGTATCAAAATTCATCTACTCTGAATTTTATGAACTCCGGTACTGATTTTAAGTGAAAATGGTATAATTTTGGACTTAAAAAATCGTACCCAAAGAATTAAGGAAAATTGGTTTCTCTCTGAATTCTTTGTGTACGATTTTTTAAGTCCAAAACTATACCATTTTCACTTAAAACCAGTTCCGAAGTTCATAAAATTTAGAGTAGATGAATTTTGATACATTGTTTATAGAAATAGATTGAGAAACCGCCTCGTTTGAAAACTCAAGCCAAACACGCAAAGGTTACAGTTGGTAGGGAAGCTGTTTCTCGACCTATTTTTACAAACAAGGTATCAAAATTCATCTACTCTGAATTTTATGAACGAGACTGATTTTAAGTGAAAAGAGTATAGTTTTGGACTTAAAAAATCGTAACCAAAGAATTAAGAGGGAATGTCATTTTCCGGGTACGATTTTTTAAGTCCAGAACTTTACTCTTTTCACTTAAAATATTGAGAGTAGCTGAATTTTGATACCTTATTTATAAACATCGGTCGAAAAACGGTCTCTTTTGAAAATCTCTCCCTCCAACATTCGTTCGGACGATTCCTGGAATCGTTTGATCGAATATTTTCTCCACAGCATTCGTTCGGACAATTACATGGATCATTCGATCAGACGTTCTCTCCACAGCATTCTTTTGCACGAACACATATTCAACTGGAGATTTGATTAGACTATTAAAATAGGTAAAATGATAATTTCACACTTAAAAAATGAAAAAGAGGTGGCTCGCCAGCCAATAATTATAAATATATCCCATGTTTAGCGATAATCATGCACGGGGTGAAATTTGAATTTCGAAACGCAGCCTATGACTGTGAGATGCGATTGAATGATTAAGAAAGGCCAAATTTCAAACCTGGCATCTTTAGCGGTCCACAAAATTTCTTGAATTGGTATTTTGTTTGTTGCGGTGACATGAGCAGATGATCATCATTCTTCTTCAAATTGCTACTCTCCGTGTCTCCATCCTTTGGTTTTTAGAATTGAGAGGATGGAATCTGATGCGGACGTTTTTCACCACTTTCACGTTTTTCACCAGATTTATGTTTGGGGCTTTGGGCAAAGTGTAAATGCGCCTGCTGTGGAAAGTAGAAACGATAGGGAAAGCTGTTTTCACCGTGGAATTTTCCGCAATTTTCCCAAAGCCTTTGGACATTTTGGAATCTCACGCCAGTATAAATTCCATGCCACCAATTCCATCTTCTCCTCACTCTTTCAATACAGCTCATCCATCATTATCTTGGGAAAAAAATAAAAAGCACATCGTCAACGTCGAAACATAGAGAAAACCAAGAGCTTATACACAATTTCTCTGGTGTGATGTCCCTGGCCATGGTCTCTTCCTTGGGAAATGGCGAACTCTTCCTTCCAAAACTCCATCTATACGCCATCTTCCTTCTGGGTTTCGTTCAACACCTCATTTCCTGCCTTTTCAGGTATCTGGGTCTCGGATTCTTCGTCGAACAGGACCTTCTGCGACCCGACCCGCCCGAATTTGAACCCGAACGTAGCGCTGCGTCGGCAATGCAGACCCGTGAGGGCCTGCCGGTGGTGAGGTTCGAAGATTTGCAAGGTGCAGCGGCTACCAACGAAGTGGCGGATGCTTGCTCGGTCTGTCTCTGCGAATTCCAGGGATGGGACGAGATCCGGCGATTGATGAACTGCCGTCACATATTCCATCGGGACTGTTTGGACCGTTGGATGGGGAGGGGCCAGAAGTCGTGTCCCCTCTGCAGAACTCCTCTGTTTTGGAAAAACACGAGGAAGGATTTGGACGGATGGGATTGGATGGGTGATGAGGTTTTTGATTTCTGGGGAGGCTGATATTCGTCCATTTTCTTTTTCGAGTTTCCTTCCTTCCATAGTAGAGAAAAATCAGGGAAAATCCTGTTTGGAGATTATAGATTTGCGAATCTAAATATTTTCCTTTTTCTTCTGTTCACTTCCTTGTTCGTTTTTCAGTTGCATCCTTTGCCGGCTGCTGTCTGTAGAAAATCAACCAAGGAAGTAGAATCTTGACTTTGACTTAATCGAGCGATCAAATTCTTCCACTCAATTTCAATTATATAAGATATAGTAGCAGAGAAAACTCATTAATTCCATTTAAATGAAGAAAAACATTAAAAGAATAATCTCATTAGATATTTCTAATCATAATGTAATTAAAAGAAAAAAGAATAATCTCATTAGATATTTCTAATCATAATGTAATTAAAAGAAAAAAAAATCTACAACCAAAACAGAGTGTTATTCCAATGATATATTATAATTTTTTTGAGTTAAGTCAGTGAATATGTCAAATGAGAGTGTATATTATTTAATCTTGTATTTGATTTGATGCAACTAATGCTGCTATCTATATCAGACTCGACCCTCATAATTCTATAGCTGGCAATGTGACCACATCCATTTCATCTACTGTGACTGTTGTTAAGTGAAGACGGGTGGGATAAAAATTTTAAAGGTTGTACCTAATTTGACTCGAGATTAATTTCAAATTTTAATTTTTTTACTCAACTTTAACCTTTTTTTTAGCCGTAAAAAAAATCATTAAGAAAAAGAATTACAAGAGAAAAATACAAAAAAAAGAAAAAAAAAAAATTCAAGGCCTACAAGGGATATGCCCATAAAAAAGAAATCCAAACAAAAACAACCAAGCAAAAGAACACCACAACAAGACATCTAATCTCCGAATAACTGAAAAACGCTACGGATGCAGTCATCCAATGCTATTTTTACGAAGAAGTCCACTAGTCCATTGATATTTCAACTAACGAGCGAGAATAAGACTTCCTACCGCCTTTCACTCGAAAAGTACTTGGCAATCTATTTATTTTCATATTGGGTCATAAATTCTCACCTATGACGATGGTTAATCAAATGTCAAGTATACCCTTTTTTTAAATAGATTCAAGATGACTCCAAAATTTATACGTGGATACCGTTTATTAGGTTGACTCTTTTGGACTTTTTCTGGGTGTTTGTGTTGTGAAGATTATATTTTTCTCAATTTGCTATCACTCAGGGTTTTAAATTTTGGCACATCCATTGATATGTTTGTCCAATATATAGTTGATTAAAACCACAACTTATTAATTCAGTAATTTTTTTATAATTTTTTGAAAACCTTGACCATTATGCTTAGATGAAAAGATCCAAACCCGATGTTGACGACAATAAAGGAAAAATGACCTGAAAAAGGGTATGATCCAACGGCTAGGATTTATAAATCATAATCATCTTTGATCTGTATCTTGTTCACCCAGTGGCTCATCAGATCAACGGCTGGATACACTTCTACAACTGTGCTGATCATCCAGCAATCGAATTCACGATTTTGAAATGGACACGTGGCAAAGTTTACCATGCCCACGTGTATACTACCAACCAGCATGCGGATCATACCATAATATCTAGTAAATCATCATGACCCCACTCTTAAAAAAGCCTTCCTACGTCTATCCAATTAAATATTAGGACATACAGTGATGTTAGTCTGCCACACTATAAAAGTTAAGGTAATTGGGCAGTCCCAAAGTTTTAAAAAATCGACGGTTGTTAAATTATTAATATAAATTACTAACAGATGTGAAAACTGAATTTTATATTACAATCATAAGATTACAACAGAAAACAATGGAAATAATATTTTTAATAGAAGGAAATAATAAAAATAAAATTAGAAAAATCCTAAGAATTTTTGAGAAAATTGAACTTATCGATAGGGCATCGAAGATGAAATACATGAGATAAAATCATTACCTTGACTCTTCAATTTTATGAGTATTTGATTGTAGTAAAGTGAGGTCAAAACCATCTAATAATACCTATAAATTGGTTAAATAAAAGTCTTTGGATCAAGTATATGAGTCTTGGACTTCATTTAGGCTTCATTTAATGTATTTAGGCTTCCAAATAGCCGATTATGTAGAATTGTAGACAAAATATGAAGATTTTGTTGTTTAGACTAATTTGGAGTTAAAAATCTCTAATTTTTAAGAATAAAAATGTGTCATATTTTGAAAAATTCTTATGACATTTAGTAAAAATGGTCTTTAAAGTTCAATGTTAAAACCCTCTTTTGCATTTCATTAAAGTCAATATGCACATACTTTTGTAGGCTTTGACTTTGACCAATCTTTTCCATATATTAAATCAAATCGATGATAGCTTATCAGTGACCTTTAATTTTGAACTTTGATATTTCATTCATAAATTCAACTTATTTGATATTATTGACCTTCAGAAATTTTCAAAAGTCCTCAACATATAAGAAAAACTACATCCCCTCCACAATGTTGTCAGCCATGTGATCTCAGTATTTCAATCGAAATTTTGATCAAATTTAAAAATTTGAGACACATTCAAGAGATTTTAGTTAAATTTTGAAAAACTCAGTAGTTTTCAACTCATGTTTGCCTCTTTCCTTTTCCTCACTCCTATGAACTCACGTGGTATATTTTAACTGGTTGACTCCCGTCTGAAAAAACAGGAGGTTGTGGATTCGAACACACCTATGGCCTAATCTTGATGTACTGTAGAGGTAATATGGCTCACCATTCGAGATTTTACACTGGATATTCCATAGGTTTCAAATGTAAATTTTTTTTAAAAAAAAATGTGACTTAAATTATTTATATATCTTATGCAAAGTTCACCTTTTCTTTATCAGGAAAGGCGGCAACACAAAATGGCACTATATTGAATTTGACAAGAATAATAAATAATTTGTATAGGAAGTATTGTCCACGATTATTATTTTAGAAAAGGTGAGGCGTCCCCATCCATGTAGAGTATAGAGGGATTGAGGGAGATAGGAAACGTGAAATGGATCTGGAGATCTCTTTCTCATTGGACTTTGTTTTTAGGTTCAGCATTTTCCAAATGGGAACGAGTGTCAATTTCGATATTTTTTCTAAATGTGGAATTTGAAATTGGAATTTACGAGGTTGTGGATTTAGTTTCTCTGGTTTCAATTCAAAGAGTCGTCAAACAAAAGTCCCCGTCAAAGGTTATAGGACTCTGCACGCATGCACCATCTTTTATTACACGTGTTTAAACTCTTTTTTTCAGCCTCAATTGGACCAATTTGTGGGCCTTAAGTTTTCAGTAGTCAAAAAACAAACTCAGGCCATGGCTTGGCTTTAAAAATTTTGGAAGTGGTTCTTTATATTTGTAGTCTCAATTCTAATGTGGAATTGAGATAATTAGAGGTCTCTAAGGTCAGGTTTGGGCCGGACTATACTCTAGGCAGTTCAAGTCTGTTTTTGCATACCAGGGGTTCAAATCTCAGAAAAATGAGATATCGGCCGATATTTGATTTATTTATTTTTTTTAAATGATTTCTTTGGATATCGGCCGATATATCTTCCCGAGATATCAGTCATATTAGCCGATATCCTAAAGTACGGCCGATACTTATCGTATCTGCTGAGATATGGACCTTTACTATATACAGAAGCCCGAGTCCATTTGAAGCAGGAGTTGTTTGTTTTTAAAAAACACTTTGTTTAAGCCCTCTTGTTTGAGACTAAAAACAATTTAATTATTCATATTGAAAATAGACATGGTAAGATACAAATGACCAAAAATTTGAGCTAAAAATTCAATTTTTAGCCATTTGATTTTAATAGTCAAAGTCACTAGGTGTGATTGTCTTGGAAAATTTTAATGACACCTATTCATTTTAACCACTAAGATGAAGTGACTAGAAATGATTGCTTAACTTAAATTTAGTCCACTTGTAGCTTATCTTATTTAATTTCAATCTAAACGGTTAAAATTATAATTATTTTTTAAATAATCTTAAAAGAAAATCAGATCTAGACATGCACATATAATGGCTAAACAGTCAGAAAAACCTGATGAATTTCTTGTAAAAGCCCAAGAAAAGCCGTTGTATAAAGTATAAACACATTTGAGAATTTAATCCAAGCCCAGTCCAACAAGTTGGTATATGTGTTCAACCCCTTTGTCGTTTGTTTACAACGGATTTTTATGCTCAGATCGGGCTAAAGAACAACCCTAGGGATATTTCATAATAATGTAAAAAGAAAAAAACTAGTATAACCTTTGAAATATTTGTACTTCATCTTTTACTTATATTTAATATAAAAGAAATAGGTTAATGTAACCATTAAATGAATATGAAAGCATATTTTTCAATTGTCATGATATAATCTACTTATATTAGAATTCTAATGTGTATGAAGCAAATAACGTTGTTAATGTGGTCTACAATTGGAATCTAGATGGAACAAGAATCCAAATTTGCCATCTATTTGCTTCTCATTTGCTTTTGTTTTAGCCTTTCGCTTTAGACACATACTTTCCCCATTGTAAAATAAGCATAAAAAGATATTACATGGTGATTTCTTGTTGCATTATAGCAATAGACAGCAGCGCAATCCAACTGCTTTATGCTTTCCTCTCCACACAATCCACACCACCACGGCACCACCTCCACCACATATTGAAATAGAGGAATCCACACCACCACCTCCACCACATATTGAAATAGAGGGTCATCAGGCCTAATTGTAAAGTCACTCTCCATTATTCTTTACTCAACCAGTATAGATTAGGAATTTTACACATACCCAAAGAATTAGTAAGATAAGTCGCCTGAGTACCTTAGTTTTAAGAAAAAAGAGGGCCATGGCCCTCTTGACCTTACCCGTTCATCCAAACAATGGCCATGCTCAAAATCTATGAATCATCCAAAATTTCCTCACGAAGCATCAAACATTGATGAACTGAATGGGAAAAATCGAGTCTTTGGATCACTCGGCAATCTCAATAATTGAGTCCAAACCATTGAGCAAATCAACGGTTTCGATCACCTAAGAGCAGTCCTCATGACTGCACATCAAATTCTTAGTTTCTGACCAGAAAAAACGCGTCTTTTTCAGTCCAGGCATTTGTAATAAAATACCCAATTAGCCTCATGGAGGCCTGAACTTAAGGTTAGACTAACTTGGGAAGAGCAATCAATCCTTGTTACTTTCACGTTTTTCATTAAACTAAGCACATGTGAAATGCATGCTCCTGAATATTGTCAATTAGAAAAGAGAAACTTCATTGCTTATTTCCTTGAAAGCAAGTGGTAGATAAGAGCTTATCTACTCTGACTCTGCATTCTGTACCCTCTATAAATTCCAGATTTCTCACTTTCTCCTATTAATACCAACAGAAATAATAGGAAAGGCTAGTGCCACTCCAATCTCCCTTGCCATGGACATTCCCTTTTCTATGGAAATACCATACTGCATGGGTACTTCCTTGAGTACTTCTGAAATTTTCCTCACCAAACTCATTCTCTATACTCTTTTCCTTCTGGGTTTTGCTCAAGAACTTGTCTACCGCCTCTTCAGCTATCTGGGTTTCACCGATTTTATCGAACCGGACGTTGCGCGGTCCAATTCTCCAGCCCACCAATCCAAATTCAACTCCTTAACTGCAGAGCTTATCAAAGAAACCCTTCCTCTGGTCAGATTCAAGGATCTACAAGTAGACGGCACACTAAACGGTTGCGTGGTCTGTTTCGATGAGTTTGAGGGCGGGGAAGAGATCCGGTGGTTGGCGAACTGCCCGCACATATTCCACCAAAAGTGTTTGGACTGTTGGATTGATTATGTTGGATATGTGGCTCGAATCAGAGAGAGCCGTGAGGGAGTCCCAATTAAAATGGGATTAGCAAGACAGGGAAAGAAGGAGTCTTTCCAAGTTGGACACTTGCTATACATGGAACATGGCATATCTTATAGCAAGACTACCCACCGAGAAGTAAGGTGTTGCTTATGTGGGATAGATCTTGTGTAGCCGTGTACAACAAGGACTGCTATTCTTAAGGCTTCTTTCACTATAAAGATGGGTGTGGAACACACGGATGAGTGGTGTGTGGTGTGGAATCCCAGGAAGAGAGAGGGACGTCTTGAGGAAGGCCTTTTGGCCTTGGGCCTCTAAGCTGCATGTGAAGAGGGCCTTATGTGGCCGCATGCAAGACGGCGTGGAATCTCAATGGTACACAGATCTGACGATGTCTGGAGGACAGCTCGACGGCCGAAAAGGGGCAGAAGCAACAGTGCAATACCGCTGCAGATCTGAGTTCTCAGATCTGTGTGTGGCAGCCAGCAGGAGTGCGGCTGGAGAGACGAAGCCCCTTCGCCAGAGCAGAGGTGGAGATCTGTGTGTGTGGGACACACCATCATCGGAGACGCTCGCGTTTGAGAAGCATATCGGGGGATTGCTCGTAGGACGCAGGAAGCGTAAAGGGAGGAACACAGAAGTTGGGTTCACTATTCTGGGTATGAGAGAGATTCACATCAACTGAGAGGTGACGTCGGTGTGTTATATAAAAGGGTGTACAAGAGGCTCGGGACTTCGAGTTTGGGCTCATGACTCAAGGGAGTCATTATATTGTACATGTATTTCTTTCTCATTTATAGTGAATATTCTGTCGCTCTGTGGACGTAGGCCAGGTGGGCCGAACCACGTTAAAATATTGTGTTGTGCTGTGTTTTATTTCCGTTCAATTTTTCTTGTTTCCGCGCGTAACGCTAACAAGTGGTATCAGAGCTTTGGTTGGAAACCAGAGACTCTTGGGTGAACGGGATACAGCACCAAGGATCAAAGATCGGCGTTCTGCCGATAGAGTTGGAGGCATCAGAGAGCAGTTGCAGTAGGGCACAAAGTGGGCAAGACTGTGGCTCTGGGCTGCAAGCTGAGAAGCAGATCTAGAAGGAAATCTGGGCAGCAGTGGCGATCGTCTGGGTTGGCTTGGCTGGCGTGAAGGCTCAAAGTTACAAGATAGCGGTGGCTTGAACAGCAACAGGTAGCAGCAGAAGGGGCTGCACAAGTGGAAATCCCTGTGTTGAAGGCAGCACACAGGCAGCAGAGGCGCTGCTGTATGGAAGGTCAGCGTGTAACAAGGAGGTGGCAATGCCTGGTGTATAGAGGCGGGCGACCAAGTTGCTGCCAGCGCATGTAACCAGAGAGGTTTCTCTGGTTTTCAGAGAGGTGTATCGGTAGAGACAGAGGGGTTTTTGAAACTGGAAGCACTAAGAGGGAAGAGTGCACTGGTAGCGGCTGTAAACTAGTTGGGGCAGCAACTTGTTGCAGAGAGAAGCAGCAAAAGACTGCAATGTGGTTGTTGATCTGATCGGCTGCCAGAGAAGCATACAGCTTCTGTGGATATCTCAGTGCTAGAGGAAGGAGCGCCTAGAGTCAGAGACGTATATCTTTGGGTTACACAGCAGTGTGGCAGAGGTATTTCGAACTGCATAGACGCGACATTGTGGTGGTCAGCGAAAGCAGATCAGATCTGCTTTACAGAGGGGTGCAGTTCAGTCTCGTTAGGGATTTAAAGAAGAAGCCGACTGCAGGTGGAGGAGGACGCTGAACTGAGAGGAACTCAGCGATACAAGGCAGCCAGATTCATGTGCTGCTAAGAGGAGGCAGCAAGACGCATCTGTGAAGGGGGCTGCCATTTAGAACAGTAAGCAGCAAAAAAAAAAAAAAAAGTTGCTGCAAGGTGGAGATGTTTAGAGAAGCAGCGCCAAGTGCATTGTGTGTTCAGCTGGAAGAACACAATAGAGGCAACCAGATCGGTGGTAGCAGATCTGGTGATGCAACACATACTGCATTGTGGAAGAGAGATCCAGTGTGGAGTCTCAACCAGCAGGCATGCTTGAGCAGCAAGGAGAACAACCCACTCTAAATCTGTGAGGTTGTATGGCTGCAAAGGGTAACAGCCGAGGAAGGAAGGAGCTGAACAAAGAAATTGTTCATGATAGCAGCCAGTAGCAGGAAGACGT
This sequence comes from Chimonanthus salicifolius, assembly GCA_013350335.1. Classification (NCBI taxonomy): domain Eukaryota; kingdom Viridiplantae; phylum Streptophyta; class Magnoliopsida; order Laurales; family Calycanthaceae; genus Chimonanthus; species Chimonanthus salicifolius. Next base: position 54,777,251 of record CM023536.1, read on the forward strand.
TGCTGGAATTTTTCAGTTGGGAAAAATCAGCAAGAGGGCCGGCTGATACTGAGAAGTCTGAGAGCTGGGCACTGTATATTACAGTGGGTTGATCAGTCTGAACAGAGAAGGGATTCATACAAATCGGTATGAATTGAAGGTGGAGCAGCCGATATGTGGAGAGGTGCAGTTGAGGTTCGTTGTCACAAATCATCACTGGAGGTTGGTGGAGTTCTCGCCAAGGTGGAGTTTGTTGGATATGTGGCTCGAATCAGAGAGAGCCGTGAGGGAGTCCCAATTAAAATGGGATTAGCAAGACAGGGAAAGAAGGAGTCTTTCCAAGTTGGACACTTGCTATACATGGAACATGGCATATCTTATAGCAAGACTACCCACCGAGAAGTAAGGTGTTGCTTATGTGGGATAGATCTTGTGTAGCCGTGTACAACAAGGACTGCTATTCTTAAGGCTTCTTTCACTATAAAGATGGGTGTGGAACACACGGATGAGTGGTGTGTGGTGTGGAATCCCAGGAAGAGAGAGGGACGTCTTGAGGAAGGCCTTTTGGCCTTGGGCCTCTAAGCTGCATGTGAAGAGGGCCTTATGTGGCCGCATGCAAGACGGCGTGGAATCTCAATGGTACACAGATCTGACGATGTCTGGAGGACAGCTCGACGGCCGAAAAGGGGCAGAAGCAACAGTGCAATACCGCTGCAGATCTGAGTTCTCAGATCTGTGAGTGGCAGCCAGCAGGAGTGCGGCTGGAGAGACGAAGCCCCTTCGCCAGAGCAGAGGTGGAGATCTGTGTGTGTGGGACACACCATCATCGGAGACGCTCGCGTTTGAGAAGCATATCGGGGGATTGCTCGTAGGACGCAGGAAGCGTAAAGGGAGGAACACAGAAGTTGGGTTCACTATTCTGGGTATGAGAGAGATTCACATCAACTGAGAGGTGACGTCGGTGTGTTATATAAAAGGGTGTACAAGAGGCTCGGGACTTCGAGTTTGGGCTCATGACTCAAGGGAGTCATTATATTGTACATGTATTTCTTTCTCATTTATAGTGAATATTCTGTCGCTCTGTGGACGTAGGCCAGGTGGGCCGAACCACGTTAAAATATTGTGTTGTGCTGTGTTTTATTTCCGTTCAATTTTTCTTGTTTCCGCGCGTAACGCTAACAGATTATGGGCGTAAGACTTGCCCAATGTGTAGAACACCTCTCATTGTTACAGAGATGGAGAAGGCCTTCAAACCATTGGCTTCTGATTGCTGACTATGTTTTAGAATCTGGGGTCTATTTAGATTGGCATGGTTTGGTAATTTGGGTCTCAAAATGTTTGGAATTTGAATGTTCCTCTGCCAGAATTAGGACAAAGCTAGTTGTAGGATTTAGCCTGCTAAACAAAATTAAGATTGTAATTCTTCCTTTAAACTTCACAGGTTTTTTTTCTTTTTGTTTCACTGACTGACTTCACAGTGTATTCTGGCTCTGTTTATAAGTGAATGTAAGTAATTTCCGATCTAAAATAGGCAGTTGACACACTTAAAATAATTTCCCAAAATCATACAAGAGCTTTACTTGTACATTTAACTAATGATTTTTAATAACATAAAATGAAAATATAGAACTCAAAAATCTGACTCAACTTGTGGGTTTAGAATGAATATAGATTGAACATGTACCTTCAATTCAGCATACAGACATATTGACATTTTAAATGTTATGGAAATTCATTAAAAACTAAGAACAGGCTGTGTTCAAATAATTAGACATATTTAAGTTAAAAGAATATAATAAGAAATTGCACATGATTTCAGTGCCTGCCATTTTCTGCTACAGAAGAAGATAGATAAGAGTTAAAATATTGATTTTTTTATACTGACTTATTACATTAGTACAAAAGGGAAAAACTAGCTAAAAGAAGGTATTTGAAAAAAAATAAAAGGTCCTTGGCAAATCTAATCAATCTAAACAAGAACTCTGCTTAAATTTTACATCAGACACGCTTTTATTATCTCTATAAGAATCGTATGAAACACTCAATTGGAATTGAATTCTTGCAATTAATACTTTTGTTTCATTGAATACTTTTTTTTTAATAAAAAATTAATAATAGAGATGTGATCTTACTTAAAAGGAGATGTTCAAATTCATCTACATACAGATACAATAAAGAATCACTACCAAACAGTTTTACCATATTAATTAGTTTAAGAATCCGGATCAATCAATTCAAAATGGATTCAACCAGAATCCGCACTTGTCATCTGGTGATTCATTGAGAATTACTTGAATTTCAAGATTCTAACCAAACTAAGAAAACTGATTTGTTAGATAATAAAGACTTGCACATGTTCTCAGGATTAGTGAAGGTTGAAGTGATGGTCAGAAACTTGTTTCGAAAAGCGGGAGTCCTGAATTCAATTTCCACTGCACCCCAAACACTCTAAGTAGAATTACTCGATATGTATAGTTAGAAAGGCTTACAGAGGCTACAAATATTAATCCATTGCTCTAAGAAGCCTGAGCATCTTATTTATAAAAAAAAAACAATTTTTTATTCCTACAATCTAAGGTACAAATATCGGCCGATACATATCGTATCGGCTGATAAATATTGGTTTTTTTAAACCGAGTAATATCGGCCGATACGATAAGTATCGGCCGTACATACCGAATATTGGTCAAAATATCGGCCGATATCGGAGAGAGAAAATGTCGATATCGGTATGAGAGATAAACTTATCGGCCGAAATATCGGCCATATCGCATATCGGCCGATATTTGCATATCGGCCGATATTTAAACCCCTGCCTACGATATCACGTGAATTCTAAACCATCTAATATTTTCCTTCTTTCCTATGCAAGTCTTGTATTTTTCTTTTTCATTTTCTTAATTAGCAGAGCTAGTTTTCTTTCCCATTGTTGCTCATCATTTACAATACTGTGGTGCCAATGGAATAATTGGATGATGGATCTAGTCTGTAAAATCTATATCAAGGGAAATAGTGAAAATACACAGCCGTGAGCCACCCCTTCAGAGTCCAAACATGCAACCAAAATGGAGTACCTGCAAAGTGAAAAGACTCATGCTTGTGGGATTCCCTGCAGATAGACCCAAAGATTGAGAGAGAGAGAGAGAGAGAGAGAGAGAGAGAGAGAGGAGCAACACCTGCAGTCTTTTCTTTTTGCCCCTTTCAAGGTGTGTGGGATTCATGCAATCATCTCGTCCCATCTCTACAGGACATGGGAATTTTCCTCAGATAAAGTATTCTATTCCTAACTATTTTACTTCTTATTTCATTGTAATAAATTAAAGAAAAAATAAAAAAAATATCTATTTAACAAAATAATTCTGACATCTATTCTTAATAAAAATACCGATATCTAATTCAATTTCTTTATTTCATAATCAAATATTAAAGTTGCAGGAATTCACATTGTCTGACAGTTCTCATTTGGTGGGTATCACTCGGGGCAATGAAAGTGCACTTATAAGATAAAGAAAATTAAAAGAATTTTCTTTGATAAATTTACTTAGAATAACCTAACCACTTCAATAGAATTTTAAATCTTAAATCAAGAGGGGGTTCATATGACGGTCAAAAAGCTCTCCTCATGAAGAGAGATTTTGAATCTGAACCACTTTTGATAATTGCTTATTCGATATGTGTGGGATTGGGAAGCTTGCACATACCCCAAGTTAAAAAAAAAATACAAATGAGACCTCTGAACTTTGGTTATAAAAAAAAAATAGAACTTTAAATTTTATGCGTCTTCCATCAGTTTGTTATACATTTAAAAAAGTTTTCTAATCATGAAGTGGAAGTCTTGTATTCGACCAACGAAGAAACATTTCCCATTGCTGGATTGGAAGGTTACACACGTCCTAAAAATTAGTCGGGTAAGACGCCTGAACACTTTTCTTCTTTTTTTATCCGGAAAACAACATTCTTCCTAAAGTTATCAATTATGGCATCCATTCTTATTTAAAAAAAGAAAAATTAAAAATAATTCTATCAAATTCATAATCAAATATGATTGACTTCTTACCATTTAAGTAAGATCCACCTCAAAAATAAAAACAGAGAGTGCCTTCTAAGTCTGCCACATGCAGGAGATAGATACAGTGACTTTGGTTGAAGCTACACATGATCCGAACAGAAAACAAAACAGCAGCTAGCTTTCAATTTGATGGTGCCGAGTCTGTGCTGCTGAAAGTGATTGATGAAATTAGATCAGTATCAAACATAGTTCAAAAATTTGTGAGTCCGTCCAAATTTCTTACCATTTTTGAGTTAAAAAAACTCACCCGGGTTATTTATTTGACTTGATAAAATTTCAAATCGAATTCAATTCTTAGAGTTTTCAAACTGTTACCAACTTAATAAACTCTCCCATGAAAACATCTTTTCTAAACATTTTAGGCGAAACAAGTCTCATATATTTAATACAACTACCACCCTTCTTTAAAGCCTTTTAATTTAATCCAATGCAGATGGAATTGACCCCTATTTGACAGATGCTAGTATTAAAATAGAATGGAAGATGTTCTCTATATTAACAATATAAACTTTTTAAGTCCGAAGATCAAACCTATGCTAACTTTGAACTGAGCTTAGTCACATGATTCAATTAATAAATTGCGTCCAAAGTATTTTCTAGACCTTCTCATTAAAGAAAATAATGCTTAAATCCTTCAAAATCATCATAAAACCACTTAGATTAACTAGAAATTTCCATTGGCACTAGAGTACAGAGAAATCAATAGAGCTATGAGCAAAAAGCTCTCTCCTTCACTCACATAGACTAAGAAAAACAAAAATCATAATCTCTCAGAAATTCAACTCCCTGGAAGGGTGAAACAAATGTGACCTTGAACTGTTTCGAAGAAGATTCAAAAGTAGAAACCATGACCCAAACAAAGGGAACCAAGAAAAAATAAAATTTGAAGGGGAGGAATAATTTAGGAAAAAAAAAAGTTTTAAGGACATTGCATTCAAACATCAGAAGAATTTCTCTACAGTTCATCTCAAATCAGATGACTCTTTATCTCTTGTCCCACAGTTCAGCAAGGATTCTAACAAGGAGCTGCCATGATCTGAAGTTGATGTGGCCGATCAGTGTCCCCATTTCGTCTCCAAAAGGCCCTTCTCCACCAGACCTCGAATGCACGCTGTAAATTGGGGCAGTCCTCGCCGGAATTCAGAAAGCGATCAAACCATGCAAGCAAGATATCCTGCTGCCAATCAAAGGGCAGAGTTAGGATAGTGTTGCTGAGGCCATCCTCAATCAGGTGACGATCAAGGCCCTTGCAAGCCCTTCGCATCCACCCAAAATCATCGTAGAATGGTCCCAACCATGTCCTCAACAGCAAGCATCTTACTTCCTTGGAGACCAAGATCTGCCCTTTACCAATCCCAACAAAGAGGCGTGCAGAGACCCGGCTCACCTCATACCTGTGGATGGCTGGAACCTTTGAATGCACCTCAGAGATCTCTGCTTGAGCTGCCCACGTCTTCAAGAACTCATCAGCAATCTGCCGGTCGATCAAGATATCCAGCATCCAGTGCAGATTGTCAGATTGCCTTGCAATTTGACTCACTTCACTTAAATCCAATGCCTCTGCTGCACGTTGGAAATTCAAGCTCAGAAGTTCCAGGCAGCCATTGCAAGCTGAATATAGGGATTCTTTGCTAAGGTCATTCTGTGAGGCATTTTCTCTAAGCATTTTAGAGACTAGACCTTTCATGTCTCGCCTCGCCTTCTCATCTTTCCCTTGCAGAACCACTTGTAACAGCCTGGAGAGGATCTCATCATTCCCTTCCTGTACAAGAGGAACTTCCACAGAGACCCTTTTCAGAACTTCTCCAGCTCCTGCATTCTCAAGGTGGAGCTGTGAGAGCAGAGACGCAACCTTTTCCTCTTCATCTTCAGCCCATGGAGCCGCTTCTAAGTACTCTAAGCATGATAAAACCCCAGCATCAAATACAATTGCAGCAGAAACCTGTGTAACAGAGGAATTTAGGGTGTCCCAGTTACTCCAAAAACCCAACAAAAGCCCAGCAAAAAATACAATGTATAGTATTACAAAGGCCAAAAGTTTAAAATAACACAAAACCCTAACAACCCATCCAAAATGAGAACAAGAAAGAGGAATCAAACACCCAAAATTCCAACGAGCATAACTAAATGTGAAGATGAAGGCGATAACAAAACAACATTCACAATTCTATTTACTTCCCTCCAGTCTTTAAAGGTCTCCTCCTAGTACTTTCTCCTACAATCTTTGAAATTTTCCTACTGTGGCACTGTCTGGTCTACTAAGAATGTTTCAAAGTCATTTTGTAACTGAGGGCATGAGAGTGTTTGTGTGTCATACACACACACACAGACAATATCTTGAGCCTCAACAATTTGCAGAGACCAATAATTTAAGTGATAAAATGAAATGCAATGCAATGCAGCAGAAATAATGCAAAGTATTAACACCCAATTCAAATCAAATCAAATCAACTTTAAGGAAATTGAGAAAGAGCTCCATTTACTATAAAACCCAATAAAAAAAACTTGAGCCAACAATTCAAATGAAATGCAATACACCAGAAACAGAGAAAAATCACGATAACCCACTTCAAATCAATTACTTCCAAAAAGGAAACCCAAATACTTGCAATGACCAATAAATCTGAGGCCATGAAATGCAATATATGCAATGCAACAGTAACATTGCAAAATCTCAACCGCCCAATTCAAACCTGTTTAATTCTAAGGGAATTGAGAGAAGAGCCGTGATTACTTGAAAAGGCATTATATCTCAATCAATCAAGATATGCAATGTAATGTAGCAAAACGGAGCAAAATCTCAACACCCCTGATTCAAATATTTTTTATTCCAAGAGGTGCCAAATACTACAAGAATCAATAGATGTCACTCAAGTCATGAAATGCAATACAATGCAGGATGAGTAGAGTGAAATATCAATGTTCCAATTGAAATCAATTCAACTACAGGAGCCCCAAATACCAAAACCAAAATTCAGCGAGAGCCAGTCCAATTACTGCAAAAAAACCAATAAATCTCACTCAAGTCATGAAACTGAATGCAGTGGAGCAGAGACAGAGCAAAAACCCTATAAATCTCTATCAAACTCATGAAATAGCAATACACCACACCATAAAGTAAAATCTCAGCACCCAATTTGAAGCTGATGCGATTCTACAGCGACTTCTCAACCCCCTCCCCCCCAAAATGAAAGAGAGAGAGAGAGAGGGAAGAAGAAGAAGAGGAAGAAGAAGAAGCAAGAAACCCAAGAATGCAATGCAATGCAGCAGAAACAGAACGAATTCTCAACACTCCAATTGTTACACTGATTGCAGAAAAGCAAATAACTCATTCAACTAATGCAACGCAAAACAATGCAGCAAAAAACAGCGCAAAATCTCAACATCTCAATTCAAAGTTGAAGACCAGGATACCTTTAATATGGCAAGCACCTTCGACACGTCCTCCCTCATTAGCTTCTTCCTTATATCCTTACAATACATGAGGTGCAGCGTCTCCATATACACTTCAACATCTTCACAGTCCGAAATTTCTATCAGATGTGGCAGCGACTTCTGCTGCTTGGCCCACCGCTCTGACAGCTTCCCTGCGAAGAATCGGCTGTGGGCCACCAGAATTTGACGGTGGAGACTGACCGGCAAACTCAGCCCGTCCTTGGAGCTCAACGTCAGCCGCACGTCGCTCGACGTGTGATCAAACATCTCTGTCACCCGCTCCTGCAGATGCTGCTGCCTCTCCTGCAGAGACACTGCCGCCGCCGGCTTCCTTCCACCAGCAGAAGCGGCAGGATTCGCCGGAATCGGAATTGGGTTTCTGGGGTGGCAATCCTGCTCGCTGGCCATCATCTCGAAGAGGGTGGGGCTGGATCGGGTCTTGTCCGGGGGCGGCGACATTGGGTTCAACAGACCGGCATTCAGAGCGGAATTGAATTTCGTGTAGCTAGTTGGGTACGCCACAAAAGGAGGACCCGCTGCCGGAGAAGAAGAAGAAGAATCCATGAGCGGTGAGACCCGACCCGGAGAGACCCGTACTGTAAGCGGCGACGGAGAAGGGGACTTCACTGTGACAGTGACAGAAACTGGTTCGGATTCTGGTTGGGTTTCGGGCTTTGGTTTGGATGGTGGTGGGGTGGGAATGGGATCGCTGGAGCGGCGGTGTTTGGGGGCAGCAGCCGAGCAGCACCAGGCGCTGTCAGACGACACGACGGTGGGGGTTTCACGAAATGGTGGTCTCGCAGCTGAGGACGAAATTGTAGTCTCGCGGCGCTTTCTACGTTTGGTCTTTGGAGGGTGCGTTTGGGTCTGCGTCTTGAGATGTGAGGATGCTGCCATGAATTTTTGAGGCTTTTGTCTTATTTTTGTCGAAGAAAAAGAGCCGTGTTGTTGGGTTATTGCTAATTGGGTGTTTTGTTTGGAGGGAAATTTTAATGAAAAGTGGTGAGATAAAAAATAGAAAGGGCGATTCTTACGATGGAATGGAATCAAACATTGCGTTGTCTTTGGGGAAGAGAAAAAATAATGAATCAAAAGGGAGATAAAATAAAGGAAAGAGAGGACAGAGATGGTAACATGGAGAGAGAGAGATTGGTGGATTAAACTGTAAAGAAGACAAGAGATCAGAGAGGAGGGAGTAAATTAATGAGAGGAGAGAAACATGGAGCGTCTGGTTTTGTCAGGATGACAGAGTGAAAGGCAGGTGAAGAAGTTCGATTCTTCTGTGCTGTGTTCATATATTTATTGAAAGGAGGATTTTGTTTGTGCCTGAATGAAAGCAAACACATCAGGGGCGCTTTTTGAGTGGTGAGGATGTTCCTTTTTCCAAGTCCAGTGGGTCACGATGTTACATGATTTGGAGGGGAGTCATCATGAGAAATATTCTATGAAATTAATAAATTGAATGTTTTATTGTTAAGAAAAATTATTATATTTTTTCTTTTGTGTGAATAAAAATGAGTAAATAAAGAACAATTCTCAACTGAATAAATCAAAGCACAAAACGCCTTAAGTCTTCTTTGGTCCTATTGTATCTTATTAAATCTACTTTTAATTAGTATGTTTGGATTTTATATGTATATATAATTTGAAAAAAGAATGAAAACAGCAAATCAGAACAGATTGAGCCCGTTCAGTTCAGAACAAACTGAACCGGCCAGAATGAAATTCGGTGCCTATAAATGAAAAATCTGGGTAGAATCAAATGAAATTGACTACTAAAATTTAATTTAATTTGAAACGGTGCTTAATTCTGTCAATTCTTTGAATCTCAAGTGGATGGGCTTGACATGGAAGTTTATCTATTTTTGATGGGAAAGAGACCCATCAAGAGTCGAACTTAAGATAAGGGTAAAAGGGTTTGAACAGACAATCAAAAAGTTTTTCTTATTATAAGATATTTTGAGTTCGATTCATACTCAACACCTCTCTTTACTGCTTGCTAACAAAAGGAAGAGTTAGAACCTACAGTAAAGGCCACTTCACTAGATCCGTATTGCCTTAATTAAAAGAAAAATTAATATTTAGGTCATTTGGAAAAAAATAATTAATCTAAATGTCAAATTGACTGATGAATCTCAAAAGCGACGTACACCTGATTTCACCTAAATTAAAAACAAACCATACAAGTTCCTTTCTATTTAAAAAATGGTTTCCGTTTCTTGTACCTCACCTTAAGTCCAGCAGGAGTTCTACCTGATTACTTCCAATTTCATGACTCTTGAAAGGAAAACCTCATGACTTTCACTTTCAATAGAAAATTATTTTTTATTTTTATAAGAAAATCAAGTTGAGTCAGATTATTCAAAATTTAAATCGGATTATTCAAAATTTTGACTGAAAAACTAGCCTTTTATTACTGCTCGCAAAAAAGACCTAAGTTTAGCCAGCCACCCTTATATACATGAGAGTAGATAGAAATCTTTCAACCTCATTATTTAAAAAGGAAAACTCATTTTTATTATACTAAAAATTGTGAGTACCCTCTATAAAAAAAAGACAATAATTTCTAATTGAACTCAACCCAACCTCAATTATTTAAATTTTTAGAAAAATAAATAAATTTGAATTAAGTCATTCATAAGAGTCTCGAACTCAATCCGACTTAACTTAAAATTACGAAACACTCATAAAAATTTCTGCACTAAAATTACGAAACGCTCATAAAAAATTCTGCACTATTTCCTCAAGCCCTCAACACTTTAATGTGAAAGTAAAATCTTCCTCTTTTTCATCTTCTATTTATTTTTTTTCAGCATTTTTGTTTATCATAAGAGTCCGACTCAAGTCAAGTTAACCTTAAAAGAAAAAAATTAGGCAAAATTAAAACGAATTAAGAAAAAAAATAACATGGGCTATAGTCAACTCTAACTCCAACCTAATCTTGACTTCACCCATTATTATTACTATTAAAAATTAAAATTCACCCAAAAATATATAATCTAAAATTTTGAGGCTTCCCTACTCCTCTACTTCTAGAGTGTTATAATTGTCACATCCACTGATGCGATCCAAACTTTGAATATAATCATATAACATGTCTCAGTACTTAATATCCATATAAAATGCCCCCACATACCCACCAACCACCAATGCAAGGAAATCATCAAATCGTGTCTTAATATCATGATAGGTTTCACTAGAACAATTGGCCATTTATTCATAAATTAATCATCATAATCATTTATAGCATTAATTTTATTACAAAAGGTACTCCTTTCATTCATAAAAAAAAAAAAAAATCTAAGGTGTATCTTAGTAAATTGTGATTTGTGATACTGCTTTCTTTTTCTCAAAATAAAAAAAAATAATAGGAAAGCCCTAGGACGAGGATATTGATATAAAATTATTGATGTACGCATTCTTTTACATGAAATAAGAATCGAGTGACTACGAAACCCTGATCTACCTTATTAGATATCTTATGCTAGTACTTGTATATTCTTTGATTCAAGAAGCATAAGCATAGTATCATACACTATTCATCATCACAATCACGTTTATCAATAATTTTTTGTATTCTATTCTTTTCACTAATTTATGTTTAAATGATTTTAGTGTACTCTAATGTCTATTGCATCTTTTTTAATTATTATTTTTGCCTTAAATGGTTTTATTCTTCTTCTAATATCTTAGAGCAATAGAGTCAAACTTCTCTATTCATTTAAATGAGTCACACTATAAAATTAATTTGTTCATCAGTATTTTTTTTAAATGGAAGACTATACCTATTTTACTTTTTATTTTATTGTAATAAATTTAAAAAGTGACAGAGCAAAATTAATTTTTTATCATACAATGCTATGTTTAAAAAAAAAAAAAAAAAACTTAAATCAACTCCCCACTTAAATTCAACCTAGCATTTTACATATAATAACTAAGTAAATAAATTAAATGTCTATACTAATTTTACTAATCTACAATGTTGGATCAGGTATAAAAGTTATAACAATTTATATAATAATTTGAGTTGAACTTAAAAAATAAAGATGATCTATGTATCTAACACATCCAATAAACAATCTACAGAATTACATATTCATCCATCCATTTCACTACGTTAAAAAATAAAATCTACCCTATAACATAATCGGGTAACAGACTTAAAAAGCCTGAGAACTTTGTTGACTTATTCAATTTTGAGTGGCAATTTCTGATTTGAACTACTAAGCTGACTCAAAACCTTACTTGGAAATAAAAGAGTTAAGCATCTAAATTAGTTTAGCAAGTGGTTATATTTAAAACAATTATAGATGTGTGGGTTCATGTTTCTTAAATTCACTAACTCGATGATTTATGAATTAACCTAAAGTTTAATTTAAACCTAAATTGATAATGAAAAATACCTTGAATACAATCCATGATTTAACCTAAATCCTCTTAAATAAACCGTATAATCTAAATTGAGAGTACTAACTCATTAGTTATTACCGACGTTAGTCCCATTTTTAATTAAAATCCTAGTGAGATTTTTTCTATTGAAATATACTGATGAGACAGGCCACCAAATGAATCTTAAGACTAGTATAATTGACTGTGATGTAAAGAGACCGTACAAATAATTTGTGTATAAAATTTTATGTTCATCAGATCATTCCATCTATTGATTTTAAACTTTTAAAACCCAGTGCTCTATTCTCATTAAAATTTAAAAGTCAACTGGTTGCCTCCAGCCTTAGGAAGTGGGATGTTGCGGATTCGAACCCCCATGGCCTAATCTTAGTGTATTTTAGGTATAGTGAGCTCACCATGGGGGTTTTAGCAGGACTCTGTCTGAGTTTTTCACACGTAAATCTAAAAAAAATATTTATCAATTGATAGTAAAATTTTAAATATTTTATATCTATGTAATCACCTGTTAAACGAACTTGAACATATGCAACCCATAATCTATTTACATATTTTGTTAACTGCCTTGCTGGCTTAACTCTATTTTAATTTTAATTTTAATTTGTGGGCATTGAATTCATGTCCTTTGCATTGTGAGGTTTTTTAAGTGAGACTTTCTAATTGGACTTTTTATTTAAATTAATCATAAATTTTATATAGTTGGGTACATTTTGAAATTTTTTTTTTATAAAGATACGAAGTACTTAAAGTTTTATCATTAATCGATAATTCAAATCTTATAATCTTGATATTTATCTTTAATAAATTTAAATTATTTATATTAAAATTTAAAAATTATGAAATGAGATAATTAAGTGTAGGTGAGCTGCTTTAGGTCTTCTCTGCCAATGCAGGGGAGTCCTTGCATCATTAATTTGTATGGGCCTGGGCCTGGGCCTGTCCTAGACTTCCCCACCAACGAGGGAATTGAGGAAATCAGTACAATAAAACAATCATGTGTTATTAATGTGAGGCTCCACTTTTCTCATCCAAACTCATTCATATTATATGTTTTAAGATGAACATGCAACAGCCCACCACTCCTTTTGCTTCATGTTGTTTGCCACATTTCTTTTAATAACTGGGCCATTCTTAGTAATTGCCCATTTTCAGTGCCACCAACTACTAATTCAAGGGAATCATCAAATGGTGACCATGTTAGTGAAATGGGTTTTCCTTCTTTTTATTTGTTTCAATTTTAATAATTAAATTTATTTAAAATAATTTGTTTATATATTTAAAAACATTATATCAATTTATAGTTTGATTAAATAAGAGTCTTAAAATTTGAAAATAAGAATTAAAAGACAATGAATAAAAAAACTGGACACTAAAGCCTGAAAATGACATGAAAAGATCAACACAGTGCTGAGTCCTTGTAAGAGAATGACGTTGCAAGCCCAACGTAATAATAAATTGGTTGGCACGGTTCAGAATCCATTGTATTAGTGAGAGAGTAGAGTAGATAAATGGTTTAATGGTGGTTACCGGCAATAATGGGTCACCCCACCTAGAAATTCAGGCTAAGCACTGTGTATTTATTTACTTTTGAACATTGTGACAAATACCTTTCAAATCCCCAGATTTTTATCGAAAAATTAATAGGAAAATCTTGTGAAATTATTATATTTAAAAAATAATAAATGAAAATATTAATAAGAATTTTTCTGGTAATTTATTGAAAATTTATCAGGATATTATCATTTATTGCGATTTTATAGAGAATTTACTACCATGCCAATAAATCTCAGAATATTAACGACGATTTATATTTTAGCAATAAAAATATGATAAATTTAAAATGATGAAATGGGTGTCATCTTTCATTAAAAAAAATAAGTAAATGCATAAAGAGATCTACGTGGCCCAGGTTTTCTGCATTTCAATGTTGGTAAATCAAGGTTGCAACTCGGGGCGGGCTCCTTAAAATACAACTCGATCCGAGTTTATATATATGAAATTCGATCGATTTGAATTTCACGATCCGACCCGACCTACATTCTGAAGTCTGAACCCATTTATTCAACATGACTTTTCTAATTTCGAATTGAATATAGAGGTCTTAATCTGAACCCGATTTTAATTCAATGAAAAATAATATTTTAATAATGTATTTATTAATTTTAACTGATATCTCACCAAATTTAAAAATCTTTATCTTATTATCTCATTTTTTTTGTGTTCAATATACTCACATAAGATAGTAGTCTTTTTATCTTTATTTTTTATTAGAAATATTTTTCCTAGTTGTAAAATTTTTTATATAAATTTAAGGCAGATCAAATTGAGTTTAATTTTTATATAAATTTAAGTCAAATCAAATTGAGTAGTCAGTTTTTTTTTTATTATGACGTGTAGGTAATTCAATTCAAACCTGATCCGACTAGATCCAGTGTGCCCGCTGCTGCCTCTGGACGTGCTTTGGCTAGTTTCAGTTTTCACGTGCAACCATTAAATACCATAACCGGCCACCGAGTGGTAAGTGCTAACCAGTTGCAAGTTTTCCGTCATCTAGATCTACCACGTGGCATGCGTCTAGTCTTCTACTCCACAGGTGTGGAGAATTAAATTTTCTCTCATTACACAAATATCAGCAATATTTTTCAAATTTATTACATTTTCATTAGTAAAATATTATTACTGTATTAATAATGTATATTTTTTTGTTTTCTTTTTATTTATGTGTTTCTAATTTACGTGTGGAAACCGCATGATACGCAGTGTAAAACCTCCACAGGTGGATCTCTACCTCTAAGGCACACCAAGGTTAGGCCATGAGTGCTTGAACTCGTGACCTCTCAGATGTTAATAATGCATATTTATCGACACCATAGTATATTTTCAATAAAATCGCGTTAAAAATGTGATAAATGGTAATATTACGATAATATTCTCGATAAATTCTTTATTAAGATTTTTATTTTTTATATTTTTAAAATAGTTTTTATGAGATTTCCCATTAATATCCTGGTAGAATTCGAGAATTTGAAAATATCTCGATGTTATCATTCACCATTAATATTAATTTCCCAAGAACGGTATTTGTGACAATCAATTTCCCCCTAATCTCACTAAATTAATTTGCACCCATTTGATAATTTGAAGCAGTTAATTAAATAGATATATGTGCAAAATTTCATTCATTTCATTTTTTAATGTAAATCATGTTTAAGTTTTCAGTTGTTCGAAATTTCATTTAAATTGTGATTAGGATAGACTTTCATAATAGTTACTATTAGTTAAGCACTTTTGTAATTTTTTACTTCAATTTTTTTAAGAAAATATTAAATTTACTTGCCTAATATTAAAAAATTCAACACTAAATTCATAAGAGATAGGATAACCCTCTATTCTAATTTCAAAGAAAGCAAAAACAGTAGTAACATTAAATTATTTTTTTTTCAGATAGAACCACTTAGCCAATGAGACCAAACCAATCACCACCACTTACCAACTCATCAATTCACTACTTATTAGTCAAATGTAAAGACTCACCTACCACCAAACCATATCAGCTAATTGACTATTATAAACTTTGGTGGAAATGTCCTAAGCCTTTGGAATTTATTTCTCATAATTTATAGAGTTAATAAACAAATTTGACTAAAATTACTAATGATGAAGATGGTGGATCTATTACAAAAGTTTATGTTTGAATATACCAATGACTAAAAGGATATCATCCTCCATATTCATCACCCATCTAGAATTGGTAAGCCCAAATTATTCATAATAATGAATAGATAATTTCATTTTGAGAATTAGTTGGTGTTTTTGGTAATACCAAACACCATCTTTCAATAAATTGAAAATTTTCTTTTTAAACTTGGGTCGGGGTCGGGTCGGGTCGTGTTTCAATAAACCCAATCCAACTCATGTAAAAAAATATTGAACCTGATCTGACCAGCCTGAATTGTTGATCTGAGTTACTTAACCCGAATTTATGACCCGACTCAATCTGAGTGCTGTTTTATAACTTGGTGCACTTGAGTCGGTTCGAATCGGGTCGAGTTGATTTGGAATTTATCAACTTGACCAGACTCGAAGTTCATGTGAGTTTTTTTTTTTATCCCGATCCGACCCGACCTGAAATATGCAAATACATAACCCAAATCCATTGATTTCTCGTTCGGGTCATACGGATTGGATTAAAACCCGACCCAAGTTTCACTCTTAAAATTTAATCTTTCAAAATTTTATGATAAAATAAAAGGCAATAAAAAATAATTTATCATGAGGTGGTGCCTAATCTAATAAAAACACCAGGACCCCTCATCAATTCCTTCTGATTTTTAAGATATTACAAAAATAAAAAAGTATTTGTGCTGGTGACTCTAGCTGAAACATTGTCAATAAAAGACCAAACCATGTCCAAGAGTCATTTTTATGTGCCTAGCATCTACTGTGTGGTTTACTGCTAGTTCCATCATTTAAACTCATGTTGTCTCTACTTTTAGTCTTTTATTTTCCTTGATAGCTTCAGCTAAGGGTTGGAGTGGTCAGATTCATCATTTATTTTAAAATTTTAAGCTAATTTATCATAAAAATTGGAGCATCTTTCTCCAAATTATTTGATTGTGATGGATAATTCAAGTTTAAGACAAGGTAATCAACTAACTAGTTTAATTCCTTACAAAATTAAATGTCAAAAGCAGATTTTATTAAATAGATTTGGCTTGAACTAACTCATTTATCAATCAAGTTCAATGTATTAAACTCACATCTTATTTTTCAAATTAAATTTAAGTCAAATTAAAAGATTAAAAATTGCCACTTTTAAGTCTAACATAAAATACCATATGTGTGCATGGTATTGATATAATTCAAGTTTTAAAACATGACTTGCAAAACAAATATTTGGTGTAACTATTTATTTGGTTCGCTGCTGAACATATGTGTTCCTCTATATTCTTTTTCAAGGATTTTATTATCGGTATATATCGGCCGATATTTGTCGATATTGGACGATATTCGATATATATCGATGATTTTAATAAAAAAAATATAAGAAAATTCCGAGATTTCAACCTCTGTTAATCTTTCTTTTATCCTCTTTTAGCTTTATTTACTGTCACTTGGATCTGTATATCCTCTTACTTCCTTTGGTTTTAACTTTCAAGAAAAGCAAGGCAGATTAAAAAAACTGTGTAAACTGAAGCAGGCTCAATTAATAATATAAATGGTAATTACTTTAAATTTAGGTGGTGAAGCCATTTTCTGCCATCATATCCGGCATGTATAATTGCAGTACGCAATCCCCTTTACCCCAGTAATTTAATTTAATTGATATGGAATTTTTATGGGCCTAAATGGATGAGGCAAGATCTTAGACACCCACATCCTGAGTGGGCCTTTATTGGTTACCCTAGTTGAATTTATTTGAGAAATTTAGGATTTTTTTTAATAGCATAACTATTATACCACAACTAGAAAAATTACTGATATTTATTTCAATTAAAAAAAAGTGGCAAGAAGCTTTTACTTTCAATTCTTTTGGTGATTTATTTTGGTAGCCCACAAAAAGGTCAAAACATTAGAAAGTGTCTCAATTGTAAGAGAAGTCATTAATCATTTTACTTTCAAAATAAAGGCGTCCTGTTTTTTATATTTAATTTTAACTTTCTCCTCATTTAAATATACAGATGATGATTTAAAACATCATTATAGGACTTCATTCATGGGCCCAGCCCAAAAGCCCAAATGTTCAATGACCCAAACCCTTGTCTAGCAAGCCTTAATGCATAATTAGGTTCAAAATTCCAATTTTCATCTAATGATGCTGTTATATTCATGGGACAGATAAACAAATAACAAGTGTCTCACTTATCATAACTGAGAGAACCAAAATTAAAGCTTGCACGCAAAGTTAGCATTATCACTTAATGATATCAAATGATTTCCAATACTTATAATAATGTTAATATTTAATTATTAAATTTTAATAATATCAAATGATTTTCAGGCCCATAAAATAGGGAAGGGAAGTGTGAAGCACAAGTTATAATACAAAATAGATTTAAAAAGACATGATAATGGTGCGGAAATGATACTCTTCAAAATTTTGGTTGTCATCAATCACAACACTCCAACTCCTCTTGTCTGCTGTCCCTGTCCACTAAGAATGGAAATGAATGTTTGTAAATTTAAAAGCACGAAATATTTTATTCAAAATCAATAAATTTAAATACAAATTTTATATCTGTGTAAGTTTTTTATCTGGATTTTTATCTAAATCTAACATTCATCTATTTTTGTGAAAATTTGACCATATATTAGAAATGTAGATAAATGTTGGTGAAATATTGTTTTGACCCAGGAGTATAAATCTCGGCCGATACGTACTATATTGACTGTACAGGCGAGATATCGCCAATACGATTTTAAACCACTGATTTTTGTCTAAAAAATCAAAACAGACAGAGATATATCAGCGGAGATGCCGTTATCTCGATATGGGCATTGTTTTTTACCCCTGTATTGACTTAGTATGCGTTTAATTTGGATCCAATTCAACAATGGACCAATTTTGGTCCATATTGAGTTGTTTATGTATTTTAGACGAACTCCATTATGGATGTGTTGACCCATTTTGATTCTGTATGGATTTCGTGAATACTTTTGACTCTTAAAGATAATGGACTGATGATGGTTTCATTCGATTATGGGCTTGACATGGAGACTCCATTTTGTAATTGTGGGTCCAATATGAACTAAGTAGAATGGACTCTGTTTTGACGTCTAAAGTTCTAAACCAGTGTTCCAGTGTTGTACCCAGGGGTCAAAAAAACAGCTCGGCCGATATTTCTACCGATATGCAAATATCGGCTGCAATATCGGTCAATAAGTTTCTCTCTCCTCTGATATTTACATTTCTCTCTCCTCCGGTATTCAAAATAGTGAAAAAACCCTAAAAAATCGTGAAAAACCGCAAAAAATCGTGGAAAACTGTATCGATTTTTTTTTTTTTGTTTTTTTTTTAAAATAAAATAAATTTTAAATACCGATATTTATGCATATCGGCCGATATGGTGACCGATATTGTGGACCGAATATCGGCCGATAATCGTTTTGTACGGTCGATACATATCGTATCGGCCGATATTTTGACCCCTGGTTGTACCAATATTATATTGTGCATGAGTTTAATACGTACTCATGAATTACCTTGAAGTCATTTGTCTATTTTTTCGAGAAAAGTAATTCTTTTGAAAAAATTATATTCCCTCCGTCCTATTTTAGTTGTCTGATGACAACTAATTTGGGACAGAGGGAGTATTAAGATTCTATTCTTATTAAAATTAAATTTAATATCAGATTGTAAAAACCGTTGTTTGCATCAAAATAATGAATTAATTCAAATGAGAAAAATATCATTTTTCTTGCGGTTGTAGCAAAAACCCCTCATTCCATTGGAAAAAAAAGGGAAGGTCACATTCTCTATGCTTCTTATTTATAGATGGACAATGACAAACAACCCCTTGTCAGGCCTATAAACGGACTTGCAAGCTGATATATAGATATAGATGGACTTGGGCTCATATATGTCCAATGTAAATTTATAGGTCTAATAGAACTTCTGGATTTGAAGTAACCAAATATGTATCTATAGGCCCATGAGACCCAACACAAATTTGTAGGTTTAATGTCTGAACTCTGAAGCCATGCTTGTTTTTGCGGCCCAACCGAGCTTTTGGCCCTAAACAAGTCCATATAAGTTCATGGGCCGAGCATTAGCCCAATACAAGTATGTGAAGTTGTGAATCAATATCTACATGGGCCGTTGTAGGATCAATACGAATTATTTGGATAACAAATTTACAACGAGTCCAAAACATGTATGTGGCTCCTAAATTTGGAAAAAATGGGAACCATCCAGTCATTTGGTTTGAGGAGGAGGTTGAGGTGGCAGGAATGGAGGTTGGAAAAAAAAAACAGTCAGAGGAGGAGCGGACGCCGCCTCTTTTGACTTTGGAAAGAATAAGGCTGGGTTCCCTCCTCACACATTGGATGTGTCGGTTGCCAAGACAGGTGGGAAGGAGTTCTGGTTGGGGATGGCACTCTAGCCTTGACTTTTCAGCTGCCACATGTTACCTGAATTGTATCACTCCCCTTATGTTGGATACCAGTCATTTTGATCATGTGTGGACGATGCATTGGCCGATCTCCTGTCCGTCTTCTCAAGTGGTGATAGAAAATAAATCTAATTGCCAATCATCAATTGAAAAGAGATCTGAATGCCAATCTTCTTTTTTTGAACGGTCTAGCATTCTGGACCAAGTTTGGGATCAAGCTCTTTTTTGTCACCAAGGTCTTGATGTTATCTCTCAGTGCACCCAGAGAATTCAATCCATTGTTGGTCTCGGTGCTAGACTTTCAGTCAAGCATCAGCAGTGATAGATGAAAGAGTGCACTCAACTTGCTAGTCGAAATAATCTGCATAAGCAGGAAATTTTACAATCTTTGAAGGAAAGGGGATACTTGCAATAAGATAGCACAAATATTTTGGAGATAGGAAAAGTTCTGGGTATTAAGTTTGACACTGGCAATCTTGCTCTTTTTAACTTGTATTGGACTGAAGACTTGGACAGAGTTTAGTCATTCAGATTCTCTAAAATGAAAAGAGTGGTAAGTTCGGTCCATCTTAGCCAACAAATTAGAATGAGAAAGAAATTGGGGATTCTAGGTGTTTCCCGTTGATTTTTCTGTCGGAGATCATTTGGGGTTTCAGAATCACGAAGATAAGAGGTTGTAGCTGAAAGGAAAAGATGGGTTTTTGCTGATATTATTTTCAACTATTAGATGATCATTTGGTGTTTGTGTGTGTTTTGTGGGGCTTGAAGGACTTTTTGTATATGTTGGAAAGAGTTTTCCTTTGTATTCTTTCTCTTTTTATTTAATAATAAAAAAAAAATCTTTACCGCTAAAAAAAAAAAAAAAGTCTAACATAAGTCTCTCATGCAGAAGGTCCAAGATGAAATAGAAGGGAACATAAAAGAAACTTCAATAAATTGATCGATTATTCATTTAAGTTTAGTTAAGTACTTGGTTTTGGTACTTGATCCAAGTTTAATACAAGTTGGGTTGCATTGACCTTTTTGTAAATAGGCCAAGTTAATTTATTTAAGATTGGATACTAGTGTTGGATTAAGTCATTGATGCAGGTTAAGCTGTCTATGAATTTTTAAATTCAGGATTTTACATCGAATGAAGGATTTCAATGAAGAAGAAAGCTTTATGTCACAGGACTAAAAGTCCCACATCGGAAACCTCCTTTGGAGGTCTTGGGCTTATTATTGTATATTATTGTATACTTCAAATTATATTTATATATATTTTTTTAACTTCTTTAATTTTCTCATATATATTGTTAGTTTAGCAGTTAATCAGCTTGATTTCAATGTGTACTCGAATGGGTATCTGGCATATAAGGATCTAAATCTGTCGGCCCTCACTTATCAGATATTGGCATCACCTTACTATGCGGACTTTGTTGTTGATCCTTCTGGGATTATATTGGTCCTTCAAATTTGAGCAGTCCTTCAACAATCAATGCAATACTGAATGGATTAGAGATCATGAAGATTAACACTCCCATGAGTAGCTGGAATCAAAACTCTGACGTTCTCGTATGTTTTGCTTTCCTGATTGTCGTGGTGGTTGCATACATGTTTCTGTCAGGGAAATGGCCAACAGCGGAGGACTCGACACCATGGTCACCTTTGCCTACTAAGATTTCATATGGTGTTGGAATAATTAGAGTTGTTTGTAGGCATTAGGAGTCTTAGTTTGTGTTTACTTTTAATTAAGAGTTATATTTGGTTTAGATTTATGTTTAAAGTTTGAGTTTGGTTCTGATAGTCTTAGGATCGGCTAAAAGCTATATAAATACATGTAATAGCTTAGTTCTTAATACAATACTTAATATATTATTTTCTACTTTGCTGAAGTCGAAGAAAGCTGTGCAACTTTTGCCACCTACCCATCGGATTGATAATTCCACAGAAGGGTGGAAAAAACAGCGTGTTCTTATTGCCAAGAAGAAAGGGATGCAAATTGCCCATTCTCCTCCTATTTTGTTGAAGCTGAAGAAAGGGACGGAAATTTCCTTCACTTCCTACTTTGTTGCAGTTCGAGCATGCCTAAAGACGATCTGTTTTGGACACATGTCCATTTGTTGGAATTCATCCACTTTATGAATTAGAGGACTCTGATTTGTCCTCTCTCTTCACTGGCCTTTATGGCATCAGCCTTTTTGCTGGTCTTTTATGGCTTCAGT
The DNA here is from genome assembly GCA_013350335.1 of Chimonanthus salicifolius. NCBI lineage: Eukaryota > Viridiplantae > Streptophyta > Magnoliopsida > Laurales > Calycanthaceae > Chimonanthus > Chimonanthus salicifolius. Next base: position 54,799,456 of record CM023536.1, read on the forward strand.
CTTTTTTTTTTGGAGGACTCTGATTTGTCTCCACTGTTTGGTGGCCTTTCCGATCATGGTTGATCGATGTGATGGTTCAACATTTTTTGCATGTATTATGCCCTTGTTTTTTAGATCATTCGTCGCCTGCTTTTTATCGCATATTGCGATCATTGTTTTTGCTGAACCACTGCCGTCATCCGTGCCTCTTTCTCTATTTCAGGCTACAATTTATGAGATCCTGACCCGGCCCAGACGGCTTAGTCCATTAAGGGCACGGCCCAAGTGAAGAGAGTGGAGTGGGAGTGCGGTAGAGTGGGAAGGAGAGAGTCCTACATCAGAAGTTTCAGACTTCCACATGGGGTTTATATGAGACCGCCCCCTTCAAACCAGTGGACGAGTTTTGGGCCGGGTATTTGGACCTAGCTCAAAGACAAACCCGTGCAGACTTGCTCGTGTGGGCCCAAAGTGGATAATTTCCACTGAGTTGGACCCCAAACACTGTTTGTGGGCTAGGTCATTACAAATGGTATCAGAGCCGAGTTTAGCATTCGGACTATATGAGCCTACTGCCTTCCACTGGATTCATTAGGGTCAAGCTAGGGACGACTCTAGATTTAGGGGGGTGGATTGTGAGATCCTGACCCGATCCAGACGGCTGAGTCCATTTTTCTTTACACCTTTGACGTTGCCTTTGAGGGAAATTACCATGCAGCATGTTGTTGTTCATGGGTGGAGTCCACTATCCCTACCATGGATTGGCTAGGTAGTTGTCCAATATAAGGTAATGAAATGGAAAGTTAAAATGAAATCGTTAGGACTATTCATATATTTTATTGCCAGAAGTAGCTTCATCATGTGTTCTTCTCAGGAGTTTCAGAATATCTTTATATCTGACATTTTACGCGTATGAAAAGAATGAGCTGATTTATCTTGATCTATTTTATAAAAAAAAAAAGGAGCTAAAACAAATAGAAATGATAGAAGACAATCCAAACAAATAGATAAATATGATTTGGTACCACAATTTCAGTTTCATTTCATCTGATCCTTTCTCCGCGGACCCAAACTCCAGACACCCTCTTTCAATCCATCACAATCCAAGCCTCCAACCCAACCTGATCTTTTTATTCAGTTTTCTGTTCTGCACACTGATTATTTGGATTTACAGATCTCTTTTGATAGAAAGAATATCAAACTCAGTCCTCTTCCAGTCCTCTTCTTCTTCAATGTTAGATCAAGTGTGGCAAATTGATCCTGGTGACAGCTGCACTTCATCATAACTTTTGATAGTGGGATATCAATTTAAATAAAATTCATACTCAAGTACATACCACTATGAAAAGTTAGAATACATGTTAGAATAGTATCACATAGATTATGTTGGATGGATCACTAGTATGGAAAAGTTAATATTTAGTCTTATCTACACTTATTTAAATATGTTGTTATTCCAGTAAAAACACATTTTTTTTCCCCTTATTCATGTTTGTGGGTTTCCACACAAAATAAAACTAAATAGAAAAACCAACTTTCCTATCCTCTTTAAAAAAGTGTTTTCAATGATCATTTAGATAGAAAAAATTGCTTTTTGCATATGTATCAACGTACACTTTCATTGAAAGTCATTACTTCTAATAAATATAGAAAAATAAAAAATGAGTTTGAAAATTTGTTTACTTTCTATAAAAACTACCATCACTTTGGTGAAAAAGCTATATTTATCGAAAATCTTACTTTTAATCATAGACAAACCTAACACAGATGTCATAGTAATACTTTTAGCTTAGAAAGGGTATCATTATTATTTTCAAATCGAATTTGGTTTGTCCTTCCTCTGTTCCTTAAAACCTTGCAGCCTCAGAAAAGAGAACATAAGGTCCCAACAACATACATACACCCAGCAAAAAATACAATCCACAGTATAACAAAGGTTAAAAATTTAGAATAACACAAGCCTCTAAAACCCATCAAAAACAATGAACTAATAAGCTTCAACCCATTATCATCACCATCATTATCATCGTCCCAAACCCCGGTCCAGAGAACCATGAAGGGATAGACTGCCCAGACAGTCAAGTTCAGATGGCCATCGGCCAGAAGATTTGGGAGTGTCTGAACAGAAGCAACCTTACAACTGATCACAGTAATCCGGGGGTCATATTTTCTATCACTACAATTTGTCTTTTTTTACTTCACTCTAATCTTTAAGATCTCTAATGCTGAGAACATTCTCCTTAGCCACGCGACTCAGCCCACCCTCATGGCGTCTGGAATTTTTGGTGAGGTCCTAACCTGATTTTTTTGAATTGCTCTAACTTGCTCAGGCTGTCGGCTCTGTTTTTATTTTTGGGCTCATTTTGATTCTTTTTCTATCTTTCTGTGTCTGGCCCAGGCTGTAGGTTATACTGTATATTTTGGGCTTTCCCCTTTTTAACTGAATTACTAACAAACATTAAAAAAAAAAAATTCTCCTCCTAGTACTTTCTTCCAATAATCTCTAAATTTTTCCTACTGTGGAAGTGTCTGGTCTTCTAAGAATGTGTAGAAGCCATTTTGTTATTGAGGGGGTGGGTGGGTGTGTGTGAGAGAGAGAGACCCAATTAGAAATTATCAAGACTTCAGGGCTCAATATAGAAATTATTAGGGCTGAATTTGGGCCGGGCCGGGTCGGGTCGGGTTTTTTAAAACCCAATCCGGCCCGAGTTACTAATATATGGAACCTGATCCAACCCGAATTTTTGACCCGGACGTCTTGACCTGACCCGACCCGATTTATAATCTGACTCAACCTGAAACCCAACTCGACCTGCATTTTGAACTTACTTTAACCTACTTTCTTACCGAGTTGGGTCAGGTTTGATCGAGTCGAGTCGGATTAATTTAAAAATCTCTCAACTCAATCAAATCTGACCCACTGACCCGACTTTCATAACTCGATCCGGATGATTTTCGGGTCGGGTCATGCGGGTTCAGGCCAAAATCCGACCCGAGTTTCACCCCTAAAATCTTAAATGAATATTAGACCTTGTACAGTTGATTTTGTTGTATTTTAGCACAGTGCACGTGTGGGGTTAGATTATGTTAGATAAAGAGAATATTCACATCCACGATTGCATTTAAAGACTTGAAGTTTAGGTCCATATGACTATGTCCACATTTGTATTAGATGTAAAATTCAAAATAGAGTTTAGATAAAAATTAAGAGGATTGAAAATTTAAGATTCAATGTAGTTGATTTTCGGTTGTTTACTTTGAGTCATTGAATTTGTTTAGATCCTTTTATCATTTTAATTTTCAATTATTGTAATTTGACAATAAATAGTTTAAAAAGTAAGCAATGTTCTATACTTAGCTATAATAAATATAATATATATTACTTGTATTTATGGGCTATTATAGTATATGCTGGAGTGGAAAAGTCTTGATAGAGGATTGCGCTAATCATCACAAAACTTATATGAATGTATTTTATAATGAGAACTATTGTAATTTAAAAAATGAAACCTATTGAATTGATTTTTTAAAATAAAAAATGAACCATTAAATAAATATTTTGGTATATCATGTTTTATCTAACAGTGCCAATATGTTAAATGAAAAATTATAAAAGATTAAATCTAAAAGAAAAAAAATGTTAATAGATTAGATTTAAAATAAAGTGAATCCCCATGAGACTCTACTGTTGGAATTGCAAAAACGCTTGAGCATTTTATAATTTCTCTCCACATATATCAAATACAAAATTCAAATTTTGTTCAGAATGTAAAGTGTATATAAATTGAAGATTTTGTATTTAAATATATTAATTTGAGTTCATTGCTTTATGTTATCAATTTTTTTAATCTACTTACATCTTATTGTAATAATAAAATGTAGATTTAAGATCTCTAGTGATCAAATGCATGATCAATACATTGAAGAAACTTGTCAAATAATATAAATGTAATAAATAAAATAATGATAACCATTACATTTATATAGGTATTTAAAAATTAGATAAAACTTTATATTCATATAATTATTCTCTTACTGATTTTTAACTATAATAAAAGAAGGTTTTTTCTCATATATCGTATATTACTGTATACTTCATTTTGTTCAAATTATTTTTATATTTTCAACTTCTTTAATTTATTAATCAAAATGTATAATGACATAATATTTTTAATAAATCACTGTCTTTATTCAGATAAGAAGAAGAGTGCGATAACGCCCGGCGATTCGCCACCTCTACTTTAAGAAACGCGGCTTAATAATTGCTCCTCAGCTAATCTCCAACCTGTCATTGAAAGCGTGGAATCCCTGGTTGCCTCTTATTCCTCAGTCAACGTAAACTCCTTTCATCTCTCTCTCGCCCTCTCTACCCGCAAGAGATGATTCCAGATCGGAGAAACCCATCTCCGGCTTTCTTCCTTACTCTCCTCTGTTTTCTCTTCAATCCCTCTTCATCTTTCATCCCTTCTGATAACTTTCTACTGAACTGCGGCTCTCCTGTCTCTACGACAATTGACAACCGAGTCTTCCTCTCCCGATTCCGATTCCAACTCGCTCTTCCTTTCCACCTCTCGAAAAATCTCCCTCAATGACCCGAACCCATCTCCTGATTCCTCCCCTCTCTACCATACGGCTAGAATCTTCACTAGACCCGCTTCCTACCGCTTCCCCATCAAAACCAAAGGCACCCATCTCATACGCCTCCATTTCTACCCTTTTTCTTCCCAATCTTTCAACCTTTCTTCGGCTTTTTTCCACGTTTCCGCGCTTGGGTTCTCCCTCCTAAGAGATTTCAGCGTCCTTGACAAAGCCCCTGCAGTAAAGGACTACATAATCAACGCTGATGGGAACAATCTCGTTATCTCTTTCATCCCCATCTGCAAGTCGTCTTTCGCGTTCGTCAGTGCCATTGAAGTCATTTCTGCGCCAGATGATCTCATCACGGACGCTGCCCAACTCGTTGGTTCTGAAGGAGTTGGAGTATATGATGGTCTTACGATGCAGGCATTGGAGACGGTTTATAGAATCAACATAGGAGGTAAGAAAGTCACCCCCTTCAATGACACCCTGTGGAGAACATGGATTCCTGACGAGAATTTCCTTTTCTTGAAATCATCGGGAAAGGCTGTGCATTTCAGTGGCCGGATTAAGTACCGTCCAGGTGGTGCATCCCGTGAGATTGCACCAGATAATGTATACAATACTGGTCGAGTAATGAATGAGGTGAATGTTGAGATGCCGAATTTCAATATCACTTGGATTTTTCCTGTGAATTTGGGTTACAGATACCTTGTTCGGTTGCATTTCTGCGATATTGTTAGTTTAGCAGTGAATCAGCTTTATTTCAATGTGTACTTGAATGGGTATTTGGCATATAAGGATCTAGATCTATCGGCCCTCACTTATCAGATATTGGCATCACCTTACTATGCGGACTTTGTTGTTGATCCTGAGGGTTCTGGGATTATACGCGTGAGCATTGGTCCTTCAAGTTTGAGCAGTCCTTCAACAATCAATGCAATACTGAATGGATTAGAGATCATGAAGATTAACAACTCCATGAGAAGCCTGGATGGTGATTTCAAAGCAAATTCATTTGGGGATAGTTGGATGAGAGGAAATGTTGGAGTTTTCTTGTGTTCTGTTTTTGGAGGCTTTGCTTTCATGAGTGTCGTGATGGCCTGCATTCATGCTGCTGTCAAGGAGATGGCCAATTTTGAAGGACTCTTCACCATGGTCACCTTTGCCTACTGAGATTCCAGGAGATAAGTTGAAATATGGGAATCCATCATCGGGTAAATTGGGTTATGTTAAGCTTTAGAACAAATGGTGAGGATTGATACACTACATGGCCTGTAAGTTGTATTCTTTTATATGGATTACTATGTTTTAGCTCTAAAAGGAACATATTTGTATTGGTATAGCTATCTATGCATGTAAATTTTATTTAGCTCAAGAATCAGGAATGTTACTCTTGGCTTTGTTAGCAATATAATCATTGGAACCTCTTTTTTAGTGTAAATTGTGTGACTAAGCTGTCCTTTGTGATGAGTCCAACATCAGATGTTAAATTCCCTTGTTGTATCATGTATTGAATCCATTTTTTTTAAGATGTCCGTGTCTGCTCTTATGCTGGAATCTCATTTTTCTTTACACCTTTGACTTTGCCTTTGAAGGAGATTACCATGCAGCATGTTGTTGGCAATGGGTGGAGTCCACTAGCCCCACCAGATGCAAGCAGGACTTTTGGTTAGTTGTTTACCTGGAATCAGCCTTAGTATTGGTACCTGTCCAATCTAAGGCAATGAAATGGAAAGTTAAAATGAAATTATTAGGACTATTCATATATTCGATGGCTAGTACTGTGCTGTGCTCCCTCATGGTACCAAATCTGAATTTCATTTAATTTTGTACATCATAGGAGTGTTTAGTAGAATGTTACTTATCTTTGTAATAAGTTCTATCTTGTGTGGGTCATTAAATTGTTAACTTATTTTATATTTCTATCCTCAATATATGTCATTGAAAAACCATAGAACAGTTGGGAAGTGTCCTCTCTTGTAACTATAAAGGTTGTTGATTTGGGTCAGTATAACATTTCAAGAAAACTAAAACTCCATATGTTGCTCTTTTACTTATACCTTGTGGTATCACGAAGATTTTCATTTCATTGGGTTAGGTCTCTGCCCACACTTGTCAGTTTCTAGTGGATGGATGATCTTCAGATTTGTTTGTGAATTATAAACCACAGGGAAAAAAACTCTGGCAAGCTTTTATTAGGCATATTCTTCGGAACCTTTTTTGGTATTTTCAGCTTCAGGCTTGGATCGATTTTGGAGTTCAGCAGTTACCTTTGTCTAGGAGATGTTCTGGTTCAAATTCAGTCAATTGGTGAATGTTGTTTTTGGATCATGTTAGATAATCACGAGGGTTGGGGAAATTCACTATCCTATTTCATGTTTTTGTTCATTTCCTTAGTGAACCCATGATGAAGTGTTGTTTCTCTTTGGATAATGGACCTTTGTGATTTCTCACAAAAGTGGAAAGTTATTATGTATTGGGAATAGAATATAGATCTCTGCTAACCTATGTTGCATGGACACTTCAATGTGGACAATGTGTTTGGGTCAGACACTTCATTGTTATGTGTAATATCTGTGTCCTTGTTGTATCCATGGGTGTTTGAGCATCATAACTCCTAACGTGCGTACGTTCTTAAGACCCTGGTTTCAGATGACATCTGGCAAAGTTTCATTTATGATGATGTGCATGTTGCATAGATACTGTGTTTGGATAGGTTGAACCATTAACTGGGTTTCAAGTCGTGGATTGATTCATAAGTTTGGTTAAGTTAACCACGAGACAAGGGTTGGATTGGCTGGGCATGGATCGGGTCATGGGTCGAGTTTGGGTTGGATCTTGGGTCATGGATCGAGTTAGGCCAGGGTCAATCCATGGGCTTGGATTATATACCATGAAATCCACAAGCCGTGGAAATTGCTTTCCGACACCTCACCCTAGGAATTTATTTTCCACATCCCTTGTGGAAAATGTTGTGCATAAACATGCAAGGGAAACAAGAGACGTGTGTGTCAAGAAACATGCTAGTGGAAAAAGATGTACAAAATGCTATTGGTAAGAAAAAGCACAATTCAGGAATAGTAATGTAAAAAAGAAGAGGTTTTAAAAGGCTAAAAAAATGATGACATAAAAATTTGTGAAGAAAGCTGAAATTAAGACCAAGTATGGAGTCTCTGATGATTTATATACCCAATTGGGAACCAAGGATGGGGAAAAAGGTATATATAGGCTTGCTAAGATAAGGGTAGGATTGGTAGAGAGGACCTTGATGATGTAAGGTGTGCATAAGATGAAAACCAAAATGTTTTAGTAAACCAAAGAAATAAAGGTTAGGAATGTAGTAAGTGAGAATTAGGATTTAAGAAAATTTAAAATAGGATAGGACACAAGTTGTGCGTCAACAAGTACGTCTACTGACTCCACAATAGAAGAGACACACCGAGTCCAACTAGTCTAACTATACTTGAAAAGAGACACACGTACCACTCAAGGACAGAGTGAATAAGGAAAAGCAAGCTACTGCAACACTCCTAGTCATTGGAAAAAGGTCAGACCCCCAACCTCCAAATATCTTGGAATTCCTTCAGAGTATTAGGATTGGATGCCATATTGAATGGAAGTATGGGTTTTGATGAGTGAAATGAGGGTTAATTGGTTAATCAAATTATTTAACAAATCATCATTATAAACAAATGCCTGAAGAGTGGGAAAATAACATATGTGTACATTTCTATAAGAATGAGGGAGATAATGCAAAATTGCATTATCAAGTTCTAAATTTATGAGCTATGCCATGAACTTTGGACAGAGTAATATCCTAATGCTTAATACTAATATCTCAGAGAATCAAATCAGATTTTTACCTAGTATGTCATTAATCGGAGCTATTTTCCTGTTGAGACTACTCCTAGAGAAGTTTAAAGAGAAGGAAAATTAAAACATGGTTTTTTATCTTAATATTTTTTTTTATTGATTTAAAGAAGGCCTTGGATTGAGTGTCAAAAAGCAAGTAGTTTGGCACATGCTGAAGAAGAATGCCTGCCTTAATGGATATATCATGATTATACATGATGAGTTCAGTCTGGAAAATGACAAAGATCCCAATTGGAGTGGGGCTGCACCAAGGGTTCACTTAGAGTGCTTATTAGTGTATCGGCATTAGTTTATGATGACTTCAACTCTGAATTTTAAGATGAATGGTATGTATTATTTACAAACAATGTAATGCTAGTTAATGAGACTCGAAATCAGCAAATTTATATGTAATTGGGGAGAAAAGCTTTTCAAATGAATGGTTTGAAAGTTGGCAAGACAAAGGCTTAATGTTTAGAGTGCACATGTACTGCATCTGAATGTAGGAGGATGGATTGATTAAATTGAAAATGACCCAATGCCACTTCATGTGACATTTTGATATTGGCTGTGCACAAAATGAAAGAGAATGAAAGATTTTGTCATGTCTTCTTATAGAACATAATATAACACGGGAGATTATTGTAGTTGTGATATGTAGAGCTCTATTTTTTCTTTTTTCGGGGTGGGGGGTGGGTGACATACTGTATTTTCTTCTTCTTTGATATGTGGTCTATTAGGAGAAGATATTTGCTATAAATAGAGATTATGGGTTGTTATTGAGGCTGTATGTTTGCGAATAAAGCCCGTAAGTGTGTGTTTTGTAACTGAAGTCTCAGTAAACTGATCATTGTAGATTTTTCACCTATTTGGTAAACGGGAGATTAGGAGCAAATCTCTCTTAAAAAAGATCCTCTTTTAAGGTGTCTTTGGCTACTGCTGTCAGAATCCTGTCAAATTTTGCTAAATTGAAATCTCAAAGCTTGGCAAAGATGCTAAAGATCATGGTATGTTAGAAATTTTGAGAACTAATGTAGCCAAGTGTGAACATGTGTACCCATTCCACAGCAACAACAATTCATATGATTTAAGAAGTTTATTAACATTTAACAAACAATGTCCATTAAGTTCCAATAACAAGTTCTGCCAAAACGTCAAAATCAAACTTCTAATTTTTAGATTTATGACCAAAACCATGAATTGTCTAATGAACTAAATAGCTCATTAACTAAATGAGTCGCCACTTCATCACCCTTCGACCTCTTCATCACAATGGTATAGCTTCCCTTGCAAGAAATGTGAATGGCTCGCTCCTTAGTTTCAATTTTATTATTTGGTTTATGACAAATAAAAATAGATCATGCTACAAATAAAGTATACCATTGTATAAAAATGCTTAGTGGATCATAAAGAGGAAATGAACTGCTTATAATATTATTTGCTCCAAGAATTTCTTATATGAAGAGTGAAAATGTTTAAGAGGCAGCAACAATTATATAACATAAAAATAATTAAAATCAATGACTTTTTGATATGATGACTAGAAAAGAATCGATAGTTTAGAGTTTAGACAAAACTCGGCAACTGGAAACCTTAAATGGAACATTTTTATGAAGTGTTTTATTGACGAATCTTTGTGCTATCTCATTTCATTTTGTGGAGTCTCTCTGCCAGTACTACTATGCGTGACTTCAAACCAGTCTGAAGATCTTGATTCTTTCTTTATGTCTAAATAGGTTTCTCACATCTGGAACGATCTTATTAGTACATGGCATCTAGGCAAATAATCTATTATACATATGTTCATGAGAACAGCCTAGTTTAGTTTTTTTTCTTTATTATTTTATCATAGTTCTTTATTTTTTTCAGATTTTGCATATCTTAGATTTGATTGACACTAATCTTCTCTGTACTCTATTCTATTTGGCACCATATGGCAAATACTTTGTTGACCTTAGTAGTTGGCTGCATGTGATTCTAACAGTATCAATGGCTAAAAGCTCCATAATTTATTTCTCAATGAACTTAACAAGATCATTAAGGGAAAAAAAAACTTTTTAGGGTTTGCACAAATTGGCAAATTGAGTTCAGATTTTGAAATGTTTTATCTGCTTCTTTCTGTTTGACCTCAGTTTTGCATCTTCTTTATATTTTCCACGTATATATGGCAAAGTGCAGATTCCATCCCATTCCCTTTCTTATATCAAACGCCAGAGTAGAGTTACATGCAATAATAGTCTTCATACCATTGTCTTCCTGATGAATATCACAGTAGATGTAGAATAAAATGAGAAGGGGCATCAATAATTGGAAGAGCTATAGAAGTCTAATTGAAGTGACATACCCATTTCAACATTGGCCAAGTCTATTCTTGGAAGTTCTGCAAAGAACAGGATGCTTTAACATGATAATACATGCATCAGTATCTTTTACCATGCTTTCTTTTTCAGTTGTCTCAGTACGCTACTCAATTTGCGGCTAGATTCTGTTTTTAAATGCTAATTTGCCTAGTCTAATTATAAGTGCCAAATCTGGATAGTTGGGATGAATGGCGTTGACAATGAAAATGATGGAATGCTTGTGCAGAGTGGGCAATATTTTAATGTGGTTCTATATGCACGGCACTAGCATGTTCAAGCACCAGTTTTGGCAAGTTCCACTTCTCACTGCCTATCGATGCCATATTCAGCCAAATGTCTCTTCAGCCTCCATAAATATCAGCAACAAATTATCACCAATAACACCTGCCAATGATCTCTTGGAGCAACTCCTGGTACATCATCACCCATTTGGCTAAATTTATCATTTCACTTGGAAGTGAATAATCAATGACAGGCCTTGCTCAGAGGGATTCAAAGCACTGCCTGAAAATGAATAAACACTGGGTTTATCTATCAGATATTGTCATCTAAAACTTTCAGGAGCAGAATGCCTGAAAGTGCCTACACCCTTGGTGCCTTTTGAATCCAGCAATCTTTGCCAAGTAGTTTTCATTAGGCAGAAGGAACTGATCTGATGAACTATTCTGTGTTGAACCTATTTGATGGTAGTTTAGACCTCCTGTTGAACCATTATACATTCAAACCTTTATGTCTGAGGCTAGCAGTTCAAATCATCGAATTGTATGGATGATTGTTTAGTGTTTATTTCCTATCAAAACTCATATCATACCAGTAACATCACTGTTCTACTAAAAACCAGGGAAACAAGATGGCATCTACTTATTTTAGAGAAGAGCAGACCAAAATCTCATTCAGGAATTTTGAAGATTCCTGCAATCTGGGTGTTGGGGCTGCTGCGAATGAGTTCCACATTGGAAGTGTAGAGGGAGATCTAGAGGTTTATAAAAGACTTAGCTCATTCCACCTAATAGGCTAGTCTTTTGGAATGGAAGCTCAGGTCCTAACAAGTGGTATCAGAGCCAGGTCTCAGGGGACTCAGGAGATCTTCTAGGCGAATGGGATGGCCGGCATCGCTCTATCCACCGAAGGGCCTCGTTTGAGAGAGGGGGGGGGGGGGGGGGGGGAGATTGTTGGGGCTCCTGCGAACAAGTTCCACATTGAAATTGTAGAGGGAGATTTAGGGGTTTATAAAAAACTTGAGTTACTCCATTTAACAGGTTAGTCTTTTGGGATGGAAGCCCATGTCCTAATAAGACCGGGCTTCATGTGAACCTTTGTTCTAACATCCTATTTTAGGCATTTCCAATTCCATACTAACAAATGAACTAATTCATGTCACAGTTGTATGTTGCGAGTTCTCTCTAAGAGGCCTGGATAACTCTGCAACTTGATTGAATGGGGGCAATGTGTGGTTTTATGGTGATGGATGTTGGTTAAGTGAAGGTTGGTTTTTTACTTTTTATAGGGAAAGGATTTTTTTACCAGAAATTTATTATTAAAAGAAATAAATAAGGTACAACAGACTATGATTATGATAAGATCAGGCTTTGCATCTCCACCATTCATTGATAAAATGTAAAATTTAAATATATTATTTTTAAATAGACGATGCCAGGACGGTGATGTAGGATTCAATCTTACCATGATCAGATACCCCATATCATTTATTTATTATTATTATTATTATTGGAATGGATTGGAAATTTAGATTCTGTTAAATATAAGTTAGAATTGAAGCCCTGCAGGGTGAGGAATGTAGTGAATTCATTATTTTTTGGAAAGTGTAAATTAGCTTTCTTGTATACACTGTGTTTTCATATAAAAATAACCTAACACAGGCAAGACCTGACTGATAATGGGCAGTCTAAATTTTAATTCGGAAATGGAAATACAAGTGCATCGCAGGGGTCAAAAATTCCACCGATACTGTGTGTATCAGCCGATATATATGGGGATTTTGAACACCGATATATCTCGGTCGATACGTATAGTATTGGCCAGAGAGAGAAAAGTTTGGACGAATATTGGCTGATTTTTATTTTTTATTTAAAAAAATAAATAAATATCGGCTTGGGTTCAGTTGATGTCTCGGGCGATATTTATATTTTTTAAATTTTTTTTAAAAAATCTTTTTTTATTTTTTTAAATAATTTTTTTAAAAAAAAAAACCAAAACTTTTAAAATAAAAATTAAGAAGAGCGAAAAAATTCAGTCGAGATCTCGGCGGAGATCAAAATTCGGCCAATTCCTTATAGGTCCATTCTATTAAAGTTTCCGCACAAGGACATGGGACCCACTTTTATGCAGACCTTCCACAGCTCATCAGTGGGACCCACTTCCTAATGACCAACCATCTCAGTACCTCTTGGGATTCAATGTGTACTATACTATAGTACCCCGTTTGTATTTTGAAAAAAATGGGAAAATAATTTTCAAAATTACGGGTAAAACGCGAGGGGGTTAAGATCACAATGTAAATTGTAAACACAAATTTGAAAATGTGTGGTAAGTTTATATGAATATGAACTTTTACTAGTCTAAGTAATGTTTATATAGTCAGTGTTGATGATTAATATTTATTTAATTAACGAAGAGATTATTATTTTCAACATTCCCAATTTTTTTTTTTAAAATCTTTTAGGAATATTGTCAAACATGATACTGTTGAAAATTAACCTATAAAATATTAAAATTATGGTAGCTATTTTCCTACGGATATTTTGTGTAATGAGACACGGGATTTAGGGTATTGTCTATTTTATCCTTCCACTATCGTATAAAAGTATTTTAAAAAAATTTAGTGATCCGTCGGTAAGTGAACTAATTTATATCGCAGTGGTGAAGTCAGTGATTAGACAAGCTGAATCGAAAGATTTGACGAACCAGTTCAAAGAATAAAATGAATAATATAGTAAAATTTATATCATATTATACAAAAGTTTTGTAGAAAAATTACTATAGTAAAATTCGTGTCACGTTACCCAAAACTTCTTCTTAAAATTAATGCCTCAATATGTCCCTTTTAAGTGGTTCTTTACTAAAGCATGACCTTAGACCAGAGTGGTCCCATTTGCCAGGCTAAGTTCTATCATTACAGGTAAGCATCTTGTCCGTCCTTATCTTGATTCACAGTAAAGGAAAGCCCAAAGCAAGAGCACTAAATGAAAGGAAAGACTTTAATTGGCTTTCAATGCCCTGCAGCAACCACCACCACCTTTACTCTCCCAAATTGTCGTGTATCACACATGCATGCCCTCAACATCGACAGAAGGGGGGTCCCAGTTATGGGCCTTCGTAGCTGTTGTTAGTCAATCAAATTAATATTAATGAAAAAATTAATGCTCTAGTTTGTTCTTTGGTTTAGTTTTTCTCCTTCTTTTACATCAAAGTCGTCTTATTTTTAGTAGGGTAGTCTCATTAGATTTGGAGTTTTATCTAGGATCACTACAAAATGGTAGTCGGCGGATTTTAAGATTAAAAGAAAAATTCTTATTTTCATCATCTAAACTCTTCTTTTTATTCTGATTGCATTTCAATTCAATTAAACAAGTGACTCCTTAGCAGTTTTTCACCTAGTTTGGTCTTTTTTCTATTTATTATCATCAGTAAATCTTTAGTCTGAAATTGTCTTTCTGTATTCTAACTTTCCACTCAACACTATTGATAAGAGTTATTTTTCCATTTATTTTGATTGACTTCTTAATTATAACATGGGTATCTCCACTTATATTGGAGGTGAAACTACTCTCACAGATATATGAAATCACCCTGTAAGTCTCCTGTATCAAGTAAGTCCGAGAACAGTTGAACCGAAAACCTCTAGTCTAATCTTAGAAGTATACCGATTGAACTTAGACCAACTTTGAACCCAAGACCAACTTTCCACTGATTTTGTTGATTCACAAGATACAATGTTGAGTTTCAAACTAATAGGAAATCGAGTCGAGTGCAATTTGCTGTTCCAATTCATTGTATTATGGAGAATTGGGGATGACCCGGTCTTGCAACCATCAAGAGATGACAGTGATGGTTATCTGTGCATCTCTAATGGCTACATCAACGTTGTTATAACTCACGGGTAGCCAAACTGTTTTTTCCACTGATTCGGTCCAAGTCTAATCATGTTCAGGCGAACGAGTTGAATGGACTAAAGCAGTAAAAAATCTAAAAAAGGAAAATGGAGATTTTTTTTTTTTAAATCAGAACCACTGGTCAAGCTGATCAAAGTCATTATTTGATTTTTTTTGTTTTCCCTGGTTTTTAGGCAGCTTGATCTGTTGTTCAATCTGCAACTAGTTCTATACTGGACTTGAGTAGGTGCCTAATGCAGCCAAGAATTAGACAAAGTGGAAAAGAATTTCAAGTAGAAACTAAAACCAGCTGATGAAACTGGTGAAAGCCATCAGTTGGAAACTTTTCTCTAGTTTTGAACAATTTAACTGGATTAAAATGGAGGACAATTGAATGCAAAGGAATAGTTGAGCGATCACAACAAACCTTAGGTGAAGTGATCTAAATCTTTTATAAATATCTAGATCTCTCTCTACACTTTCAATGTGGGACTCATTCGCAACCCCAACAATCTCTTCTCTCGAACGAGGCTACCCATCTTGTTCGCCTAGGAGATCTCCAGAGTCTACATAAGGTAGTCTGAGACTTGGACTCTGATACCACTTGTTAGAACTTGAATATCCAGCCCAAAAGACCAGCCGGTTAGATGGAAGGATCCAAGTCTTTTATAAATCCGTAGATCTCCCTTACACTTCTAATATGGCACTCATTCACAGCCCCAACAAGTCCTCCTCTAGATTTCAAAATATTCCGTCGTTGAATTCATAAGCATATAGACATAAGTTGTTATAAATTCAGCAGCAAGATGAGAAAGACACGGATTTCTTGTTTCCGAAAAACAAGAGAAAACCACATAAAAATCCACCATTCTACTGACGTGCTCAACTGCTATGTGGAGGGTAGCAACAGCTCCCACTCATGGCCGAAATAAAAACCCAATGCCTGCCAAGGCATTTTGGCCAATTTTTTTGAGAATTTGACAAATTATTTTCCTTAATTGAGAACGCCATGTGATGCCTATATAACTTGAACCTAAAACTTTTATGATGGCAACAGTGAATACTTAACCAACCCTTGTAGTTGTGCCATGAAAATTGTATATGAAAATTAGATCAACATAGAAAACAATTCCAAGATCTACTCATATTGAAGGCCATGTGTAATGCAGTGGAGTTCAGCAAGGAAATACCAAATAACACAAAATATAGGACAGATTGCAATACAAACTAGTCATTTACATTAAAATGCAAAGGGCAAAAGTCTCTCTGGTCTTCATACCGAATGCGGAAGTGAATTCAAAGCACACAGCTTTCCTAGTTTAGACAATAATAATAATCATAGCAGGAACCCAAATTTGAAGATGAAGAAAAGACTCATAACATAAAACTGAAAGTAATTGAAGTCCAAATATTGAACCATGACAATGAGATCTTTACTAACTTGCATACCCAATAGGTTCAAAGCACTCTATCTGCCATCACTGTTTATCAGCTGGGAGAAGACTATGCTCGAATTTGCTTCTGAACTCCCTTCACTTGATGTGCCCAGATAATCTCTCTCAGCTTTAAATGAAGAAGGAAGACGTCGAACAATCGGTAATGGAGATTCAACGGTGCTTGCGACACTATCTTCGAATGGTTGTCTATCCATTCCAGTCTCTTGGAGTCTCAATGCATATTCCAAATTCCATAACACATCACCTATGTTAGGCCTATCAACACCATATTCAGTCAAGCATTGCTCCACAGTCTCTCCAAATTTTCGCAGAGAATTAGGATTGATTGCACCAACAAGTTTGGGATCAATGATCTGCATGAGCTCTCCCTTCTTTTGCCTCTTCATTGCCCATTCAGCCAAATTCACCTGATCTCTCGGAAGAGAAATATCAATAACAGGCCTTGCACAAAGGACTTCAAGAAGCACCACTCCAAATGAATATACATCAGACTTCTGCGTCAAATGGTGTCGTTTAAAATACTCTGGATCAAGGTATCCAAAGCTACCCTTCACGTTGGTGCTTACATGGGAGTGGTCAGGAGAAGGCACTGCCCTTGAAAGACCAAAATCAGCAACTTTAGCCTGGTAATTCTCATCGAGAAGGATGTTAGTCGATTTAACATCACGATGAATGATTTGCTGTGTGGTACCAGTGTGGAGGTAGTGAATACCCCTCGCAGAACCGATACAAATCTCAAGCCTCCGCTTCCAAGACAAACATGGCAAGTCTGTACCATACAGATGGTCTCTCAGTGGCCCGTTCTCCATGAATTCATAGACCAATATCATTTCTGACTGTTCTTCGCAATACCCTATAAGGGAAACAAGGTGCCGGTGCCGAATTTTTGAGAAGACACTGATTTCTGCAAGGAATTCATGTTCGCCTTGGCTGGATCCCGTCTTCCCTCTCTTCACTGCAATCTTTGTGCCATCTCTAAGAGCTCCTTTATAGACATTGCCAAATCCACCTGAGCCAATGAGTAAATTTGTATTGAAATTGTTGGTGGCCCACTGAATTTCAGCAAAAGATATTGTCAGGCCAAGATTCAAACAGGGGCTGAGAGGTGCCCTGTTTCTTTCAGTGGTTTTACTGCATGTGCTCTCTCCAAATACAGATAGAGGAGACCATATATCCCCAAGTTTTGGCTGCGCTTTTGTTCGCTTCCTACAATTGAAGACCAGAAAGCATATAACCAGGGCCACACAGATTAAAGCAAAGCTTCCCAAGATCAAACCGATGATCCAGACCTTAAATTTCTTCCCACGGTGGGGTTGAGAGTTAGAAGCCAAACTATCCATCTCCATGATTTCTACCCCATTGAGAAAGGCATTTTGATCCCTTAGTGTGATCTTAGCCGACGGCCCGACACTAACACGTATATCCCCAGAATTATCAGGTTCAACAACAAAGTCCGCGTAGAATGGAGCAGCAAGAGCTTGGAACTTGAGAGTAGAAAGATCAAGATCTTGGAAAGCAAAACTGCTACCAATATAGACATGGAATCTGAACTCATTTGGTGCTTTGCTTACGATGTCGCAGAAATGCAACCGAACAAGGTGTTGTTTATTGGGGGAATTGACTGGAAAGCGCCATGTTATGTTGAAATTCTGTGACATGGAATTTCCATCCTTTTTCATTTTTTGAGCAGTACCGTAAACAGCATCGGGAGCAATTTCACGAGTCACTCCTTGGTTGTAGTTGAGATTTCCACTATAGGTGGAATTCTCAGCAGCTTCTCTCAGTGCCAAGAATTCTTCATCTGGAATCCATGTTCTCCAAAGAGTGTCATTTGAAGGGGTGATCTTGGGACCTCCAACGTTGATCCTGTAAACCCTCTCCAACACTTTGACACTCTTACTTGATCCAGAAAGGGTATTTGCCGTGCCTGGAATGAGGTTATCGGGTGTAGAAAAGACTTCAATTGCATTGACAAAGGCAAAAGACGATGGTGATTTACTCGAGGGTGTAAAGGAGACTTCAAGCTGTTTACTGTCTGCCTTGAGAAAGAACTCCTTTGGGTTGGTACTGCTGGTGTTTTGGACGCGGAAATCGCTCAACAGTTGGAACCCAGAAGCAGAGACGCCGAAAACAGCAGAGGAAAGGTTGTAGCCATTAGCAGAGAAAGGAAAGAAATGGAGACGCACCAAATGGGTTCCATTGCTCTTAAGCTCAAACTTATAGGAAGAGGATTTTGTGAAAATTCTAGCAGTGCGGTAGAGAGAAGAAGAAACTGATTCTGGGTTTGGGTCTTGGATAGCTATACTTGAAGATGAAGTGAGGATTTTGGAATTGGAGTCTCCCGTGAAATTTCGATTTTCACCTTCAAAGAAGGTGGTTGCAGATGATCCACAGTCGATGAAGTACTTGTCCGATGGATCAAAAGCTGAGGAGGAAAATTCGAGGAAGAAGAAGCAGAAAAAAAAGAATAGAAGCTTTAGCTTCTCATGCTTCTGCAGAGACGCCATTCAAGAGCTTGAATTGAATTCAATTTGCAGACATGGTGTCCTTATACAATTGCTCAGCAATAGTAATATCTCTGGTCTGAAAGGGCCACTTGACTTCTTTACACTTGACTTGGACAGACTTTTGTGAGTGGGAATCTTGTGATTGCCTGTTCTTACAGACGATCTCATGTAAAAGGATTTACTATATGATTAAAAAAGACTACTTAATTATCAAAAATGGGATGATCAATTCCAGCCTCTCAGAATCTATTTTTTTTTTAAAAAAAAAATTAAAATAAAATTATTAGATGTTCAAGTCAACACTGAAAATATATCAAATAGTCATAGGTTTAAATTGAATTTTAAATTTGTCATTGAATGGAGCCCATATACTCGAACAAACTTTATACTTAAACTGAGTGTAATTCTTACTTTTAATGTTTGCTTTGAAATAAATTGAGTGTTATATAATATCTCCCATGCAGACATCTTATTGTGGTTAATACTAACCTCTGAGCGACCTATAAAATGATTATTCCATTAGTGACATGATGTGAGTATGGAAAGAGTCTATCAATCTTTCTTAATTTCTGTTCTTCATTGAGGGCATATTTCTGAGCTAACAGGGCACATCTTTCACAATTTACAGTATGCAACTGACCCTAGGATGAACGAACTCACATGACTCAAATATCGATTTCTATTTTGCCTTATTTTATATGAGAAATAATGGACTCCAAGCAAGTATAATAAAGTCTAAGTCTTTTATACAATTGATTATTAAAAAAATCTATACTTTTAAATATTAAATTTCAACCCTGAATTGTATCAGCCCGGCTATAAAAAGGACTTGGGGATCAGCCAACAAGATATTGTCCGCTTTGGGCCCACACGCGCACACACGTGCACACGCGCGAGCCCGCACGGTTTTTGGATCGAACCCGGCCCAAGTCTGAGTCCAAAACGCGTCTTATTGGTTTGAGGGAGTACGCCTACTTATAAACCCCCTCTCAAACTCCTCAACTTCCGATGTGGGACTTTCCACAACTCCCACCCACTGTTGGGCTGTCGGATCCCACCGGCCCACTCTGCTGGCCCGTCCGACAGGGTCCAGTTTCACTTGAATCAGCTTATTTAGGGCCTGGCCTCTGGCTCATGGGTCAGGATATCACATGAATATGCAAAATTTGACGAAGATCTTTTCTTATACCATGTTTAGTTATGTTATTAGAAGTTCAAACACAACTCTAATTCGTAGAGTTGAGAGGCTACAAATTTAAGGAATTAGGAGGAGAAGTTGATATTGAAAAACATGAAAGAGGGGGATAAAAAATGACATGTTAGATTGTGAAGGGACTGGTGATATTGTCTATGATAGGATTAATTGAAAAAGAAAAATTTATAGAATCCACCCTAGATAGATGAGAATACTCACCTATGATGGTATATAGTTTCATAGTAAAATTATGCACTAGATGATGTGAGTTTTAGTAAGAATTCACTCTTTAATACATACTCTCAATTTTTAAGCAATAATAAAACATTAAGGCTCGGCAAATAAAGCTTTTTAAGAGGAAATTGATGAACATAAGCAAATGTGTAGTGTAGTTAGACCCAAAGTAATTTGATTCAACCTAATTATCTAAATCGGACTCAAGCATTTTAAATGAGTATCAGTTCAAAGTTCAAATTTGAAAATAGATATGAATCAATCAATTTATTTAATAAGCAAATAAGTAATAGGTCGAGAGTTGTTAACCTAAACCTAGAATCAACTCCACTAGATTGACATATTGCTAGATCTACTTTAAACTTAGACTTTGTAAAATTTAATTCGACTCAATTGCCCAAATCAAATCCAAATATTTTAAATGGATATGAATTTAAAATTTTGTGACTGAAAACTCAAAATAGACTCAAACCTGATTACTCTTTAATAAACAAGCAAATAATATGTTGAAGATTGTTGACTCAAACCTGAATGAGATCTGTCGGACCCGATCTATTGCTGTGTAAATCCACTCCCCATAGCCATATACTTATAAAGTTATAATATTACATCTCTAGATGAAAAAACTCAATAAATACGCATTGATATTTTCTAATATCATAGCCAATTGATTTGAAGATGCTGATTCTTGTGGAAACTAAAGTCCAAATGCACCTTCCCATATATTTATACCCCGGAACTTACACTCTTACTGCATTGAGAGACATATCAAAACCTCCAAAAGATCTTTGTGTCAGGTTGCATATGGAGGGATTCATATTAGGACCATGCGAGACAATATTCCCATATATTAGGGAGACACACTTTGAACTTTGAAGATGATTTTAATTCTTTCAAAAATTTATTATTATTATTAATGTTTCCATTTGTTAAAAATAAGAAAGTTATTTACTCAAGTTCAGACTAAATAACTTGAAATTTGATTTAGTGATTAAGTGGAGTTTTTACTTTTAAATTTTTTTACTCTCATTTGATGTTTGAACTTTTGAAAACTAACAATTAGGGCTGCAATTCGGATCCGGTGGATTGAGTTTTTTAAAACTCAACTCGATCTGAGTTGATATATATGGAACCCGACCTGACCCGATCCACTTGAATTCTCAACCCGAACTTCATAACCCGACTCGACCCGAATCAATCAAAATTCTGATCGGACCCGCATTCTGTTCCATCGACCATTACCACTTGAAAGCCAGACTACAGCCCATTGCTGCCATTAGATCCTCTCTTTTTACAACCCTCAAGACCAGGAAGAAACCCTACAACTTCGCCAGATTTGAAAACAAATCATCCTCGGATTATTTTTCAGAGTGTTTGTGAGGTCCTTAGTCACTTTTGGTGTAATTTTGTATTATGAAGGCATAGACTATTGTTTTACAAAATGATTGGGATAATACATTATTTATTCTTAATGTATTGATTACTAAGTTAGAGAGATTTATTACATTTTGTATGGGTCCGAGGTTGAAATCGGTTGTCGATATTATTTTAGACAAATTATAACTTTATAAAAGAATACATTATTGAGATTTTACTAGATTGAGTGCCCGCTTGTTAATAAATGTGCTGAATTTGAATGTTTTCTTTGAATTTTTTTTTATCATGAATCGTTTCAAACGAATAGATGTAAACTTTCAATCAAAATGTTTAAATTGATTTTTTAATAAAATTTAAAAGCCAAATATGATGAGTTTCTGTGATTAAAATTTAAAAGTTCAATGAACGGATTTCTTTGAATTTTCGTAGGAAAGTAGGTGGTCAGTAGGTCTGATTCTTTTAACGAAGAAAGAGGTTGACACGGGTGGGACACTATTTAGAAAGTAGAAAAAGGGTTTCCTTGTGGGCCACGTGAATGAGACTGGGCTACTTCACGGATCACAAGGTGATTCATGGCATAGATCAGGGTCAAAATATCGTCCATAGCGATATATTGGGCCGATATTTTGAAGATATTTTTCTCTCTCATCCAAATTTTAAAATTTAAAAAAAAAATCCAAATTTTTTTTAGAAAATAAATAAAATGATGGGCTTTACAAATATATAATTTTTTCATTAAATATCAGCTATTTACATATTCAAATATTATTTTCATCATTTAAAAAAAATACCATTAATATCTATTAAATTTTCATAAAAAAATGAAAAGTTACAACAATAAATTTTCACCGAATTTGATTAAGCCACCATTAATTTTTCATTTTTTTAAAAAAATATCATTAATTTCCATCAAAAAACGAAAAGACAATTAAATTTGCATAAAAAAATGGAAAGACACAATTAAATTCATCAAAAAACGAAAAATGACAATAAATGTTCATCGATTTTGATTTAGCCATTATTAATTTTTCATTGTTTTTTGAATTGTCACCATTAATTTTCATAAAAAAAAAAAAGGCACAACTAAATTCATCATAAAACGAAAAATGACAATAAATGTTCATCGATTTTGATTTAGCCATTATTAATTTTTCATTGTTTTTTGAAAAGTCACCACTATTTTTCATAAAAAACGAAAAGACAATTAAATTCATCAAAAAACGAAAAAAGACAATTAAATTTCTATCAAAAACGAGAATTCAAAATAATTTTTCATCGATTTTGATTAAGCCATCATTAATTTTTCATCATTTTCTAAATAGTCACCGTTAATTTTTATTAAAAAACGAAAAATCATCATAAATTTACATCGGTTTTGATTAAGTTATTATTAATTTTCATCAAAAAATGAAAAGTAAACATTAAATTTTAATAAAAACGAAAAATAACCATAATTTTTTATCGGTTTTGATTAGGCACCATTAATTCTCCATGGTTTTTTAAAAAGTTACTATTAATTTTTATCAAAAAACGAAAATCACCATTAAATTTTCTTTAAAAAAAAAAGGAAAATTCCATTATTTTTCATTAAAACCGAAATGTCACCATAAAATTTTATTGGTTTTGATTAAGCAAAGAATGAGAAAACAAACAATTGTAAAAAAATAAATGTCAATTTTCCATCGATTTTTTATATTTTTTCACTCATATTATAATATTGGCGATATCGTAACCGATATATCGGTCGATATCGCCGATATTATATATGTACAGCTGATATATATCGTATCGGTCGATATATATTGACTCTTAAAATCCGATATATATCGGCCGATATAATATGTATCGACCGATATTTATACCCCTGGCATAAATCAATTAGACTCAATAAAAGTTATTCAATTATGACAATATTTTTAGGCAGTGATCCTTCCACGGGCATTTTGTGTATACGGACACGGGTTTTACCGTGATGCCCAATTTGCCCTTCACCCGCCATACCGAAAAAAAAAGAATGTCAGAAATTTATAAACAGTACAAATCAGCTCGCCAAAATTCATGAATAGTACAATCGGTTTGCCAAAATTCATGAACGGTGCAAATCGGCTCGCCGAAATTACAAGTCGGCTCACTAAAATTAATGAACAGTGCAATCATTGGCCTATTTTTAGGGTAGCGATCCTCCCACGGGTGTTTTGTATAACCCGACATGGGTTTTAGGGTATTTTCGATTTTACCCTTTCACTGCCATTTCGGCTAGCCAAAACCGAATCTGCCATCTTTTCGACTAGCCAAATCTGCCATTTCGACTAGCCGAAACCGAATATGTCATCTTGGCTAGTCGAATCTGCCATTTCAGCTAGCCAATTTATACCGCAGTGGAAGGGTTTTGGTGAGCCGATTCGAGGGGCAAAATGGACAATACAGTATAATCTGTATCGAGTTATATAAAATGCCCATGGGAGGATCGCTACCCTATTTTTAATATAAATTACAGTATAAGTATTTGATATATTAACATTATTATTGTTATCAGAATAATTTATCTAATTCATTTGAATTTTATATTTACAATTCAAATGGCAAAGTTTTTTTCCTATAAATTAACAAGTTGCAGCAATGAGTGTTTACCAATAACAGTAGAAAATCTTATGAAAAATATTTATTTAATTATATGTTAATTGATATATTCAAATATTAATCTAAAACCATATCAAAATTTGAAATTTTAATATTCATATATTGAAAAAATCATGTTGCAAAGTAGAGAAAATTGAGAAGTCTGATATATCAGGTACAATTTTGGGTATAGGAGCTTCAAATTTTTAATTCATCTTTTGTAGATTTATTTGATTTATGATTGGGTGTTCAGACATAATAAGTCTTTTTTTTTTTTTTCCTTTAAAAAAAGGCTTGATAATTAATGGCCCTTAGTTTGGTTTTCTGGATCCAATAAATCATAATGACCATCTATACTCTCATGTGTCATGTGAGTCAAAGTTAAGCACAAATTGTTGCTTGACCATTCGTGCTAGCCGAGTTCAAAGAAAATGAGTCCCGACTTTGTGCTCAGTTTTGCTTGACCATTCGTGATAACTGAAAGAGTTGAAGTGATGGTCAAGAACTCATTTTAAGAAATAGAAGTTATGAGTTCGATTCTCATTCCATCTCAAATGACCACTTTCCGTTGATTTATCCAGTTTGTGTGGGTAGGAAAACTTGCACATGTCTCGAGGGTTAATCGAATGCTTTATGAGACGTGGACACCCGATAATATTTTAATTAATAGTTTTTAAGGTTATTGGGCTCTTGAAGTGTATTGGGTCCAGAGAGCTCGTCAAGACCGAGCCCAGATGAAACTGAAATTCATCAGGCCTTAAATCAAATTGGCTCATTTAAAACCCCAGGACCCGATGGATTTCATGCTAAGTTTTTCAAGAGAACTGGGTCCTGGTAAGGAGTAAGCTTCTTAAAACAATCAGAAATATTAGAGTTGCCCTTCCTCAATTAGGGCTTTTATTTATCATTTAGTTTAGTTTATAATTATTCTTTTCCTTTTCTATTTTATTTTATTTCCTATTTTATCTGGTGTAATCTTCTATTAAAACAATTCTTCTTTGGGTCTCTCGACAACACAAGAGAGAACAAATTATGTGTCCATAATTTCACAAGAAACTTCTTTCAATATGGCAGAATGCCCCAAAAATTGAATGATACTCTCATTGTTTTAGTGTCGAATAGGTTGGGAGCTAATTCTATGAATGATTATTGGCCTATTAGCCTGTGTAATAATGTTTACTTCATTCTCACTGCTCTTAAACTCTTTTAACTTTTAAGAGGAGGCTGGGCAAATGATTAAAAAAAGGAATTAAATCTAGTGTTCTTATTGAATACCAAGCCCAATATTAAAAGAGATGTACAACTATTAATGGGTTGCAACTTGCTTATTTCATCTATCTTCCTTCTCGGACACTGATTTACTGTGATAATCTCAGTTTCATGTACATGGCGTTTAATTCAGTGTTCCATGTTTGCAATAAACACATTGAGCTTGACTATCACTTTGTTCGTAAACGTGTTGCTGTCGAAACTCATAGAATTCAGTTTGTATATTCAATTGATCAATTAGCATACATTTTCACAAAAGAATTACCAAAGCAACGCTTCTTACAATATAGTTCAAAACTTGTCTCTTCTCCACTATCGAGTTTGCAGGGAGTATTAAAGGAATGTCTACACTCGGTTAACTCGTCACCAACAACTTTCTATTAATATATATTTTCTTAGTTGTCAATTGCCCCAATCACAGGGTTATAGATTGATTTGATTGATTATTTGATTAATTATTTTCCTTATTTAAAAATTGTAACTTGTATGTATATGAATTCAAATGATATAGAAATCACAATATTTCCTAAAAAAATTAAATATCAATGTCTTGATATTTACAATGTAAAAAAATGCATTAAATTTCTAGGGGTTAATTTATCCCTTTCTAAGATTTTTTTTAATTAAAATCTGAAATATTAACTAATATCGAACACCATATCAATCGATATTTAAATCCCTGGTTGAAATCAGATCTATTGTCTAATGGCAGACAAACTGTTTCAGTGAGATCTACAACATCTTCGATCCCTAATTACTGGACGTCGACTTTTATTTTGTCTTTTCAATAAAAAAACTTTTCATGAGATTGATAAAACCAAAATCAGTTTTTTGACTCTTTTTTTCTGGAATAAAGGAGGTAGCAAAAGATATTTTCTGCGAATTGGATGGGGGGATTTATGTCAAAATAAAGATGAAGGAGGGCTGGGTTTTCATTTTAGTGTAAATCAAAATTGGGCCTTTATTCCTCTCTCTCTTTGCTGTCCTCTTCGTTCTCTCTCTTTTTTTACCTCAAAAAACCCAAAAGAAAGAATCTCTTTAGCCCTCCCCCTCTAAAATCTCTTATTTACAGATAATCTTATTCATAAAATATTTACATTTAACTCCAAAACACTTATACACACTAATTAAAATTAATTTATTAATTGGATCAATATAATTTAAAATCTATTATTTATTTAGACTGCATTTGAATGGAGGGTATTAGAGGTAACACCCTATTCTCCTTATTTGATACTGGAGACATATCTGCATTTGGATGAAGGGTAATTTCATGGGGCTCACCTCTCACTTGAGGTTACTCTTAAGCTTGGAGTCACTCTTGAATACCTGAAGCTTTAATGGGATATTAAAAAAAAGGTGATAAAGGGATGATTTTTTGAACTTTTATCTTCACTTAGAATAATTTTTTTATTACCAAACAAGGGTAGAGGAGGTGATCCCATCCAATGCAGCCATAAAGGTAAAAAATCAAATTTTTATCTCTCTCCATTTACTTTTGAAAATCCTTTTTCTAGAAGGGATATTAAATATTCATAATATCAATGGTAACATTTAGTCTGGAATAAATTCAGATAATTTCTGCAAAATTTACTCTTCATCCAAATGTAATCTTCAATAACAATCCCTTATTGTGTTGTTTTATTTATTGCTATGTTAAATTCAATTGAATAACTTAAATTTATTAAGATTTCAATTTAAATCTAAACTACATAGCTAAATCGACAAGGAGAACAAAGTGGAAGGCCGGGGCCAAACCGAAATTAAAAATTAGATTTAAATTTTGTTGGCATGTTAATGAAACTTGAAATGGTGGGACCCGCTGCCCTGGAGTCAGCGCCTGAGGATGATATCCGCATCCGTTGCCCAAGATCGTTTAACTCCATCGACCAACCTCAAAACCTTCTCCAGGTTTTGGAAATTGGAACGGCCGATGATCAGAAAGTCGTCGCGGAATTGAAATACAGACGTGAGTTCTTTCTTTTACCGGTTTTGCCCATTTATCGTATTCTTTCCGATTGCAATCTATACTGCTATACAATTTTTTTTCTAATCTTAGTCTAATCTAACAGAGACAAAGGGATTTGAGATTGTTGGTATCTTGCAGGGAAGTCTATTTATCCATCGATTCTTCCATCTTGGCTTCTCTTGAGAAGTCCTTTTTTTCTTTTTTTAATT
This sequence comes from Chimonanthus salicifolius, assembly GCA_013350335.1. Lineage (NCBI taxonomy): Eukaryota > Viridiplantae > Streptophyta > Magnoliopsida > Laurales > Calycanthaceae > Chimonanthus > Chimonanthus salicifolius. The sequence continues at coordinate 54,827,173 of CM023536.1, forward strand.
TTGGTGGGTGGGTTGGGGAAGGTTTGCATTTAGATGCTTGGATTAGGATTTGGGGCAGGCATCCAAACAAACCGCAAGCATCAATTCATTCTTGGGTTTTGATTATTAACTATCGCATATTCGTTCCTTCGGTTTTTTACTTTAAAATCTTTGTTTTTAAGAACACCAAACTAGTTCGTAGTTTCTTATTGCTCTAGAATATCTACAATGTAATATGAAGCTGGAGTGTGTGGTGATGAAGAAAAACTAAAGACGAGTTTGTGATAAGAGCTCATAGCACTATAAATGCTTCCTGTGTGACCTTAAAAAGGTTGCGGACAATATCATGATGGTGACCCAGAGGTAAACAATTAGATAGATGTGTGGTATAGCAATAAAAATAGAATTACAAAAGAGTTCTTTAAAAGAAGCCTAAATGTTGCTCCAATAGAAGAAAAGAATCAACACAGAAGTGCATTCACATCATATCATCATCTCCAGCCATTTGTCCTATCCATCTGGTGTCAGTTTCCCATTATCTACTTTCCACTCAACTTACAATCAATAAAAATGATTTCTTTCAATCAATTTGATGAATTTAAGGGTTTTGAGATAGGTGTAGGAAGTGGATAGTTTCTTTGTTCAATGTCCTTTACAAGACTATGCCATATGAACTTCTGCGTACTCTTGAAAAAGAAAAATAAATGAAATTTGGTTATTATATAACTGTTGAGATTGCTCCTATAACCTTGATATTTTGTTTTTCGTTACTTGTATTATTATTTTTTTAATCTTGTTTCTTACAAATAAGTTGTCGATTTCATATATTATGTATTTTACATTGATATTAAAAGTTTTAATTGATTAGCATATGATTGGACTTTTAAGTAGATATTTGTTCAATGGTTAATTATTGTAGTTACAAAATAAATCAATGGACAACCTTATGCTACATGTAGAGTAAGTATCATAACCAGTATCTAATAACTCGACAGTTCCAACTTGCTGTGTGTTGTTTGTGATTTTATGTTAGCTATCTATTCATAGAAATGTTGGATCACTGATTGCTAAAGATCTCTGATTGGCTAAGAATACACTTTATAGTCAACACATTTTTTTTAAGAGAGAGAAAGAAAGAAAGAAATGAAGAATGACTTGTAATGATTTGTCTTTAATGCTCCAGATGTTTGAATGGATTCAACATTTTTTGGCATCTCAAGAATAGTTATGCAGGCAGTAGTAGATATGATGATTCGTTGATTTCAGGAATCTCTTATTAAGGTGGACGTATATCTGCATCAGTGTATTCAGATTCTTCATCTTTATGATGGTGAGAGTCATGTCTCAATGCTTTCATTAAGGTTTTTTACCCTCTTCATTAATGGATCCCAGAATTCCTGTTATAATTTTGCATATCTGACACATCAGAATCCAATTGGACATTTCCTTTCGCCTATTATTTGATCAGCTGAAAATGTGAGATGCCACCTTTTGGTAAATCTAATCATTTCATATGGAGGCCCTTGTGTTGAATGGGAGATGCCTCGAAGAATATTCACCAGCAGATGATCCTCAAGTTGTCCATATCATTATATAGCCGGGATCATCTAATAAAAAAGGAGAGTGCTAAAGCCTAAATAACATCAAGATCCATTTTAACATGTGGTATAGAGTGGGTTAGTGGGTCCCACTATATTCTTTGCAGAATTTAGGGTATTCTAGAACCAAAATTTAAGACCAAAGGTCATCTCTAGTTATCAAATTCAAAGAGATCGAAATCACTAGTGACATGACTCACTATTCATTGTATTTGGATTGTATCGCTAATAGTGACTTTTGGTCCCAATTTTTGGTTCTAGGGGTAATGCCACAATTCTGTAGTCAATATGGTGATCCACTAACCCGCTGCATGCCACTTGTCAAAATGTCACTCTGCATTATCTTAAGCTGTAATCAAATGTGAAAGTTGAATCATATTGTAAAATCGTTATACATCTTGAACTACAAATCTTGTATCTTAAACTGTAGAATTGTAAAATTCATAAGTAGTTTTCCTCAAGCATATTTAATATATGAAGTAACATAAACGATATCTAACCGGTAATGTGCACAGCTGGAATACTTTTTTAGTGTTAACAGTTAGTAATATAATTAAGAGAACTATAGAAGAGAGAAACATATGTGAATGAGCTGCACAAGGAGAGCTCCAGCAGGTATCTCAGACCTTAATCAATGTACAAAGATAAACAATAACACAAGCATGCACAACTTTTTGAAATCAATGACCTGTTCTATGCTAGACTTGATTCTTTCAACTACACTTGCTCTAGCCTAGCACTCTAGCCCAGTCACTTTTTTATTTAGTGATAACAGAGTAAATATTGTTAACAGAGCTAGAGAAGAGAGGGGAACATATTTGAATGAGCTGCCCAAGCAGAGCTCTGGCAGGTAGCTCAGCCTACCTTAATTAATATATAAAGCGAAACAATAACATTGGCATGACAGCTTCTGTGAAATTAATGAGTTCTCTCTAAATTGAATATCAGAGTGCTCTGTAGGAGGTTTTTCCACCATAGTTCACTAGATGATGCCAGACTTAGTTTCATCAACTCCACTTGCTCTAGCCCAACGCTTTGTCTTTAAAGACTTGTCTATTGTTTTCTTGCCAAACAAATTACTAAATCGCCACAGCTACCAATTTCCATAGGGTCTGACCTTTCTGAGAAGGGTCTCCACCTCTGTAAAAAGGAACCAATGGATGGAGAAAAGGGTAAAGAAGGACCAAATTAGAGATGCAAAGGGCCAGTGGATAAAAAATGATCAATTGATTCCTCACCACTCCTACATAAGCCGTAATATTAGGTAGAGCAAAGTTTCTAGGATTGGAATTGTTAAGGGTTAGGATTTTTTTTAAGAAGGCTTTCCAACAAAATCCTTTAACCTTTGAAGGGTGCAAGGGATTTCCAAATGGCTTTAAAAGGTAAAGGAGAAATAAAGAGCCTGAGGAGGCAATAATAGACTTTCTTGAAAGGATCTTGCTAGATTCCTTACTACAGGTTCTTTTTTTCCACTTCTCCCTTTGATGGAGTGGTCTAGCTGCTTAAAGTCAGAACTCACAAAAGCTTCAAGGGTCATTATTTCACAATCCATAGGATTTCTCCTAATTGGTTAATCCCATATTACTCATATTGCCTTTGCCCACATGAGTGTAGCTCAACTGGTAATCTCTCGCCTCAGGAAGCGGGAGGTGCTAGGTCCGAGCCTCCATTGCCTTATCTGGTGTGCCCTAAGGATAGTGGGTATCACCCATAAGGGTTTTATGCTGATTTTCCTGCGATTTCCCACACGTAAATTAAAAAAAAAAAAAATCAAGGTGCAAGGCTCCAAGGGGGGTCCTGAAGCCTAAGGTGCAAGACACATGTCTAGATGTGAGCTTAATTTTGTTAGTTACTTAAGTAGGTGCCAAGTCCGAGCCTCCATGGCCTTACTTGGTGTGCTCTAAGGGTAGTGGGTATCACCCATGGGGGTTTTATGCTGATTTTATTGTGGTTTCTCACACGTAAATTCTAAAAAAAAAATCAAGGTGCAAGGCTCCAAGGGGGGTCTTGAAGCCTAAGGTGCAAGACACATGCCTAGATGCGAGCCTAATTTTGTTAGTTACTTAAGTAGGTGCTTATTTATGTGTAGATTCATGGATGTTCCCTTGTTGCATCAATGTTAGCTAAATACTATACTTAGCCAAAGCATCAAAACGAATTGGCAATTGAGCTACCAAGCTCAATTTATAAGTAGCATTATATACATGCACAAGTATATTATTTAATAATTAGAGTTTCTAATTAAATATTACTAACAATTACATCATTTTAACCATAATATTTACTAGCTATTACAGAAAACTTTAAAATTAGGCTAATGATAGAAAAAGTTTCTAAATAAACTACAGCGAAGTAATGTTAGCATGCTTTGGAGCTAGATGAGCTTAAAGGGTCTAGAGCCTTGGTGAGGGTCTAGGCGCATGCCTTTCACTACCATGCATATCCATCAATATCTGAACATAAACCTTGACAAGTTTTGTACTTTTGATTTGAGAGGAAAGTGCTTCGTGCAGTGACCTTGAGGTTTTATCATCGCAGCGACCTTGAGGTTGTAATCACCTGTTACCGAAAAAAGGCAATTTATTTATAGTGTCAATTCTAGGTGTTTCTATGTGGATTCAAACTCTGGTCTGATCCCATCAAATTGTAGGAGCACAGTAATCCAGTTGATGAGAAGGGTGAAACCAGGCTATATATTGGTAACCTTGATCAAAGAATAACAGAGTACGTGTTATATTTTCATGAAAGTGTTCTCTCTTTTCTCTATCTGCAAGTTTCAGCATCTCAGGCTCTTGGTGCTCTGGTTATGTTCAGGTCTCTTTTGATAAAGATGTTTTCTCCTTTTGGAAAGATTGTTTGTGAGGATTTTTTGTGGCATACGCGTGGTCCAAAGCGTGGGGAGCCACGTGGGTTTGCTTTTATCCAGTTCAGTACTAAAGAGGTAAGTCAGCTAGCTCTATTCTCTCTACTCAGGGGCAATGCCTGATTTCTGTTGCTGAAGTGAGCATGCAGGAAGCTCAACTAGCGAAGGAGAAGATGAATGGAAGATTGGCTTGTGGGCGCCCTTTGGTTGTCCGCTTAACTGCTGAGAAGTACCTGATGGAAGCCAACAATGCACCCAAAGCAGGTGGTGATGCAAGAAAATCAGCAGTTGCAAGCAGCGTTTCTGGACAAACGAGCAGGAGTGCAAAGATAGCAGCCATAAAGAACAAACTGAAATCCATGGAAGAGGAGAGCTGCAGCACAAAGAAACCTAAGCAAAGTTGACTGACAAAGCTCACGATTAGTGTCTGATAGAATGGATGAATGATATAGCAATCGGCGGCCCATTTTGATGGGTCTTACTTCCAGTACCTTGTAACTTACAGGTTTCTTTGTTGAGAATCTATGATGGTTATGAGATACAAAATGTGTCAGCACGTGCACAATATCTTATCATTTCTGACGGCTACTTTGAGTAATGCCATAGTGCTCATGTTTGCTCAGAATGTGTGTTTCTCTTGCATTTAGTATTTTCATGTCACATTTTGGACACACTTTATACTTTGTTTTTTTTTTTTTTGAAATATTAACGACTTCATTCATTAAAACTATATAGGAGGGAATCAAGTATGGTAAAATTATGCTAGGTTTCAAGAAGAAAATGAGGAAAAACAACAAAACACAAGAAACAAAAGAAAATGATCGAACAACAATATATGAACAAATGTTCCTCCCAACAAAAGATACAGAAAGGAGTCTCCTACTCTCCACTCTCTCAAGGCTGATATGATGAAAACAGTTTCAAGCTGGTCTTTGTTTGTGATACTTACTTTTACTAAGAAGTCAGCCACACTATTCGTCGAATAAGGTGTATGTATGAAAGTGATGTCTCTCACCTCGCATAGCCTCCTGATATCCCTAGCAATGCACTTTATACTTTGTATTGCTTGTTCTTCACATTCTTTTTCTTATCAAAAGATCAGTACAAGCCCGGTTTCAGCTAGAAATTGGCATTTCAGCACTGATGACAAGTCCAAAAGTTTGAAAACTCAGGTGAGGACTGACGACTATAATTTTTTTAGTGTTATTTGGGTGTTAAATTTCAATTTTCCAGTTGCATATGTCTGAGAATATCCTGCCATTCGCCAATACAATTGCTTCAAATTCATCAGGAAGATTGTGGGTGGGGAAATTCATTAATTCATTCAGATATATGTTAATTTAGCTAATAACAGCAAAAATTTTAATATAGTACTATTATGGGTAATTGGGACTTTTCATTTTGATTTCTAAGATATCCTAAAATCGAAATCTTAGATCCAAAGCCGTTTTTAGCCTTCAGACTTAGATAAGTGAAAATCAATGGTGTGATGGTGATTAAATTTGAATGCATTTAAATTGGATGGTTAATTATGACCTATTTTTTCTTAGATACTTAACACACAATAAATTTAATATTGTGGGATCCATGAGCTCACTTCATGCCATGGCAAAAAATTCCCTGTTACCTTAGTCTCTGCCGGTCGCTCTTGTGGATGGCTTGAAGTGAAAAAGGATATTGTATACCTACTAAATACTAACTGAAAGTTATTCTAATTGAATGTTGTTATTCTGTTTTTTTTATTTTTTTATTATTAAAGTGTTGAAAACTCAGATACAATCTTACTAAAACACTCACAGATGAGTCCACTATCTTTTTGAGGCACATTAAAGTTAGGTCATGGGGGTTCAAACCGCAACATCCCGCTTTCTAAGGCGGGAGACAACTAGTTGAACTACACCCATATGGGTTGCTAGTCGTTTTATTTGAAGTCATTAAATGGAAAACTAAATAGAAATCAGGGAATAATTCATTTATGATTCCTGATTAATCATAAACAGGAATCTACATGTTCGTTTTCTATAATGAGGCAAATGGATGCACACAACATGCCATTTCTTCTTAAAAAATACAGTTTTCAGTTTCTTCAGTAAAGAAATATGGTTTTCAATGTCCTTTTCAGCTTCGAGTTTATGCTATGCCTTAGATCCCTTCAAACCCAATCCCTCAAATGTCCTTTTTTAAGTATAGATCACATGGCCACAGACTACCAAATGAATAAAGGAAAAAAGTGAATCGTCATATTATCTAATATATATAATGTTGAATAAATGGCTTTTGAGTTCTTTCAACAAAGGTTGAGGTAGCCTGCTGGGATGAGATTTTGGATTAGGTCCCATCAGTGCTAGTGAGGCTACTACATTATTTCAGAACTTAAAACAATTTGACACAACCTAATTCACGATCATGTAAGCTTTCCTCTTTCTCTCTTTCATGTCAACAACTGAATGCAATTAATGTCAAAAAAAAAAAAGCTAGAGTTTGAAAGAGATGGCTTGATAATCAAGACGTTTGTCTCATAAAGTAAGGTATTGAATTTGATTCATGCTCAGTCCTTCCAAGTCATTCTCCATCGACTAAACCGGTCTGTATAGATTGAGAAGTTTACAGATGTTCGTGGGATTAATCTCACCTCTAATATAGAGTGGAGATACCCATGTGAGAAAGAAAAAAAAAAAAAACTATAGTTCGAAACATTTGTGGCTAGTAAGTTGAGATTGTTCCTAGAGAGACTAGTTGCCAGGAGGTTATTAGTTCAAGTTAACATCCTACAGGCTGTTCTAACTTCAACTCAGCTATGTTCACAACAAAATAAAGTAACACAATCACCTTTCATTTATTTCTTTATCATAGCTCAATCTAGAGGAAAATAGCAGCAAAAAAAAACTCTTCATGAGGATGTGCATTCAACTCTCATGGTCAAGTTTACCAGCCCACTTTTTAGAAATCATCAAACTTAGTCCCCTAAAAGAAAGCACCCCCTTTCTCTCTCCTCTATCCACTAATGATCGGCATCGGAGAAGGCACATCATCGGCCAGGTGCTCCATTTCTTCCTTTGCTCCTTTTCCCGATTGCCTCTTTTGATTCTTCTTCCATTGCTTAGAAGTGATTGATTACTTGACTCAGCACTTACATGGGCCATGTGTGTGTAAGAGAGAGAGACAAGTGTTGGGTGGGTGTAGGCTAGAGTAGAAAGTTGAAGGCAAATTCCTAAGAACAGAACAAGATACGAAGAGATATGGGGTGAATTGAACAAGAGTGTAGGAAGATATTTGAGTAGTATGGGATAAATTAAATCTATGAGAGAAGACATTACAGGGTGTGGCTTTTGGTTCATGCATTAGGAAACCATGCAAAGTTGATTAACCAATGATTTGGTTGGAGGCTAAGTATCCATTCCTTGTTTAAATATGTTTTGCTTGGGAATCTTGGAGACCCGGATGCAAATTTCAAATTAGGAAAAAGATTGGAACATCGGTGTTTTTAATAACAGAGGATATTGAGTTTTTCCTTTTTATCTACTTGTCATCATTTTTAAGTATTGAAATGGTACATCAGTATCCTTCGTTACAAAAAACACAAACATCGCTATCATTTTCATTCAAAGTAGAACTATTCTACTGCATTTTGCATCCATTAAAAGTATATTCATCTTGAATAATATCAATAAGATAAACATTTAGGTCCGATTGAGTCAAATTCAGCTGAATTTAGTCCATTTTTCCATGTTAGTTGAAGAGTTTAACCCTAACTCAATCTTTTAACTAAAACTATTTCAGATAAACCAAAGTTAAATTCAAATTTAACTTTTAAATTTGAATCTAATCTAACTCAAATTCAACTGTTAATTTATCCAGGCCTTTTTGCTTTTCATAGTGCTTGTCATTTGAGTTTCAATTTTTTATTTGTTTGATCATATGATTCTTGCGTCACATTAGGCATGTTTGAGTTGTTGGGGACTGACATGGAAAATAAAAAATAAAAAGAAATAGTTATCTAGAATTTGTATATGAATGGATAGATTCTCCCACTCAAGACTGTTTGGCATGCTTGTGTCCCCATTGATTGAAAAAGAAATGGCACTACTCAACTTCCTCCTATTAGAACTTAACAGCACATTAGTACAACAGAGTCAAGACAAATTATAACGACTCCTTTGTCCACTATCAACTTCTCTTTTTCAACTTTAAACAAATAGCCTCGTGAAAGCAACTATTGCAATTGAAAATATATATATTATTTGATAACACCAGTATGAGATGTCGGAGAGACTGTCGGCTCACGTGTAAAAAATACGGTCGATACATTGTGGGGTTGAGGTTGGCAGTGGCACCCCATGGTGGAGCTGAGGGGATGTCCATCCCAGAAAAGCTAGATAGGTCTGGGTGGAGATTTGTATATGAATCCTACGAGATTTAAGGTATTCAAGCATTCTATTTGAATTTTTCAGACATTCCACTTGACTAATCCTTAGTGCATGTGTAAACCTCTCAATCTGCACATATAGGATATAGAACTAAGGGGAGTAGTCCTTTTTATGTTGAGGGAAGACCTCCCACAGACAAGGGTGAAAATTGACCATCAAACTAATCCGTCAAAGTTAAGTCTTGCATATTCTGACTAGTGGACCTGTTTAGGACAGCCCAATTTTGACTTTGGATCCAATCACAATTACTATTTCTCAATTTCAGTCCTGAACCCAGACAATCTGTTGGGCCCATTAAAATCTCCAATCGAAGTTTAAGAAGAAGGGCCAAGTGTCAAGAGCCTGTCCAACCAGGGGTAAAAAAATCGTTGATATTGAGATATCGGTGTCTTGACCGATATCTTTCTCTCTCCTATTTTTTTTTTTAAAAAAATCAGTTATTTAAATGTGTATCAGTCGATATCGACAAGATCTCGACCATACTAGATTTTTAACCCTGTATCCAACCTGTTAAGAAACTTCAACTGTCTTGGACTTAAATGGATAGACCAATCTGACTCATGTAGTTAGTTACATGGGGCCAGGGGCCAGACTCTTCCGAATGAAGATGGGTTCAAGGCTTCAAGACCATTTAGAGTCAGGTTAGAACTTTTTTTATCCATGTCCATCCAAACGGGTGAGGGTTCCACATAAAATGCCACGTAGTTATGCTTTCTGCACCTTATGCGGTTCTAAACAATGAAGGTAGAAATTTATTAAGCACTAGAGCTTTAAAAAAAAACTTAGAAGGTGAATGTGTAACTTTTGTGGAAGTGATGAGCCAATTAGTATTTGAAAGTGACTTAGTCATTAAAGTTTTATATTAAGTTTCAGTGGTAAACTTAGTTGAAATAATCTAATTTGGATTAGATCAGTAACATATTTATAACTTATGTATAAGCAAACTAGTGAATGATGGTTTGCTAGAATGACAGTTTAAAAAAGCTGCACCCTCCTGTCCTATTTAAATTGTCTCATTTGAAATATTAAAAAAATATTAAATAAGAAGATAATGAATGGAGATAAATGTTGGTAATGAAAATAAAATCAAATAGATAAATTATTGTATTAGAGAGAGATCTTAAAAATAGTTTTGGGAAGAGGAAGTGGTTTTAACCGAAGGGAAGAGGAAGTGGTTTTAACCGAACACTTTCTACACTTCAAAATGTAAAGAATCATATAATAAATCGTATAATGAAAATAATATTAAAAAAAAAGAAATATAAAACTTATAAAAATAAATTTAAATAAATTGAGAGATGCTTAGGGGATACTTCAACTGGTAAACACTCTAGCTTAAGAACCAAATGTCTCAGTTCAAGTCATGTAGTAATTCGATGTAAGTGATTTGAAGAGGTCTATTTGTATATAAAGTTTTATGTAGGGGTGAAACTTGGGTCGGGTTTTAACTCGACCCGACCTAAGAAATCAATGGGTTTGTGTTATGTATTTGTATATTTTGGATTGGGTTGGGATTTAGAAAATAAAAATTCGTATGAAATTTGGGTCGGTTGAATTGAAATTTTTAAAATTAACCCGATTCGATACAAGTGCACCAAGTTATAAAATACCATTGAGGTTAACTTAGATCAGTAATTCCGGTCAGGTCAAATTGAGTAATTCAAGTCATATCGGATCGAATTGAATAAATTTTTAACATGAATTGAGTTGGGTTGAATTTATTAAAATTCAATCTGAATTTGTATTCAACAACAAATGGATTTCAACACGATGCAGGGAGAAGATAAGGAAATACCAAAATGGAATTGCTAATCAAGTGAGGCTAGAGAGAGGAGTCCCTTGTACATTTTAAATTTTAGTTTATCATGTGAGAGATGGGCCCCACAAAAATGCTCTCTCGTGACTGACAAGGGAGGACATGAATTGAATTGGGTGAAGTTAGTCACGGGTTGAGGCTTGCACGCTTTCAAAGAATGTGGACCTGACTCACGTACCCACTAACTTCACTTTGCACTGGGACAAAATTCTAATAAAGTGCCCTTTCCGACTTCCCCAGTTTCCATGGAATTCTCCTTCTCATCATCCAACCCTAACCATTTTTCTATTTTCTCCATTATATATCCTCCACTCACTCACTCTCTCTCTCTCTCTCGAACCAGAGAAGAAATTTGAGAATTACACTTCACGATTAAAGTTCAATTGAGATCATAATTCTAAGATTTGAAAAAAACTAAATGATTCGATTCATGATTAGATTTTGTATTAATCACTAGTTTTACTGGATTTTAAAGAAAAATTAGAAAACTCCTTACAAGTTACATAATGAATGTTAAGTCGAGTCCAAATTTCAGATTTCGATAATATGGTTGTTGCTCTTGACAAGGGATTTAACATTCCATGTTTTTATTTGGATGTTTAAACAAAATTCAAAACCATATTGAAATTTTTTGATTGCTTCTTGTTTGACATGTGAATCCATCCGACCTGACTCAAAAATCAGATTTTGGTTATAAATTTCTTAAAAAATTAAATTGATCTGCCCCTGAAATAAACTTCGGTCGGTTTGGGTTGAGGGTCTCAAATTTGAACTTGACCCAAAATGAATTAAAATTAATATTTAATTTATTTATTTATTTTTACCTATTAATTTAAGTTTATGTACCCTATTCAAATTAAAAAATTCTTAACATGTTGTCTGAATTTTCCATAGTCCAATAGAGGTATATGAAAGATATTGCAAGAGAAACTAAAAAAAAAAGGCAAATGATAAACGTATTTAATGCAAATGGTGGAATCCAAATATATTTCGTATGTGATATTATTTTCTTATACCAAAGATGAAAAGTAGCACATATATTAGAGAATATATGAGAGTAAATATTAGGGTTTTATCCTCATAGAATTTAATATATAACATATTTTAACAATACATTTATATGCATTATGTCATTCGGGTAGATCCAAATCCACATTAAAAGCAAGCAAATTTTAGTTTCGGGTTTAGACCCACATCTCAAAAAACTATACGGATCTAAAGTTTGTATCCAAATCCATTTATTGCAGATTAGATACGTTTGGATTTCTAAATTTCTGACATCCATTTATATCCCTACTTTTAATGGAAAAAAAAATAAAACTTCTATGGAGAATAAGATAACTAGAATGGGCCTAGAATTTATTGGGGACTCACATGATCGTATGAAATGTGTAAGGAGTCACATGAACATGATACATGTGAAAATATACCTTTATTTGATAATTTAACCTTGTGATTTTGATATTTAAAATTTACATGTTGTAAATCATTGATTTTATATCACTCATTTGTGGAAGTGGGATAATTCAACGAGCATAAAATTACACCCACATTCTATCTTTATATTTTTTTACACATCGCATGAATCATATGCTTCAATGAAAAATTTTAGGACATTATTCTTAGAATTGCTAAAAAAAGTTTTTCACTGTTTTCTCATTTAAGTTGATACATTTTTAATGAAAAATCCATTTCAACTTAAACTTCAACGTAGCCTAGTATTGTCTAATTCCGGCAAACTCAAAAAAAAAAAAAAAAACTACAAAAAGTACATATCATTATTTCCAAATTCTAAAGAATTTGGAACAAAATTCAGCTGAACAAAATGTAAAGTTTGCTGCAAATTTAAATGAAATAAGATTTACATCACAAGCACTGAATGTTGCAAAACTGCAAATTGATTGGAATTCGGGTTTGGTCTGGTCGGATTTTAATAAATCCAATTCAACTCATGTTAAAAATTATTGAATCCGATCTGACCCGATCTGAATTGTTGATTAGAGTTACTCAATCCGACTCAATCCGAGTACTGTTTTATAACTCGGTGCACTCGGGTCGAATCGGGTTGGATCAAATTGCTTTTAAATTTCTCAATCCGATCCAATCCAAATTTCATTTGAGTTTATTTTTTCTCAACTCGATCTAACATATATAAATACGTAACTCAAACTCATTGATTTCTCAAGTCGAGTTAAAACTCGACCCAAGTTTCATCCCTAAAATTCCGTATTCGATGAAAATCATCAACCTTTTCTACTCCTTCAACATGGCCTCCACATGTATGGAATCACCAATTATGGAATTTTAAAGAGAGACCAAATCCTATGCGATAGACATTAAAAAAAACATGACATATTGTATTGGTTGATATGGCAGTTTTATTCATCAATAAATTTAGATTTTATTTTAAAAAGAATAGAATTAAAAATATCAACCGATCAACTTGAATCGGTCCGACACAGTCTCTGTGTTTGAGTAGCGTATCAATCCATACAATACAAATATGATATCTCTAAATAAATGTTGAACATAGCAGCATGTTGGCTGTTTTTAATAACATATGTGTTTCCTGAGAGATTGTCTGATTTTCTTAGAAAATCAACTCTAAAAAAAATTATGTTGAACTTCATCCACGTAAAAAAACAAAAAAAAAAACTCTGATTGAGAGAGGAAAACCCATTTCTTTCATCTCATTTTCAAAATTTTATTTCCAAAAAATAAATAAAATTTTCCGATATTTCCATATAAAAAATCAACTATTTTTTTGAAAAAAAAATAAAAAATAAAATCACCCTTCCGATATCGGCCAATATTTCAATTTTTTTATTTAAATATAGACCAATATTAGACGGAATTTCAACAAAATTCACCAATATTTCTGAAAAACTTTTGTTAGAAAATATAATCATATATTATAAGGTTTTGAAATCTAATGTTAAATATCCATTTTTTGGTTTTGAAAATTTAATCATATATTATAAGGTTTTGGAAAACCATCCATTTTGTATTCATGTTAAATATATATATATTTAATCTATATGTAATGTTTCATGTTAAATATTTAGTTTTCATCATTTTTTAAAAAAACATTTGAAATTCTTTAGTTCGTAACTTAAAAACAATATTTAAATATATAAACATCTGATATTTAATAAAAAATTACATATTCATGAAGTTTATAATGTAAATAACTTAATATAATTTTTGTTGTCACTTTTAAGTCTCTTTAATACGTTTGTTTCTTCTTCTATATTTTTTATATTACTTTACTCATCAATTTTAAAATATGCGTCTCTTTTACTGATATGTTGTCTACTTTTTTTTTTCTTTTACAAATTATTTCAATAGACAGTAGAAGGCTTACTGCCTATTGAACTCTCATGAAACTTGAACCAATTTAAATTCCGGTTTTAAACTAATTAAATTTAAATTGCTTTAAGAAAGACCCTAATCCCGTTTTTTATTTTTTACCAGGTCGAGCGGGTTCACGGTCGGGTCAATCTGCAGTGAGCTAGCGTAGCTACAAAGTTCGACTGTGGAAGACGCATACGGGAATGGGAGATTAGGCACATTAATCTCTTGTAAGCCGTTAACTTGTTTGGAAATCGTTCAACTCCCTATCCATTTCCATCCAAGTCACGTCAATTCCATTTGCTTCTAAGTAAAAGTAAAGCTAAGCGTAAATCCATCCAAATCCATCCAAAAAGGATCAGAAAAGTTCTGCTGCCAAACAGAAACGTTGCTCTATTTTCTTTATAAATACTCCCCACGTCTCTACCCAATGCTATCAAAGTATACGAACAGAGCTTCTGCAAAAACTCGACAATGGAGTTGCAGACACCTCGCACCATGTCTCATGTAATGCTCTAGACATGCCTTCTTTACTCCTTCCCCTTTCTCTTCTTCTCTTTCGTTTTCTCTGTTCAACCAAGTTATTTTCTTATATATATATATATATATATATATAGAGTCTCTTCTTTTTCTACTAATGATTGGGTTTGACGTTATTTTTTATGAGATGGGATTTTGAGTTGTGGTTCAGGTCACCTGTACAAGACCCAAGTTCGATATTTCACTTTATCAAAAATCTCAGTGTAGAGTTGATAAGTTCTTTATTTTTCCTTGTTTGTGTGTGTGTGTCCATGGAAATGACCGAAGAGGGTTCTCTCTTATATTAAAAGTTTGATTTTAGCATTTATGAAGGTGTCGTTGTTTGAGGAAAATTGCGATTTCCCAGCTCGTTTTCTGTGTATAAATGCTACCCTTATACACAAAACCAATAAAATGGTGTGCGTGTCTGTTGTGTGCGTTAGCATTTTAGAAATACCAGTTTCTTTCTTTACCGAAAATATTCTGTTAATTAATTGAGATTTCTTTACTAACTGAAGCTCTGTTTTGGGCTTCTTATCCTCTTTTCAGTGAAAAATCTCTCCTTGTATCTGAATATTCTCTTTTTGTGTTCCTCTATTTGTTGGGTTTTCCATGTTTCACTTTTTACTCACCGTTGATTGATTTTCATCTTATCTGCTCGTTGTTTTTTCCTCTCTTTTTTTTTTTTAACTTTCTCTGTGTTCACAGCTTCTTGGGCTACTCTGGTTCGTTGTACTTGGAATCCTGAGCTCAAAAGGGGTGGAATGCCGAATCCATCCGAGTTCTGAATCGTTCAATTATCAGTCGACCAAGTGCAGAGCCCACAGTGTGTCGTTGAAAGATTTTGGAGGAGTGGGGGATGGTGTAACCTCCAACACCAAGGCCTTCAGAGAAGCCATCGATCATTTGAGCCAATATTCATCCAACGGTGGAGGACAGCTCTATGTTCCTTCAGGCAGATGGGTGACCGGAAGCTTCAACCTCACCAACTCTTTCACCCTCTTTCTCCACAGGGATGCGGTCATCCTCGGCTCTCAGGTCTGCTTCTCCTCTCTCCCTTTACGGTCGGCGATAGAGAACTGGGTTGCGTTTGGATTTGGGGTAAAATTTACAGGGTTATCTGAGTTTACCTTTGATCAGGAGTTACTATGAGTCTTACCAATATCTCTTAGAAAGAATTTTTAAAAGTGAGAGGAGAGGGACAACTTTTACCTCTACCCCATGCAATTACAAGTTAACTTATTTGATTTTTACCGGCTGAGGTGACATTTCACGTGATTGGACAGTGGAATCAATAAACGCTCTCTCAATGTTTACCGAAGCCAAGGATTGGCCTAGCGAGAATCCCAACTCATGAATTGTGTCTTTAGTTTGATTTACATTGTATGTGGATTGGGAGGAATTAGTCTTTGTGGATTGGGAAGGATTAGTCTCCAATGTTGAGGTGGGAATACAATACCATGGGGTTCTATCTCTTACTTAAGAAGCGGAATCTTAAATTCGATTTAAGGTTAAAATTGTCTCCTGTCTCAATACATGTGAGATGTCCAAACAGTTTGGACATAAAAGAAAATAAGGTAGAGATACCCATATTATCTAAAAATAAATATTCACCCAAGCCCATGGGCCCATTGTGGGTTTAGTTTTACTGTGAATCTATATGTTCATAGTTCATTTAAGAGATTTATTGAATCATATTAATTTTTAATTTCTTAGATTAAAAATAAACTATTAATTAAATATTTTGATATATTATAACTAATTCAACAGTAAAAGTATATCAAATTAAAATTATAAAATATTGTATTTAATTTTCAAAAATAGAAATTATTAAATCACCAACACGAGAATGTGAAGTGAGCCACTCTGATTTTTTTAACAGTGTCACTTTATGAAAAGAAGAGAAAGATAATGATTGTGGTAAAGATTGTTAAACTATTCAAATGGACCTGTTGAATCACTTTAGCTTTTGATTTTTTTATAGAAAATCCGAAAATTGATTTGTGCACAGTATCAGATGATCTAATTTTAAACTTTCCCACTTTTATTCTTAATTTTATCCTAGATGAATTAAAAATTTAAAGAGCAAAATAAAAAAATTCAAAAAATATATAATTCAATGTTCTATTTAAAAAAAAGTACCGATGCATAAATCAAAATCTATAAAATCATTATACAGTTTTTTTTTACATATGATGATCAATCTATTGGTGATAATATATTAGATGGATATCAATCCAGAATAAATTTAAATCCAATAAACAAATTACATTTCCAACGGTGTAGATTCATTATCACATGAGACGTGTACACTTTGGCAAACAACCTGCCGCTCTCCACTCTTCTCTCTCACTCCTGTGTAAACATATTTAATCAGATATTAAAAATTAAGAGTAAGATCATTTAATGGCTGCCACCCTGGACCCCTATCTAAATTACTAAAATTATTATTTTTTAATTTATTTAATTTTTTTCTCATTTAATACATCTTCATAGTTAGATTGATCACAATAGAAAAAAATATTCATTTTATCTTAAAAGATCATGTGTTTATGGTCCGAAAGTTAGGTAGCCAAAGCTTGATCAGATGTTGATAAGATTCCTCTATTGTCTAATTTTTTAAGTCGGTCATTATAGTGCTCGATTTTTTCTATTATTATTATCAAAGTCATTTATTTTATCTATTTTTTCTATCATTATTATCAAAGTCATTATAGTTTATTTCACTTTGCTAATAGTTATGGTTTGATGGATTAGGACATAAATGAATGGCCCATCATTAATCCCTTACCTTCATATGGAAGAGGAAGAGATAAGGCTGGTGGGAGGTTTAGCCCCCTCATTATGGGATCAAACCTCACTGATGTGGTAATAACAGGTACTGCATTCTCTCCTTAATTTCATGTATTCTCTTCTTCCGTCTTCTATACCAAGTAATTTTTCCCTTTAATTCCTATCCTCTTTTTTTTTTCAGGTGACAATGGCACAATCAATGGCCAAGGTGCTATGTGGTGGGGTTTATTCCACAAGAACAAGCTTAAGTACACACGTGGGTATCTCATTGAATTCATGTTCTCCGATACAATCCTGATCTCCAATATTAGATTGGTGGATTCCCCTTCATGGAATGTTCATCCTGTTTACAGCAGGTTTGTTCATTTCCTTCAACCATTTCCTGCACTCACAATGATTATTCTGCTTTTTAAACATCGCCAACATTCAAGCAAAACCCACGCACAACAAACCAATCACCTAAAGATTTCAATGGCTAGCTCGCCTAAGTCCTAACCATTAGGCTATGTAGAGTTTGATCATCAAAGGTGTATTGTTGATCCAACTTGCATTGTGGTTTTGTGAAAGAGAGAGACAACAATGGTATCGAGAGACATCTCTTCTTTATTTTTTGTCTTTGAGCACAGTGGATCAGGCATGAACCCGTGAACGTACCAAAAGGGAACTACATAAATATACGTGTTGTGGTTGTTTTTCCGACATTGTTGGGTATATAGTCGAGAATGCGATTTCTCACAACACTGACATGTCTTTGGCATACATACAAAAAAGATTGGAGAAGTTGATCAATGAATCATACTGCTTAAAAATGCTTTTCAAGTTCTATCACTGGATTTTAAATGCATGAAGAACAATTTCAAGATCCCAGATGTGTGTCAGAACACTTAAAATACTACTATTGGATTACTCTGCTTGTCAAGGTCTTCAGATTTGGTTCAGTATCATAACGTGCATCGATTTTATGCAGCAATATCATTGTGAAAGGGATTACAATCACTGCCCCAATCACATCTCCAAACACTGATGGAATCAATCCAGGTTTATCTGCTCCTCCAATTCCTAGATTTTACTTTGAGAAAACTGACTGAAATTGTCACAACTATCCTCATGGTGGAACACTTGTATTTGAAAGTTCATTGTAGAGCCAAAAGATGAAGAATTGCACCTGTATCAGTACATCACCATGAATTAACTTCACAGTGATGGACCTATTAAATTTTAGTCAGTTGAGTTTTCAATTCATGACCTGATGCTCTGTTTTACTTCTTGTTCTTCAGATTCCTGTACCAATGTGAGAATTGAAGACTGTCATATAGTGTCGGGCGATGACTGCATTGCAATAAAAAGTGGATGGGATGAATATGGGATTTCCTTTGGGATGCCTACTCAACATGTTGTTATCCGAAGGCTCACCTGCGTCTCACCCTTCAGCGCCACCATTGCTTTGGGCAGTGAGATGTCCGGTGGGATCCAAGATGTCCGAGCCGAAGACGTCATTGCTATCAATACTGAATCTGCAGTGAGAATCAAAACAGCCCGTGGAAGGGGAGGATTCGTGAAAGACATATACGCGAAGGGGTTCACCTTGCACACCATGAAGTACGTCTTCTGGATGACGGGCAATTATGGGAGCCATCCCGATAACCATTACGATCCAAATGCAATTCCTGTTGTTACCAATATCAATTACATTGATATGGTAGCAGATAATGTAACCTATGCTGCAAGACTCGAGGGGATCGATCAAGCGCCTTTTACTGGCATATGCCTCTCTAATGTCACCATTGGGATGGGAAAATCAAAGAAACTGCCATGGACCTGCGCCAATATTGAAGGAGTTTCTAGTTCAGTGACTCCGGAACCATGTGATTCTTTGGCTGGTCAGGGTTCTAAGGGGAAAACCTGTTCATATCCAAATGAAAGACTGTCTATTGATGATTTAGAGCTTCAGGACTGCACCTACAACAGCTATTATGTATAAGAATCTATATATTTTCTGTCTTGATTCATCTCAAGACCTTCTTCCATTAACCACTAGTGGCATATAAAATCAGAGTTATTGTGGAAACCCTGTTCATATGCAAAAGAAAGATTTCTGTTTGATCATGTACAACTTCAGGAATGCACTTAATAATAGCTACTGCGTACAAGTATCAATATCTTTGCTGTTATCAAAGGAATGTTGTTTATGTGAAAGTTTTTTTTTTTTTTGAACGAAATGGATAAGTTCATTCAAGAGGGGAAAACCCCAAAAAAGATTACAAAGGTATATATGTAAAGCTTGATTGACAAAAAAGATTACGACTTAAACAGGTGGGCCAAAAACAAAAGATTTACAGACCAACAAGCAAGTCAAGAATCAAAAAATAGAGAAACGAGAGGGTCAAAGCAAATTACAAAAGATTCCCGCACTCTGAGAAGCATGCTTTTCCAAAGGATGATCAGTGATCCAACAGAGGAGATTGGACCAAATTGGGTCCCCCTTTGAAGCAATGTTGATATCAGCAACATGGAAAGTGGTTAACAGATCCTTAGATGCAACAACGGTGACCATGGTTTCCCATCTACATGAGAGGGGATTAGAAAGTTGGCGAAGGAAATCTATGTCCAGGAGGAAAACCTGCTGGAGAGGTAGGTTTTCCGAGGCACAGCAGAGAGCACCTTCTGCAAGATTCTATGGGTGTGGTGGTGACTGTTGCCCGAGGAGTGACGAGCAGTGAAAAACCCCCAGAGATTATCACCAGAATAATGGGCTTCCATAACATCAAGCTCCCTGAAGAAAATGAGCGCAAGGCGAGAGGAGTAAAGGGCTGGCATAGAAGCGACTCTTGAAGGCATAACATGAGCTTGAGAAGGTGGTGGAAGGTTCCAAAGGGCTGCAAAACTACTGTCAAGCTTAGAGGGATCGCAGTTAGAGAGAAGAAAGAATATTCGATCTCTAATATCCATGATGATTCCATTGTAAATCTTCAGATGAGAGGAGTAAGCATTCTGAAAAATTCTTCGATTCCATTCGGACCAACAGTGTCAGATCAGTGCAGGAATGATTAGGCTTGCCGCAAGTTTTTGAATAGTGTTGCGGCAGGAAGGGATGAAACTGGCAAGGTGGTCAAGGATACCACCCA
Organism: Chimonanthus salicifolius; assembly: GCA_013350335.1. Lineage (NCBI taxonomy): Eukaryota > Viridiplantae > Streptophyta > Magnoliopsida > Laurales > Calycanthaceae > Chimonanthus > Chimonanthus salicifolius. The sequence goes on from CM023536.1 coordinate 54,847,644, forward strand.
CAAAAGGAAAAAGATTGAACTTCCTACAAATAGCCCTCCAAATGAGATCCACAAAGTCACGGATAGAAGGTGATTACCAGTCTCGGAGCAGGATGTGCAGAAAAGGCAAAGAGATTGGCACCTGACGCCAATTCTAAGGAGCAGATCAGAAGTCTTCAGGCCATAGTTGAAGAAAAGCCAAGCAAAAACTGAGTGGCAATTGATGAAACCAGGAAACCATGCCCACTTGATCCAATCAGGTTTCTGAGAGCGAGAAGAAAGGCAAGAGATGGCGGAGGAGATGGAGAAGATTCAAGTTCAAATAAAATCAAACAAGAATTATTTACATTTTACACAAGGGTGTGCATTAGGTGATCAGTCCACGGAACACTATTTGACAAGAATTATTTTCCACCAAATGATGATCTATTAGATTTAACCCAAAATTTAGATGTAGGTTCTTTCCCTTTAGCCGAACAACAAATGTTGTATTGGGGTACGAACAAATCCCACATCGATGAGAGGAAGAAAAATATAAGAACTTATATGGAGTTGGATATCTCCTCCTATCACGTTAGTCTTTTAAGCTGAAAGTACAGTCCTAATAATGGTATCAGAGACAGATTTCTCAAACCACTTCATGTGAACTCAAGGACACCCTAGCCGAACAGGATGGTTGACGATGTTTTATCTACCGGAGAGCCTCGTTTGAGGAGAGGATTGTTGAGGTACGAACGAGTCCCGTATCAATGTGAGGGAGAAAAATATAAGAATTTATATGGGACTGAATATCTCCATCTATAAGATTAGTTTTTTGTACTGGAAGTCCAATCCCAATATGTTGTACCCTAAACAAGTGAAGGCCCCCTTTCCTCAAAGGAGAAACTTTTACATCATCATCGAAGTCACTCATCTTGTTCAAAGTTTGACTCAAAAAGCTTATGTGAGGCGCTATAGAATCGAGGTTCTTAACCTAATATAATGAGAGATGAGCAATAAATCCCTCTGTAGATGCACCCCATATTGCAACTGTTTACCTATTTATGATAAAATTCATGTCTGTAATTTGGTTAGTGATTGAGTCATTTATCTTATCATGATGATTTTTTATGAACACTTTATTTAAGAACTTAACAAATAATCCATTCACATAGGCTCTGGTGGGTCTCACATAAAAGTTGTCAAATTATCAGATTATTGAGAAGAAAATACAAAAATGGAAATTGGAAAAAATAAATTCTAAAAGTATAACCCAACTAGGTCTGAGCTAAGGTTCAGAAAACTCTGAACCATACTAGCCCAAAATGAACTCGGCTCGTATTTAGGATTCAACTCAAGTTGGGCTTGAACAAATCTGGCTCAGATTGGGTTGTCACATTTAAGCCTTATTGAAGGAGAATACATAATAGTTTTCTGATAGATGTCCACAGATCAAGACACCTCAAATCAAATTTTGAAAAACGAACGCCTTCAGTTGTTGGCTGGTTGCAGAGAGACCCACAGAGGGTAAAGCCCATAGAATGATGGTCGAAAGTGTTAAGATGGGTCACAAAAGGGAGTGTAAGTGAACCTAATATTAGATATTAAATTTTAAAATTTAAATAAATATCATATAAAGAGTTTATAAAACATGACTTGTTCTTTATTTTTATATCATTTTAGTAGTTGAGAAGATTTATTCGAAATGGCAAGCAAATTACATAAGATGTAATAGTTCATTGAATAGAAAATGATTTGGTGTCATATTTTTATGGAGACTTTAAAAAATGACTTTCATTATTGTTTGAGATGAATTTCTTTAAATTCTACATTCAATTGATGATTTTTGCAATGGGATGATCACGTTAGATAAAAGTGGATCAATTAATAGCTAAAATTATCAAATAAGAAAATATTCTTCTAATTATTCTCCCTACAATAGTTATAGATTTTTTAGTCAAAATACCTAAAAATTCATTAATGTTTCTAAGTGCCTAAAAAATCCTTTTTAGGTGTTGTGCCTCGTATGTCCACATCGGACTATGAAAAGACAAAAATGTCTTAACTGTAGTAGCATAGCCTAGTCCATTTGCAGTTTTGCACTAATACAAACCGATCTAATCTGCGCTTCACGTAGCACAACTCAGTTGGCTATCAATCTTAAACTTTCTCCCTTTAGTTAAAAAAATTTGATAATAATTTTCAAAACACCTATCATATGGATGAAGTTAAATTTGTTTAAAATGTTAAAAATTAATAATTAAAAAATAAGTTAGAGTCTTAAAATATTATAGAGGTTAAAAATTGAATCAAGTTAATTTGTTTAATCTCATCATTTACTTGAAAGAATTTTTGTTAATCGATCTCATTAAATAAGAAGGAAGACCATTTCTACTTAATTCTTTAGGTACGATTTTTTAAGTCGAAAAATATACTTTTTTCACTCAAAATCAGTGCCGGAGTTTAATACAATTCAAAGTAAATAAATTTTGATACCTGTTTATAGAAATTGGTCGAGAAATAAACTTGTTTGAAAATCTCTCTCCACAACTTACAGATAAAAGATAGTCGGAACAAATGCATTTTACATTGAAATGTTCATTGAGACACTTTCATGACGATCTAAAATGAAAGAATAAAATGATAATTTTACACTTAAAATGAAAATATAAAATACAACATTAAAAGAAAAAAAAAAATCCATGAAAGATCTTGAGAAGCATGTCAAAGATGAGGGACACTTCATTGGGGTGCCTTTCCACATTGGATACACACCACCGCCAATCGTCAACAACAAGAGCCGCCACTTTTCTCGTCTCTCTCTACTCACCAACACAAACCTATTAATATGTCATTTGTTTAAAGTAGACTTTATAAGTTCTATTAAACCATAATAACTATTTTAAATAGAGAGATTTTATATTTATTATAAGAGGGGTCTAGTATAATTGGATAGAATAGATATAAGATTTCATGAATTATATAATTCATGAAAAACTCTTCAATCCGATTACATAATTTTGTGAGATGAACTATAAAATATCAATGATTTTCTAGTAATTAAATTTTTTAAATTTAAGACAAAAAGCTATAATGATCAGATAACACTCAAAATTACACAATCTTATTATTCTCTATATATTTCATTACAAAATATATAGTTTATAAAGTTTCTTAAAGTTTTTCTTATAATAACTCAATCGAGTTAAATTTTAAATCGGTCTTAATGAAGACGAATTTGACTCTACAGGAAAAAAAAAGTTAGATATTTAAATTATCTCAAATAATCAATAGCTATTATAGATTAGAAAATGTGTATAATTTAATAAAATAAAATAAAAAAGAATTTATAATTAGCTTCATTAAATAAGCAAATATCCCAATTTATTTCTCCTGAAGTCCGAGCCAACTCGATAAGTCACAGCAACATGTGGGTCGGTGGCCTCCACCCATTGTGACGTGGTTATGTTCCCAAGTTTCTACTCCACATGGCCAACGTGTTCACGGCGACTTCACTAACCATTCCTGGTGACTTTTAGAAAAAGACAATGACGAAAGTGCCCTTATTTCTTTTGGTTTTTTGAAGTGATTTTTGTACTATGTATTTAATAGTACACTAAATTTAAATAAAAAAATAATTTTATCTTTACTTTTTCATTCCCCCTTTTTTTTTAAGTAAAAATAAATTGAATTCTTTTTAAATTTTATTGCACTTTAAAAAATTCATGATACTTTCTTTTAGGCTTGGTCCGAGCTCTTTCAATGGAACCACGTTTAGCAGTGGACAATTTATAAAAGAAATGAAATGAATTAGTTTGCTCAACCAAGTGCAGTACGTATAGATGTAAAAAACGTTGATTGTGTTCCTCATCTTTCCTTAAAAGCAGTACTTACTGTAAAAAGAAAGAAAGGTGGTCAAAATATTTGAAAAGCATTTGCCTATTCCACCAAACATCTTTCTAATTGGGAATTTCTTTATAGTTTTAATGCTTGTGGATAACGCAGCACTACCGACCTAATACCTCAACAAATTATTAAATATTTAACGTTATCCTTGAGTTCTTTCCACACTATCTTTTTCACTATTTAACAAGTCATTTATTTATGTCAAAACCATATTAGAGTTGTATACATATCATTGAATAAGTGATATGAAATCTAATCTCGTGTTGCAGTTTAAAAACAAATATTTTGATCAGGTGGAAAGTTAAACAAGACCTACTTTATCAAATATAGAAGTGTCGAAATCAAAATCCATAAGAAAAACATAAAAATGAACTCAACAGTTATAAATCTTCATGTCAGTCAGGGGCAAACAAGGTTTTATCTTGCACAATATGGTCCAATCTTATTAGGATCTTATTATTTTGACTCGATTCTAACTAGAACTCATTCAAATCGAACTTAAACTAGATTTATATAATTTAAAATCTTAGATACAAAAGTAAAGTTAAGAAATGTGAGAATCCTATATGACATATAAAGTCGGGTCTAAGTTCATCCGGTCTATGTGACAGAAACGCTTGCATCTGACACAATATGAGGTGTCTTTAGAGTACTCTATAGAAGTTCACTTTTAGAAGATGACATTCTGAAATTGAATAAGAGATGTAAAAAGATGAGCCAATTATTGTACCTTAACCCTTTCTCTTGAGTTTTCATATTTTTTTTGTTTTCTTCCATAATTTCATTTGATGGTATAAAGAGAAGAGAGAACAAAACGCGCCTGTTTACATAAATTATATGATCCCCATTTCAACTCATTAAACTCTATTGATTATCTAATAAAACTATACATTTCCTTCTCTCAAAATCTCTTCTCTTATCATATTTAAATCACAATCAAATATAAGCTATCTACAGAAGTGAAAACACCTTCAGCTGCCCAGTTTTGAAGCATTAGAGTACTTAATTCTCTTACTGATCTCCTTCTCCAACTCTTCACTGCCTTCCACTTCTTCCAATTCCTGCACAACACCGTACAACAGTTTGAATTCCTCATCAGAATCATATCCAATCTCTTCATACCAGTAAGCTCTAACGAAGAAAAAGAAAATCCATTGATTATTTTGCTTATATTAAAAATAAAAAATTAGATAAAAGAAACCCACCTTTGGACCCAAGAACAACCCATATGGCACTCCATTGAATTTGTCTGAATGATGAATCTGTACAAGGAAAATGAAAGAATAATGTTATAAATCATAATGAAGAATATTTCACAGCCTCAATAATTGGTATATACAATCCCCACAAACCATAAGGTGACTAAGTCATCAATGACAATTCACAGGAGCCTGTGAATTATGATTCCCAAATTATGCCTATAGAGTTGAAAATCATGATAAGATTGTCTTCTCTCGTTACAATTTAATGGAAAGGCACTACATCATTAGAGAAGAAGGCTTTGACTTTTGATAATCAAAAGAGCCCCGCCACCATTGGATTAAATGACATAAACACATATGTTAACAATGTGGACCTTGTAATTGAGGGCATTATGCATTGTAGCAGACAATCTTGATTATGGAAATTATCGCTTTATGCATAAAATTAAAAGTTTTCAATATTATTTTGATGTTACATTACTTGGTGTGCGGCCGCAACCCTGCGGAAGTAGGGAACATCCGCAATCGGCCCCACAGGAAATCTACGGTGAACAAGCCCGTCGTGGACAAACATGTAGGCCATGCCAAATACAGTAATTCCTAAGCCCTGCCAGTTAAAACAGACACACCCCAGAAGAATGAGCAAACCTAACCAAGTATACAAAATGAAAAAGAAAAAGAAATAAAATAAAATGAGAAAAGGGTATTCTAATTCTGATAATTAACAATAGCATTCAGTAATTTGTGATGTGGATGGATACATAATACAGCTCCAGATTGTCTTTCTAGCTTCATATTTCATAACTAGAGAGTTCCAGACCAAGAAAGGTCCAAATTTTCAGTACTCAAAACAAATAGACATTTGAGTAATGACAAAAACCCTTTAGTGAAAGTAGACAGTTTTTGTCTTTGGGCAATTGCAGGAATCTACTAAACTTGCCAATGATCTGGCTAGTTCTCAGCCAGTGAATAAAAATCAAATAAATTTCAAGCATTCTGAAAAAAAAATCCAACAGATGATGGAAGTCTCTGGACAGGCAGAAAATATAAAAAATGAAGCTTAAAATGAAGCTTTTAGTGACAATATGCAATGGAAATTGGTAGAAAAAGAATGTCCTTGATTTTGATAGTCCATTTCATAAAAGTTCTTAATGGAACATGTGATCATTATCATAATTTTTTTTTTATCAAATTCATATTTTAGTCTCCCATTTTAATCTATATTTTGGCCACCAATTCATATCTCAATCAAAATTTTAAATAGAAGAAATTACTGAAACTTATTAAAAAAATTAAAATATAACTGAAATCTGAAAAAATTCAATCAATATAATTTTTAAAAATTATGAATAGTTTTAAAATTCGTATTTTTATCTGCAGTTCTGCACCAAGCGAGAAAAAAGAAAAAAGAAAAAAAAAATTGTAATCGAGGCACAACAAGAATATGGAAGAGACGAAGACAGAGAAAAAGTATTGACATAACACTGCCTATGTTGACTTCTGCACGGTGGCATCGTAGCTTTGTCCCAATGTAAATTTTTTTTTTCTTGTAAAGTAAACCTTTTAATATATTTTTCAATCTAAGTTCAACTTTTCTTTATTTTTCAAATAATTAAAACTCGAAATGAATTATAGTAATAAGTATTTTTATTTTTAAATTATTAATATGTTAAAATATCCTATTTTAACTTTATAACTGAGAAACCTCAAACTCTTACAACAGTGGATATACATAAAATAAGACAGGTGTTGTTATGCTGTTCTATAGAAAAATGAGTAGGGAAAAGGACCCGAAATCTAAGGTAAATCAACAACGCATCCTTAATACATAAAATGACTTTTATGATAGGAATTTTTTTTATATATATAAAAATATTATATTAATAAATAATTTATTAAATTGAAAAATATTTAATTGATTTTTCATCTGAAAATAATATCTAAAAATAGAGATATATAAAAAATGAAAGAGAGAGAAAGAGGCACTGACAGCACCGAAGCAGAGGCCTGGAAGGAGGCCTTTGTTGAAGAATCCATAGGAGAGGAGTCCGATGGCTGGAACAGCGTTGATGACGGCGAAAACGTCGTTCAACTCGAACGGACCTTCTCTTGGCCTGTGGTGAGACTAGAACCAACCAACAACAACGTGCGCACGTTTAGTACCACTCACCTCCCATGTGCATGTTAGCATCCAATCCCAATTAAATAAAATAAAAAATAATCGAATGAATTAACTAATTAATAATATAACAATATTTAAAATAAATAAAAAATTACCTCATGCATGTGCCACAAAGAAGCATGCCATAGTGCTCTATGTGCCCATCTCGCCCAAAACTCCATCCCAACCTGAAAACCATAATCCAAAATCAATACAAACACTTAGTACACTACTTTCTCATTTTACACATTAGAGTTCATTGGATAGATTGATTATATAAATATGAAGTATATAAAGTTTCGTTGTTAATTGATAATTCAAATCAATATAATTTTATCTTTATCTTTAAATTTTGATAATTATAAAGTTATTGATTTTTAAAGATTTAAATTCAAGAAATAGAACGATGAATGACATGTATTACTATTTGAATAATTAATTATAAATAGGTAGAGTTCTAATATTTGACGACGAATTAGTAATATATATATATATATATATATATATATATATATATATATATATATATATATATATATATATATAATGAATAAATAGACTAACATTTTAATTACTAAAGGAATGGGAACTCACAGCAGCGCCAACGGAGAGAGCAAATGTACCAAACATCTCGGAAAATGGAACTTCCCCGCCCTATACAAATCGGAAAATCAAATCCAGAAAAAACTGATTTAAAGGTGAATGAGAGAATATTAAGTTGAGGGGCAAATTGAGGGAATTGAAGAGAAGAGACAAGGGCAAAATGGGAAAAAAAACCTCCATTTGCCATGCGAATCTGCAGTAGACAGCTGCAATGGCCATTGACGTGATTAGGAAGCTGGACATGACTGCAGCGACCAGGTACGTGTACCGTTCTGATTTTCTCTTCGCCAATCTCTTTGCAACACGGATGGCCGCGATCTTGGCTTCTGCTTTTCCTTCCTCTTCGAATGACATCTCGTCTTTCTTCTCGGCCATGACGAAGCAAACGGACAAGCTCCGGCTCCTCCTGCGCGGGAAAAGTGTATCGGTTTCGTTCCGGTAAGTTACTGGGAAGAAGAGGAGGCGGCAGTTGCCAGTGGGGGATTTCGATTTCGACGGGAACGAGCCGAAACGACAGGACCTGAGACCTGTAGCAGCGGAAATTCCGGCCGCCATGGCTCTGCTGCCGAAGCTCGAGATTCGCGTGTTTTAATTTTACCAGTCTCCTGCGGGCTCTCTGCATGTAGTCCTGATTTTTCGACCGCTGCTTTTCAAATTGGAAGCCAACGCAAGTGGACCGAAACTTGCATACAATCACAAATTTGCCATCCTTCATGAATCATGAGCAGTCTAAAAAAGGATTTTAAATTAAAATAATACAACCTTTTTTTTTTGTAAAAAAAAATTATGGGAAATTTAATGTACTGTCCTTGAGGTATACTTAAATGAAGTTGTAGAGCTCGAACTTGATACCTTTTACTTTTCGATACAAGAAATTACCAATTGAACTATTTAAAATAGTGCAAGTATCTCTTCACCTATATTAAAGATAGTGGTGAAATTAATCTCATAAACATAAAAAGATACTTATAAACAGTATTTTACTCGTGCAAGCTACGACGTCAATATTGTTTTGAAATTTTTTGTATTAATTCAATTCTAAGATTGTCAGTCAAACTTTGAAAATGACATTTACAGGTTATGTCGTCGTACAGACAAAATACTAATTAAAGTATTAGTTTTTCTAAAACTTAAAAAAGTAATTTCAACTATATTTTGTAGGTGAAGTTGGGATCTATCTTACATAGAATGGCAATTACAAATGTTTATACAAATCAATAAAATAATATACAAATTTTTAGGAAATTAAATTAAAAAACTAATGTGATTTATATAGTTTTTAAGGTGTGTGTAGATTTTCTAATATTCTAATATTTTTATGAAATTTATAATTTTTTACAACAAAAAAATTATGATTGTAATGAAAGATATATGTCAATATGAGATATATAGTAAATAAGAATTTTATATTATGTATCTTCTCATATTGGTCTCTTATTTTAAATTTTTAAACATTTAAAAAAAAAATTAAAACATACTATTATTTATATTAAAATTTTGACTTCCAATTGTCTGATACTCCATAAATGACCCTTTTTAATAAAAATACAGTAACACTGTATTTTCTATTTTTCCCTTTTTCATATTTTTCAAAAAATGAAAAAAAGCATACCAATAAATCAGCGATACGTGTAGCGAACCGCTTTTTCGATGGGACAATTTGGGATTCTCGCCTTTTTCGGGAAAAACAACTTAAACTACATGGAAGGCATTTTTGTAGTTTGAGGCAAAAACAAGGACAAAGGTTCAAAAGGTTGGAATTAGTGGGAGGGGATTAGGGGAGTGTTGTTCAGAATTTAGACACGTGTCGCGAAACGAGAAGGCACGCGGCGTTGAAATGGACCCATCTTCCACGGCTTTTGATCTCACACGTCGCCACTCTCTTTTCCCATCGCCTCTGCCTGCTTCGAAAATAAAAAACTATTTTTTTAATTTAAATGGAGAAATGGTGGGATACCCATCAGAGAACCGATTAGATCTAATCTACCACATCTCTGAAAAGACCTCATAAACATGAGCTGAAAGTCTGAAATTAAGTGAGGGAAACATTAGAGATGGTATATATTGACACGTCGTATGAACAGTATGATTGAAATATATATTTTTAGAAATATGAATTACTATTGTAAATTTTCTAAATAAAATAAAATATTTGAATTAATAAATGGTTGTTAGAAATGAAAAAAATTCAAGGTAAAGAATGGTAACTTATTGGTTATTTGCATATTTGTCTCTAGATTTTGAATCAATTATAATTTCTTTATATTTTATTAATAGCAATCCAATTATAATGAATGAAAATCTATCAAAGTAAATAGTTAGTGGTGTTAATTAAATGCTTAAAAATAAAAAATATCCTAGATTGTACAAACTTTCTGCAAAATCTCTATGTTTTTTACTGTCCTACATTTTGAATAGCAATCTAACTAAGTCTCTGTCGTTGTAAAGAAGAAAAAAATATATTAAATAAATAGGTAACAATGTTAGTAAAATTTTCAAATACTAAAAATATTCTTAAATATGTAAAATTTTAGAAAATCCTCTGTTGTTACTTTCTTTAAAAAAAAGGAAAAAAAAGGAGAGTGAGAGTGGTATCTTGGCAGGAAATTCTTCTTCAACTAGATTTGTTGCTTCAAATCTGATTTAGATTTTTTATTTCATTAAAATAATAATAATATATCAGATATCTACATTTTTATTCATCAAAATTAATTTGCATTATCTAGTACATATAATTTAAAGAACAATATTTAAAGTATCAACTATTATTTTTCTATTGACAGGTTAACTATCAGTTTAGATGAATTAGCTAAAAATGTCAAATAGAATTAATCTCAAGTAAATTTGATAATCAACAATCTTTTCTTTTAGATCAATCCATACTAAGTTATTAGAAGCTAAGAACATGATAAACCAAACCAAAGATAGTCCAGGGCCTAGCAGGTCAATGGTTCTGGCCTCCCAATGAACTCACCACATGAGGCCCAGTATAGTAAAATGACAGACAGTAGATTACATTTCACAGTCATCCGGTACTCGTTTTTCATAAATCAAAAGCATCAGCAAAAAGCTAAAACATCTGGAGGACAGACCGAATGCCCAATGATCATTGTTGGACGGGAGATTTGATTGAATGCCGGAGTAAAAAAAATGGCCCACCCGAGACAGGCCGAGATCTTGGGCCCGAGTCATTGTTTTTTCTCTCTCCCTTTTGTTTACAAATCTCGATCATATCAGTCGATACTGACAAGATCTCGGTCATATCAGCCGAGATATCTCAGGCGTCTAAAATTCAAGATATCTTAGTAGATACGAGATGTATCGGCCGAGATTTATAACCTTGATTGAATGTAAGTCCTCAAAGTGGATTTTCGTAGGGCACTTAAACTCAAGAAAATTTAAAAGTTGTATTTAGATAAGAGGTAAATTTTGCAAGATTTATCTCGAACAACAGGTTTTTCTTGAACAAGAGTTTCTCTTATCTTATTTGTTAACTGCAGTACAAATAAATCCAACATAACTCTTGATATTAGAATTGTAATGAAAGTTCACGTTAATTTTAAAAATCAATTTACATCAGATCATTTTTCCACGTGCCCTTTCATATAAAAGGATCTATACCACTTGGACATTCATATATTCCACGTTTATAAACGTGTGAAATATTCCTGCCTATTTGATTGACTGTAATTAGGCCCATTACTCTATATGGACCGGCCCACGTGAGGGCACATTGGTTGGCATTGAACCAACGTTGTAAAGATGGGATGTGAAGATCCACAAATAATTCCTCCTCCACTTCTTCTTCAGGCGAAGTCTCTTTTCTTCGACGGCGAACAGTTGAACGGAAAGGACGTACGCCTGCTGCCTTGCCGGAACTCCAAACGCCCAGCTTCCCAGCCAGAGAAACGCCGCCTGCTACCCCTGTTTTTGCTGCCACCCAGCACTGCTCGAAACGCTCTCCTCCCAGTCCAAGAACGGGTCCCCTGCATCAATCGCACCTCATTCCATTCCTTCGCCTCTCCATGCTTCCATTATTCTTCTTCTTCTTTTTCTTTCCTCGTTTAAAGTCATTCATCTATATTCTTGCATTATTTCTTTCTTTCTCGTCTCTTAAGGCTGCGTTGGGATGGGGGCTGACACTTGTTTGATAATAAAAAAATATTTCATAAAAATTTAAAAAATTACCTTTCTCATGTTTTTTTTAATACCTTATTAAAGTTTGGAGTATTCAAGTTTGATCTCAAACTTAAGGGTCACTCTGTAAAATTATTCTTCATCCAAACACAGTCTTAGTGTTCGATGTCTTTTTAAGTTTATTTTAATTCCATGATCTCCAAAGGGATACCGATCCATTCGGTCCCTATACCAAAATTTGGATTAAAGAAGAATTGAAAAAAGAAATTATTTGATGATTTTGTCACAGTAAAAGAAAGAGAATATTTGATGATTCTACTACTGTGATTAATGATTTTCAAAATAAACTCATAGACATGATCAACTTGCGAGTCACCTTTATTAGACTAACATGAATATTCCTATGATGGTCCCAAAGGGCAGAGAACTGCCCATTAATCTTCATAATCTCACAATTAGAGAGAATAAACAGCCGGGATCTGATGTCAGAGATGATCCGGTAGCAAATTCGCTGGTGGTTAGAGAAGGAGTTCTTAAAAAGCGTGCAGCTTTTTTAAAAATTTATTGGTGGGTTTGTTAGAACTTAGGAGAATATATAGTTTAAAATTATTAAAATATATTTATTTTGATTGATCAATTTAAATATTAAATTGTTTAAAGTGAGTCAAATATTATAAACATTTTATATTGAGACGGATAATAGCACTGGTATCAAATTATAAACTTAGAAATATAGCTTAATAGGTTCGTGACTTTTAATAAAATTCCATTTTCAATTTTTAATATTTATAAGATATATATTATGCCACGTTTGTATTCTCTTCATTTTCGCTGAATATTTCGGCAGGGGTGAAAAAACGGCTCAGCCTGATAATTCGGCAGATATGATTCTCTCCTTTCATATGGGTAATATTTATTATTTTATTTTTTGAATTAAAAAATATAAAAAAACTGAAAAAGAAACTTTTTTTTTAAATTAAAAATATAAATATCGGCGGATATCGGCCGATATTGGGCCGATATCGGATGATATTTTGACATAGGCCCATCACCGTTTTGATTTTTTTTTTTTAAAAAAATACCGATATTAATCATATCAGCCGATATAAGACTGATATGATTCGGCGAGATATCGGTCATATCAGCCGATATAATTGTTGTACGGCTGATACAATACGTATCGGCCGTTTTTATTCGGCTCTTAAAAACCGAATGAGATTGGCCAATACATTTCGTATTGGCCGATATCTGTACCCCTGTTTCGATGGTTTGTTAGCACGTTAGGATTCGTACTTAACTGTATTTGAATTTTATAAATAAATAGGATTAGAAGTCTGAACTTGACTTGTTGAAAAAAAAAAATTATGGAAGTTCGTTTATATAAGTTTTATTCACACAAATGAACACTTTAATTATTACTCATTTTTTTCAGAAAATTAAAAAAAATGTCAAGAATGAAAAAAATAACTATCAACAAAAAAATTCAAATACAGGTTATCTATATGAGAAACAAATATCTTTATGACTTCATTAATTATTGGACTAAAAAATCTTCACCGTTCAAAACTTTATCTTTTTTGTGCCTGTCCCACCTTTGGAGGCTTAGAATATTCCTGATTTTAGCCCATCTGTAATGGCCCAAGATTTGTACTTAGAAGCCTCTTCCAAGGTGCCTATTTATAGAATTAAACATGAAAAAATTTCAAGTTTTCGAAATTTTAATCATTAAATATAAATCAAAATTAAAATCCCCCAAAAAGCCAATTGTAGCCATTAATCTTGTAAAAGGATGAATCTCAAAGATAGACAGTCTATTGATATTTATTTTAAAAGAATATATTTGATTTGCAATCAATCCATGAGTTGTAATATCTATTTCTTTAGTCTAAATTAGTAAACACATGTACCTAAGTTGCAGGAGGGAGTGAGGAACGTTAATATACTTCATTACCATTAAATTTATATAGTTTACTCATGAAATTAAAATAAGTAACACTCTTAAAGAATAATGTAATGACCCATTTGCTAGTATGATATTATCCGCTCTAGGTCTCATACGGCTCGTACGGCTTTCAATTGGCGAGCCAACCCACTGTTGCTTCGAAAATGCCTTATGCTAAAAGGAGGAAGGTTACCACTTAAATACCAAAGAATTTCTAACGCAACTAATAATGTGGGACTTTGGCACCCTCTGGGGCAAGATATTATAGCATGATATTGTCTGCGCTGGGCTTCACACGGACCACACGGCTTTCAATTGATGAGTCAACCCACTGTTGCTCCTGAAAATGCCTTATGATAGAAGGAGGAAGGCTACCACTTATATACAAGAGAATTTCTAATGCAGTTAGCAATGTGAGACTTTGGTATCCTTTGGAGCGGAGTATTACAAATAACATGTATTTTCTTTTAAATTTGTGTTGAAATCTACCATTTCATAGCATAAAGTGGTCTCATAATTTTACAATAAACGTTCAGCTAAATTTTTTACTTTTAACCTCATTCAACCTAAAAAAATTGTACTTTCAATTTTTTAAGAAACTATAAATTTTTGTAATAGACTGATATTTTGTCCATTTTTTGTCATTTTCATTTGATATTTTGACCTATTTAAAAAAATTATTTGAATTTACAACTATATGTCGATCAAAATGGCTATGATGAGTGCAGTATTGCCATTATTTTCTGTTTCTTAAGAGAAGAAACTATTTTATCTAACATTTAATCTTAAGCTACAATATGGATAAAAGATAGGGTGACCATTCCACCTCATCTAGGGAAACAAAAATCGGTCGATACATATTCTATAGGCTGTATTTGGCCGATATCGGTTGTTTTAATTTAAAAAAAAAATTAAAAAGAGAGAAATTTCGTAGCCGATATATCGGTCGATACGAATTTCAAACCCCTAATTTCATCTATGTGTATTGTTAAATTAATCTTGACTGTTTATTTAATCTATATTGAGATAATTCTATGGAGAAAAAAAATAGAGAAAACTTGTGAAAATAACTAAAAATAGATATAGAATTTTAGGAGTAGATGTGCTAAGTTGGATTGATTTATTACAGATTAAATTTTGTGATTTAAAAGAATTTGATCAGTCATAAGAAAAACTCATAATACCTTAAAAACAGAAAACATATTTTTTAAATGATGAAGAATTAGAATGACTTGACTCTATTTTATTGATCTACAACTACAAAGAATACAGGAATTTCATATAAAAACTTAGGATAAAATAGAAAAGAGAGTTTTCATAGTTACTCTGGTATCATGTCAATACCTACCAGAGAAAAATCAAACAAAAAAGATAAATAATAAAAAATGATTTTATAAATCAAGTTAGTTAATCTAAATGTTGGGAAATAGTCACCTTAAAAAACATAACTTCTTTTCCCAATATCCTTTATAAAATTATTCTCTGTATCATATTTGGGTGAATCTAATTTTTTTCCCTTTTTTTTTTTCTTCTCTCTCGCAGATACAGTTAAAAATAGGTGTAAAATTCTAGGATTAGATCTACTAAGTTGGATTGATTTATTATATTTTTATTTTATGAAATAAAAAAGTGTAAAATTATTATAAGAACAACTAACAATAAAAAGAAATTTAAGATTAAATTTAGTGATTTAAAAGAATTTGACCAGTCAAAAAAAATCATAAAAAATTAAAAATAGAAAAATAATTTTATAGATGATGATGAATTAGAATGACTTGACTCTATCTTATTGATCTACAACTAAAAGAATAGAAAAAATTCATACAAAAACTTATGAAAAAAAAAATAGAAAAGAGGGTTTTCATATTTACTTTGGTGAGTTGAAAACATTGGACCCACCTTTATAGGTCAATTACCTAACAGAGAAAAATAAAGCAGAAAAGATAAATAAAAAATGATTTTATAAATCAAGTTAGTTAATTTAAAGGTTGTGAAATAGTCACCTTGAAAACATAACTTCTTTGCCCAATATCCTTTATAAACCTATTCTTTATACAAATTTTGCATACTCTGAAGAAAAAAGTAAAAATTATATTGTTGCATTAGATAAAGTCTATTACGATATTTTATTTTAAACATGGACTTTTATTCTTGAATATGTGGCTCAATCATTTTTAAATTTATGAATTATTTATTTTTCATTTTTATAAATAAAAATTTCAATTCAAAATTATATGTTTTATATTGATATTAAAAGTTTTAAGTTCTATTTTTTTTTTTTTTTTCTGAAAATGGATTATTGTGTAAGTGTGGATGGTGGGGATTGTTCCTACGATCCAACCCGCTTCCATCCCTGAAGTCTGAATCCAGTCATACTACCATAGTCTGCGGGACTACCATTCGTAGTGCCGCTAAACTGATATCAAGGGAGGATTTTCATTTCTGCGTCATATTTGCATTCGAGTTTTGAATTGGATGAATCTATTTTCTTCCATTTTTTTCTTCTCTATTGCAGAGGCATTAATAAAATCAGAGAGAGAGAGACAGCGCGCGCGAGAGGGAGAGCAAAAACCCTTCTCACGGCTACCATTGGAAAGGGAAGATTCGATTGGAACACTAATCCACACTCCTCCAGACCAGATGATGATCCTTTCCTCCGCTCTCCGATTCAGGTACCTCTTCTTCCCATTTCCCCTAACCTTTTTTCCCCAATTTCAGCAAATAAGCATCCAAAGATACCCTACAAACCATCCCTTTAATTGTTTTTCTGAAGCTCTCAATAGCTCAATTTTCGAATTTTTAATGTGGTCTATTTCTTGAGCTGGATTTTTCTTTTAGGCTGAAATGGTTTTCCGGTTCTCCCCCCCCTTCTTCTAAATACGAGATTATAACAGTTTTGATTTTTAATGTGTGCATTCTATTTCATAAGATGATTTGTGATCCATGGGTTCTTTCTTTCTTTCATCATCTTCATCTTCATCATCATCTTCCTCTCTCTCTCTCTCTCTCTCCCTCTCTCTCTCTCTGCATTTCACATAAATGCAATTTCAATTTCTTAATGTGGAAAGCGTGTAGCAATATTCTGTTTCTTTTTTCTTGCTTTTTACATTTCAGATGATTCAACTTTAATGCATGTATTCTCTTCCTTGAGAATTGTGAAATGATTATCGTTTTGAAGGATGGAATTTGGATGTGTTTTATCCAGATTTTTGGCAGGAAATGATTATTGGGGTTTGCTTTGTCTTTTCTTTTTTTCTTTAAAACATTCTAGATGATGCATTTTGGTGTGTGTGTTCTCTCTTATGAGATGGATTTGACTTTTAGTGTGGAATAGTTACTGGGTTTTGCCTTTTCTTTTCTTATTTCAGATGATTCTGTGAGGGAGGATTGCTCTTGTTTTTGAATTGGTGAAATCTTTCACCTCACGGCAGCAATTGTAGATAATAACACATTAGAGAATGCAGCAGATTGGTATTAGTTTATAGAGTTTGGGATTTTACACGTTGTAAGCTATTGAGAGGCAGGCGTTATAATGACAGAATAATTGATAAACTGTTTGAAGAAACGTGATGCTCGACATTTTCAATTTTTTATACTTAGTGTAGATGGACATTTAGCAAGCATTTTTTTTTTTTTTTGAATTTTATGCATTGAGGTTCGGGATATTGACAAAGCATAAGGAAGCCAATTGGGCTAGAAGGATGATCAAAATGGGCAGCTGAGATATCTGGGCATTTGTTATACTATTTTCAAGACTCCACTTGTTGGATTGGCTTTAGCAATTGTGTCAATAGCAGTTCTGGGGGTGTTGAGAATGAGTTTGGAAAGTGAAGATCCAGCCTCGTCAGCATCAAGCATTGACTGTAAAGATGAATCTCAAAAGTACACACTGCTATTAGATTACCCTGATTTGGTTTTGTGATTTGAGTTTCTCTGTTTCTTTACTCATTTATTTTCCTTGTTCTGATTGGGTTTAGGCAGTCAAAGATTTCATATACAAGAGATTTTCTTATGTATCTTAGTGAGTTGGATATCTGCAAAAAATTGCCTGCTGGATTTGATGCATCAATTCTAAGGTACTTTTCTTTAACGTTTTAATATAAAAAATTGTGTTCTCATTTGTCCTCATTATTATGTGAAGCTAGACTAATTGTAATTCTAAGGTACTTCTTTTAACTTCTAATATCAAATTTGTGTTCCCATTTTGCCTCATTATTATGTGAAACTAAATTTATTCTAATTCTTAAACAGCTACTGAGTATATATGGTGTCAATTCTGAATTTTTTAACTTTCTTCTTTTTCTACCTTTTTGGGTGGTTTTATGCCTTCTCCTGTCGTTCTTGGAAGCAGTGGCCTTGAGGATGCTACCCACAGCATACCTGAACGCCAAAGAATTCCCGGAGGTTCATCTTTACAGAGGTTTGGTTCAACTCCACTCAACAGAGCGGATAGTTCAAGTAACTACTCACGAGGAAGCAATGGAAGGTGGGACACCCGTTCTTCAGGGTCAAATGATAGGGATGGAGATTCACAATCTGATCGGGATTCAGTTATCCAAGGTTTGTGTATTCATACATACATATGTTATAGTAGATTTTCTTGTTCCTTTATTTTTATGTTTGCTTTTTACAAAAAAAATTACCGTGCTTCATTTTTCGTGGTTAATGATTGTCGAGTGATGCTGTCCATTTGGTTTCCTAGGAGTAGATGTCCTTGAGGTTGATGTTTTCCTAACATCCTTTATACATAATCTGCTGTGCTTGTGCAATTTGTAATTAAATTGGTTGCATCATGGATGAAGGTGGAATCCATTGTTTGACAACTTAATGCATTAAGGCATATGATTTGGCTCTCTTAATGGACATTGGCTTATAAAATTGTGGCGAAGAAATTGCTTATGATGGTTAGAAAGAACAATAGAAATATAAACATGGAGGGAATGAATAAAAAATGACATGGTAGTTGTAGAGTGATCGAGGGTATGGTTTATGATATGGGTCAATTAGAGGAGAAGAACTCATAAAGCTGACCCCAGATAGATGGGATTTTGGTTGTTGTTGTTGCTGCTAATGATGAAAGAACAATAAAAGTATCAAGTATAACAACCTGATTATATGTGGTTAGATTCGTCATAATCATCATTAAAGCCTTTGTCTCATCTCATTCACAAAAAAAGATCCTTTGTTCCATCTATTTGGAGTCACTTTCCAAGTCACATTCTTTCATTCAACCCAATCAACAATCATGTTATATGTTACCTTGCAACCTATCATATTCCATCTTTTTTACATTTTTTGAAAGATAACCATTTTATTAAACCAAAAAGGAAAGAATACAAACTCAACAAAAGAACAAAGAACAAACAAGCATTCGGAAAAAACCAGCTCAACAAAGGAACAAACACCCCCAAGATCCCCACAGGAATTTGCCACTACAAGCCCCTCACATGCTATCCATAATGAGTCAAAATATCTTCGGACTGAATAGACCCAAGCTTTGATTTAAACTTTTGATGATCATCCTGATTTCTTCAAGTTTGTCCAGCAATCTCCATGGGCCGCTTCTACCCTTGGCCCATTGGATAACTACAAATGAGTCCCCCTCCACTAAACTCCCTCTTGCACCCATGGACTCTTTAACTCTTGATCCCCCTCCAGAGCCCCATTACCTCAGCCTCATTTGAGGAGGACACAAGCATAGGGGCCAGCAAACGAAACAATAGAACTGGCCAGATGATTCTGCAAAATGCCTCCATACTCAGCTTTCTTGGACTTCCTTGCTACACTACTGTCAAAGTTTAACTTCAGAAGGCCCTGTGAGGGAGGAATCCAGCTAATATTCTTCTTAGAATCTGCCCTAGGAATGGCATCTAACCGTCCTCTACTGTTATCAGAAGAGCTGCAGCCTCTAAGATTCCCCAAAACCAATACCCAAACTGACACTCTGAACTGGATCACCTTAATCAAGGGAGCCCAGTCCTTCTGGTAGCTATTAAAAACTCTTTATCATTCCTCTCTAGCCAGATAGGCTATATTATGGTTAGAGCCATGGCCACCCACAGACTTATCTTGCCAGCACTGGCTTTGAGATCAAGAAGTTCTTTTTGTGAGGACCAATCTCTAGGAATGCAAATCGATAGATCACCAAGATGAAAAAAATGGCACTACACCTGATATGAGAAGTTACAGTGAAGGACAAGGTGGTTAACATTTTCTTCAGCTCTTAGACATAATGGGCTGGCATTGATAATAAGCATCCTCCTCTTTTGAAGCTGATCCATAGTGAGCACCTTCCCTAGACCAGCAAGCTAGCAAAAAATCTGCACCTTAGGTGGGAGTGGGACACATGCTTTCGAGATTTTAGGGACAGGTACCAGAACTTCTCCTTCTTTCATTAGACTGTTGTAAAATGATTTAACTTAAAAAATAGGCCATCTGCATCTGGCTCCCAGATTTGCTTATCCCTTCCGATACAGACTCTGTCCAACTGCTGAAGAAGAGATAGCCAGTCTTCGACCAACCAGTCCTCTGAGTTTCTGCGCAAAACTGGGTTCCATTCAGTTCTTCCATTCCTTCACTCAAACATTTCATTAACCAAACAATCACCGTTAGTGACCATCTGGAAAAGCCAGGGAACGTGATGATCAAGAGGAGCATCCCCTAACCATTTATCCTTCCAGAATCCGGATAGAGGATCCAGAGGAGGGTTTGTACCTTATCTAAGAGCCAAAAGCATCCAAGATACTGCAAATCCCTTTCCAAAATCCAGAGGATCTTGGGCAGTGGGGCCGATATTCCAGCCAGAGACCTCTAAACCGTATCTCCTGATTAGGATTTCCCTCCAAAGACTCAGATTGTTCCCCTAATCTCCATAACCATTTCCATCTTGATTTTTGGTGGACAACATATTGAACGAAAGACCATTCCCATGGGCCCCTCACCACCACATTTAGTGGGCCCTACTCCCAGGTGCGCAACGTAAAACCGTGTGAAGAACATCTCATGTTAAATGTTTAGCATAAAAAAAATCTCATCATCCTAATTAAATTGTAGATGTAGAGTTTTCCAACATTTGTTCAGCTCATTTTATGATCTAAAAGGTGCGCTCATTGCTGAAAAAATCTTTCTTATTTGTGCTGCAAGTCTCTTTTTTAGATCTTTTATGTGGCTATTTTCTAATTTAAGAACTGGAGTTGTATTCTATAGCATTCTGATTAACTTGTTGACTGTACAGATTCTGGAAGACGATATGAGAATCAATCTCGACAGACTTGGCAACACCCAGAACATGATGGGCTTCTGGGAAGTGGTGTTTTTCCCAGGCCTTCTGGACATACAGGAGGTTCATTGGCACCAAGGGCTCGGGGAAATGATCATTATCAGCTCAATAGGAGTAATGAACCGTATCATCCTCCTCGTCCTTATAAGGTTTATTTGTAATTTTCATTTAATAGGCTAAACGTTAATACATGTATACAGTAGCTAATTTTATATCAATATTTTATCCTAGCCCCACCTGATCCTTATTTGGCAGAGGAGCACGTCGACATATCAGCAGCTGTGGTCTGTGAACTTTTAGTCGTTAGCCTTTGTTTTCACTCCTTGTTTCAGCCATTGTGCCTTCAATCATTATTTTGTTGTTTTCAGTTTGATCAAGTGTTGAGCCCATTTTATATGTTTGCAACCCCCTGCCTCTCAATGAAGAGGAAAATGTAATAAGTTGCCAAATTCTGGCTCAAGGTTGATCTGCATAACATTTAGTTTGTTATTCCAGGCTCTACCTCACTCAAGGAACGACACTGATTTACGTAATGATGAAACATTTGGTTCTGCTGCATGCTCAAGTGAGGATAAAGCAGAGGAGGAAAGAAAGAGAAGAGGTAATTGATCTTGACTATTTGCTGCTGGTCAACCAGTATATTGATCCATACCAGTCAAACCCCAAAACTAGTTTGATTTCAGATCTCTCAAGAACAAATATGTATGCCATATTAGCGACCGATATTGGTGATATGGATGATTCTTGGATGTGGACAAATCGTGGCTGCTACAACCAGTAACCTTACCCATATGGCAGATGTAGCTCAGTCTATATCAATCGATACAAACTAAAGTGAAGATAGCCAAGAGATAAAGACTGACTGATTTATCGGTTGATGTTTCAAAATGCTGCTCAAATGTTCTTGAGGGAGCTTAAACCAGTATAGACCTTTGGTTGGTCTGGAAGACCACAGCTGGCACTGAATGAACTTGTATTCATGCCATCTTTTATTTGCGTCTTTAGATTGGTCATTAAGGATTGTGCATATGGTTGAAGTCCTCAGTATTACGAGAGTTTTTTTAAGTAATATTTTACTATTTTTATTTTTTGTTCTCAGCTTCATTTGAGTTGATGAGAAAGGAACAGCAAAAGGCCCTGCAAGAGAAGCAAAAACATCCAGACAAGCAGAAAAAACCATTGGACTCTGATATTGCCAAACTGTTGGAAAATTCTGAAGATGAAAAGATACTATGGAGCAAAACTGATGAACAATCAGTGGACCATGTGGCATCAGTTTCTCTCGGTGATCCTGTCAAGTTTTCTTTTCCTACAGAGACTCCTGCCGTCAGACCACTTGTTCCTCCAGGTTTTGCAAGTGCCATTTTGGAGAAGAATATTGGTGCAAAATCTTTGTTCCCTTCCCCTGCACCTGAGGTAATTATTTGCTTATACTGTGGAATTGCTATACATGAAAATTCACTTCTCAACTGAAGCATATTTATACTTTTGCTATCACCCATGACCAAAGGATTTAATAATTAGTGTTTAGACACCAGGGAAAGATGACAGCTAACTTTTGTTCAAAGTTAACACAGAAAACTTATGACCATGTGGAGTGGTCATTTTAGCTACATGCTTCAAAGAGTGAGTTCTGGCTTAAGTGGAGAGGGTGAATTCTCAAGTGCACTTTATCAACATAGTTGTTACATTAGATGAGTGGATTAACTCTAAAGGATAGAGTTAGAAATGATCACATTGAGACAGTTTAAAAATAGCCTAATAGATTACCAGACAAGGCCCTAGTATGTAGAGTTGAGAGATTACAGTTCCCAGGCACGATGAGAGGTGGGCTACTAAAAATGTGGAGGAATGTATAACGAAAGGCGTGATGTATAGTGGTGTGACCGGCTGTATGGTTTATGATAGGTCAGATGGAGAATTAGTACTCAAAAGACCGATACCAAATAGATGGGATTTTGACATATGATGATAATGAGATAAAACAAAGAAAAATCCAAATGTGAAGTATAAAAAATAACATCATAATTATTATTATGAATTTATGTTGGTGTTTATATTCTTGATGCTTGGTTGACTGCATCTTGTTGCTTGGTTGACCGCATCTTTGTCTACCTGATGTTGGAGGTTCCACTGACTTCAGATCTGAAATTCTTTGAGAATCTGCAGATACATGTTTTTGATCTGTGTCCATCCAATTTCCTTCATGAGATCACATTGAAGTCTTCTGCAAGGAAAATGAGCATCCCATCTTTGTGTTGTCTCTATCTCCTAGCATCGGCCCACATATACTTGTATAAGCCCAGGTTACATCCCACAAATCAGATGATAAGCAGTGTTCAAAAACAATCTTCACCAGTAGTCAATTGAAGAGCCTCTGCATTAATTCCATTAGAACAGTCAGCCAGCTCCACAAAAGGGCCTGTGTTCCACATAAATTGATTCTTTTAAACTCTCCTCCTGACTTCAGTTCTTGAAAGTCTGTTAGTGATCACATTGTTTTGCACTTTCAGATGCTATCTCCTAGGTACCTTCTCCTGTGTTGGATTCCAAGGCCCTTAGATTTCATCATCTGGCAATCCAACACCAGTATGATGCCTAGTCATTCATCATTTTTTTTTTCTTTTTCCTCTAAATATCACTTGGTTTCTGCAGGTTGCGCATGTTGTGTTCGAGGATAATGCCCTTACTGAATCAAATGGTTCTGAAAACAACCGAGGGGACGAGGAGCACTTAGCTGCATCAATTCATTCCTCTGAGCATAAATATGAGGCCATGAGTGTTGGTTTCATGGATGCAAATGAAGAGTCCTTGCCTCCATCATCTGTTGCTGATGCTTCTGACTCTTCCTTTAGCCTTGAGAATTTATCATATAAATCTTCTAGCATAGTGGAGGCCAAGGAAGGTTTGGGGGAGATTGCAGTTAAAAATTTTGATACTGACAAAACGACGAGGTTGGAAATCATGGGTACAGTTAGTCATGATAAACCAATATCAATATTGGAGAAGCTGTTTGGCAATGCTTCAGCTGTAAATGTTGTTGCCTCACCTAGTTTTGTGGAGGTAACCACGTAAAATGACTTGTCTATGTGATGTTTGATCTCATGTTTGTTCCCTGTTGAAATGCATGTAGAAATTCCTCTTCTAATTATTCTAGATTGAAGTTTTCTCAGTTTGATCATTCAAAAACTAAAATAAAATAAAAAACAAAAAAAAAAAACTTGTCATCCACATTCTGTCTAGCATGGCTTTATCTCTCTTGGAGCACTGACCATTTCATTTTAGATCAGTTCCTTTTACTTTGCCCAACTTACGAGTCATGTGATCTTGCCTAATGGTAAGACAGACTTATTATTGCCCAGTAGCAGTTAGTCATCTTCACATAGAAATTCTATTCATGTACGTGGTATTCTAGTAATCGATCATATGTATGATATGTTTTGTGGGTACTATACATGTCTTGGAATCTGATACCGTTACGAGGTGTTGGATTTGGCTGATCCCTAAATATAGAAGATGTAGATTTAGTATAATTCTTATTAAATTTAAATGTGTATTTATCTGCAAAAAGAAGGATGTAAAAATAAGACTATAAAAAAAAACATAATTTTTTTCTCTCTCAAGACTCAATTAATAAGCATTTCTTATTTTTGTTTGGTTTCAAAAGAAGAAAAGATGTTAAAATATTTTGCCATCTTGACTTAAATTTAAAGTACTAGGAAGAGTCCTTGAAATATCTAAGAAAAATCTCACAAAGGGATATGTCTACCTTGAGTATGTTTCTCATTTCAAAGGATCCTTGCAACATCGCATATATGGGATATTCTCTATTGATCCATTTTTTAATTTTCTGAGGCCTGTGCTGTAGCTCCAAATTTGGATGCTCGGAGATCCTATCATTTTTCATGAATGTAGGTGAAGCATATTGTACAGGGCAGGTTAATTTTCAGTGATGGAAGCTACTTTTTGATATCTCTCACCCAGTTAGCAATGAAATGGAAATCCCACCCACCAGACTCCTCCAGTCAGCCAATTTTTGGATTTTGTGGAGTTCAAATATGTGTGATTGTATATATTCATTCCAGTTTTGGCTGCTTTCTAAATTTCTAGTGAGAATTATCAGGTGATGAAGCCCTTTTCAGCGTCACATGTCTACCTTTAGTTGACCACATAACTGTTTGGATAATCGAGAGTATGGCAGATTGATCTTGTAACATTCTTGCAAGGTGGCTCATTCTCACAATGCCACAGTTTACTGATTTAAAGGGGTTAAAAAAACATTGATGTGGTGGATGCAGTCAGAAAAGAGTGCTGACCTGAATGAGAGGCTGGTATATGTGACTGCTTCATCATTGTCTGTCTCATAAGAATGTAAAGCTAGGAATATAATATTATCTTAGCATTTTAAGTTGAATTTCTTGTGCAAATAGTATAATTGCATTTCAATTGCAAATATATGAGCAGCTGTGACAACACCTTCCAATCTTCTACTCTGCAGCATGGTGATGTTAAATCTGATGGGGACATATGGAATACCCTACCCTTGCAATCTTCCAAGTTTGTTAATTGGTTTCTTGAAGAAGGTAAGCTTGTAACTTCTCTATTTCACATCTATGTCCAAAATTTTCAATCCTTTCATGTTAATGTTTTTCTTCTGCAACTGAAGACTGAGTCATGAAACTAAAATTTCCTTAATTTACTGCAGAAAAGAAGCCAGTGGACAATGACTCATCTTCCAAAGCCAAAGACTTACTTTCACTAATTGTCAACCATGATAATGGGATATCCCAAATATCTACATTTTTTGATGAGAAAAACGTTGAGGACATCCCAAAATTTTCCCCTTCTGAAAACATTGAAGCTGCCCAGAATATTACAGCATCCACTGCCATAGCATCTGAAACAGTTTATCACTCTGACAAACCAGAAGCATATTCAGGTGTGCTTACATGTGAGGACCTTGAGCAATCCATTTTGGCTGAGGTCAAGGACAGTGGTTCAACCATGCAGCTGTCCATGGAGGGGGGCTGGAATATTCTAAATGTAGAAAGTGACTCGCAAAAGGCTGATGTGGACAATCGTGCTTCCCAACATCTTCTTTCCTTATTACAGAAAGGAACAGTCTCAGAAGGGCCAATCCCATCAACTGCCAATCTTGATTTTGGTTCTACTAATAGGGTTGGTGGCCCTAATGCAAAAAGTGTGACAGCGAAGACTGAAAATATTCATGACTCTGAAAAGGCACTGACTCTTGAAACACTATTTGGGACATCCTTCATGAAGGAGCTACACTCAGTGGATGCTCCAGTCTCTGTGCAAAGAGGCTCCATAGGTGGTAGTGCCAGAACTGATGTTTCAGAATCTCATGGGTTGCCATCCTCATTTGCTGATGATGGGTTTTTTCGTTCTACAGTTAGTGAACATACATCTGACAATCCCAACCTTATTCAAGTACCACAACATGATATGGTTGAAGGGCGCTGGTTTAACTTCAATGATCCTCGATCCAGGGGTTCAGAGGTTGAAGTTGTTGGTGGGATAAAAAACAGAGGTGTTGCAGTGCAAGAGATTCAACTACCTGAAGAGGAGAGCTTGATTACTTTGGGTGATCCTGGTCACCATGAAACATCCCAGTTGCCTGTTGGTAGTACTGCTAGAACCAAGGAGCTCAGATCCTCAGAGGTACCCGCTGAGATAGTAGATAAACTGGCAGCTTTGAATGCTATCCTCAAAGACGAAAAATTAACAGCATCTGGTTCAGAAGGACAACTGTTTTTCCATGATCCCTATCAGTCTTTGGAGCCTGTGGTTTCATATCAGCATTTACACAGGCGGCCTCCTTCCCCAAACTTTTCTCCTCATCTGATGAATCATGAAAGGCCCCCTTTCCACTCATTTGATCAAAATAGGAACTCTCAGATAAAATTTATTGGCCAAGAAAACATTCATCGGGATCCGCAGCATGGTTTTCATCCAAATACTTTTCATCACCCTTTTCACGATCAAGGTGGGCCAAGGTTTGATCCACTTCATCATTCTCTATCGCAACATATGTCCATGCCTGGAAATGTGCCACCACCTCACCTGCTCCACAGCTTGCCAAGAGGGGTGCCATTTCCTCATTCCTTCAACGACATGCCTGGTTACATACCAGAGCGCAGCTCCTTACAAGGTTTCTCTTTGAATCAAGCTAACTATGGTGGCCTTGGCATGGGAATACCAGGTAAAGCATGTGTTATTTTATTCTCTATGTTATCTTGTTAGGAAATTATTTTACTGATGTCTTGGCAGCATTTTTTCCTGCTTTGTTCCTCTTGGCAATAATGCCCAATATGAGCTTTTAACGCAGGCTATAGTGTGAAACACATACCCTGGCTGGAGATCCCATCTATTTCATTGAACCTCTAATGTGAAAAAATTGGATGATTATGGGTGGCAAAGAAGTCAACTGAAGTTTCATTTGCCATCATTTTTCACTAAAATATTTGTCAGTTGACGTGTTTCATTTATCCTAGTACTTTCATTTCTATACCATGGCTCATCAGTGATAAAACCTAGAGTAATGGTTTTGGTGGTTGTAGATATGAGGTGTTTGTCAATGATTGATGAACATGATGAGTTTCCTATACTCAACCCTAGGACACAAAGCACAGCATTCAACCTAATATGAACTTCAGCTACAAATGACTCTTTTCTTCTGTCTGGATGGGCTATCTCAAAGACTGCAGGCATTTATTCCCAGACATGGAGCATGTTTCTGTGAACCTTGTTACATAAACAATCTATACACCCAAACAATGTTTTGCCACTGTGTCTACTCTTTTAGATATATGAAGATACATCAGTTATGTTCTATTTGGACTGTTTCTTTTTTATTACTAGCTACAACAAATACAGACTTCTTCTTCTTCTTCTTCTTCTTATTCATATTATTTTGGTTGATACCACTAAACTGGGGATTTATGTGGTACCTGTCAACTTGTTGACTATCGGTGTATCATGTATGGGATATCCCTAAATGTTTGTTGAAGCTGCTGCTTCCATCTCTTCTGAAAGTTGAGTCTTCCCTGATCTCTCAATTTGGTTGACCTGTTCATGGGGTATAATGGCAACAATGAGTGTCTCAACAAATGCACTTAAATTACCTGCAAACACTGCCTTGTTTGAGACATTGCATTATTTTCAGAGTTTCTTAATAATACTTCTTGGCTGTAGGATCAGGTGTTGGTGGTGGCAGCCATCCAGAAACACTGGAACGATTGATTGAGATGGAACTGAGAAGAAATGCAAAGCAAATGCCCCAGGTCGCTGCTGGACATGGCCCTGGGATTTATGGGCCCGAACTTGACTTGCCATTCAGGTATAGATAATGGTGGAATCTTTCCTTCATTTGGATCTCAAGCCCCCTTCTTTTGAAACGTAATCTCAAGCCCTTCTGTGCAAGGAGGGTGGAATTTTCTTTGTTTGAAGGGAGGATTTTCTTTGTTATAATGATGTATCATAAGGATTTCGTTTCACTTTTTGTGGTTTTGGTTTGATAGTCCAGGCTTGCTTTGGATCATTTGCCATTGGTCTTGAAAAACAGAGAGAGATCTGTTGAGGGGAAAGGCCACATTTTTACGTTGTTTCTCTTCTGCTTTTATTGAATTATCACCCTCCTGGTTGGATCAAATTTCACAATTAAAACAGTTCAGCATCTAGCAATTCGACGGTTCTGCATCTTGTATCTTTCGTTACCTAGTAGTAATAGTCATGATGCTATCTTTGGACTTTTATCCATTCGTAACAGACCCGTGCAAAAACCACCACAAGTCTGAATATTAATAAAATGGGTGGAGATTCTAGTTCATCATTAGGAGGGTGATATCTAGTGAAAGCTCATGTTTTGTCGCTGGTAGATTGAATGGATGGTTACGAGTAGTAAGACAAGTTTTAAGCCGTCTGCTCAAATTATTCTGTCTTTGATATCTGGGTTGCAACCATTGATAAGAAATTAAACTTAAAATGTTTAATCCAGTGAATATCAAATTGAATCCAGAGGGAGAACAAAGTAATTAGGGCTTGGGTTCACGTCAGCAAAGAATAAAAAAGATTGGCATGATGTTCATTTGATGGCATGACCATTCAAACAGAACCAGATATTTGAAAGGTTTAACCAGATGTATGCAAAAGTTATGGAAGCCTTAAAGGTACTGCCACTGTGGTAATCATTAGGATTTGGATAGACTATGAATTTAGGGTTATTGAAAGAATATTATGATTTCCTTGTCGGATATTCTTACAAAGAGAAGACAAAGGAATATTTGACAATTTTTAATTTTCAAATTAGGGAAGGGTATATAACTATGTATCTTACAACGTGAAACGTCCATTTGGATTGAGCTTTTCTTTTGGAGATGACTCCTTGCATGGATAGGATATGGTTTCTAATATTGATATCTGCCATTTTAATACGTTTCAAACAAAATGTAATGGCTGAAAGGCCAAAATATTGGCATACCAGTTGATGCAATCATGGAAAAAAGTTCCAAAAAAACAGATACCAGAAATTGTTAAATTGAACCCATTAGGTTCAAGTGTTGTACCTAGGGTTGTCGAAAGGCTAGGTTCGGGCTATGCCCAAAAATGATGACCTGCCCAATCTAAAAAAAAAGGGTCAGGTTGGGCTGGCTATCAGTTTCAGTAATATGAATGGGTTGAAAAAGAGTCATTAATTATACAGATTACAGAGCTCTTTTCAATAAAATATGGTGCAAAATGCCCCTGCACATGTAAGAATATGAAATGGATGTGATTCATGAGTAGGTAAGTCTTAGATTGGGACTAAGTGGTAGATAGACATGTCTGCAATTCTGCTTATCATACTCATTTTTTTTAAATTAATGGAGTGTTATTAAATGAATATTAAAATAAAATAAAATAAAGCTAATACATCATTTTAAAGAAGCAAGAAAGCAGATATCAAAATATGTATTTAAAAGTCTTAACAACCTTTATTGCTATCCTTGTTTCTTTCAGTGTATGACTCGTGAACTTTATTTTTGGAGAATAGGGTGTCAAGGTGCGTGGGTTGGACGCCAATCCAACCCATTAAAACTAAAAATTGTACCTCAGTCCTATAACCCATGGACATTGCTTACCGACTCCATATGATTATACAAAAAATTGGCATTTTTACAATAAATTTACGCCAAAAAACACACTTTGATGGTTCTACTACATTTGCTTTTCTGAGGGTGGACAGGAGGAGTGCAAATATCAACCTGATACATATCGTGTCGACCGATATGCCGATATCTCGACCGTATCATATCGACTCATATCGGCCATTTTTTTTTAAAAAAAAAGAAAATAATATCGGCCGATAATGATATATCGGTCTATAATGAATTTTGCACCCCCTGGTGGACAGTAAAGTAAAAACAACACATCAACGTTGTCTCATTTAAAAATTCATACATCCACCAATATTTATCCGATTCATCTCCACTAATGATTATAAATATTATTAAAAATACTTAAACTAGTGTATATATGAAATGGGCATTATTACATGAACCGCAATATCAATCTAATGTCTGAATTTTTTAAAACTGACAGTTGTTGACCAATGTTGTCTGTGTGAGATTTCAAAAGACTTGACATCCATGGTAGCCCCAACTCTCCCATGTTTCCGTCCTGCCTGCTGTAATTTTTAGGCTTATGACCTTTTTCTGTGAACCAACGTACATTATAAATACACAAGCTCTAACTTTTTCTTTCCCCTACTCAGAACACAGCTATAGAAGCCATTATAGGGATTAGGGAATTCATAAAAATATCATCAATCAAGATTACTTCATTAGCTGATACATATAAACCAGATTCTTAAGCAACAAAACCCAACGTACATGTACATATTACAACTATACAGTCAAAACTCAACCGCCGAAACATAAACACACAGCTCTGTACATGATACATCCAAAACCTACATCGAAGAGCTCATATCTACATCCCATAGTTGAATTTTCCATTCCTTACGATTATAAAATGCAAGTCAAAATGGAAGGATGATGATTTCTCAAACAAGGAATCGACTCCATTTTGGAAACTCATATTATACAGGAACCGAAGATAACTTTGGGACTAAAATAGTTGTTGGAATGGGTGCTTGATGATCGTTAATCATCAACCTGCAAAATTTTCTTGTGGTCAAACAAAAAATAGAAATGAAATGGAAAGCAGGCGGGCTAACTAATGAAATGGAAAGCAGGCGGGTTAGCTTCTACCTGGATGCAGCCTTCTAATTGGCATGGATTGTGTTTGCATTCCCAGGTTTGATGTCCCCAGACTCAAGATCATACGTGGAGAGTAACCTTCTCTGCACCCGTCAATGTAAAATAATTACCCTCAACTTCTCTCCCACTCGTTATGCTCCTTTTAGGGGTGTGTGAATGTGCATGCTTGGCCATGTTAGATGGTGGAGGAGGATAACATGAAAATTTTCGATGAGGTTTACTTATCGACCAGCACCATTGACGAGAAGCAGACATTTTTTTTTTTCTTTTTGAATAACAAAATATATGCTACAATTAATTATCTGTGCTATTTGAATATTGTTTATTTTTAGTATTCAAAGGTGTGCCTAGGCTCTGGACTTATTTTCCACCTCACCTAGCTCTAAAGAAGGCTCACTTTAGTAGGGTTTAATTCTTTTAAAACATTTTCTATCATAAACACTTTTTAGTTTTTAACAACAGAGCCATTGGAAGTCCCATTGGGCATTTATTTGGGTGCTTCAGGTGAAGACTTTTTATTTTGTCAATTTTGAATGGGCAAAAACAAATAAAGAATGTGGTAAGTGGGCCTAAAAAAATTAAGCGCATGCATAGGACTGCTCTGTTGCACCTTTGGCTCCAAAACCCCTAGCGTGTTGACTGCACCTTGCACCTAAACTACTGTGTCCTTGTTATCACCGGATGCTAAACTGGTGATTACCATCTCAATGAGTTCTGAATGAAAGACATAATAAGGCAAGTGAGGAACACAATGCAACCAATTTGAAGTTGATACTTGGTATGTACCGAACACTTTTGTCCACATGCATGTTGAACAGTCAGATGATCAATGTGATGAGGCTTCAGTGTAATGATGATGATCTAAAACTATATGATGAAACAAATGATGCAGCAAAAAGAAATGAATGTGTCCAGAGAACACTTACGTGGTTCTCAAAATCAGGGCTAGACAAATTGACAGATAAGTTCCTCATTAACAACACCACCTGTAAGACAGCAGATAGAATGCTTTAGTTATAACAGCATTGTTGATCATAGAAAAGGCTGATTTTTGGAAAATCATCAAATTGTCAAATAGGATAGTGATATGGCAAGGCAAAGACTTCAGTTGATATAACAAGGAAACTGTAATAAAACTGAGAGGAGATGCTTAAAAATAATAATCTGCACTGCTTTGTATAGAACTATATTGTAATTCCTCTGCTCTCTGGCTGTAAACAAATGCAATAGATAATAAATAAGCCTAAGAAAATCTTCTCTTGGTTGATAAGTGAGAATTCTACAACATTGCTTCCTAGCATCAAGTAAACTAGTCACTGATAAACATGATACATATGTCCAAGATGCAGGATAATCAAAATTGTTTGGATATGATAAGATGCATACTGCTTCAACATTAATAGGATCCATCTCCTTCAGCTTCTGTAAATGCCCACTTGAATTTGGATCAAAGACACTACCGATGAAGTTGTATACTTGTCCAAAGTCTGGCATAACTGCTTAAAACAAAAGATTGAATTAATTTTTTTTTTGTCGAGGTATTATAAGAAGAATATAGCATGGAAGGGTGACGGTAATATAAATGATAAAAATGAAACATAATGAGAATAATACAATTATGTTTTTGCAAGGCAGTGTTGCATGATAGATGGAAGGGTGCATGTATGTATGTCTGCATGCATGGAAATAGGGATGTATGTATGGGTCTCTGCATACATGTAAATATGTATGCATTTATTTATGTATGTATGGATGGTTGGGTGGATGGACGGATGCATGTAAATATGTGTCAATGGATGCATGTATATATGGATGTACGCATGCATGTATGTGTTAGGCTCTGTGGAGCTCCTGCATGAGCTCGTGGGGGTCAAAGGGGGGCAGTGACCCCTTGTTCGGGGGCACGGGAGCGGAGTCCCTGAGCCAATTTTTTTATTGGAGGGCAATTTTGTAATTTCATATTACATCTTATGTAAACCCTAATTAGGGTAGTATAGATATTTCGTTTTGTGAGAGAGAGCACAAGATCTGTAACGAGAGCCACCTCAACTAATTTTAGTAATATTCTAGGAAATCAATCAACACGCATCAGTATATCCCATATGATTTGTTTAAAATGTAACTTATACTAGTTTATTGAGAGCTACTCACCTCGAAGAGAAGGGCCATGATTTCCTTGATCGGTCATTTGACAAGTTGGCAATGTCCTAGGGGGGCTTTCAGTACTACTGCAAGAGTAATTATTTACAAGCACAGGTCCCACAGGATCTATATCATCTGGAAAAATAAAAATGGAAGGCACATTGAAATGCTGATTTTGCTTCAAAACAGAGTTTTGCTTAGTCTATTTATACACAGATGGAAAGAAAGCACATGTTCACTTGTAATATCCAAGTTGCTCATCAGCAATATTCTAAAAACCAAAATCATATCATAAATCATTCTAGTAATTAATTGTATTGAAACGCAAATCATATTTTAAATTGTAAGATTCTCTACAAATTTCTCAAAAAGGGTAAAAATCTTTTAAAAAGACTTAAAAAGTAGAAAAAAAAAAAACGTTTTCGTATTCTATGCACTTGGTATTCAAAACATTATTGGTAAAATGATAAAAGATCATGATAGTATTATACATATATATAAATACATATATACATAGATATATATATATATATATATATATATATATATATATATATATATATATATATATATATGTATATATATGTATATATATATATATATATATAAATTTATTTTATTCATTTATGTAAACGTTGTTTAAGATTACAAAATGAAAGTCATATATGGCTTGCTAATTATACGTGATTGTGGATAGCTTATAAGACTAATGTTTTGAAAATTGACTTGAATCATAAAAGAGAACCATATTTTGGTAAAACTAACATCTAAATAACAAAAATTGTTAGGTTGTTAAAAGATCGTGTCATATGATAAGATCCAAATCATTTTCTTTAAAACTCGTATTGTATGATAAGATTTTAACAAAATGCTCATCAGCATGGCCCACCTTGTAGATTACCTGGACTCAAAAGAAGAATCTTTCCCTCATCTGATGGCCAATGCCAAAAAAAACTAATGAAGAGAAGAAGTAAAACCCATGGCCATCATTCAACAAAGACATGGTGGCTGCCTGATGAACAAACCAGACTAAATCTACAGTGGACCTGCTGATGAGCAACTTGACCATACACACACAGCAAATGTTGGGAACTTGTCACATGAGCAAAAATTTAGGTGTGGAAGTGAGAAATGAATATGTTCCGATAACTCTAGAAAGTAATATTAAAAACACACACACACACAACAGGTGAAGGAAGAAACCTTTCATCACTTGTGATAAGTTAACTGGTGGAAAGGAGTTGTGAGCCCAGGAAGACATGGCTGCACTTGGAGTAGGGGTCCTGAGCATTGAAGATGAGTCTGTCCTGAGACCATATCCTGGTTCAAGGACACAGGATGAAGATTGAAAGGGTGCAGTTGCTTGTGATGGTACTGGAGCTGACAATTATAAAGATTAATGAATAACTCCACTATGAGTAAACCTTTTTTCACAAAGTAACTTTCTATCAGTTAAAAGAAAGAAAAAGTAAGCGGCAGAAAATAAACCAAGGAATTGATTTATCCTGACCATTTTTAGATGCCTTTTGTGGATATGGATGAGCTGCTTTCCTCTTTGGCCTAGGTGGTGGCACATGTTCACTTGTTCCATTCTTTTGAACCTTGAGAAAGTACTTCTGAGCATGGCTGCGTATCTGCAAACAATGCCATTTTAGGCCTTGAAAAATAGATTAAAGAAAAAAAATCTATTTGACATACCAATAAAGAAGTTCATTGTCAGTGTGTCATTAGTTCCCCATGCCTAGACACACCATCAGTGTGACATAAGTGTTAAATCTCTCTCTCTCTCTCTCTCTCTCTCTCTCTATATATATATATATATATATATATATATATATATATATATATATATATATATATATATATATATATATGCGCCACGAAAGACAATCGCGCATGAGTTTCAGAACCAGATGCAGAAATCTTTTGTCCAAAGTGCCATCATCTGATCTAATTCAGAAGTACTACCACTAATATCTGAAAACTGTCACTTTGATGCTCATGTACTTGGAGGCCATTCACTACCACTTCATGTAGCTAAACTAGATTTTTTTATGAAAGGCTTCACTGAACGGGCCCATAAAAAGGTTATCAAACAATTCTAGTACCTAGTCAATAGATTTCTGAATATTGAAATAGATTGTTAGAAAAAATACAAAAAATTGTCCTCCCAATGGATTTGGAGGGAAAATTGCCAATCAACACCTAGATAATCTAAGCTTATGTGGATTTCGGGCACAACTCATCCATGGTCAGTCTCAACAGATGAATAGCATCTTATACATGCATACAGCAAGCAAGGAGATAGTACTAATTAACTTTGATCTTTCCCAGTCACCTGGAGTAGCTAAACCCTTGGATACTTAGGGCTGAAATCGGGTCGGGTCGGGTTGGATTTCTTAAAACCCAACCCGACCTGAATTCTTACCCGATCCGCAATCTGAACCCATTTTAGCCGGGTTAGGTCAGGTCGGGCCGGATTAACTTGAAAATTCCTCAACCCGACCCGACCCGAATTCTATGTGGATTTTTATCTTCTCAACCCAACCCGACCCGCTGACCTCAAAACCCGACCCAAGTTTAACCCCTAGGTACTTCAATTCATAACAGCATGCAATGACACATCCGTTCAATGATATAGCATCTCCCTTCAATGATTTGTCATTCTAACATTAACGTCCATGTAACTTCCCAAATGGGTAGCCACATACCAACATCCATTCATATAAAACACTGATCTTAAAAACAGCACACTCGTAACAAAGAATTAGAAACAATAATTCACATGTTGCTACTCTGCCATAGAAATGACTCAAAGAAGGGTGACTTCATCTCCAAACATGCCTATAGCCTATAACATTAAAAGAAAAGGCCTATAACCTATCGTTTGAATGATATGTCTATCAAAAATGAAATTTATAAAGTTAAATACCTGAATAACAGTCTTTGATCCAACAAATGCCTCAATTTTCTTCCAGTCACGGTCAAAGCTGAAATAGCCAAGAAAGATAATTGTAATAAGAATGAATCATCATATACAGTAGTACATGAGAGAGAGAGAGAGAGAGAGAGAGAGAGAGAGCCTTCACTGCCTTCAAATGGTCCAATAAACTCATTTCAAGCAAATAGTAATCTGTTCCATCAGACATCTAGACAGATTCAAAATTGCAAAAAGATTAAACAATGAAGGCATCTTTCTCACATAAAACCCAGTCAACACATCAAGCACTCAACTGCAGCACATAAAAGATTATGAGGTCATAGACAACTGCTGAGAACCGTTAACTGTGGCAGGAAACTGAAGTAACATGTAGCACTTTCTTTCCGCGTTAACAGCAAGAAAATTGAGTTTGGACCTATCATTCATCGTAAATGACATTAGTGCCAACTTTGCTTCTTTCACACTTCAATTAATATTCTAAGGAAGGCCACTTTAGTTGCCAATTATCTAATCAAATAAATGAATAGGGAATCTATGGATATCAGTATTCCAACACTTAGAATGGAAATAGACTAGAAGAGATCTTAGGGCTTTGGAGCAAGAGAGTTTAATGGAATTAAGGGCCTTCCCAAGAGATGTATCTATCTTTTGGAGGTTAGAAGATGAACAAATTTGGACACACGACTCATCGGGCTTTTACTCGGTAAAGAGCAAGGTGGAGCTAGCACAAAAAGAGTCTAGCAATAGGAGTTGCATGAGTCTTTCAGCTTGGTCTGATGTGGCTCCGCCAAGAGTTGAAGCTTTTACTTGGTGCGCCCTCAAAAAATGCATCTTGTCCAAAGCAAAACTTAGGAGGAGGGGAATCAATGTCTCTAACAACGACCTTTCTTGTCCTCTATGCAAAGAACATGAGGAAGATGTGGACCATTTGCTAGGAAGTTGTTTAATAGTGAGAAATCATTAGAATAGATTTGCTTCATTGATGGGAGTATCATGGGTTCTCCACAGATCCTTTACGGCAATTGTGGAAAGTTGGGTCCTTTCCAAAGTGGGGCATAAGACTAAGCTAACATGGAATACCACTCCGTCGGTTATCCTTTGGTTATTTTAGAAGGAATGGAACCAGAGAATTTTTTAGAACAAAAGATTAGAGGAAGAAGAAATATTTCAGACAGTGAAATGGAGGCTATGTGTTTGGCTGGCAATCAGTTCGAAATGGATTTCTATACTCCTTGGAAAAGGTGCCTATTGGGAATATACAGGAAAAATATTAGAATTGAAGCTTGGTCTCCCCCGCATCAAGAAGTGTTCTAAGTTCAACGTAGATGGGGCCTCATGGTGCAAACCAAGACCTGCAGCAATAGGCGGGGTTTTGAGGGATTCAAGTAGATTGTCAGTACTAGTTTTTTCAGAGCCTTTAGTGGTAAGAGACTCTAACGAAGCTGAACTGTTAGCTATTAGGAGAGCCCCGACCTTATGGTGGACTGTGGTTATGGTAAGCTAATAATTGATGGGAATTTGGCGAACGCAGTCAAATGGGCAAGGGGATGAAAAGGACCACCTTGGAAACTGGTTACAGTGGCTAGGGAGATTAGTGCTCTGTGTGTTGGGAGAGAGATCTCTTTCTCACTTGTTAAGAGGTTCGCTAACGGAGTCACTGACTTTTTAGCCAAATGAGGAGCTAATAGAGATGTTGGCAAGACTCTTTAGTGGGATATTAGGGGTTGAGACGTCCACTGGAGATTCAACATTGTATTTATAGAGCAAGGGCTAAGTGTATTCTGATTGTTTTTGTTTTCTCTCTTTTTTCAGTTTGAGTATCTTATTTTGGAGTTTAAACCTCTTATACCCCGTCTTGTACTTTCTCTTTCTTTTAATATAATTCACCATTGTTATCACTTCAAAAAAAAAGTATTCCAACATTGATACTTCAGTCACTTTTTTGCAATCCTTTAAATCTTTTGTTTTCCTTTGTTGTAGGTCTATGCAGACCAATACGAAATATTTTTCATTCAACTTCAGCATGCTTGAGGGCCCTCAATGTTTGCAGGTTTCACAAGCAATACATACTTTCCAAGGATAAAAAACATCAGCTATCCAATGAGTATATTGAGAGGGATAGCAAAAACATGCGGTTATTATGATGAGATACACCACTTTTACCATTAAAATAATCTTAATGAGGAATAGATAAAACAACAGAAGCCAGAACTAAAGAGAAGTGATTCTGGTAACTACAAAGGAAGAAAAAAAAGTAGATATCATATGCAAAACAACTAAGCAGGTTGCTTGAAAATGGCTCATGAGATTTGTCAAAATATTACCCAGCTCAAGCCCTTGAAGTCCTTTCTACTAGAAACCCAATGAACATCTGCCTTTATTGGTCATTTAACCTCCTCTACTATCTTTCAAGTATTATAGAAGTTTTATCTTAATGTACTATTTTTCTCTCTATAGATTTTTGGTGATATGCCAAACAGAAGCCAATTCCAAAGATTTTTCCCTTGGAATAGAAAGACCAAAGACCTCAATCCTCAAAGACGCAGCCAAGGAGTACCCATGGGTCCAAGATACTCAAGGGGAAACCAGAATGAAAGAAACAAACATTAAATGTTAATACTTGGCATAAAGAGGCAATCAATGAGAAGATAGTCTTCTCAAGATGCCCATGCAACTTGCAGTAAACATACCACCCGAGGGCCACACGCACACTAGAGCATCCTCAAAATGTAAAAGTTAACAACTTCTAAAGGTTTCCAGAAGTCCCATTTGTAGAGAATTTCTCAAAATAATAAAATAAAGAAAGATACAATGAAACAACTACCAAATAATGTTTTCAACAATGCATAGTTTTTTTCTCAGTGAAAAGGCATTTTTGAGGTATTAATGAGAAAAGGCATTTTCTGGAAGAAGCACACCCCTCATATTTGTGTTTTCTGTTAGTTGGCTGGAATGAATAAAATCCTTAAGGTCGATCATGTACAAAACAGAAGACAAGTAATTGGAAACTGCTGCATTGTGTGCCAGATGGATGCTGGAGATATCAACCATCTCCTGATACATTGCATCTTCGCTTCAGAGGTTCACTTTCTGAGTTTGTTTGGAGTGTCCTGATGCATGCCCAAACATGCAAAACAGTTGAATCAATGCCTGACTCCAGCATGAAAGCAAATTGTTCAGGCCTATGTTATGGTGTGTATCACTGCTAGAAATCCTTTGGGCTTTGTAGAAGGGACGGAACAAAAGAGTGTTTTTGTGGTCAGGTAAGTACGGATATGGAGGTGAAGGCCAATATAAAATATTAAGTGACCTTGATTTTAGTAATCCCAGCTTTTAAGGATTTCAGAATCTCAGACCTTGTAAGGCCGTGGGATGAAAATAGTGAGATAGGTCCAGTTTCCTTTCTGATGGGTCTCAGTTCAGTGCAACAGAAGCCTCCTCTTCCAGAAAATTTTATGTTTATTTCTGATGCTAGCTTTCTTCAGGTTGGAGTAAAGCTAAATTTGTGGGGTAGATTCGAAATGCAGTGACGGGAGATTGTTTCTTATGCTGTTCCACTAAGTGGTTGTCATGCAAATGAAGCTTAGCTGTATGTGCTAGGTATGGCATCAAGGATCTGAAGTCAAATGGATCAAGGGGACAAATTGTAGAGGATAGGTCCCTGGAGATTTCTTGATAAGGGGGAGTATATCAGGCAAATCATCAAGGAAAAGGGTTTGAGGTGGTTCACGTTTAAAAAAAATGCTGATGTGCCGGCTAAGGAAGGTGTGAGTTATACAATGTTAGTCATTGCCTGAATGGCTGGCGATATTTGTCTTGCAGGACCTGGTTAGTTTTAGCAACCTGCACCTGCTCTCTGTTACCTGGCAAGCTGTTGGTTCCTGTTTGTAAGCTGACTGTATTACTTACCTTGCTCAGTAAACGTGACCTTTACCAACTCTCTCTCTCTCTCTCTCCCCCCCCCCCCCCCCCCCCCACCCCCCAAAAAAAAAAAATTAATAATAAAAAAAAAATCAGTTATCACTTCATAACTCTCCTTGGCCTATTCATTCCATTGCATGAAATCTGAAAAGGTTTCGAAAGCAAAGTGCAAAAACTTTTAATTTGTTTGTTTATTCTTTTGAAATAGGGTGCACCAAAATGTGGTTTTTGTTGGGGTAGGATTTTTTATAAGAGTAGACTGAAAGTATTGAACTCAAAAGGCTAACCTCAGATAGATGGGAAAATGTCATTGATTATAATAAGATGAATTCTTTTTCCTGGAATGAGTGAAATGCAAGAAATCATTATTATCCCAGTGAATCATCATTATTCTTTTCAAAGGCTGGAAATGTTTTACATCCAACCTTTTTCTCAAATATTTTTTTTATAATAAGCGTGTCACCAATCCATTTATCTTTCCAAAATAAATGTGATCACCTTTAACAAAAAAATCCTCGATAGAAACCACTCACCCTCTTGGAAGGACCATGTTATGTGATATTCTCTCAAAATTATCTATCCCCTTGCCAATTTTATTTCGAACAGCTGCATAGGCATGTAAACCATATTTCCTTCAAAACTTTTCTACAAAGAGCTATCCTCTGAAGGCCTGCATGCCACTGGTCCACTACCAATTTGCTAGGACAGAAATTGATCTCAAACCTCTGCCAATACCCAAACCCTCCATTCACTTGAGTTTTTAAATTTCTTTATGATAAACTAAATGGCACCTCCCAGAGGTACTTCTTCCCTCCTGACGGAAGCCCTTTTAAAGCATTTAATTCTCCTTGCAAGTGAAGCCGAATCACCCTATCACAAGCCATTCTTCAGATGGAAATCATTCTGGGGCAACCAGATTTCAACATTCATTGACACGTACATCGGAATTAAGGAAAAAATTCACGTGTCTGGATCTTTTCATTTAGATATTCTTTTCCTCCCTTTTCTTCTAATATGATTCCAACCCAGTTCATCAAGAAAGCATCCTCTTAATTCATGGCATCAAGATAACTTCATGGAATTACTTCCCAACTTCACTTTCAGCCGCATCACCAATGAAACTGGTTGACTCTTTTGTACCAGGTTGTTAAGTTCCACATCAAGTCAACTCAGTAACCATCCAAGTTGAAAGCTATGGATATAACAAATTAATAACTGATCACGTCCAAAGTCAACAAAACAAAATTTGAATTGTTTCAGACCTTGGGAATATGGTATGCACTTCAATTCTACATAAAGCTGCTATTGTCTGCACAAATGAAATCCAAGGGCATGTTTAACATTTTCTTCAAGGAAAATGGTGCTTCTCCCCAGAGAGGGGAAATCTCAAAGGAGACATGGTTAGTCCATTGAAGGAAGGGTGGAAAACAATTTGGTGATAAAATTTTCATCTAACCTTTAGAAAATATGGCATGCTCCAAGCAACCACAGTTTTACTCTCTCCAAGATGGTGCATCCCCTTTGAGAAAAGCACCCTTCCTAGGAAACCATTTCCATTTACAAAGAAACATCCAAAGGATCATCACAGAAACAAGTGTTGCAGGGATTCTCAGAAAGCCCCCTTTCATAAGATGCCGTTTCTGAAGGAAAATGTCAAATATGCCCTAAGTAGTTATAGTATGATCATAATCCTACAATACTCCAACTCAGAACTTGAGACATCTTGCACTCTAAATGTATCCTCTAAAACTCCACACTTCATATCTGGGTGTCCCAAGGCAATCAACAAAAGTCAAAACTACTCTTAAATTCATTTTTAGACATTGATTTTGAGAAAGAAACACACTTCAAGGCATCAGTAGCACTTTGCAAACTTATATCAACGACAAGTCATCTATAGTCAACATCAAATGGGAGGATTAATTTTGTACTCTACACAAATCTATCCTAAAGATTGTCGCTGCTCTGGAAAGCCACAACAATAAATGTCGGATTCCTAAAATAACAAAGCTTGAAATTTGAATTTACCATTTTCCCAGACAGGGTCTTATTTCTAGCCATAGACTCTGAAAAGATCACCAAAAGGCAGAACCCAAAAAAAAAAAAAGGTTTCTTTCAGTAACCAACCAAGATAAAACAAATAAATACCTCCACCAAAACCTAAGCCCTAAATGCCTATATTCCCACAAATCTCAACCAAAATCAAAATTGCAAATCACATAACTAACAAGTAGTTCTAAAAATGTATAAAAAACTAAATCAACAAACTCAAAAATATATGACGAAGAATCTATATGATACCCAAGATTCTTACTTCTATGTAATTAAAGAAAAGCTTGTAGAAGACACCAAAGTCTCCAATTCCAAGATATTATATAATTGTGGAAGCTAAAGTCTTCAAATTCTACAATATAAGAACAAAACTTCAGATTTCTGGTCGAAACACAAGTTTCCATCTCGCCACACATCAAAAAGGAAAAACAAAAACAGCAAAAACTTGAGCGCCCAACTCCTATATATCAGAGATTTTAGCAGCGACACAAGTACCCAGCTCCCATAAAATCGAATTCCGTATAAACCCAGACCACCAAATAGCAAATGAAAGTGAAAATTTCAGGAGAAATCCAA
The DNA here is from genome assembly GCA_013350335.1 of Chimonanthus salicifolius. NCBI lineage: Eukaryota > Viridiplantae > Streptophyta > Magnoliopsida > Laurales > Calycanthaceae > Chimonanthus > Chimonanthus salicifolius. Next base: position 54,890,744 of record CM023536.1, read on the forward strand.
GTTCAAGACTAATGCATATCACTAGAGAGACCCCAAAACCATCTCAGGAATCAGAAATAGAAGAAATCCCACCATTCCAGAAATAAGAAAAAAAATAAGGAAATTGAATTGGCATCTATAATAATTGAAATAAATCAAAACAAAAAATAAATTTGAGAAGAAACACACGTAACCAACTCCCATGAGCCGAAGAAAAATGAAAATTCCAGATAAACCCAGGTCTCCGAATACCAAAACAGAGTGAAATTTCAGATGAGACCCAAGTGCAAAACTAATGCATATCACAAGATAAGACCCCAAACCCATCTCAAGAATTATGTAATTAAGAAGTCACACCACCACAAAAATTAAAAGAAAAAATGATAGAATTGAATTTGGACAGGAGATATTCATATAGCCTAGTCCATAGAGAAAAGAGAACATACAGCTGTAGAGCTTCGAGGAACTTGTCATGCTCTTGCTCAGTCCAGCTCTCTCTAGACTTGGTGATGGTATAAGGTTTCCGAATCTTCTTGTTTGGATCTTCGGATGAAGAGGTGCTAGGATTGGTGGCTAAAGAGCCGATGCCTGGAAGTGCCATTTCCAAAGGATCCAATTCCGGGAAGAGCCCTTCACTTGGAGGATTTACAGACACCATACGAAATGCTGCTCTGGCTTTGCTCACCTTTGGAATTTGCTTTGGAACTTTTGTATGGACGATAACATTTCACAAAAGTAAAAATTTAATTCGAATTTATTCTAGACCATGTGCTGGGTTTTCATTTTCCAAGGCAATAAAACCAACGTCTTTGATTTATTTAAAAGAAAAAATTGAATTTGATATGATTAAAGAAGTCATTATTTTTTAAAGAATTTAAAATATTAATATATTAAAATAACTTACATGCACAATGAATAAGATTTTTTTAAAAAAAATGGACTGATACTCCTGTGGCGAGCTACTGGCATTTAATACTTCTAAACTTGATAATGCAAGATAATCAAGATTATTTTATTTAAACACCTTCATTCAAAATAAATGCCCCCTCTTCTTCTTCCTTGTCATTTAAATCTTTTTAAAAACCAAATTGGGTTTCATTGTTTTAATTTATTTGTATTAAACTTTTACACAGTTTATGGCTTTTAAAATGATATATAATATAACTAGGACTAATATCTAAAATATAAATAAATATATATTGAGTTTAAAAAATAAGAAAAATTAATAAGAACACTTATATTTTTTATAAGAAGAAACGCTGATGTACCTTTATATTATATAAATGATAAATTATAAAATGACAAGTCTAACGTTCTTTTTCACTAAAGATGTTGTTCTTGTGTCAATTGTCCACCTCTCGTAATCTTAGTTGTATTTGAATAACTTCAAGAAGTCTGTCTTATGAAGCCTGTCTCATGAAGTGGGGTCTTAAATTCAATTCACATTCAACCTTAACGGGCCACTCTCTGTAGATTTTACCTATTAGTCCAACCTCCAATACAAAAGGGAAGATATCCATGTTATCCAAAAGAAATTGTATTTAAATAGTATATAGAGAGCAGTCATTAGTGGGCCAATTAGTAGTATGGGTGAAACTTAGGTTGGGTTTTAAATCGACTCGCATGACCCGACTAAAGAAATCAGTGAGTTTTGATTATGTATTTCTATATTTCGAGTTGGGTCGGGTTGGAAAAATAAAAATCCGCATAAAATTTGGGCTGACTTGAGTTGAGAAATTTAAAATCAACCCAATCCGACCCGATGTAATCGGACTCCACCTGAGAGCACCAAGTTATAAAACAACACTCATATTGATTCGGGTAAAAAAATTGAGTCGAGTCAAGTTGGATTGGATTTAATAAATTTTGACATGGGTTAACCTGATCCAATCCGAGTTTCAGCCCATCCTCTCTTTATCTAGAAATCTAGAGGTCAGCAATCAAGATATGTCACATCTACGGTGGGCCACTTGATGAGTGAATGTCATGTAATTGCTCGTCTCTCTCGTTGACACACGAGTGTCACCTGTGAGGCCTGTAAAGGCTCTCCTAATTCCCACCCACTTCTCCTAATTTTGGGTTGCCATATCTTAAGAAGGTTTTCATTTAGGCAATGTACTTAATATGGATGGGTGGAGTCTGACTGCTACACACACTTCACCACAAGAAGTCAAGAATATGTATGCTTTCATTACCAGTTCACCTGAATGCACTTTATTAGCTTAATTTTGGATGGAATGGACTAGTCAGCCTAATTCACAGTAGTTATTGCGTATGGTGACCCAGAAGAATCAAGCTGCCTTCTTTAGCTGCACGACAAGTGTCCTACCTACGGTCTGCAAGGGGACTTGGAAAGAAAAAAAAAGTCAGCCTATATATATATACTGAATTTTTTTCCTCTACACATTCATTTTTAAATTTTTAAGTAAAATTACCCTTTTGCCTTTTCACTTAAAAGTGCCGCATCAACCGAACAAAACATTTGATTTTTTCGTTCCTTTGATGCATCGACTGAATGTCAACTGAATAGCTTGCAGAGATGGGAAAAAAATATTGGTCAAAGGGCTCCACTGTTGACTGAAACTCAAGATTTTCCTTAGGCATAAATAGGTGGGCTAGAGGCGACCATGAAGGTGTCGATCCTAGGTGCAAAAGTGCAGAATCCACTTGGATCTAAGAAAAAAACCCACAAAATAGGTTTCGGTCACACCAAGCAGCAACGAAAGAAACTGGCCAGATGAGGGTCTCACGCGAGTCAGATCAGAAATCTGATGGTACAGATGGATAGACCATCAAAAAACAGAAGGGAAAGTTTTTGCCTGGCGGGACTCACCATACCCCTTTCGTTTTTTGATGGTCTATCCATATGTATCATCAGATCTTTGATCTGACTCGTGTGGGACCCTCATCTGGCCAGTTTTTTCCGTTGTTGCTTGGGGCGACTAAAACCTAGTTTCGTGGGTTTTTTCTTAGATCCAAGTGGATCTTGAAGTTCTGCATCTAGGATCGATACCACCATAGTCGCCCCTGACCTACCTGTCTACGCCTGAGGAAGACCTTGGGTTTCGGTCAACAGTGGGGCCCTGTGACCGATTTTTTTCTCCTCTTTGCAAGCCATTTGGTCGATGCATCATCCGAACAAAAAAATCGAATGGTTCATTCGGTGGATGCGGCACTTTTAAGTAGAAGGATAAAAGAGTAATTTCACCCAAAATTTTGAAAATGGATGTGTAGAGTAAAGAAAGTCCAAGAGTCTATATGGCTCGCAAGAAACAGTCCACACACATTAATATAACTTTAGGAAGAGTAACCCTTTGATTTTTGTTTAAAATCATTTTGTACATAAATTTAAATTGTGTAAATTATAGCAATTTAAATTTGTACGATGAGTTGTATTTAATCATTCAAATATACCATGAATTGTATTATATCTTAGTATCATTTCTAAAATTATTAATTTAAAATATTAATATATTAAAATAAATTATATGCACAATGAATAAGATTTTTTTTTAAAAAAATGGACTGATACTCCTGTGGTGAGCTACTGGTATTTAATACTTCTAAACTTGATAATGCAAGATAATCAAGATTATTTTATTTAAACACCTTCATTCAAAATAAATGCCCCCTCTTCTTCTTCATTGTCATTTAAATCTTTTTAAAAACCAAATTGGGTTTCATTGTTTTAATTTATTTGTATTAAACTTTTACACAATTATGGTTTTTAAAATGATATATAATATAACTAGGACTAATATTTAAAATATAAATAAATATATATTGACCTTTAAAAAATAAGAAAAATGAATAAGAACACTTATATTTTTTATAAGAAGAAACGCTGATATACCTTTATATTATATAAATGATAAATACATAAAAGGACAAGTCTAACATTCTTTTTCACTAAAGACGTTGTTTTCCCGTAACTTGTCCACCACTCATAATCTTAGTTGTATTTGAATAACTTCAAGGAGTTGGTCTATCCACCGCTCATAATCTTAGTTGTATTTGAATAACTTCAAGGAGTTGGTTTGATGGTCAAGAAACCTGCCTCATGAAGTAGGGTTTTAAATTCGATTCACATTCAACCTTAATGGGCCACTCTCCATAGACTTTGACAATTAGTCCAACCTCCAACTTAGAGGGGAGACATCCATGTTATCCAAAAGAAATTGTATTTAAATAGTATATAGAGAGCAGTCATCAGTGGGCTAACCAGTAGTAGGAGGTGAAACTTGGGTTGGGTTTTAACTTGACTTGCATGACCCGACTCAAGAAATCAGTGAGTTTGGATTATGTATTTGTATATTTCGAGTTGGAAAAATAAAAACAAACATAAAATTTGGGCGAGTTGAGTTGAGAAATTTAAAATCAATCCGATCCGACCCGATGTAATCCGACTCCACCTGTGGACACCAAGTTATAAAACAACACTCAGATGACTCGGGTAAAAAAATTAAGTCTGGTCAAATTGGATTGGATTTAATAAATTTTGACATGGGTTAACTGACCCAATCCGAATTTCAGCCCATCCTCTCTTTATCTAGAAATCTAGAGGTCAGCAATCAAGATCATGTCACATCTACGGTGGGCCACTTGATGAGTGAATGCCATGAATCGCTCATCTCTCTTGTTGACACACGAGTGCCACCTTTGAGGCTGTAAAGGCTCTCTAATTCCCACCCACTTCTCCTAATTTTGGGTTGACATATTCTTAAGAAGGTTTTCATTTAGGCAATGTACTTAATATGGATGGGTGGAGTCTGACTGATACATACACTTGACCACAAGAAGTCAAGAATATGTATGCTTTCATTACCCGTTCACCTGAATGCACTTTATTAGCTTAATTTGGTAGATATATAGAGTTGTCATCTTTTGGTTCTTACTTCTTACCACCCTTGGGGCCGAAACTTTTTTTAAATTTTTATTGTTTTTAGCAATATTAGTAATATAAGAAGCTTCCTTACTGTTCAAAAAGTGCATGGAAATGACATTAGTCCTTGTCATCATCTCTCTTATCTTCTTTAAATTAGAGTAAATTAGATCTAAAAGAAATTACTAAACTCAAGATAACTGAAATAATCTTAATTCAATTCATATAGAGTTAAGCAATTGATAAACTTCTTCAAGTTTTCACCATTTTTTCCCCGTTGAAAATAAGACTTTCAATGAAAATTATCTTTTGCACAATAATCTACATAGTTTTCACAAAAAATATAATGGTTTTCAATTTCACTTTTTATTTTCTCATGTTTACTAGAAAGACGAGAGTTTCAATGAAAATATGCATTGATACTTGTATAAAAAATACATATATATTTTTTATTAAAATTAGTCTCATCTCCATTGTAGAATACTCATGTCATCCCTAAAGGAAAAAAAAAGATTTTTATACTTAAAAGGATTATTTTTAAAGAAACTACTTATTAAAAAAAGTTGATTTTTTCTCAACACCTCTAATGTGTGAACATATATGAGAATGGTCCATAAGAAAAATATCTGTAAAATTAGCTCTATGCAAGAAAATTCAAATATTATAGTGAACCTTTTATTGAATGTCATTTGAAAACGAAAGCTAGAAACTTACAGAAAATATGGTATTCGCACTGCAAAAATCTCTCACACCCAATGTAATAAAGAAAAGTTGAAGTTTAAATTTGTATAAAATAAATATATAAGAATTCACAAAATAATAAACTCACTTGGAATTGAAGAGAAAATAACTAAACTACAAATTGGCATAAGGACCTTTTATGGTAAAAGAGGAAAAAAAATGGACAGCCATCCTCCCACAGGTATTTTGTGTAACTTGATACGGGTTTTACTATATTTCTTATTTTACCCTTCAAATCGGCTGGCCAAACCCTTCGAATCACTTAAAGTAAAATGTGTAAGTATTTCTAGAGTACGATATCAACCATGAAATTGCTATCAAAATTGTAGGTTTGAATTATGTTGTCACTAAAAAGAGAGTAAACATGTGTAGATTGAGTCACCAAAAGTGGGTAAATTATTATAGCAACACAAAAGTTGTGGTATGAATCATGTTATCTCTAAACGAATGTTGGTATCATGTGTATGTTGAGTGATTGATCATATTCTAGCAAATGAATATGTAGTTTAATACAGGGGTCAAAAAATCGGCTCGGCCGATATCCGATACGGACGATATATCGGCCGATAATTTTATCTCTCATACCGATATCGATATTTTCTCTCTCCTCCGATATCGGAACCGTGAAAAAACCGCAAAAAACCGTGATGAATAGTGGTGAACCGTGACAAAACCGCAAAAAAATCGTAAAAAACCGCAAAAAACCGTGGACCCCGTATACCCAAATGAATTTATTTATTAAAATTATTAATTTGGATTTTTTTTTTTTTTTTATAAATTTGAGTTTGAGAAGGTTGATTTAATTTAATTGTTTAACGAAGCACATGAACCAAGCCTAGATATTTTTTTTTAAAATCAGAGTGTGTTAAGTTTGTGGATTGGATAAAAATTATAGGCCCATGTTCGATCCACATTGGAATATGATTTGAATGGTGTATATTGACTCGAATATATGCAATATCTTGCAGCATGTGTTGAAATTGATTCTTTACCATTTAAAGAGGGGCGAAATTGAAAGGTGCATTTGTGGATGTCTCTCTTTCAGGTTCTAATTGTTTATTTTCAAGGATAAAATTTTAATTAATCTATATGGGTTGTAGTTTAGTTGGTTACATCCTGTCTTAGGAAGTGAGAGGTCACGTGTTTGAACTTTTATGTCTAATTTTAGTATACCTTACGGGTAGGAGTCCTATCCTGAGAATTTTAACTCGTATCCCGTAATTTTTCACATAAAAATTCAAAAAAATAAATAAATTTAAACCATGTGTGGATAGTTTAATTGGCTTACTTGAAACTGACAAGTGTACTAAAAAATATTCTATAAGCCACTTTTAGAATTTATTTATTAAAAAGTTGGCTCTCCCTTATTCTCTATACCCCTTTCGCTCGCTCTCAACGGCTCTCTGCTACGGCTAGGTCTCTCTCGCGACCCCATCGCCCTGCGCCTGCAGCGCCTCCGGCATCCCACCGCCGCCTGATCCTTTCTCTGCCGCTGCCTACAGGTAGTTCCTCCCTCCGCTCTCTCTCTCTCTCTCTCTTCTTTTCTCTTGTCTTTCCTTCCTGCTCGTTTCCGTTGTCTGCAGGTCGCAGCCGCCCACACAAGTTTGGATCCCCCTTTATATTTTAGTTTATTCATCTATTTCTTTTTTCTCCTCTTTCTTTCTGTCTTTTTTTCAAAACCTCTGTCGTCCTCCTCTTCATCTTCATCTTCTTCCCATCCTTTTTTTTCCTTCTTCCGTACGACTGCCTTTTCCTTTTATGTTTACTTTTTTTTTTTTGTAAAAAAATAAAGACCCTCCCTTTTCTCTCTTTTCCCACGTATAAGCGAAGAGCTCATTCTAATTTTCACTGCTATGGTTTTTGACACCTTTTTTCACGCTTCAAATCTTCCCCGTCCCCCACTTGAAATGGATTTCCATCTCTTCTTAAAATCATACTCTAAATTTGTTTTTGACATTTTAATCCATTGCATGTGACGATATGTCTGTGTTTCTTCTTTCTCCAAGTCATTCCCTTTTCTTCAAATATTGATAAAAAAGAAGAAGAAAGGAAGAGTTCTTTTTTAATTTTTATTATATATAATTTACTTGCATCATCCTTCACAAATTTCTTTTTGCTTTATCCTTTCAGCTCACGCATATAGTTTTTTGCAGCTTGCGGAATTGTATATTTTGCGTTGGACTTCAGAAACAATTTGAAGTCTAATGCTTTTACGATCGATCTCTACCGTATGCTGTGGTCGCAATCATGACTACAAACTTTTTCCTTTGGTCCAGTGGAGAAAGGAGTTAGTGCTTCCTATGACACACATTGGGGGTAAGGGCGAGAAAGTGTCTGCCCTTCAAATTAATTGTTCTTCAAGCCAGCTTGAACATTTTGAAGACAGGTGCAATTTTATGTATACAATTCCTTTTTTATTTTTCTGTTTGTTTCTTTGCAATGTGTTTCTCTTCATTGTGGATAAGAGTAGGATACCTTTAGTTGAATGGGGTATATGTGATGATGTTAGATTGAAAGGGCCTAGTTGTAGGTATAGAGTGTGAATGGGGAGAAGAAAGAGAAAGAAGAGAATGTGATAATGAGAATCATTTATGGTTGTCATCAAGATCAACAACGGCATCATCATCATCGTAGCTGTTTATCTTTTTATTTTTGAAGTAGACCATTTATCCAATTTATAGGGACAGGAACTCATAATTAAATTTGACACCTAATTCTTCTCTATGGGTTGACTGGTCAATCATTGCACAATTTGAAACCATGAATCATTCTCTTCTGTGGTAGCCATTGGTAGTAATGTTGTAGAAGTGGTCTAAATATTACAGGAATTCTATTCAGAATTTCAGGTTGTTTTTTTGTTGTTATGATGGTTAACTGTTGGGCCTGGTATGATGGTATCACAGCGATGTTGGTGACTATGAGAAGGTGCTAACCTACTATGCTTAGGTCCGAATATCTTTTGGTTGACTACGTTGGATTTCATAACTCTGTGTTGAATTTTTCCTTTCAAGCTGTAATTATTAAGGTTATCTTGTTATCTATAAAATTAACTCCCATGGATGACTCATGACTATGTGTGTATGTAGATGCTTGAAAACATGTTCCTATTGCAAACTATTGATCCTTTTGATAATATAAATGGCGTCTAATTTTGAGTGTAATGTGTGTAGGAAGAACACATCAATGATCCATGGATTATCTGATATAGTAGTGGGTGTCTTGGGAGGGGGACAATTGGGTCGTATGCTATGTCAGGCAGCTTCGCAGATGGCTGTCAAAGTAATGATCTTGGATCCTCTTGAGAACTGCCCTGCAAGTATGTTATCATTTCATCATATGATTGGAAGCTATGATGACAGTGACATGGTTCATGAGTTTGCGAAGAGGTGTGAGAAATTGAACTGAATATTTTAGCTTCATATTGGTTAATTCCATCCTTACTCTTTTCATGTTGATTTTTCTTTGTTCTTCAGATGTGGAGTATTGACTGTTGAGATTGAACACGTTAATGTTGATGCACTAGAGGAGCTTGAACAACAAGGGATAGACTGCCAGCCCAAAGCTTCTACCATTCGAATAATCCAAGTGAGTGTTGCTTTCATTTTGGTTAAATGAAAGTTTGTTGTGTGTAAGATTTTTTCAAGATAAGATGGAGATGAAATGAAGGACAGTACCATGCTTGAGATCCCTTTTGTCGAGCATCTCATTGTAATAATAATGTGTATATTCCCCATCCACAACAATTACATCTCTGAGATATCTACGGCAGTAAAGTGAAATTTTGCTCCTAAAGGTAGACATCAAAATGAGAGTCAAAGTAATCAATATAGCATATCCACCTAATATATAATGCAAATCATGTATTTGAAGAATTCCACCTCACATGTTGTAGATTTGAGTTTGAGAGTAGACTGACCTAATCGAAGTATTAGTGATTAATCTTGTAATATAGGGATCAGCTGCTGAGTGTTGCATTTTTTATCATTCAAAGGAAAAAAAACAGAGTATTCCATTTTTTATTTAATTTTTGGGAGGCAGTTGATTATTGCAAATATCTGGATCAGTAAAGAAGTGAATGTCATGTAATGTCTTGCTTACTTAGAAAATGTGTCAGATAACATGGTTCACATGATTGAGGTCTCCAAAAGTGTTGTAAATTACATTTGCAAATGAGGTAAAAAATTGATGATTGGTTGTTATGCAATTAAATTGAAAAGATCTAAGGAGATTCATTGGACATCATATTGATCTGGTCTTTATACAGTTGAAGTTATCAAAGGTAGGTCATGGATGGTCCAAGGATGCCTTAAGATGTGATTTTTGATATGTTTAAGTCTAGGAGATTGTATAAAAGAAACGATTTATTGATTTCATATATGAATCTAAAAATTCAATGTATGGCTCATTCACAATGATCATACGATCACGACTATATCTTGGTAGTTTAAGGTTGGTGCTAGATAAGTAAAGTGCTAATTCCTCTTTGTACAAATGCAGATGGCTTGCTCTTCCATTGAGGAGCCATTTTCTGTTACTTAGAACATTCTGAAATTATGTGGTATTTGGTGAAGTATTACATTGGACTGTGACACCAAATTTTTGATCCATTTTTGGTGTACATTGTGGAAGTTCTAGGTATTGAGTTTTGTTTAGTAATTTTCAGCATTTGTTAATTGATGGCCAAACTGAGCTTCCACGAGCAAAGGGATTTAGGGATGTTGGAGTTTGGACATGGGATCCTTCAGGGTAATTTTTCCATCAAGTCTTTTTTGAAGGCTTAAAATTTAAACCCTCCATCTAAACCTCCTTGTTCTTTGGTGTGGAAACAATAGTGCTCCACCCAAATTGCAAACTTTTTGCTGGAGTTTGATTTACATCACTACAAAATGATAGCAGGAGGAAGAAATGTTAAATACGTGCCGTGTGGTTGTTGAAGGAATGTTACTTCACATGCTACTGCAAAGACTATCAATTCATGTACTGCTGCAGTCATGGTGCTCGTTGAAATTAATGTTCTAAAATCTAGAGATTACTGAGTTTAATCCTACTACTTAAACAAGGGCATCCACTCTGCTACACATTAAATTCTGTATGAGAACCATGTCAACCCTACACCACAATGTCAATATTTACTTCTTCTGATTTCCTTTTTCATTTTAGGGTTCTTGCATTTCTTTCTATAACATGACAGCTAGTATTGTCGGTCCTTACATTAATCATTTGAAAAGAGTGCAAGAACCACTTGCTTTCCACTAAATTCAGAAACCAACTTGAAATCCTCCCTTTAGAGCTTAGGATATCTGTAACTTACATGGTTGATATAGCTTCATGGGGGAGATTGGGAAGTTGGTTTCTTAATCTAGTGGGAGCAATTGGGCTTTTGGAGGATCTTTTGAAGTGATCATTGTAAGCTATCAATCATGCCCGGGAGGGGAGTTTATTTGGTAGAGGATACCAGCTGTGGTGTTAAGGTCTATCTGGAATGAAAGATAAAAGTTTTTGAGGGAAAGGAGAAATTGTTTTGGCTTAAAATATTAGGGCCTAATATAAATTCAGGCTGGACTTGGGCTTTGCATTTTTTTTTTTTTTTTTTGGAGTATGAAGAGGGGGAGATCTCCTTGATCGGGCTTTGCATTTTAAGGGCCATATCTGACTCCCAAGCCCGAGCTTCATTCAAGCTTGGGTTAAACTTGAGGAACCGTGATATCAGATAAATAATTTTATATTATATTATTAATATATTATGATCAATTAAAGATACTTAATCTTTGTGCATCATTAAATCTTAACTATTCATCCTAAACTTAGCCGTAAGCCTCTATAAATTCTCTCACCATTCTTACCTTTCAAAAAAATAAAAATTCTCTCATCATTCTTTACTTACCAACCCTAACCATTTCTCTCCCCTCCTCTCAGCAATCTGTATTACCCTATTTGCAGATTTATTTTGTCGTTTTTCAGTGCTAGAACTTGGAACCTATTAATTACTTTTATTTTAGAATTCATTTGATTTGACTTTTATATGATGGGTTGATTAGGAGTGAAATAATGACTTTTAAACTTAATTTATATGATAGATGTGATGGGATTAGTGGCTATAATGTTGATTTGCATGATTGGAAAAGAATTGCTATTTATATGCTAAATATTATCCGAAGTAGCAATGAAAAATGAGCAAATGAGCAACTTCAGCTTAATGTTATATACTAGTGGTAATTATTGATTTAGAATTACCATTCAAAAAATTATTAATTTAGAATTAAATTAAGGGCCCAAAGACCTGACGGCCCATACATGCCTTATTTATTTTTTAAGACAGAGACCCAAATTCAATTTATATAGGCCTGATCTAAGTTCTGCTCATATAATTGCAATCTGGGCCCTTTTCTGAATTGACTTGGGGCCTGATCTGGCTTTCCTAAGTTGAACTCCCATCTCCAATTGAATTGAATGTTTAAGGATTTTGTTTTAGATGACTGGGAGGCTTGTATAGAAGCTCAAATAAAGAAGAATGTTAAAGAATTTCGTTTTAGGTGATTGGGGTTTGTATAGAAACATAAAGCCACAAACCTTGCTCTTGTATGTGAAGAAGTGAACTACTGCAGGTACAAGGAACAAGAATGCACATGCCAAGACAGAATTCTAGTGAATTATTTGAATTTGTTAGATTGTGGAATGACGGACAACTCTAGGTGAGTTGGATGGAGAGAAGAAGAGAAAAAGGGCCTGTGGGTGGGGGGCTGGCTTTGTTTGTAGCATTGGTACGATGAAGCAGTTCTAATAAAAAGCCGCCTTGCCTTGTTACTTCGATTTCCCATTCTCTTTTGTTTCATTTTGTGTGCTGGATCTTCGTACATATGATGTAATTTTTTAGCTTTATTTGAATGCTTTATATTCTATTATATTACCATTGGCACTTAAGTGCCCCTCTACTTAATGCAGGACAAGTATTGTCAAAAGGTGCATTTTTCTCAGCATGCCATTCCAATTCCTGACTTCATGGAGGTTAGTTACACATGTTTATGTCATTCAAATATGGTGAGAACACTTCTTAAGTTTAATTTGTGATTCATTATTGTTTGCAGATAAAAAATCTTGAAAGTGCAATAAAAGCTGGTGACTTATTTGGTTATCCTATAATGATCAAAAGTAAGAGGCTAGCTTATGATGGGCGTGGAAATGTTATTGCTCACAAAAAAGAGGAGCTTTCTTCTGCTATTTCTGGTTCTAATTACTGCAACCATCTTCTTAAAATTCATGCTAGTTCCAAGTATCTCCTTTTTTTTTCCTACCAATTTCAATTTTTTAATAGAGTGCATCCAATCTGTAATTAAGCTAAGCCTACTTAATTTGGATCCTTCATCAAAGCTTTTTATTTCCTTAGATGTGATTTTCTTATCTTGTAGTTCTTGGAGGGTATGATCGAGGTTTATACGTGGAGAAGTGGGCACAATTTGTGAAGGTTTGTCAAATATTTCGATATGATGATTCAAAATCTCTCTCTCTCTCTCTATCTATCTATCTATCCATCTATTTCTCTCTCTCTATATATATTTGAAACGATAACAAAAATTTCGATATAAAAGAACATGAAGTACAAGAAGATGATAAGGGGAAGTGCCTGAGGTGGACACAAGTTAACAATATCATGGAAACATCAAAAGAACAAGTTACAATTGTCTAAAGAAAAATCCAAAAAACTTGTTAGATTTAGTGATTCCTCGCTTAGCCAAAAAGTCAACTACTCCATTCACCGATCTAAGAACGTGATTGAAAGAAATATCAATGGAGCAATACAATTGGCTTAATTGTAGAATATAATAATATGAAAAATGAAAAGGAGAAGAGAGATAAATTATGGAGAAGATCTCAAAGTCATGATTCAGTCCGGCTAATAAGTCAAATGTTTGTCTTCGATCAATCAATTGATTATAGATAACAGTATCACCAGGTCGCTCAAATTTTACAGATTCTAGTTGATCCAACTCCAACCAACAGGTCTACATCTTGGAATATACTGAATTAATGATAACTCTCCATGTCGGAGATGAGATGCGGTATAATATAACTCATATAAGCAAGTTGAATTATTACCATCAGAATATAGGGCTTTAACTGTCCCAAACTCCTTGGCAGTCGGAAAAAGTATAAACAGTGCCACAGACATGATCTTCTATGTAGTGAAGAAGCCATGATTGGACCAAGGAGTTATTAGCTTTCCAAGTTCGATATGAAGGACTATCCTGAGCTGGTTCTTTGGCAGTGCCATCAATATAGTTAGACATTTCCTTGGCATCAACAAACAATTTTGTGGAGTAAGACCATTGGAAGTAATTTGTCTCATTCAACAAAACTGTCTTTATCTTACCAATTTGAGGGGACCCAGAAGAGGCCATATTGAGAGAAGTAGTGGAGGATGCCATTTTTTAATTATGGAAAAAAAGGGAGAAGTAACACCTGGTATGACAATAATAAGAAGACGAGTAATTGATCAAGCCCAAAAGAAATTCAAGAAAACCCCAGAAGAGCAGCCTTTAGTTATTCAGAGGGAAGGATGCAACATAAGTGGATCCCACCAAGCACGAAGAATAGCAGAAGCCCTGTAGATTGAAAGTGCAGGGAGGGGTGACACTATAGAGACAAGAAGAAGGCCAATTCGAGAGTTGGAGAATGAGATCTAAGCCAAACAAGCCACTATCGAGAATCAAAGGAACCAAACTTCATCAACTGAAAAGGACCAAAAGTAGGCCCCACCAAGATAGAAACCCTAGCAACTCCAGATGGATTGAAAAAAGAGGCAGGGGCGACTGTGGTGGTGCAAAGCCCTTGTGTAGAAGGTCTGTTTCCACGTAGGTTTGAGGGAAGGAAGGTACCCAAAAACTAAGGTTTTGGGCGTCATTGTTGGAGGATTGTAGAACCAATAAAAGGGGCCCCACCTTAAGTGAACCTTAAGTGAAGTTGGGTGGGCTAGGGGTGAACACCACTAAAAAGTTGGAGCACGATCTGACCACATGTGAGACAGATCGAAGCCAAACTTGGAAGAATGTTCTGTGAAGGGTCGGCTGCAGGAAATGAAGTTGAGAGCAGTGATGGCGGAAGCGGTTGGGACCAAAACTCAAATTCTCCCAGATGGAAAAGGGGGAAGAATTTCCTACAGAAACTCGGATAGATTTGATGAGCCGATGCCATCTGATTTCGATGATGAACACTGGAATAGTAAAACGAAAAAAAACTCCTAAAGCGTTCAGAAAATCGTTCTTGATGATACCGTGTAGAATATAATAATACGAGATCATGGAGAAGAAGAAAAGAAATTATGGAGAAGAATTCTTTCTCTATTAGGTTGAATGTGTCTAAATAATATGAGATTACAAGTATATATAATGTATAGGGAGCCAATCATGGTGGCTAAACATAGAAAGAAATAAAAGAATAATTAGGTACATCAATTATAATAAATCACTAAGTTGACAAGACGATTTTGGTCATCTTTGTGTAGAAGTTGGTTCCACATGATCAATTGTTCTGTAGTGGGCCCCACAACATTAATTTCTCTAAAGATGATGTGGACATCAAATCAGAAGAAAATGAAAGAGAAGTCAGCTTCATTTTTACTGTGGCAACTGCAGGATTAAACCAACCAATTTGAGCATTGAATTGGTGAGTTTGGCACATACGGGCCTCACATATGGGCGTGGGCCTACTCAACTGGCCCTTACACTTGCCAATGGAATATGGGTTGATTGGAAAGGTTCTGATGTCCATGACCAAGCTTGGAATTGTCATGCACAAGCCACATGAGGTGGGGACGTCCAAAGGGCTAGCAGGTGCTACATGGAGTGAATGGTATTACTGATGGTCAAGTTCATCACCTTAAAGCCTCTCCAATTTGGTCAAACACTTAAATGGGTTGATAGAGTCTCCTTGGGGGGCAACACCTTTCATGTAACGTGGCTCACAAGGTGCATGAGACACACTCTTAGTCAACATCACATGGCATCCTCTCATTGGTTGGAACATCTCACAATCCTACATGGCATTCTTTTATCTGTTGGAACATAAGCTTGCTAGAATGATGAGGCCATCCTGCCTATTTAGGCCAATGATCCACAATCCGACTCTTCGTTAGTGGACCTTGATCCAGCAGAGCAGATTGCCATGGCATACATGGAGCATTTTGATCGAGGACATCCTAATTGGACTCTGTCTAATAAATCCAATAATCTTATTAGTTGAAGGCTAGTTGTGTAGAATGAGCTAGGCCAACATGTTAGGACCCAGTCCAAGCTTAAACAGGCCAAAGTCCAATCCTCCACACCCAAATTCGTTCAAGCCCAATTCCTTCCTCAAGTGCCAAGTGTCATCACTAGAGAGCATTATCCCATATGCAAGTGGCAAAAGAAAGAAAGAGGAAAGGAGGTGGTCGAAAATTCCATGCAAGGAAAGGAGGTGGCGAATTTGCCACATGGATTCTCTCCACATGGCCATTTGATCTCCTAGTTGCTTTATTAGTTCCTTTGTTATTTTTATCTTTTAATCTTAGGCATTCAATAAATTTAGATGACATGTGTAAGGTTGGGATTGAATAGTCTAAATAAGACGACATTCTATCCTTAGTAGGTGTTTATTTTTAGTTGTTTCTTAGAGAGGATTGTTGCCTCCTTGGTGTGGTTGACCAAGACAAGGCTATTTTAGTCTTTTGTCATTTTTTTTTCCTATAAATACTCCATGTACTCCATTCGAAATCACACATTGAAATTGAATTGAAGTTTGCTTCTGAGAGAGGATTCTATTGTGACTCTGTGGAGTTGTGTTTGAAGGTTGGACAGGGATCCAATTTTCGCCCATAGCAAGTAAGTATCAATCTTTTCTTAATTCAATTAGTCTCTTTGGTTTTTCATAGATAAGGTTTGTGCTTCATTCAAATTCATCATCCGTCTCTTTTAATTATGCTTCTGTTTGTCTTAATCATGTTCAATTAGAAGAGGCCTAATATAGTGAAATCCATAGACTAATTCGAATTTTGTGGAAGCTTGTGCAATCGGTTTGGATATTGTTTGAGCAATTCCTTTCCAAGGCAGAATCCTTTTACAATTCGTAATCGGCTGCTTGGGTCTTTTAGAGACCATACTCTGAAACTGCACGCCTATTGGTGAATTTTCACAAATTCGACCCTTGGCCTGCATCATAGAACCTTTTGGCGTTAAGGTAAAAGAAAGGAGAAATGTGGTCCCCTGCCTTAGACCCCTCAAGATTGGAAAGTGGAGAATGAAGAGAGCTGTTAATGAGAACCAAATATGAGGCATCTTGTAGACATGCCCCCATCCACTTCGATTTCTCTCCAAATCCCATCTTCTGGAATAAAAAATCCACAAAATGCACTCAACATGGTTGTGAGCTTTTTCCAAATCACGTTTTGAAAGAATTCCTTCCTCTAAATACTTATTATGAATCAATTCATTTGCTACAAGGTGTTTTTTTGGGAAGATTATTTCATAAATGATTATGAACTTAAGCTTTGTACTAAGTGAGTGAAGAGGGCTTTTCTTATGTTCCTTTCTATCTGGTCTAGGAGTTGTCAGTGATCGTGGCAAGAGGAAGAGATGGTTCAATTTCGTGCTATCCTGTAGTTGAAACTGTACACAAGTAAGAGTAGGAATGTTTTGGGCTCTTTTTGAACTTGGATTCTAGCAAAATTTGTATTACAGTCTGAACTTGAATAAACAAAGATTGTTTTCTGATGCCTTAATGAAACTTACATATATCTGGAACAAAATCTTATCTAGATTTTGGTCTAATTTTCTTCTCTATTTTTCACTTTAGGGATAACATTTGTCATATTGTTAAGGCACCTGCTGATGTGTCTTGGAAAATAAGGAAGCTTGCCATTGATGTTGCTGAGAAAGCTGTTAGTTCTTTGGAAGGAGCTGGTGTCTTTGCGGTTGAACTGTTTTTAACGGCTGATGATCAGGTTTGATGTCCTTAGTATTAAATTGCATTCTTACAGTGTATTTTTCATTTAACACGTTTCCGTTACAATCTGATCAACAAGATTGCTTCAGAAAATAAAGCGTGGACTTGATATGAAAATGACAGTCCTGAAATTGATTTTTCCAATACCGAAAATCTACATGTCTATGAGAATCTGGTATGATGATCTAAAAGGTTCGACCATCTGAACAGCCATTTGTAAATCTTGTTTAACATTAAAGTCCCTTTTCTGTTATACCGACAGGCTTGACAGCCGAAACATCTAATAATTGTTTTAATGGCAATAATCTTTCTATTAAGACTTTGTCAAGCAATGTTAGCACTCAAAATAGAAAAGAAGCAACACTTAATTCAATAACATTCTAGAAGGAGATTTTTTGGTGCAAGTCATCACGACATGGAAGAGAGAACAGTACACTGCATCTAATGTATAGTTTAGGTATGGTGCCCTTTAAAAATGTGCTTTGATCAGATGACTCTAGGGATGGTTTTTAAGGCCCCAAAGATTAGTGATTAATAAGGGTACCAATTTTTTCTTTCCCTTCCCCCTCCCCTTCCCCCTCCCCTTCCCCCCCACCAAAGAGAAAAAAGGGTTTGAATAAGCATTGATTTTATGAAGTTCAATCTTACAGTTTTGTAACTATGGTATGTGATCCAATTGGGTGAGGGTTTAATTCAAGATTTTTTTTTTACTCTTTTGTGGGGGAGGGGGGGAGACAGTTTGCTGGGTGGACCCCACATGAGTGGTTCCCACCCAATGTTTTGAAAATTGAAATCGTATTGCAAATCATTCTAGTCATCAATTTGTATCATTGCAAATTGTATCGTAAATCATAAGATGTTTATGATCTTCTCAAGAAAGGGTAAAATCTTTTAAAAAGATTTAAAAACTAAAAAAAATAAGTTTCCCATATTCTATTCACTTGGTATTTCATAACATTATTTGTAAAATGACAAAAATGATGATGGTATTGTACATATAACTTGGTTGTCAGTTTGTGTAAACATCGTTTTAAGATTACTAACAGAAAGGCTATGTATGGCTTGCTAGCTATGTGTGATCGTTTATGGTTTACACTCTACAAGACTGATGTTTGAAAATTGATTTGGATTGTACAAGCGAACTATATTTTGGTAAAACTAACATTGAAATAACAAAAATTATAAGATTGGTAAAGAAATCCCATCGTATCATAGGATCCATATCATTTTCTCTAAAAATTGTATCTTTTTGTAAGATTCAAATCGTAAATTATAGGATTTTAACACCTATGTTTTCACCATGAGAATCTTCATGGAGTTAAATGGCTTAAATTTATGATATTTTGATAACTAGTTTGTTGCTCAAGTTTTCATGGAGTCGGTTGCTCTCAACAGATTTTGCTAAATGAAGTTGCTCCTAGACCTCATAATAGTGGTCATCACACAATTGAGTCTTGCTACACTTCACAATATGAGCAGCATTTGCGTGCCATTCTTGGTCTGCCACTTGGTGATCCATCGATGAAAACCCCTGCTGCCATTATGTACAATTTACTGGGTGAAGAAGAGGTAACCTTCTATTACCTCCTTTTCTAAGTCAAAATTTAAAGTTGTCTTGGTTTGACATTCTTTTTGTTAACTGAATCTTTTATTGGAAAATTGAAATGCTTATCATTGTCAATGATATTATTATTAAGACTAAATTTGAATTGAATTGAAAGTACACTTCAATACAGTGTCTTAGACTGATTCACTTGGTTAAGATTTTTGTTTACTTTATCTTGTTCTATCCCATTTCCAAAATAAGAGGCTTTAGTAGTATGTTTCACTCAGATTTCTTTTCTAGGTGTATCACATTGTCGATCCCCACCCCGTGGGCCCACAAGATGCAAGTTTTTTTTATACATTCATCTCAATCAACATTGATCCTCCTGTAGGAGGGTTTCCACCCTCACACAGGGGAAGCCTATATTGTTTCTAGATTCCATCAACCATTGGAAGTCGTACCGTAATCTCGGTAGAGTTATGTCCATAGATAGGATAATGGGATAATGATCTTCTCCACTGGATCATCTCATATACGATCCCAATACTATCCCAACTTATTGTCAAATATTCACACGTGACCATCCAGGTCCACACGAGGATTCCAATCACATAGTACAACATAAAGCATAGCGGAAACATAGAGATTTTATTACATCATTAAAGCAATGATTCAAATATGCGGAGTATTATTATAATCCTCCATAAAGTTTCTCTAAAGTTTCTTAGTTTTAGAAGAGGGTTAAGGTAGTGCGAGGATTACATGTGTTGCTCACAATTTGAATGAAACGATTATATGATGGAAAGAGGAGAATAGGAGGGTATGGACAGGAAACATAGCTAGGGATTTTTGGTGAAGCATTGTATGAAGTCTTTGAGAAAGGCAAAGGATATTAAGCAACTTTGCTTCTTTTTTTGGAAGAAATGCACCTAGGTGTGTCAATGGAACAGGGAGTCCGACCCAGGCCTGACCCAATAATTTAGTAAATGGCTGGGTCAAATAGGTCATAGGACTAGGACTGGACAACATTTTAAGGACTGATAGTCTTAACAGCTTGACCCCTAGCCAAGGGGGGTCCAACCCATCCGCCTCATTATTCCCTACTCCAAAATATGATTTATGAATCATATAGCAAAAAATAAAGATGGTAATAAGGTGGTTGAGACGTTCTAAAAATTATATTTCTTATATTTACTTGCTAACTTATTTAAATGGTGAATTGTCTTTATTTTTTTTCTAGTGTAGATTTCATAAGGCACTTAATTATTAGTTTGAAAGTTAAAAAAAAAAAACTAGATGAGAAAAATGGCAAAGAGATGTCAGTGATACCATTATTCTCATCCTAAAACTTATCCATGAATTACATGTTTTTTGTATTCATACATGTCCATAGACATCTTATGCCGTATTTCACTAGAAAGGGTTCTCTAATCCATAAATTTGATGACTCCAATTCACCTAATTAATAATATTAGGACACTAACAAGTTGGCCCAACCCACCCCATTTCTCTTTTCAAATGGGCCATGCCATCTTTTTTGAGGTTATAGGGTCGACCTAGCTTAATTCAACTAAAGGGTGGGTGGGGGTGTGGTTGTGGAACAGGGCATATTGACAACCCTAGTAGCACCTTGCCCCCACCATTGACACACACAATCTAGGGTCTCTCCCAAGACTGCAAATTGGGTATGAGAAGAAAACCAATCAATAGCCACTCAATCTTCTCTCTTGGGTGCTCTAGGCCAAGTAATCTCAAACCAACAAATTTCAAGCTAATTTTCAAAAAAGAAATTGAAAAGAAAAAAACCAAAGCCACCTTTTCATTGCTTGAATGCTTTATTTATAATATATTAGTAGTTGCAACTCATCCAAGCCATTTAAGGCAAACAACTCACATGCAATAATAAAGAAGAATTTTCCACAAAAAAACTAATAACAAAAGAAATCGAATATTTAGAGATTATTGCTAATCCTATTTACTAAAAGAAAAAAGACATAAAAATAGTAGTAGATCCCAAGTAAATGTGATAGAGATATGGGAATAAGGGAGCTTCTAGATGAACTCATAAATTGTTATTTAGGCTTGAATTTGCTAATGGGCTTTCTTTTGGACCTTGGATCCAAGCCTTTTCTTGCCATGTGATTGTTCCAATCGATCCATGAATGTCAATGTGAATTAATTAATTGGCTCCAATATGCGATTGTCATCATTGGATGCATCATTCTCCCTCGGCTGGAGAGAATTTGTCCTTGAGTTGCCATAGGTAATGGACCAATAATGTAAATGAAATTATGAAAGGCACCTATAAAATATTGAATTTAAACTATAGAAAAAGAAAACCACTTAATATTTTTAATTGCAAATCACTCGCTTTAAGATAAAAACTTGGTTCCTAAAAGTTCTCTTTTTTATGTTAAACATAAGGCTGAAGGAATGTTTTTGTACCATTCAAATAGATAATTAAATGGTATTTACCATTGTAAATGTCAAAAAATATAATTTCTTATGAACAGATTATTTTTGTAGTCTGATCTAGTTTTCTCTCTTTCATATAAAAAATTCAATCACGTCAGTGTTGAATTTCTTAAATGATGGTTGCAAGATCTTGCTTGTGCGTTTTTTCATTGCAATTTTTTTGGAAAATTCTAGTTTAAACACTTTCAATGCCATTTTTCATATTTTATGTGTTTATATTACAAAAATCTATATCTATCAAGAAAACTAATTTAAAGCTCTTATTTGTTGCAATTGTATGTTTCTAGGGGGAGTTAGGCTTCTATTTGGCTCATCAACTAATGGGAAGAGCCTTGAGAATACCTGGGGCTACAATTCATTGGTATGACAAGCCAGGTTAGTTTATGTGCTATTTGCACTCATTATTGTAGTGCTATTGAAGTTTTGTGCTTTTGTACTATGATAATTGTTTATGATCTTGTAGAGATGCGAAAGCTACGTAAAATGGGTCACATCACAATTGTAGGACCTTCTCTTCCCATAGTGAAGGCACGCTTGGACTCAATGTTGAGTGGAGAAAATTTGGGAGGTAATACACCTAGTCAGTTGATTATCTCATTTGATTTTTTTGTTTTTTGGAAACATTTGTCGGGATTAAATATCTCTCTCTCTCTCTCTCTCTCTCTCTCCATGTTTCCTGCATCTGTCTTGCTAGATGGGGCTGCTCCACGTGTTGCTATTATAATGGGATCTGATTCTGATCTTCGAGTCATGAGAGGTGCTGCAGATGTTTTAAAGGCCTTTGGTGTGCTTTTTGAGGTTGGCCTTTCACATTTGTAGTTCTTTTTGCAAACTTTCATTTGATGCATGTTTGAGAAATTATCATTTTTACCCATCCAACAAAACTTGCAGGTGACAATAGTTTCAGCACATCGGACACCAGAAAGGATGTTTTCTTTTGCTTCATCTGCTGAGGGACGAGGGATTCAGGTTATCATCGCTGGTGCTGGTGGTGCAGCCCACTTGCCAGGCTAGTTGAAAATATTTTTTGACAAAATATATCTGTGTTCCAACTGCTTCATTCACAAGGAATGTCAGATCCTTACATGGGAAGCTTTTCTTTGTAGGTATGGTTGCTTCGTTGACCAACTTACCTGTTATTGGTGTTCCTGTAAAGGGTTCTTCACTGGATGGAGTTGATTCACTCCTATCAATTCTGCAAGTATGTAATGCTTAACTATTTTTTATTCTTGTTAATGCATAAAATTACAATTACTTTTGAATTCTTTTTAAAGAAGCAATACTGTGTTTTCCCTTCGAATCCAATTATCATTTGTGGTTTAGTGGAAGGGAAACAGTTTCTCATGGGCTCCTTCTCATTGTTATTATTGGATACTCCAAATGCACATCTAGTTCGGCGCATAGTGAAAGTGAGCGATTGAGTTTTCTTACCAATTGGATGAGATCCAAGAAGTTGCTCCACGTGCTGACCATGCAAGTAATGGATCTTGGGGAAAAATGAGATTTGGTATTTTACTTTCTGATTTTGCTCAAACCAATCTAAGGACCAAAAGGGACATGCCTCTTCAATCCAAATAGCTTGTTTGTTTTGGTTCCTACTTTAAGTGCTGCTAAGGTGGTAGGAAGTGTTAGAAGGTTGAGAGGGCTAGCTTGCTTTCTAAAGTTGATTATCAGATGGGCCTTGATATGATGTGTGGGGGCTTGCTTGAGTTTGTTCTCCATTGATGTCACTTTGGAACTAAGTGGAGGAAACTGATTGTAGCTTGTCTCTTCTCTGCTTCTTATTCAGTTCTTTAATGGGTCTCCAAATGGCTTTTTCAAAAGCTTTCATGGTCTTTGGAAAGGCTTTCTGTTATCTCCATTTCTTTTTGCACTGTTTTGGAGGTGTTAAATTTGATTTTGTCTGCTGCCAATGATCAGAACGTGATTCATAGTTCCATAATTAATTGTTTAGACATTGAGGATTTCTTATCTTTAGTTTTTTTTTTTTGAAGACCAAGGTATCCATGCCTGTTAGAGTACCTGACTAATCCTTAGGGCATGTGCAAACCTCCCTATCCACACACACCGAGAAACACTATGGGGTGTAGCCCTTTTGTGTTGAGAGTGACATGATCCCAAGACCTCCCGCATCTCAAGCGGGTTCTTGACCGCCAAGTCAACCTCCACGGGTTGATATCTTATCTTTAGTTTGCTGATGGTACCATTATTTTTTGCAAGTTGAGGAAGATCAGTTTCAGAATTTTGCTTCTCGTCTTCACTGGTTTGAGGCTTGATTTGAGGTGATTGATATTGCTTGAAACCCTTCAAATTTGCATACTTAAACTAATATTTTTGGCTGCATATTGGGTGGGAGTTCTCCTTCCAAATTTTTTGGTGTTCTGCTTTCTGGGACGTAATGCACGACCTATGGGATTATGTTACTGAGAGGGTTGAGAGTGACTGGCTGGTGAAGGTCACTCTCTTCTTTACAAGGAAGAATTTCCTAGGTTAAATCTGTACTTTCCAATTTGTCTATTTTACTATTTATGTTTTTCCCTATTTTGTGCCTGGTGAGTATAGTTAAGAGGCTGGAGAGAATCCAAAGAAATTTTCTTATGAAATTATTCTGGAGAGCACAGTAGATTTCACCTTGTGGATTGGAAGTGTGTTTGTTGACCTATTAAAGAGGGTGGTTTGGGGATTCACCCTGTTAAAGTTGTGAATGGGGGCTGTTTTAACAGAATCTTTATAGTGCTTGGGTGATGATTTATCTAGTCTTTGGAAGTCTATACTTATTTCTAGGTACAATCTTTTGGCAAATAAGATAGAGAGTGAATCATATTTCTAATGCTGCTTCAGGATTATTGAAGTCTACAACATCGGTTTTATATTTCTTTGAGCTTAATGTTTACCATACAAGTTGCTAGTGGCAGGAATATTTATTTTTTGGACTAATTTATGGTGCTTGGGTGACGATTTATCTAGTCTTTGGAAGTCTATAATTATTTCTAGGTACAATCTTTTGGCAAATGGATGGAGAGTGAATCGTATTTCAGGATTATTGAAGTCTACAACATCACTTTTATATTTCTTTGAGCTTTAATATTAACCATACAAGTTGGTAGTGGCTGGGACATTTATTTTTTGTTGGGTGATTCTTGTCTTTAAGTTTGCTCCTCTTTCAGACATTGCTGCAACTAACAGATATGGTAAGGTTGCTGATTTTTTTTCCTCGTGTTATCTTGAACTTGACCTGGACACTTTTTTTTTTGGAATCTCAATGATGTGGAGTTGGATCAACTTATGTTTGAAGTTCTAGCCCTTGTTTGTTTGTATTCCAAGAGAAGGTTCAGGTCTCAGCCTTTAACTTCGTCAAAGTTGCAATGTTTTCTTGGTGGTCTTTTTTCTATCAAAAGTTGTTGTTGGACTTTCTCCTTCTCCATCTGTTAACCCAACAATTTGGAAGATTTTTGCATCAAGAACTATACCAGTTATAGAGATGAGGGATTGGAGAGAGTTTTGACTTTATTATCTCCAAGGGCTTCATTTTATTATTTCAAATTCTTTTTATTTGTCCTAGTGCTTACTGCTGAAGTAGTAATGGATTACTCTTCCGTCATTGCGAGTTTTCTTCTTAGTTGGCATTTCATTTTCATCCTGTTCAGTGTGGACTGGATGGGTGATTCCAGAATCTATGGATGGTTTCATCAATGTGTCATGTAGTAGGTTCAACAATGCCAGTTTCTTTGTATAGTTATGTTTGTTTTTGCTCCTGTATAGTTCTCTTATATGCAGCCTACATTTTTCTTCTTTGGTTTCCTTTTAATATAATTTTCTTGGTCTCTCATTTAAAAATAATAATAAAATAAGTAAATAAATAAATAAATCTGTTGCTATGATAATCTGCATTTCCCTTTCAAAATCTCATAAATCGTACTGGTCCTCGTCCATTTAGAGAAAACCATCCAGATGACAACACCACAGATCTTCTAAAGGATCTATGAAGCTTAATTATGGTGATCCAAGGGAGATGCATTGTGAATTTATTCAACAATTGATATACCTAATGCTAATGTAAAGTTTGGTTCGATTGACATTACCAGTTAAGGAAAAAAAGATGTTGCCAAAATCATGTAGGTTGTGTACATAGTGTAGCTTGTATCTAAAGTTGAGTCTACCTCAGTGTGGATTTGAAAATGGTGAGCTATGTGGCTCTTTTTGGGGTACCATGTGCTCGTTCCTGTATTTAAAATGGTGCACTCTCTAGCTTATTTCTTTATGGCTTGAAAAACTTTCCCAGACTATATCTTAACAATGCTGTTGACCATGCAGATGCCTAGAGGCGTACCTGTTGCAACTGTAGCCATAGAAAATTCGACAAATGCAGCTTTACTGGCAGTTAGATTTTTGTCTATGTGTGATTCTGATTTGAGAGAAAGGTTGGTCTTTCTTCTGCCTCTATTATTCATTATATGCAGTCCTGGAATATTGATCAAATATTTTTGAGTTGATACTATTACAAATATCCATCTTTGCCTATGTTTTCTTATGCCCAGCAGACTAAACCAATATCGAGAAGATATGAAAGATACTGTATTAAAGAAAGTAGAGAAGTTAGTGGGAGAAGGTTGGGAAAGATATTCAACCACTTGACTACTGGCATGTTCTGGTAAAATTTCTATCAAGTATTCGCATCTAGTTTTGAGAATGTTGTTTATACGTGCAAATTACACAAATGAATGCATGAATCTAGCTCTTTTTCTTTTTAACACTCAAAAGAACTGTATAGATAGGGGATTTTGTGGCTGATGTTAGTGTTCTTTAAAATTCACTTTTTTTTTGAGCCGTAAACATTATTTTTTGAGAGGTTTAAAGTGCACTTAGGTTGGAGAAATCTCAACTCAAGAGCAGCATTAAAACAGCATGCAATTAAACACGAATAAGAGGTCAAATCAAGGACTGCTGTTTAATTATATCTTAGTTTTGGGGTGGGATTCTGTCTTCGCTGAAGCTTAGTTGACTCGACAGGAAGGTGTATAATGACTGTATATTATTTCTAAACTTAAAATAGAATAACATCTAGTGCAACCTAACTACTTGCTTGTACATTTTCATGTTGGACCATGGGCCTGCTTCATAGCTGTGCTTGGACCCATATTTGATCTTATGGTTTCAAAGACCAACTGAAGGGCTAAAAGTGTCATACATTTAATTTGATTCTCATGGTTGCGACCTCAAGGTTGTGGGCTCAAGTCCTATAGGTGTCAGATAGGCAGAGAAAAAAGAAACATGCCAAATAAATACAGATACCAACTCCAGATGGTGGATAAATGTCTTCGATGATGATGATGTACTCATAGAAGTACAATTAGAATGTGTAGCATCATTCTTAAAATTCTTTTAAGCTGCTAAATAATAGCATACAGATGCCTTATACCTCATTTGTTTTCACCTATATGTGAAATGGTGATTGAGGACAGCTTTGGCCCATTTATGGCACAAACTTAACTTGTAGATTAAAAGCACTGGAATTCACCTCATGTTTTTATTTAATTATTGAATGGCTTGAATGACTGCCACAATATAAAGCATTGAAAATCAGTTATGCTTCAATCATTTTATTACTAATAAAACTGATCGACAGTCACGTGTGGGCCCCACATGTGAGTTATGTGGACTGATCATGTTGAGTCATCAATAATATCCTATTATTGCACATGTTAAATGGTTCTGTTTACATAGTTTTAGACCCATTGCATGAATGTTCATGATTGGTGTATTTCCTACTCGGCTGAACTCTTGGTTTGGGTAAACTCGTAACATCAACCAGATAGGCTAATTTACTTTGTTGGATAGAATTCAATATCATTGAGATCATGGAAGCATTATAACTAAAAGTGGCTTTCACATATATTACATTATTAAAGAGAACATGGAGTTTATGTCGTTGAATCAGACTAGACTTATCATAGCATTTGTCAGGCTACCATTAACGAAAGAGAAGCTTCCCTGTTTTCTCGCAGTTGATAACCTTGAATGGGTAATTAATTTTCTTGCCATTTCATCTATCAAGCTGCTGGAGTCAACACATATAATTTGATTGGAATAAGAAAAGCTGTGCGGAGAATTTAAATAAAATTTTATTGACCAAATGCATCTCTTTATTGAATATTGCACTAAATGTATATTGTGTGTCACCACCAAGAGGACTTCTCCCGACAACAGCACATTGTCCTTGAGAAAATATTTTTGACTGCTGGAGGGGGTTTTTAGGTCAACTTTGATAGGAGATTAAAGAGTGTCTGTCCTTCATTTAACATTGGTAGCCTTGTGTGTGCAATGAGAGATGATGGAGTAACTCTCTTTCCATAGTCCCATACATGGCCCAAGGCCATTGATGTGAAATTGTGAGCTCTTCTGAGATGATGTTGGAAGCTTTCCAGGCATTGTTTTGTTGACCATATGATCTAACTTAACTCATACACAAAGTAGAAAAGACGCAATGCGCACTCAAGGCGTGAAGGGGTCTTGGAGCCTAAGGCTCAAGGTAAACTTCTAGGCATAGGCTTTATATTCTAAGGCCACTTTTTTAATACTTTAAATGTGTGTATTTATTTGATTATGTATATTTTTTACACATAAATTTAATACATTTTTTTACAATTATCTCAAACATATCAAGCAAATGCCATTACTATTTTGATTCACTGTCAACTAAATAATGCAATATATATGCTATAGAAAAAATATGTAGGCTGATAATAAAAGTCTAATGTACAAAACCAAGTAAAAATTCATAAATAAATCACCATTCCAAACAAAAAAGAAAATGTTTAAAAGTGTTGCATAATCCATCCACCACCAATCCAATCAAAAGTGCATATTTCAAACAAATAGAAAACATGACTTTCATTCCATGGTTCTTTCTTAATCATCATCATTTCCATTGTCAATATGATCATTGAACCAACCCCAAGGGGTTGGCCTAGTGGTTGAGACACAGGACTTCAGGATTGAGGTTTGGGTTCAAGACCTGGTAACTCCAATGAAGGGTCACTCTCCGTAGGATATGTACAGCGTAAGGTCCCACCATTTGAACCCGACATGTGTGTGTAGGGACGTGTGAACATGCCCTGAATGACTAGTCGGGCGAGACACCTGGAGACCCTCTGTCATAAAAAAAAATGTTCATTGAACCACCCCAAGGGGTTGGCCCAGTGGTCTGGGCACAAGACCTCAATCGTGAGGTCTTGGGTTCAAATCCTGGCAGCCTCAATGAAGGGGGGTTATTCCCCATCGAAGAACCCATTGTGTGTGCGCAGGGAGGTGTGCACACACCCCGAAGGATTAGTCGGGTGAGACGCTTGGGCACCTTTGGACATAAAAAAAAAAGATTATTGAACCTTGTGTATCCTAGTATTCCTCATTTGCCTTTGGCTCTCTTTTTCTTTTTTCTTTCTCTTTTTACTTTTCCATAGCCCTAAGTTATTTTATATTCTATTTTTATTTTAATACTTAAGAGGGAAACTACGTTTTATTATTTCTATCCATCACCCAAAGAAAAAATAAAACGCCCACTTTTACACAAGGCACAAGGCCCACTTGGGCATGCACTTTTTCATTTAGGTGCCACTTTCACCTTGCCTGTTATTTGTTAGGTGCAAAACCTCTTTGGCGCCTTGTGTGTGCCTTGGACACAAGTAGCGCACCTCTGACTACTATGCTCATAGATGTGAATTCAACAGATAGATGGTGCTCATTGCCCTTAACCATGGGTTGAGAAAGTCTAATATTATATCAAGGTGTTTTTGTTACCATTTTTCGAGGGCCGGCGGAGTTTTAGTTCTTTGGGAGAATTCTTTTTTATTTGCCATTTCACTCTTTTTTGTTTGTCTATTTCTCTTGTGAAGTGTCCTCCTTTGCTTTGCTTTTTATCTTCTATAAAATTACTTATTGAATTACCAGTTCAACTTAAAAAAAGAAAAAAGAAGCTACTTTTTTTGTGCTAGTGTTGCTAGAATGACATTTTTGGTGTAATCTTTTAAGGATTTCAGTGATTTTTGTAGATTATTTTAGTTCCAAACTTCATAGTGCTGTTTAGTTATGTTTTTAAGGTAGAGGTTTTATGAATCATGTTTTGAAGTTGGATTGATGGTTCAGCTGTTATCAAAGGATGAAGTAAGGAAGGTTTGGAGGATATGAAATGCAGTTGAACTTTTATGAAGAAGCAATGCTGCCTCAATTTGAAGCAGGTTTGTTAATTCCAATGAAATCCCCCGTTGATACTTGGTGGTACTTGTGCAATTCTTTGTTTTTGAAAAAATGGGTACAATGAAACTTTGTTCAAACTTCTTGTTTAAATTGCATATATTCATTCCTTCATATTTCTGTGCTTCAGATTTATTTGAATTGGATGTCATGATTTAAATTGCATATATTAAAAATGAAAATTCAGTATTTAATTTTAGTTTCCTATTTAGTTATCACTATGCATTCAATATCAATTTGTTTGAATGGTTTATCTGCAGGGCTGGATTCTTGGTAATTTGTGTCGGAACACTGATGAAATTGTTGCATGAGCAGAAATTAAGTTCACATAATTGGATGTTGTACTTGCATGGAATCTTAACTTTTTATGAGCAGAAATTGTTGTAGAGCGGCATCTTAATTAGTTTATTAATTGAACATTGTGTTGTCTTCAACAGAAAATTTGTAATTGTTTTTTTAATGAAAGGTACATTTTTTTTTTTCTTGAAAAGAACTTTATAACTTGGATGACTAATGCTCATTGTTGCATAATATGATGACATTAAATTAAATTTTAAAGTGACAAAAATCGATGATAAAGAATATAAAAAAATCAATTTCATTAGTAAGGTCAAAGCTTCAAAGTAGACATGGATTCACTCACCTTATATATCCACCACACACAACTCAATCTTTAAATGGGTTCTTAATATTCACAAAACATTGATATTATCTTTAATGAATACGCAAGTATTTACAAAACACATGTAACATAATATAAAGTATACCATTTACAGAGAAATGATAAAGGTGCTTAAAATATAACCATAGTAAGATTAAGTTTGCATCTCCACTTTTTATTTTAATTTTTTTATATTTTAAAATTTTAAATTTTATTAATGAATGGTGGAATTGTAAGACTTCATTATATTATAGCTAGATCTTACATCTGTCACCTATCATTTCTCTCTCTTTTTTTTTTGTTATATATTGTTAAATACCAATATAGCTACAATTTTGAACGAAAATTATTTGGACTGAGACTCAATTTATAAATAGGTCCAAAATATGGACCTAAATCAAATTTTTACCTCCCCATGTCTGTTTTGACATTTGTGTATTTTCTTTTGCACTTTTTTCTTTCTTTTAAGCATTAGAGTAGTTTTTTTTTTAATTATTTTTAGATTTTTTATTTGTAAGATTTTTTTTTTCAATATTGAAATTTAATTAATTTTATTTTTATCAATATTTATCTCTAAATTCAAATAGTATGAAGTAATTACAAATATAAATTTCATGTATAGAACTTGTGACATTATTCACATTTAATTATGAATCCATGGGTATTACATGGATGCAGATGTGGATCATACCCATTTCGAATGTGTCATCCCTAATTCCCTACCTGAAGGAGTCCAAGCAGACCCGCTAGCACATTTTAATTCTTTGGGGGCTTGTGTTGGTGGGCCCGGCAAAACCCGGCCAATGTGAAACACTGAAACCCTAGCTGACCGACTCTGCCCATTTAGGGTTTCTGAGTGGTTACTTATATAAAAGGGTCATCTCATCACTCTTTCACCGTCAGATTTGTTGTTCTTTTTCTCATTCGATACTATTCCTCCGTTCGCTTACTGTATCTCAATTTTTCCCCCTTTTCCAGGTTTCTTTGTATTTTTTTTTTTTTTCTATTTTCTATTTACTGCTGATGATAAGAGTGAAAAGATCAGGTGATGATGAGAAAACTGCAACAATATGATAAAATGTTCCCGTGATTTCATTGTATTTAAGTCTCTGATGATTTCTTCTTCTTTCTTCACCGTTTGGATGTGTGGAAAGGGGATTACTTTCTTAGAAAATAACCATTTTTTGATAAAATAAGAATGAGTATTTACTATTTTCGAAGATATTTTGTTGGATCTGTGGAAGATGATGAAGAACGTATTTTGGTCCGTGTTTCTGAATTAATCGTGATTGATACCTCTTCCAATTTCTGATTCCCCAGATCCTCCAAAGTAATTTTTTTTTAAGAAATGAAACTCTCATTTAGTTTAGCATTTCATGTCCAAAACAAGGATTCCATATTTCTCTACTCTTTCTAGAAAAAAACGAAACCCTGTAAAATTCATTGAATTTCTTTTGTTCTGTCCTCTAGGCCGGGTTCCCCCCACTTTCCCTGGCCCGGGCTAGCGCATTTTAGCGGATTCTTATACGTCATGCTAACGTGCGTTTTTTTTTCTTCTTCTATTTGAGAGAGTCGAAACCCTGATTGCTTGTATGAAATTAGTATTTTATATTTTTATATCATTATGGGTTTCGAGGAATCATAAACACTTTTAGGTATTCTTCCTTGTTCTCTCCTGTTTCATCCTCTCGTGGCACATTTTAGTGGGCCTCCATACGGCTAGCTAAAGTGCGCCGGTGTGTGACGCCAATAATGTAACCTTTTAAAAGTTTTTCATTTTCTTGGGTTATTTTTGGCTCGATGATTGTACCAGCCTATGAAAGGCAATATACGCTATTCCGAGTTATGTACATGAGGAAAGATTGTTTATGAGAGCCATTAGTACCTTTCCACTTGTGTTTTATTTTTAAATTTTTTATTTTTGAAGGGTATTTGTATGTTTTTATGTGTTAACAATTTTTAGCATGTTCTTTTAAAAGAAACATTTAAGTTTTTAATTAATTTATCATTTTTAATGTGAGTGTAAAAATATAAAAACAAAAAGGAAAAAGAAGTGGTTTTTTTTAATTAAGTCTGTGGTGTTGAATTATGAATATGTTTCTTCACATGTCAAACTTCAGAGAAATTCCATTGAGAAATTCAAAGGTAGACTTGAGTTTTGAACCAAATTGAGTCAAATGGATAAATTTATTAAAACTCTTGATCAGACGATTATTTTATATCAATCAAATAGAAAAAAATATGTAAATATGATTTTTTTATTACAAATTTACAATCACTTTATTTTTATGTGTGGCTCAATTTGAAATTTTATAACTTAATTGTCATATTAAATATTTTGTAAATTATTAGAAATCTCAATAGACATGAATATGAAGGGTTTAGGGTCTTCAGACGAATATTAGTAATTTGAGAGGAAGATGGAGTACTTGTCCATGGGGATAGACCCATCAGACATGCCTAGATTCGGATGTTGGAGGACCCAACTAGGAGAAAGATATCACAAGCAGGGGTTGAAATATCGGCCGATACGTATTGTATCGGCCTATATATATATATCGGTTTTGGATATGTAAATATCGGCCGATATGTATCGTATCGGCGGATATTCACAATATCGGCCTTGATATCGGTCCGATATCAAAATATCGGCCGATAACGATATATCGGTCAACATATCGTATCGGCCGATATATCAGCCGATACCGATTTTTAAACCTCTGATCACAAGCTTCTTTTCTTAGAGTTGGCCTAAGGCCCAGTGAGTCAAATGAGCCTGCACGAACCATGATTCAATGGGGTCCAAATCTTGATACATCTCATATCACCGTATAGACGAGATCTCAACTGAAATAACTGAATGTGTTGAGATTTGAAAAAAAGAAAAAAATATTATCTAATATTAGCGGAGATATTGGACGATATAATGATTGGATTCTTATATTTTCTCTTGGCCATCAAGGCTGATAATATAAGGAGAGTATTTAAATAATTTAATGTAAAAAATAAGAAAGACGAATTATCCAATAGGGGGTTTGGTATAGTATAATCATTTTTCTTCTATATTTGATATTTTGTTTTAATTTATTTTTATAAAACTTCATTACAGTTAAGAAATATATTTTACAGAAGGTTTAATAGTTTTGTTTATTTTAAAAACCGTTATTTTTTTTAAATAAGTCCCAAAGTTTTTGTAAGGCGTTAAAAAACCTTCAATATTTAATATGCTATATGAATTTAAATATTGCATTTCTAGGATAGATGGTAAGGCGTTAAAAAACCTTCAATATTTAATCAATTTGATGAATAATTTTTTGGAATAAATTTTAGTCAAAGTTATTTTTTCCTCTAATATCAGTAGTTAGTGATCAAGGTTTTATGTTAACTTTTATCTAACTTATAATTTATCGAGTTTAATTTCAACATGAATTATTAATATTGTAATGAATTTTAAAAAAGAAAAAAAAATAGATTGGATATATACACAACACATATATAGCTAAATCGGCTAAAATGCTCGATTGGCTCCACACGACTATTAAATTAGCCTGAGCGCAGACTGTGAAGTAGGAGTTGAAAAATCAGAACGACTGATATATCAGCTGTGATATTATTATTATTTATTTAAAATCACAGATATCGGTTGATATATATCAGATATCGACTGAATATCGGCAGATACGTATTTTGTCGGTTCATATATATAGGCTTCAAACCGATATATATCGGCCGATATTAAAACCCTTAATATGAAGCAAGGGTATAAATCTCTGCTGATAGCGTGCGTATCGGCCAAGGAAAAAAGAAATAATAATATCGGTTGTGGATCTAGATGATACATTTTATATTTTTTTTTAAATGATTTTTTCAAAAAAAAGCCACCGAGATTTTTTTTTAAAAAAATTTAGAAGAGAGAAAAGGTGGATATGAAAAATAGGCCGGCCCCTGCTACGAAGTGTTATATATGTTCGAACCTGTTTGTATGTCATGGGCCAAGTTGAGACAAAGAGGTCTAATAGTAGAGTAAGAGATCTCCAACCTTAAAAAAAGCGTGATATTCAACGTGGAAATGTCAAACGGTGAGACATAGGAGAAAAATTTAGATGCTCAAATAGATCTTTATAAATACAATCAAATTATTCAAAATAAAGTACAATAAATCATTAAATTTAATGTTTTAAAATTAAAATAAAATCATTAAACTATTTTTAACAGAATAAAAATGCATCAAATAAAGACTAATTTAAACTTATCTAAATTAAAAATAATAATTTCAGCCGCTTAAATTCATTATGAGATAGACCCCACCACCAGCTGTTTTCCATAGTTGTACAAAGCTCTAGTGTTTGTTAAATTCTGCCTACTCTAAAACACGGAAAAGTCACAGCTCAATTTAAATACAAAATGTTGAATCCTTCGTAAAATATCTCTCAATTCAGTATAAAATAGATTAATTTGAAACTATTATTTTTTTCCATTTTTTATAATTTTAATTTTTAAGAAGGTGCCGCCTTGTTACGTTGTCTGTTGTCATGGAAAGGAGCGGTTGGATGGCAATTGGAAAGAGGAAGGACGGTGGAAGATTCACATTAAATAAATAATCGAAGTCGACAATTGACAAAACCCGGGATGGTAGGTGGAAATCGGGAGGCCAAGACGAAACGCCCCTTGTTTAATGGACGGGCAAGATCATCTGGCCGTTAGTGATACTGACCTTCTTACTCCATAAATGCCCCTGCAGCAATTCTCAAATTAATAAAATAATCTGACAACAATTATATCATTTTAAGGAAAGTAAATGGCAATTTTGTCATTTCATTAAAAAAAAAATTCTAGAAATGATATCGTCACCGGATATGCATGATTTCCAACTTGACGAATTCAACGCGTCTGGTGACTGAAGGATCCTCAAAAGCTAGGGTTTTCCTTGTTCCCCCAAATCAAAGCGCTTCTTCGTAAGCCAATTTCATCTTTCCCTTCGCCCATCTATTCTTTCGCTCCGATTCTATATATCAGGTATGATTTGTCTTCCGATCTATCTTTGTTTGGATGCATGGAAACTGGAAGTGCTTTCTTTGAAAATTATACAATTCAAGTGAAAATACAAACATGTTCAACCAATTTTCTGGAAATTTATATATTTTTAGCGTATGTTGTCGATCTGGTTTCTGTTTGTACTCTCCCTCCTCTCCTCTCCTCTGATTCCGATCGATCGTTGTTTGGATACTTGGAAATTGGAAGTAATTTTTTGGAAAATTATACTTTTCAGCTGAAAATATAAACGAGATCAACTATTTTCTTGAAAACTTAACTAATTTTAGGGAAAATGGTTGAACTCGTTCCCGTTTTTACTCATTATTTAAAAAGTTCTCCTCCAGGTGAGTACTTGCTTTCATGTAATTCAAGCGGAGCTTTAGGATGTGGTACTTTAATTTTTATCTCTTATTGGAAGCAAGGCGTGGAAAGGAAAGTGCTGTCCTGAAAAAATGGCCACTTTTTAATTAAAAATGGTTAAACCTATTTTTGTTTTCGGTACTACTCGTTTTTCTCGAGGAAGTAATTTCCTTTCCGTGCATCTAACCGGAGCTCTGGTTTGTCTCCCATATCTGTTCCGATACTTGGAAAGAAGACTACTTTCCAGGAAAATAACTTATAAAATCGTCTGTTTGGGGTTAAAAAGTGGTATTTGCTAAGGACGTGCTTTCCTTGCTTGCTATTCATCTGAAATTGAGCCTTTTGTTTTAGTTTTTTATTGGGTTCTATTTAATATATTGCTTTCTGAACATAGATTTCATGTGAGAAAAGGGATCTGATCCCTCCCTCCCCCCTTCTCTCTCTCTCTTCTCCTTACATGTTGGATCTGTTTGTCAGGAGTTTTGATTTCAAAGTTGATTGGTCAGGATCTGGTCTGGTTTGTTAAATTTTCCATAATGAAAGAACCACTCTAACGTTACATAACTGAGTCAGGAGTTCTTATGACTCAATTTTTAATCAAATGACTTTTTTATTTATTTAGATTATTGTGAGGTATCCCCACCACACCTTAGAAGAGAGACTAATCCCTTTGATAAGTGAATTCGCAGCAAGCCTTCTGTATCAGGTTAGCCTAGGAGGAGTCAAATCTGAAATTAAATGACATTTGGCACTTAGATAGGGTCTAGTAACCCTACAAATTCAAAGAAATTTTTATTGATGTCAAAATTTTAAAAAAACTTGTTTTGTTATTCACGGGTAGCCATCCGTTTTAAATTAAGTAAAATAAATGCCTGAAGTCCAGCTCCTTGTTAACTATCCATTTCATTTAAGCATTTTTATCTATTTGATTTGAGTAAATGAAATGGATAGTTAACATGGAGCTGGACTTCAGCCATCTATTTTACTTAATTTAAAACAGATGGCTACACTTGTATAACAAAACAAGTTTCTTTTAAATTTTGACATCAATAACCATTTCTTTGAATTTGTAGGGTTACTAGACCCTACCTAGGTGCCAAAACAAGTTTGACTCCTAATATATCTAATGGAGCTGGACTTCACCTAACAAAACTATGATGATTAGATGTGCTAGTTTTCTTGCATCTCCATTCCTGTAGTCCTTTACAAATTCCCCTATATCCCTGCTCATGTTAGATCTAGCGTCTAGAGAGAATATTATTACCTCAGCCACCGTTGGGTTGCTTATTTCTGACCAAATCTTATCATAATCCAACAGATGTCCCTCTTGCCAGTGGGACCAATCCAAAGTTTCCACCAGGGATTTTTCCCAAGGCATCCTTTGTAGTTACTGCTCAATTTCAATGTGGTTGCTGCAATTCTTTACATTGCTAAATATTGTAATTTTGGAATATGAAACTTGTGTGCAGAATTTCTGTTATCTGTTTCAAGCTGGTGCCTTTTTCTTAATTTGTCTGCATGTGGGCATGGAAATATTATCGATGGGTTATCTTTGTTGTACATATGTTGGACAATGCTTCATCATGATCTTCTTTCCTTTTTTTGGTCTTTGAACAGTTATACCAAAATGAGTCGTGCTCATGATGGCCAACGAACTTCTTTCCCATTTGGGAACCCCTTTCGCATGATCCGTCCCAAAGGATCTTATGTTTCTCCGCAGCTTCTCACCTTGTTAAATTCTTTCGAGGTGTCACTGGCAGAAAGCTTAAAAAAGCTTGAAGTGAAGGATAAATCCAATGTCCTGAGCTTGTCATGGATGAAACTAGCAATGGAGTCTGTATGTGAAACACATACAAGCATCAAAACTCTAATTACTGATCTTCAATTCCCTGTATCTGAATGGGATGAGAAATGGGTCCATTTATACTTGGACAACAGTGTGAAATTGCTTGACATGTGTATTGCATTTAGCTCTGAGCTGTCTCGACTGAATCAAGGGCAACTTCTGCTCCAATATGCCCTGCATGTGTTGGACTGCTCGGGCAAGTTGCCATCTTCAGAACAGCTTGTTCGTGCTCAATCTAGTCTTCAAGAATGGAGGCAGCAGATCAGTTTGAAGAGTCAAAAACTTGAGAACTGTACTACAGTATTGCATGGGCTCGTTGGAACTCTTTACCTGGCAAAGGTTAAGAACTCTGCAAAAGGGAAAGTTCTCATGCGGGCCATGTACGGTGTTATGGTGAAGACCATATTTGTTTGTAGCATCTTTGCGGCTGCCTTCTCAGGTTCTGTGAAGCCACTGATGGATTTACATGTTCCTGATATGTTCCTGTGGTCTGAGGCCTTCAACAATT
This sequence comes from Chimonanthus salicifolius, assembly GCA_013350335.1. Taxonomy (NCBI): domain Eukaryota; kingdom Viridiplantae; phylum Streptophyta; class Magnoliopsida; order Laurales; family Calycanthaceae; genus Chimonanthus; species Chimonanthus salicifolius. Next base: position 54,928,999 of record CM023536.1, read on the forward strand.
TGCAAGAGAAGGTCAATGGTGAGGTTCGTAGGCTCTCAACCAATGGTACTCCAATGACATTGAAAGAACTGGAAGCAGTCCATGGGCATGTTCAGAAAGTATATACCATGGCTGATGGTGAGGGCCACAAGGATACTGTAATGTTGCGTCAATCCATTTCAGGTTTGAGTGCAAGCACAGAGGGTCTATCGGAAGGGTTGGATCTTCTTTCGAAGAAGGTGGACGGTTTTTTCCAGATTGTTCTTGCAGGACGTGATGCTTTGATAGGTAACCTAAGAGTGTCTGACCTAAAACAAACGAGTAATGTTTAACGACAAGTTGTATGATGTTCCTGTTATAGTATTTTTCAGTTTGCGTTATTTTGTTGTGTGTCAAGATATTCTCTGGAGGACTGGCCACTGTTGCTGGAGAACCTCTGGAGATTGTAAGGTGTGTAAGATTAGTGCTATACTTAAAAGCAACTGTATTGTACATATATTCAATGAAACTGCAGTGGTGGTGTTGTTGCTCATCTGGCTGTCATCTCTCTCTCTCTCTCTCTTTTGGGTTGTTCTTTTTGGCAATTCCTATTTCTTTCACTTGTTCTTTTTTTCATTGGAAGGAGAGATGCAATGGAGATGGATTTAATCTCTCCCCAAAGGTTATCCCACCTTCTACTCTTGAGTGAGTAGTTTAGGGCTTCGTTGGCATGTTATGCAGAGCTGGCATGACACCTTGCATGAAATTGGTGAGTCTTAATCAGGCAATCGGAATGTTTCTTATTATTGTTAGAGCTTTGTCGCCGTGAACTTTTCTGGTTGTATATCTGCAGGTTCCAGAATTGGATTGAGCTTCTGCTGGGTGGAAGGCATCACAGAAGTGATGCTGATTATTTTGGTGAGTTTTTATTTTGATCACTTGGCAATGGCGGATTGACACTTGACTGTGCTAGTCAATATCCAGACTGGGCCACTCTGTGCTTATTCAATATATATATATATATATATATATGCGCACACACACATTCATACTGCTAATCTTTCTGCATTTACTAGAATAGTCAACCAAGTAAGCTTTTACAAGTGGTTTAAGGAAAGTCCCTTGGGTGGTTTTATATAGCCTATTATAGAAAGTTGACAAGATACATAGTGGAGGGATCGAAGGAAGATAGGGTGGTCACATAAATTCTATTGGAAGGGATGAAGGATATGATGGATTATGGAGGAGAATTGGAGGGTTTGTGTTAAAGCAAAATGAAAGAGTAATACTTACAATGTTGACTTTGATGTAGTTGGAGAAGCGGCGTAGTCATTGATGATGACAACCCAATGGCCATACCTCTCATTTTATTTGAATGGTTCCAAAAGCTTTTACTCTTCTATGTTCTTTCACAATGTTTCTGATGTTCTTATTTAGTACTAAACAAGTATGTGTATATTTTCTTGTATATTGTATAGTTATCTAGTTAGGGGTTGTGGTGGATTGGTAAAGGAGAGGATATTTAAGAGACCTAACAATGGGTCGAGTCTATTTGGGTTCAGATGTTGTTAAATGGTATAGTCGGTTTGGGTCTATCTTGGATTTAAAGTTGGGTTGAGTTTGGTTTAGGTTTTTCCATTTATATAGCTAAGGAGATTTTTTTACTGTGACACATGTCAAGACTGCTACATAAATGGACATATATGGTTGTATATGTTGCATATAGATAATAGAAATGGCAATAATTGAGTCAGTCGGTCTACTCATCTATTTTTGTGTTCAGATTGAGTTTACTCATTTATAAACGAGTTTGAGTTGAGTCATTTATTAAGTTTGAGTTTGAGTCGAGTCATCTTGGCTAGTAATGCAGACCATGTATGACACTCGAGTGAAAGAGATGCATGAAGTTATGTAACATTTAGATTTTTTTATAAAAAGGGAATTAGATAGCAGGGGAGATCTCAGACCATCAACAAGAAATCATAAAGATACGTATGGATATAGATTTAGGTCGCATTTACACATATTCGGAAAATACACATCCAAATCTGAAATTTCATGGTAAATTATCATTTTACCCCTGCATTTCTAATCATTGGAATGAATGCTCAGATTATTTTGGCATTCATTCGAATGAATGGGCTGAACAGTAACACGGAATACTATTCAGTCTTCATTCATTCAAATGAATGGGTTTCATTCATTCGAATGAACATAGTTTCAACTGCACATTCGAATGAATGAAGCTTCCTACAGCGGCAAGCAATTTCTAATATTATTTAAATAATAAAATTTATTTTTAAAACTTTAAAGTTATTTTTTGAACAGTGTGTATTTTCAAAATTTCTGAAATTAAATATCCGGACTAATTACGATAATCTAATAAAAATACTTTAAGACTTTAAGGTCTTTTGACACTCCTAAATATTTAAAACACAGTATTATACACAGTATTATACAAATAAGGGTATTCTTAGGTTGTGTCGAAAACACATTTGGAAGTGTCAAAAGACCTTCAAGTCTTAAAGTATTTGTATCAAGTTATCGTAATTAATCCAGATATTCAATTTGAGAAATTTTAGAAATACACAATGCTTAAAAAATAACGGTCTATGTTTTAAAAAATATTTTATTATACATTTGAATGAAAATGAATGAACATAGTTTCAACTATACATGCGAATGAATAAAATATTTTATTATACATTTGAATGAAAATGAATGAACATAGTTTCAACTATACATGCGAATGAATAAATCCTACAGCAGTAACATTATTTAAATAATAAAATTTATTTTTAAAACTTTAAAGTTATTTTTTGAGCAGTGTGTATTTTCAAAATTTCTCAAATTAAATATACAGACTAATTACGATAATCTGATAAAAATACTTTAAGACTTCAAGGTCTTTTGACACTCCTAAATGTGTTTTCGACACAGTCTAGGGATACCTTTATTTGTAAAATACTGTGTTTTAAATATTTAGGAGTGTCAAAAGACCTTAAAGTCTTAAAGCATTTTTATCAGATTATCGTAATTAGTCCGGATATTTAATTTTAGAAATTTTGAAAATACACACTGCTCAAAAAATAACTTTAAAGTTTTAAAAATAAATTTTATTATTTAAATAATGTTACTGCTGCTTGCTGCTGTAGGAATCATTTGAATGAATGGGGCTGAACAGTATTCCGTGTTACTGTTCAGCCCATTCATTCGAATGAATGCCAAAATGAACTGGGCATTCGAATGAATGAATGCCAAAATGAAATGGACATTTATTCGAATGATTGGAAATGCAGGGGTAAAATGGTAATTTGTCACGAAATTTCGGATTCGGGTGTGTAGATGCAGGATTTCCAGGTGTGTGTTAGTGCGGCCTAGATTTATGGTTGAATTTGTATCCAATAAAATTCAACTATATAATCAATTTTGGCTCTGAGATCGGTTGTTAGAATATCATATATTTGAAATCACATATAAGATGTCTAATCAAAATTACATAAAGTAAATCTTAATAATCAGACAATAACTTACATGTCTTAAGCTACAGTGATGAAAATCTAAAGTTTGGATGTTGGTATGCTCTTTGAGATTCTTTTGTCTGACGATTTAGATCACTCATTTGAATTTAGAATACATTTTATCAACACTTAAAATTGAGCTACGTATTTTCTTTTTGAAAAAAATCATAAATTCCGTCTTAATAATGAGACAGTAATTTTACATGTAACTGATCAGGTTTTGCAAATGGCAACCCCTGTTGGAATTGGTGTGATGAAAACCAATTTCTATTTGAATGAATTAAATTGAAAAATAAGGAAAAATAATAATTTTAATTAATTGAGCAAAAGCAAGATTTATGCTAAATTATAATTTCAATTTAATTCATGCAAATTTAAGGAAACTAGAAATTTATAAACTAGTTACTTGAAACGCAAGATAACCTAACTTGAGAACTCTGCTCGATTTTTTTAATTTTTCCAATGTTCGGGGTCTTCAAAATCAGTCAAATACATCCTACAAGAGTAAGGATTAACCAAAAAATCCCACATGATAAACTTGGATGTTTACTACGGTACTACCCTAGAGGAGGGATGTAGATGGAGTCTATCGAAACCCCATCCATTCACATACGATTGTGAATTTTGAAATTAAAGAGAGAGATAGATAGAGCTTTGATTTGAAAATCAAATGAGGGAGAGAGGGAAAAGGGTAAAGAGAGAAGATTCGTGTCTCCTTTTGGGAGGGATGATTTTAAGTCAAGTTTGTTCCATGTGATCTTCGAATGATGTGGGCCCAAGTGAGGCCCAATGGGCTTGGGCCTAGTGAATTGGGCCCATAGAACCATATAAGGCCCCTGTTTTCCTTCATCAATCCAAGTATAATTTTAAAGCGCCAATTTGTTGATCTCATCCAATTGGGTCTTGATCAGATCATTAATGAATTCATTGGATTTTATGTCCGTATCACAATACAGAGTTATCCATCGTGTATTTTGACACATACTATTCTATATGTCACAAACACTAGTATTTCTGCCTAACTTAATCTTTAAATTTTTGTAATGAATTGTCTTTTGGTGGATTTCTTGGCTATAATAAATATAACTTTATATGTACATAGATTTATAAAGAACAAAATCACCTCTACCAATATTAAATGTAATGATCAACTTTAATGGTGTCTATATATACTTGGCAATTTGAACATAGTTGATGAAAGAAAATGAATTCATACTTTTAAATGTGTTTGATAGACTCTTGTGTTACTTTTGTTAACGAATAAATATGATGAGCCCAGTTTTAATGTCTTCAATAGACATACGAAGATTCTAAGCAAAATCTTTAACAACATGTTGCACTTTAATGTGTTTTTAATGTATCATTAAATGATTTTGCCATTTGAAAGAATATAATAACTGTAATGTTATCAACAATAAATTTTCAGTAAGAAATATGGTAACTAAATTGGTGCATAAATGTCATTTATGTTACCTTGATTACATATATAGTAGCTTAATTGGTAATCTTTTGTCTTAAGAAGTAGGACGTGTCAGATTTGAGCTTCCATAACCTCATCTGATGTGCTCTAAGGATAGGTATCACTCAAAGTAGTTTTTCGTTGGAGTTTCCCACAGTGTCCCACACCTGTAAATTCAAAAAAATATTTTTTTAAATAGTTTTTGCTTATTTGTCTTAAGTAGACCTAAAGATAGCACTGTAAATTTAGCCATAAAATAGAGAGATTATAATATCTAGAGATGAAGTTATTCAATTAAAATCTAGATTTGAGATCATTAAATTATTTTTTATGCATTTCCTCTATTTTCTAATTTCACCCTCTTTCTATTCAATCTCATAAATTTTAATTTGTTTAACGCAAAAGAGCCCCAAATTTCATAGCTTATCCCAATGGGAGGACATCTCAAGAGGAACTTCACCACGTCAACAACAATAATAAAAAGAAGCATAGGAAAATCCATCTCTATTTCGACAAAACCTTTACACCTTTAAAACCTATCCAATTTGAGCACGTTTTAAATTTAGAAAATTACAATTAAACTTTCTATTGAACAACATTGCCTCATCATTTAAAATACTATTATCTTTTACCATGCAAAAATAATTTTGATTGAAGTATTCTGAGTAGATTGCATTAAATGTTAAATCCAAATCTTGATATGAAATCCAAAGTTCCAAGTATCTACAAATATATTAAATCTGATGGTAAGAAATAATTAAATGAATAGTTGAAAGAATACTTTTGATAAATCAAAGAAAGGTAAGGTATATGAAAGGTTAGAATTCACATAAAAGTGGTCGATTTTTTTCAATTATGCAAATTGATTCTCAGTTAAATATGTACTTATGGGGTGGATTCAAGAAAATCCCTTGTGTGAATATGTAGTATTTTTTTTTAAAAAAAATCTTTCTAACAACACTCTTTTTAAAGAAGTTGCTATCTTTTAGCCTGATTCTAAGGAAGATTAATATTTTAGTTATGTTAATTTTATCCTTGGCATATGAAATTTGGAAGTGTTGGAGGTTGGAACTTCCACGTCATTAGGCTGGCAATTGAGGCCCGTAGCTAATGAGTCCCAACTCTTTTATCAGAATCTTACCTTCATGGATTGGCATATGTCCACATCAAAGCTTATTTAATTGTAAATTCAATATTATTATAATTATTACATACCTAAATCTCATATATATACTTTAAAATTTTATATAAATAATCTATTCAATGGCGTCCCGTTTTAAGTTTTAACTAGCCCCAGGATCCCATTGCAGCAAAAAGAGAGGATAATGATCCCTTTAATACCTTTTATACTGATATATGGTAATATCAGTGAGATCATTCAGTCAGCATCCGCCTACATTTTTTTCATTGATCCACTCACTGATTTCTTACCTAGTTTAGCCTCATTGCGATTTGCGAGTTGAATTAAACAAAATCTGTCAAATGAGATCTCTTTAACCTTTAAAATAATATTTTAAAGTGATTAATTCAAGTTAATTTTTGATACCGTACTTATTTAAATATAAAATTTTCTAATCACCCTTTATTTCTATAGTCAAATTGCCACCCCAAAAACAAAAAAGATATCAATGAGAGATCTTAATTTTTAAAAAAATGTATCACTTCTCACTAAAGAGACCTACTCTATCCAGTAGCCCATACTGGACAAAACACCCTCAAACGTCATAGAAGTCCCTGATGATAAATGGGATTGGGCTTATGAGTTTAATAAAGCCAAGCCTAACAAAAGTAAGCATTCAATTCCATTATCTGATGATATATATCGATTGTACAAGGCCAACGATTCTCTCATATGCATTTTGTATTTAACGACATGTATTTTAGTATATTCGATTTTACCCTTCGTATAAATAGTAAAATTTCTATGGGCTGATTTTTACTGTTTATATGAATTTCGGCGAGTTGATTTGTAATTTCGGTGAGCTGATTTGCACTGTTCATGAATTTTGGCAAGCCGACTTGTAATTTCGACGAGCCGATTGCATTGTTTATGAATTTTGACATTTTTTTTATTCGGTCCAACCAGTAGAGAGCAAATTGGATATCACAGTAAAACATGTGTCCGTGTACACAAAATGCCGCTGGCCATTGTACAATTATAAAATCACTCAATCTATGTAGCAATCAAGTATCGACATTAGCTATTTTTTAACCCTGGCTTCATTTAGATTTTAGACTTACCTATACACGACTGTTGCGGCTAGAGATGCTATAATTATCTAAAAAAATAGATGAGACAGCCCCTCTCAGCTAAATAAAAGCCGAGCGTAACGAAAGCAAGCATAAATGAGAGCAGCACCAGAGAGTTAAAACAAATTCTCTCCTCGCCATCGCCATCGCCTTATCGCCATGGATACCTGGTTCATTCTCCTACTCTCCATATCCCTATTCTTCTGTGTGGCTCTCAGATTCCTCTTCACAAAAAGGAGGTCAAAGCTCCCTCCAGGTCCTCCTGGCTTACCCATCTTCGGCAACGTTCTACAGCTACGAAAGTCCCTTCTGAAAGTTGAGAATCTTCTTCGGAAGCAACATGAAAAGTATGGCCCAATTATCACAGTCTATGTAGGCCGACGGCCGACCATCTTCATCGCTTCACATTCTCTGGCCTACCAGGCCCTCATCCAGAAAGGATCATTTTTTTCTGATCGTCCTCCCGTCAATGAGGCCATGAAGATAATAAGCAGCAAACAACACAACATCAACACAAGTTCCTACGGTCCCCTGTGGCGTCTCCTACGTCGAAACCTCAAGTCTGAAATCCTCCACCCTTCTCGAATCAAATCCTTCATGCAGGGCCGCAAGTGGGTCCTCAAGATTCTGGTTGAAAACCTCCGATCGGGTGCCGAAAAGGGCAAGCCCATCTGCGTCATCGACAGCTTCCAGCATGCCATATTCTGCTTGCTCTTGCTCATGTGCTTCGGGCAGAAACTTGATGATGGGCTTGTAAAAGAGATCAAAACTGTACAGCAGAGTTTGCTTATTACTGTCTTTGGCTTCAGTATCTTCAGCCTCTTGCCCAAGTTTGGAAAAATAGTATTCAGAAAGAGATGGAACGATCTCTTATCTATACGTCGAAGGCAGGAAGAACTTTTCATCCCTCTCATAAGAGCGCGTAGACAACAAAAGGAACGTGAGCAGAGTGATGGGAGCTTCCTCTATTCATACGTCGATTCTCTCCTCACTCTCCAACTCCCTAATGAAGGAGGAAGAGAGCTCACCGAAGGAGAGATGGTGTCATTATGTTCAGAGTTTCTCAATGCAGGGACAGACACCACATCGACAATGTTGCAGTGGATCATGGCGAGCTTGGTAAAAAACCAGCGAGTGCAAGCAAAGCTGTTGGAAGAGATCAAGCAGGTGACTGGGGAAAAGGGAGAAGACATCCAAGAAGAGGAATTGCAGAAGATGCCTTATCTTAAGGCAGTGATCATGGAAGTGCTGCGGAAGCACCCACCAGCACACTTTGTGCTGCCACACTCCGTGTCGGCAGAGGTGGTGTTAGAGGGGTATGTGATACCAAAGAATGCAACTGTGAATTTCATGGTGGGTGTGATGGGGTTGGACCGACAAGTGTGGGAGGATCCGATGGAGTTCCGGCCAGAGCGGTTCTTGGAGGGAGAAGAGGTGGACATAACTGGGAGCAGGGAGATAAAGATGATGCCATTTGGTGCAGGGAGGAGAATATGTCCGGGGCTTGACCTTGCAATGCTTCATCTCGAGTATTTTGTGGCTAATCTGGTGAAAGAGTTTGAATGGAAGGTTAAGGATGGAGAAGAAGTTGACATGGCTGAGAAACAAGAGTTTACTGTAGTTATGAAAAATCCTTTACTTGCTTGTATTGCAGAAAGGATGAAATGAGAAACTTCAGAAAGCCTATCATAGCATAAACTGGTCCTATATACTCACTATTTAATGGAAAAACATATCTTTGATGTAATCTTATGTTTGTGATTGCCATGGTGTGTATCAGGATTAAAAACCATATCATCCCTATGAAGCAACATGTATTTAGACTTCTAGGGTATAAATGATAAAGAATCAATTAGAATAAGGATAGTTATGATAAAGTGTTACGTGAAAAATGATTATGAATAAGTTGATTAAAAAAGACTTTGATTATTATTTATTGTGTCACTTTAATCTCTTTGAATAAGAGGTAATATCTTTATTTTAAATAAAAACCATTCTCATTCCATTCTGAATGACCTACCAAACAAATTGGATTCAACTTGGATTTTGGTAGTCTTCATTCAGAGATCACATTGACATCCGATCCATGATCCATACCCAAATTTAGATTGGATTTTCTCTTAGTTTTTTCATACCACATTACATGTAGTACAGTACATGTATATTATTCACATCAATAACAATGGTATAAAATTTGGATGTGCATCACAAACAAATTCCAAACCCATTTTTTTGGATCAGATTTTTTGAAATTTTGGACTTTCAAACATCCAACTTGATGGTTTAAAAAATGACCGATATCAACTTGAGAGCGCTTGTGTTGATGATGATGGCTTAACTCTGTACCATTCTTTAACCCCTTTTTTTCAAGTTGGATTGACAATACATGACCACAAAGGATATGAGGGATGATAAAGTGATTACTCTTGTCATGAGTATCTACAATTCTTTTTGTAATTAAATGAATGCAGGCAGGATTGTCAGCCCCTCTGCTCATGTAAAAGGATTCAAGTTCTAATCCATTACTGCAAGGTTTTAAAGGCACGTTGATGGCTTGCAGGTGGTTTACCACAATCAGCTTCTGCAGATGCAGCTTCCTCCAAGTGGATGAACCACAAAACAAATGTTTAGTGTTTACTTATTTCTTTGTTTACTTTTTTTTTTTCTAATTCCAGTATTTCTAAAAATCTTTAATCTTTTTTTAGAGATTTTTTTGAGAGGTAACTATAAAAATTTCATTGAAAGAAAAAATAAGTACAAAGAAAACAAAACAACAAAAGAGGCAATCTAATAAAAGTAGACTGAAAAGAAAAGAAAAACAAGTTGTGCAACACCGCACTACATAAAAAAGAAACAATCAAATACAAAAGATCCCCATAGTTCCCCTTTATCAAAAGTTTAACACCCCCTGATGTTGAGCTGCTGATCCCATTTTTGGTAAAGAAGTCTTCCACGCCATTAGCTTTGTAACCAACCTGGACAAAAGAAACATCCAAACCTGATGCTAGTCCTCTAATTTCCCTTGCAATGGTAATCATTCTCCAAGGAGGTCGCTTTATACCCTTGGTCCCACTTAATTGCTGAGTCCTCTTCTATCACTAATGAATCTTGTCCGAAGATTTTCCATATGGTCAAAACTCTCCTAATGCTAAGGAGTTCCACCTTATTTGAATCCCTAAACTCTACCGACTCCGTAAAGACCACCAAAGACAGGCCACGATGGTTCCTAAGAACACCACCTATCCTTGCTAGACTCAGGTTTTCCCCTCGAAACTCTATCGACGTTAAACTTCATGACATTTTGATGAGGGGGACACCATGTGACGAGAGGTCTAACAATTCTCCTACCTTCACTTAAACAACCATCCCAAGATGCCAGAAAATCAGTAGATTTAAGCCCCTAAAATTATCTTCCTTATCTAGGTTGCTATCAATTTCTGACCTATTTGAGTGTATCACTAGAATTTCTAATAATAAACGGGACTAAAATTTATCTCAATGGATACCATGAAATAAATCAAGCTAATAATATATTAAAAAATGGTCACATACAATGAATACATCCACATCAGCCGTCTATATTGCAGTTGATAGACTCAGTTCTGCAACAGGGGCAATGGAGAGAGTGGTAAAATAGATTTCTTTCAGTTAAGGGCGTAGGTTTTCACATGATAAAAAATGTAGAAATAAAAAATGATGCATAATTATATGCATAAGAAAAAAGCATCAACACTGACTTTAACACTCTCATCTCACAAGTAGAATATGCAGCCTCCTGGAAGATTTAGGATTTCTTTATCAGAATGAATGTAAATCCCATCTTTGTTAATAACTTTATCCGCTTAATAGAATGCACTGCAACAGCACCCAAATTAGAGTTATTTTAATAATTTTAAAAGCATGTGTATAAATAAGGTAGAGGACAAAAGAAGGTTCTAAACCTGTTTGAGATTAGCATTACAAATGTGAAGGAATGATCCTCCAGTGAAAGCTGCAGGTCAGGGCCATCAAAAAAATCTGCCAAATTATTTCAAACAGTACATCTGTAATATTGCAATTTATCCTGATAGCTTCAATTGCAGTAACCTTCTTAACCCAGCATATAACAGCATATCTTGATCAAGTTGTCTGTTATTTGCAACTGAAGGTCTGCATCAGTCACTTCTTTCCTATCAATTGCACACCAATATAAAAAGGTCCAAAACATTCTTAACCATTTTCTTCAACCCCATTACGTTCTAGCCAGCATGGATTCCTTCTACCCCAAGTGTTTTGCTGCAGGGTGCAAAATTTGGGTGATTCAGAGAGGCAGAGAATGAACGAACTACTGATTATTAGAGATAAGAGAGTTGGTCGTTTCATATATCTGTTGCAATTCAATGAGAAGCTTTGGGCCAACATTTGTTACATCCCCTGATCCAAAGAAACCAAAATAATATGAGGACAATATTCATTCCATAGAAGGAAATGTGAGAACTAGGCTGTTCTGTTTATCACATATTGCTATAATACAAGATGAAGTTAACATGGAATTCACCAAAATTTCATTACCTGCACCAAGTGTCATGACAACCATTTCCTGATCCCTTTTTGAGGATATCTCAGGCACCAACATATCTATCACATCTTCCTAACAAATTCATTAATGAACTTATATCAGAGACAAAAGAGCTTAACAGTGTGGAAAATTTATACGCAAATAAATTTAATAGATCTTCACTGCAGTAAAAGTTGCAAACAGTTCAGTTGCATACAATCACTTATACTGGTTCTTTCTCATGCTCATGCTATAGTGGGACATGTTTGGACACAAGGGGATAGATGACACCTTTTATTAACTTACGGATTTTGAATCATACCGATAAAATACACTTTCAAATTTACCTGATTATCCCTTCCTTTTAAGAATTCCATCGAGGTAGCAAACAGCTCATAAAAGATTTCATGAGATGTCCACAACAGGTTACATGAGAGGAAGGGAAGATTCTTTTACTTGAGAAAGAGAGACTAGAAAAGGAAATATGTGGGGAAATTAATCTAGTAGACATTGGAAAAGGAGATAGGCTGCCAACGAAATTAATCTGGTAGACATTGAAAAAGAAAGGCATCTGATGCGGAGCATACCAGTCCCACAATGTTTCCGTGTTTCCTTTCCGTGTCGTTTTTTTTAGTAGATATTTTAGTTTATTTTTAGAAAAGGATATTAATGTAACTTTTGAGTTTCTTTTTTTGGGGTAAGATGAAACTATATAAGCCCCTCTCTTGTAAACAAGTTTTACCTACTATTGATGAAATAAAAAAAATTGAGTTTCCGCATACCTTGTGTGATCGAGATTATTGGAGTGAACTTCAAAGGGCGAGAGGCCACGGTGTGAGGCCATCTACCTTCTTCTTCAGGTACTTCTCTTCTCTTCCTTCTTCACCTTCGTTTCTCCTTCCCTCTTGTTGCCAGAACTTTTCCCTAGACCAAGATCTGCCCAAATCTGTCCTACAAACCCTTTCCTGGCCTTCCCCTATTTCCGCCACCTCAAATCCCCCTCATGGTTTTGCCAGTGACCCCAAAACCCCTCTTTAGCCTTCGCCCCTTCCTAATACTCATCTACATGCTTTCGTCTCTCTCCGTAAGCCCCTCTAGCCTTTGCCGCAACCCGTATTTCCATTCCTTGTGACTTCTGCAACCCCACGAACCCCATGCCTTCGATTCCTATGGAGTTATTTCCGTGACTCCACTTTCCCCTTTTGTTGTGGCCGTGACCCACTAAGCCCCTATCTTATTATTTAAAACCATATGTCATCTCATTTTAAGTCTACATAAGCATATTCATTCAAAATCAAGGCACCTTTTTATTAAATCTTTCATGTAATTGTTTACATCATATTCCAAGGATATTTAGCATGAATATATGTATTAACATTTATATTAATTAATTGCTAGTATTAATTATATTTTAATTTCAGCACATTTTAGCTTTAGGGTGCATTATTTTCATCCCTTTTAATATTTAGAGAACCAAATTAGGGATTTAAGGTTACCATATTAGCTATCCTGCATTAGCATCCTATACAAATATGTGGTTAAGAATAGTATGTAGGGAGAGGAGAGAGAAAGGAGTTTCAGATTGGCAGACATTGAAACGAAAAGGCATACAAAATATGTGGAGACCATTTAAGATTCATGCGATAAGATAATGAGCAGAGTACAAATAGTATGTAGGACAGAGTTTCCAATGGGAGAGGAGCTCCACCAAGGATCTATTTTGAGCCCTTATTTGTTTCTCTTAGTTGTGGATAGTTTGATTTCAGAAATCCAAGAGGAGATCACATGGTCTCTGTTGCTTGCAGACAATATACTACCAACCTCAAAGTCAATTTAATAATAAATTTCAACAGCAGGAAAAAAAAAAAGGAACTTGAAAGACAATTGGTTCAAAGATTAGTAAAACAATGACAAAATACATGGGAGTGCAACTTTAATAAATGTAAGAATATGGAGGAACCAGTCAAAATTTATAATGATTTGGTACCACATTGAGTTAAATTTAGATATTAAGATTAATTGTCGAGATAAATGAAGGATTGAATTTAGACATAGCTAGCAGGATGGGTACAAGCCATAGGGTGGACAAAATGTAAGCAAGCTAGTGGGGTTAGGGATGGCAATAGGCTCAGCTTGGGGCACTCCTATGCTGCGCCAAGCCCAAGCGCAATTAAGAACATAGAAGCCCAAGCCCAAGCCTGAGCCTAGCACAGGCTTGATATAGCACTCAAGCCTGAGCTCAAGGAGCCCAATGGAAAGCCCAAGTAAGATATTATATTTGTTAAATACGAGAAATGTGTATCATACTACCTGATCCATTTTCCTTTTTTTTTTTTTAATTTTCGTTGATCCCATTAAAAAATCAATCATAGGGATTGAAAGTAGACTTAGTGAACTACAATTAGACCAAATTTTAATAAGAATATCAACATATAGCCACTTGATCTTAGCTATCAAAATCACCAAATGTCCTTGAAAAAAAATTAAGGATGCCTGGTGAGTTTGACCTCTAAGATCAAGTGGTTACAAAATGAATTTTCGGCTAAAATTTGGTCCACTTGTAGCTAACAAATTATACTTTCAATTCCCACTCGCAGTTCTAGAATATTTTTTTTTCTTTCAAAGGAAATATGCCCTTGGATCTTCTTGAAGATGCAAGCTTCTTAGGGTGTAGACCTATTCGATGTCAACTCTAAGCTTCGTTCTTCTGATGATCAACTCTTAGCCAATCCAAGCTTCTGCCAAAAATTGGTGGGCAAACTTATTTACTTGACTATTACCTAACCCAATATCTCATGCTGCAAGGGTTGTCAGTCAATTTATGCACACTCCTTGTGATGTCCACCTCAATCCTATATTTAGCATTTTACACTACATCAAGAGTCATTCTGAGTGAGACCTGTTTTACAAATCTAAAGGAAGTCCTGATATTCGAGGTTATTATGATGTTAATTGGACCGGTTCACCAAATGATCATCACTCTACTTTTGGCTATTGCATCTTCCTTGTTGATCACATTGCCTCATGGTGAAGCAAAAAGAAAAATGTTGTGGCCCATTCTAGTGATGAGGCAAAATACTAAGTAGTGGCTAATGCCACCTCTGAATTGTTATGGATCAAGCAATTTCACTATGAGCTAGGTATTCATCAAAATGAAACTATGGTCCTCTTCTGTGACAATGAAGCTGCCACAAACATTGTGTCCAATCTTGTTTTTCATAAGCACCAAATACATTGAAGTAGACTACCACTTCAGCCACATCACGTCAAGTCTAGTTCCACTGTCAGTCCCTATCTTCACTAGAAAAATTAGTTTGTAGAGCATGCTAATCCATGGCTGTTTCTTGGACTCAACTGCATGGTTTTTCATCCAAACTAAGCTTGCTTGACATCTATGATACAGCTAGAGGAAGAGTGTTCTAAGATATTCTGTGTTTACATACTTATGTATAGGGTGCAGGAGCACCAAGGATAGCATAGTTGACTTGTGCACATCGATTCATGTTCTATATTTTTCCTTTCTAGTTTGCCTTGATTGGTTGAATGTACTCTATATATTAATGCAATTGCTCAGAAGAAATACACCAATTGAATCTATTTTCTTCCCATCTCTTCTTCTCTTCATTCCACTCAACAGGTAGGACTTGGTACATTCTCAAAGAATGATCAATCTCTGTGGAAGTTTGTACCTTTAGCTATAGCCTGGTTTGTTTGAGATGGACACAATTGATGTGTTTTTTAAGCATCTCTAGAAGCCAGTACTATCGAGCATTTGAGGCAAATATTAATCATTTAGCCATGGCTGGGAATGTCTTTGCAGGCTATTAGGTGGAATTCAATAGGAATTGGGCACAGAAGTCTTAAAGTTGATTATAATGCTGCAGATTATTTGTTTTTGGTGGCCGTGTATTACCACTTAGCAGCTGAGTTCTTTGCCCATTATCTCTTTGGGCCTGATCTTAGCCACTTACATATTCTTCCCTTCTTATTTATAAAATCTCTACAGCTCTCTCTCAAAAAAGATCCTGACCTACACATCTATATGTAGGCACATAAACAAACATGCAGCCATACTACATATCCCTAACTACAGTAAAAATGTACATAAAAATAGAAACCCAAGTCCAAATGTACCAATCTAGGGATGTATACAGATGATGGACCAATGATAGAAGTCACCAGATCTCTTCCATCAACACCCCAAGCGTTTGTTTCTCTAGCAGCATAGACCTGTTAGTGCATATAAACAGTAGTGAGCAAGTAGCTACTACACTCAGAGAAAACAGCTAGGACCAAAAAATACCTCTGTAACTATCACATGATCTGCATCACTAAAGGCAGTAGCAAAGTCCTTTATCAATGCTGATAGACGGCTGTATGATTTATCAACACATGCAGTCCAATTAGATATGAACAGATGGACATTTTGACTATATCAAACAGATACATGCATAATGTCTTGGGGACATGAATCCATTTTTTATGGGGCTCATGGTTTGAAAAACCAGATAAAAAGATATGGTCAGCTCCACTGTTGGTATAAAATGCTCTGAAAATAACCAAAAGAAAGACCTCCAACCACCCAACTTTAGCCCTTTCACCTAGAACCATATGATTATTCCTCTATTTTCTTTATAAAGAATGCAAGAATAATGCATCTGGGGCTAAATCTATGTAAGACATTGATAAACCAGGACATACACAAGACTCAGACGGAATAATAAGACAACAAATAATATCTTTGTGAAGAATGCAATATTAATGCATATGGGGCTAAATCTAGGTAAATACAATCACGAGATTGATAGACTAGGTCATACACAAGACTCAGACGGAGTAATAAGAATAAATAATAGGATCTCTTAATCAACATTTACCCCTGCATAACACAGCTAGAAATCTTGTTCATGATATTCTCATCTCAGGATAATATCAAAAGTTCATCAATGACTTAAGGCATTTATTGACATAAAATAAATAAAAGATTTTTTTAAACTATCATGGGAGGTGGAACTCTTTCAGTGAAGGGCAAGTTGTTGGAGGAAGATGAGGAAGTGATGCTAACTGATGTTTATGGCCTGAATTCAATGGCTGAAAGGGATCTTTTCTGGGGAGGAAATTTAGAATCTGAGAAACAATTGGTCAGGACCATGGTGCATTGGGGGAGATTTTAATGTCATCCAGTTCCCCTTGGAAAGAAGGGGAATGACAGGAAGAGCTAATTTTTCTGAGGGATTTGATTGCATCGACTCTTGTTAACTGAATGATTACCTGATGAGTGGCAGGAGATTTACTTGGATGAATGGGCAGAATCATCTTTCCATGAGCAAGCTGGATAGATTTCTGGTGTCTCAGCTGGGAGGAGTTATTCCAGAACGTAGTAAAGGTGAAAATGAGGAGACCAATATCAGATCATTGGCCACGACTTCTTAGTAAGGAGGAAGTGGATTGGGGGGACTCGGCCCTTTCGTTTTAATAATGCTTGGGTTGTACGGGGTTCAAAATCAAGGAATGGTGGTGCTCCTTTGAGGTTGAGGGATGGGCAGGCTTCCAATTATAGAAGAAACTGAAATTATTGAAGATCAAGATTAAAGATTGGTGCAGACTCGAAATGGGAAGCTTGGAAGAGGAGAAAGGTCACCTTTCTGGTTTACTGCCAGATTGGGAGGGTGTGGAGACTTTAGGAGCTGCTAAGAAGGGAAGAGGTGAAATGGAGACAGAAATCTCGAGCTACTTGGCTAAGGGAATGTGATAGGAACACTAAATTCTTTCATAGAATGGTGAAGGCAAGATCTATGGTAAATGCCATGAAGGTTGTTGTGGTGAGTGGAAGAAGGGTGGAAGGGAAGAGGGAATTACGGGCAGCAGTCAGAAACCATTTCTCCTCTATCTTCGCACCAGTGAGGAAGAGGAGGCATCCTTCAGACAGTCTCAAGGGCGTCCTGCTATCTCCTCTTCAACTGATTCCAATTCGCACCCCGATGCATGTGTTCCAACCTTCGAACCCTAATGTCGAGACCTCTGCCCTTGCAGGTATTTTCATTTCTCACAGCCCTTCGTTCCCTTTAGATTATGATCTACTTACCCCTGTACATACCAAGTCGGGGGGGCCTCGTTCTTTTGTCCATAACATGTATTCTAAGGTGGCAGGCTCCAGAAGAGAAGTTGGACTTCGTTATCTGGAGCAACAACAGGCAGCATTGCTAATTCATCCACAGGATGTAGCAATAGGTTTTAATCATGCGGATTGGCCTCCTTAGGAGCAGATGGCTTTACTGAGACTACATGGTCCAGGTGTTATCCACCCTTCTGCTTTACTTCATATTGCTCCTATTGATGTACATCATATCCCGAGGGATGTCCTGCCTAGAGTTAGTAGGGGACCTGACGTGGAACCATTTAGATTAGGAGGTGCTACCTTAAATCTTCGTATTAGGTCTGAACCATCACTAATAACCCCATAGACAACTTGTTGCTTAGGTCCTTAGGCGTGGAGGAGGGTAGTAGACCATTACTAGATGGGATTAGATTCAAAACTATCTCAGTAGGTCTCGTGGTTAGAGAGAGAATTTGAGGAAGAGTTTTGGTGAGCACTACATAGTGTTGATGGAGATAAAGCCCCTAGGACTGATGGGTTCAACTTTAGATTCTTAAGGAGCTATTGGGGAATACTCCGGGACGATTTCCTTAACTTCTTCAAGGAATTCCATAGGAGAGAGATTTTGAACAGGAATCTGAAGAACTATCTAATCTCTCTTATTCCAAAAAAGGAAGGGGCTTCAAAACTCTCTCATTATAGACCTATAAGCCTAGTTGGGCGTGTATAAGCTTCTAGCCAAGGTCCTAGCTGCGAGACATAGCTCGGTTATTGGATAAGTAATTGGTGAGGAAGACCCAGGTGGATGAAGATTAAGTCATAGGGAAGCTGGGAAGGGCTCCTCGGTGGTGAGAGCCTTAGTTAGGTTAGGGAAGGAAAAGAGAGGCCTTTCTAAATGGGATTCGGATAATGGTAGGTAAGGGAGATAGAGTTTCCTTTTGGAAAGGCATCTATGCAGGAGAGATACCCCTTATGGAAGTATTTCCTAGACTCTATAGAGAAGCTCTCAACAGGAAGGCCCTAGTTAATGAAAACTATAACGAGACCAATGGGGTGCCGCAATGGTCCATCACCTTCAGAAGGACCTTAAGGGATTTTGAAGAGGATCTCCACCAAACTTTGGTAAGGCTCCTGGGGGGCACTCAGATGTGGCCTGAGGAGGAGGACAAGTGGATTTGGTCAAAAGATCCGTTACGGACTTTTTTGGTAAAATATATTCTTAAAACTTCATATTCTTCAGACCCAATTTCCCCACATGTTTGCAATCTTTCCTGGAACAATAAAATCCCCTCCAGGATTTAGGTCTTTGTGTGGGTAGCTTTGAAAGGCAAGATTTCAGTGAGACCTAATCTTAGGAGGAGAGGTGTTCTTTCGGAAGGAACTTTGGAAGTGTGTCAGCTATGTAGGGAGGACAATGAGACCGTAAACCACTTGTTATGCAGATGTCAGTTCACGGGGGGATTTTGGCATTTTTTCCTGAACCTATTTGGTTGTTTATGGGCCCTAGGGAGTTGCCTAGGAGATGTCGTTACAGAGTGGTCTAGAGGTCCCTTTAGAGGTAGGCATAAGGTGGCATGGAGATTGGTTCCAGCCAGTTGTCCTTGGGGCAGTTTGGAAATAGAGAAATGAGAGAATCTTTGTAGGAAAGTCAGGACCTATAGGGGAAGTATTTAGAAAGGCTAAGTGGCATTTGATAGGTCACTATCCGTGTAAAAGGAGTTTGTTGGTCTATTTAACTTCTACCTGTCATGGGAAGGGAATTAGGAAGACTAGGAAACCTAAGGTGTGATGGTTACCACCACCACAAGGTTCTTGTAAATTCAACGTGGATGGGGCAGCGAAAGGAAAACCTGAGCCGACAGGGATAGGGGGAGTGATTCAAGATGATAGAGGCAAGATGATATTAGCATTTTATGAGCCTTTAGGGATTATAGAATCAAATGAAGCGAAACTGAGAACAATCAGGAGAGCTCTTCAGACCTGGTCTAGACTCAGGAATGATAACCTTATTGTCGAAGATGATATTAGCATTTTGTGAGCCTTTAGGAATTATAGAATCAAATGAAGCAAAGCTGAGAACAATCAGGAGAGCTCTTTAGATCTGGTCTAGACTCGGGAATGATAACCCCATTGTCGAAGGTGACTCTACTAATGCTATCACCTGGGGCTAGTAATAGGAAGGTCCCCCCATGAAAATTGGTAAACATTGTTAGGGACATCAGGAGGTTGAGTAGGCAAGGAGGAATCACCTTCACACAGATAGCTCGGTCTATGAATAGTATTGTAGACTTCCTAGCAAAGGTTAGAATGCAGAAACATAAGTCGAAACTGGTAGTTTCCTGATCTCGGGCTATTTATGGGTGCATGGGGTTTTGGGGTTATTTGTACTTGCTTTTTCTTTATGCTTATTTGGAGCGTTGTATATAAAACTATATATAGGCTCCATATGCCTAATCTCATTATATTCTTCTTGTAGCCTTGTATAACTCTCTTATACTAGGCAACTTCCTATTTTGTACCTTCTTACTTTAATTAATGAAATTATTCATCACCGTTTCAAAGACATACAAATAGAGAAATAATTGAAAAAAAATAAATTAATGACAAATATTTGATTTTCAAAATGACAAGGTTTTAGTTGAACCATGAGATAATATTAGAAAAAAAGATCAAGATATTATTTTATCTGGAGAATTTTGAAAAATATTGCATTAGGATCTTGTTCACCATTTCCTTGCAACAATATCAATAGTGGCTATGCATGCAACACTTCTGTATAGATTTTTTTTCAAAAAAAAAACACTCTCCATGTTAACAGTGGAACTCGTCCACTGTTCAGGCTTTTCTACTAACGGAGTTGGGTCAGATCAAGTCCATGGAGAACCCTTGGAGAGAGAGAGAGAGAGTCCCATCCTGAATTTTGGGAAAAGGTCTAACTATACTGGGGCTCATCAAATCAATTGCTTTGGTCAATGAATATCTGGGTCCAACTTCAATACATATGAGTGTCAGGATACCATGTATTTGGATCAGGATATAATGTGAGAGCAAATGGTATGAGTTATATAGACTCAATAAAGCAGAAAGTTTTGCTGCAACCACATTCTTGTTAAATTTGAGGTGACCTGAAAGTATGAGGTTGAAAGACCACCCATAAAGTGTGCCTCGGAAACTTCTGCCGAGCTGCTTGAAGAACTGCACAAATCTCTGTTGGGTGATGAGCGTAGTCATCATATATATGGCACCTACGAATCTTACCAATCATTTCAAATCGCCTGGAGACACCTATGAATTTATTCAAGTGCAGCCTCACAGAATTGATGACTTCATTAATTTTATCTTTGTCATTAACCAGAGTTGTAACTGTAGCTATAACCTGCATAAGGAAACCAAAACGTGAAATAGTAAATTATTCAGTAAAGTAGTGGTGACCAAAGTTTAAGAGGTAAATGTTCATGTGAAGCTTTACCTACTCTTCTAATAGACGAGGATTATCAAGACAAATACAGCAGACTAGTATTATACACTACTGTGATGGCTGCAACAACGAGCACTTACTGACTGTGCTACAGTTAATAATCATGCGACAAGCTACATATTCTATTCCTATATAGTAGGGCATTCGGTTTGGAATAGGAATCTTGAATATGTGCTCTATCAAGTATTTCTATCTTCTTCAATAGTAGTTCATATATGCACTGTAAATTTTGAAGAGTTTTTATTGCCTTATTCATAGAGCAGTTCTCAATTATCATCAAAAGCATGTTTTCATCCATGGTACATGAAAGAAGGAACTAATTTATGTTTTCATTAGTTTGATCAGCAAGAGGCAAAACTGGGAAAATATAATTTTAAGCTTAATTGAGTGAAAATGAAGATAGTGGTTGCAAAGGCTTCAAGTGTGTCAACTGAAAGTTGATGTAACACATTTGCATGCTTGGCTATTCTATCTACATGACATGTAGCTTTGGCAATGAGTTGGGTTTGGCTTGGGTTGGTTAAGTAACAGATTTTCTGCCTGACTCAGAATTCTTTGGTTACTAACTTGACCTGACCCTAATCCAAATTTCATTTTATTCAACCAGTCCAAATTTAAAAAGAAAACTATTAAAACAATAAAAAAATGAGATAAAAAAATCATTTTTTAAGACCAAGGTGTCCAGGCCTCTTAGAGAACCTGACTAATCCTTGGGGAATGTGCAAACCTCCCTATCACACACACACTAGGTAAAACTACGGAAAGTGGCCCTTTGGGGGAATGGGAATTGAACTCAAGACTTGCCACTTGAAGAGGTGGGCTCTTGGCCATCACTCCAACCCCATTGGGTTGAGATGAAAATAATCATTTTTAATAGAAAATGAAAGATAAGAGGACTTTGCTTACATGTAGGCCACTAGATTATAGAAAATGGAGCCAAAACCAATGGCGAAAAAATATAGAGTACTTAAATAGTATTTGCGATTTGGGTCGGATCGGATTTGGGACCCCTCCACCCAACCCAACCTAGATTTATTTCAGGTCAGGTCAGGCAGGTCAGGTTGTTTAAGTTCAAAACATGTATGACCCAGACCTGGATTTTTGGATTGTCAGGTCAAGGTAAAAAATTGTTGCCCCTAATGACATAATAAATCTAGATGCTTTTTTTTTTTTTTTCGGTTAACAAACATGAAGTTGTAGAAGTAGGGATAGCCTCACTCACTGCTAATGAATTAAGAACATTATAAACTCCTGGTAGTTGTAGGCTGATATCAGCTACAGGACTTCCCATATGAAACTGCAAATGATAAAAAATTGCTTATAACATGTAATTCTATGGAAAATAATACATACTTCATCATACCAAGAAGATGGTTGCAGAAACTTATATATATGGCTGGCCCAGCTAATGTGGTCTTTGTTAATTTCACGTCACATCAGAAGTACCATAATCAGGATTTAAATAAGAGCATCCCTTTGGCTCCTCCAATTTTGTTTGTTTAATTTATGTATAAATGTGTTTACAAATGTGCATGCATATTGTTTCCCCTTCCTGAGAACCATAAAGAGTCAAGACATACATTTAAAATGACTGCAAAATGAGTTCACAGAAGAGGAAAAAAATGATACCTTTGAAACAAAATACCTTAAGACTATAGTAAACAACTTTTTTTTTCAATAGAAAACTGAAGATATTTGAAACTGAACTGATATATAGCATCTATGGTTGAATCTGAGGAAGAGGTCAATACATTAGTAGGAAAAGCACACTCATCTCAAACTGAAAACAGAAGAGAACTCACCAGCATGTAATCAGTACCACCTTGTGAATTGGGACGAATTGAGGATGCACACCAGTGATTTGTAGTAGATGTCCCATATGTTGTTATCATGTAGCTTTTCTTGGATGTTACCAAACTACACATCAGTGATCCATGATCAGATGCATTTTCTTTTTTTGAGTACGTTAGCAAAGAACATGCTCCTGCACTGGAACAAAACAATCAGTGGTGAAAGTGTGAAACTAAAGATAGAAACAGCACCCAATCTATGCCAATTAGGTAAACATTTCATTTTAACCACAAAGTCACATATTTTGAAATAGGATCACGCAACGGCAAGAATTGAAGGATTAGTTTTCCACTTTATGAAAAGCTGTCCATTACATTTGGAGGGTGAGTTGGAGTAGCTTTGGCAATAAGTCATGCTAGCTAATTTAGTTTGTTTAAGAGATGCTGCTAAGTGATGTCAGTAGTTTAGTTTTTAGAATGTGTATTAAGTGCTTGTTATTTAGAAAACTTTAGTTATATAATATTTTGACTGATTAAGAGCTTCTTATTATAAATTATCAATGATGATCATCTTTTACATTTGTTTTAAGTGAAATTTTAAGGTCACTTTACTATTCCATAAATTTCTTAATGAACTTGTCAATTGGTGTGCATTTTTTGTTGTGAAATGGACACATTTGAAATATTATTTTAATTATATATCAAAATCTCACAAGATCTTTTGACAGTTGCAAAACAATAATATTTTAATCTATTCAGATTTTCTGACAGTTGCCAAGCTATAAGATTTTATTCTAACAGCATTTTGTTCTAATCTAACAAGTTGAAATTCTTACAGGTTCACAATATGACAGTTACCGTTCAAAAAAAAAAAGGTTCATAATATGACAGTTGCCAAATACACCCTAACATTATTACCATGAACTTATACAACATCTAGCTGCAATACTCTACAAAATTCACTACTCAGATAGTAAAGAAAATTTTACCTATCCCCACATAAAATTAGATGTCCACCCGTCTTTATTTGTCGCAGGAATTTCCTAAATACATCTTTTAATGCCTCCTAGTAAATGAAAAAAATATTGGGCAACAGTCTAATCCAAAAGAGCTCAACCCCAAATACCAATTTCAGCATCAACAAGGAGATAAGACAAGATCGTGACTAACCAACCTCATCTTGAAATATATCAACATGCTCCCACTCTATATTAGTCACCACAGCAATGTAAGGTGATAGTCCAAGAAAACAGCTATCATATTCATCAGCCTGCCATATGACCAACAAAAGAATGTTAGAAATCTCATCCATGAATCGACAATGTTTCAAAGCCACGAGTAATCACCTAAGTGCCTTTTTTTGGAGCGGCATCACCTAATAGTAATGGTCCGAAAATTGAAATGTTTTCTGTAAGATTGTTTTATCATTATGTCTTTAATCATGAATTGTAGAATTACAAGATTCATAGCTTATTCCCCATATATATGTGTGTGTGTGTGTGCACGTGAGTGTGCGTGCATGCGTATGTATACATGTATATATGTATTGAAATGATCAGCCGTACACCCATAAAGTGTACCTTCATGTGGGGCCCTGATGAGGACATCCTAGGCCCATTTGACCCAAATGAAGAAAATGAAGAATTATTTGATGAGATAGTGGAAATGCCCTCTCCAATTTCATGAGAAAATTTGATGATGACAAGAGGGGGCTTTCCAAGGGTCTAAATGGACCTAGATGCATTAAAAAATGAGCCCATAGGTAGGTACATGGGTTAGGTCCTAATCCAACATGTTTTAAGAAGGGACGGGAAGAGAAGAGAAGAGAGAATTAGAGCTCCACATCTGCAAGACATGTCATCCACATCTCTCCAATTACAAAATAGAAGACAATCCTCCCCTTTAGCATGTATGGGCGCCTACAATCCTCAAAGAGAGAAGATTCTCTCCTACAAAAGCAAGTCATGGTCGTTCATAGCACAAGAAGATCTAGATCCAATTTTTTTTGTTAGCAAATCAAGCAAGGCTTGATCATGGGGTTGGGTAGGTTAAAAAGATCTATGCTTGCAAATAGTCTTTATAAAACTCAATTTGGTTGAATGACTCTAGCTATGGTTTTAAAAGAAACAAAAATCAACAGTGGACTCATCCAATGCGAGTCCAACAGCCCACATGACTGAACTGTGTTAAGTGTTAACCAAGGGCCATTTTGTGGGCGTTGGCATATGGTCCAGCTCTCTTGCTTCCTGGAACAGCAATGCAAGACATGGATCCCCTTTCTGGACCTTCTTGAACAATCGGGTGCATTACACGATGAAGTATGGGAAAAGGTACATCACTTGATAAAATGACAACATTCTTCCCATAATTTGAACATAGTAAGACTCAACTTGATTGCATTTCTAGTCGAGCAAGCCACCAATGTTACCACATCAAACTCAATGAAACTCAGCCAAAGAATTCCCTTGATTGAATTTCAATTCAAATCTAAGATTCTGGTTTCTCCTAAAGGTTACAAAAATGAAAATGCACTTGGCCACTTCATCAAAAACAATATTATTCCTAAAGTTATGTAAATGAAATAGCAAAATCACTCTCTTATAGTGTCATCACTTGATTAAAACCAGCTAAAAAACATACCTCACAGACAAAATTGCGACCACGGCCAATGATAACATTTCCTTCTGGAAACTGAAATAAATTTTGTTACACAGTTATAACTTGCACATTGGTTCAAGAATACGTTGTACACTATATATACACAAAACAGAGATGATTCAACCCTGAATGAGAATTTTCAACTCATTGGTGCATGTACAAGAACTCATAGAAAGGATTTGGCAATATTATATATATGAGCCAGTTGTCAACCTAACGCACAATAATACAGAAAATAATGATAATAATAATAAAATGGACAAGCAAAATACTAACAAGAGACTAAACCAATAAGAAAACCTGAAACAGGACAAATACTCATTATTCTAAAGATATAGCACCTATCTAATGAATAATGATAGAAATATATAGAAGGAAATGTAGTACCAAAAAATTATACAAACATAGAAATTATAAACAATAATAATGAGTTAATGACAACAGCAGAAATACTATCAATCTTCTAAAATAGCAATCCATAAAAAGTAATCAATAAAGGAGTTTTATATAAAAAGGTTCTCCTAAACCAGAGAATTGGGCAAAAAAAAGGAGAAAAGAAAGACTTGCATGGATAGAAGGAAAAAATATGAACAAAAAGTGATAATCTGTAACCAGTTGAGGAATCAACTTTGTACACATTCCTAGATCGGTGAACATTGTTGCAAACTTTCTGGCGAAGGTGGGAGTACAAAAACAAAGATCGGCAATGGAGTTGTTCTGATGGTGGTCTTGATTTGGGTGTATAAGGTGATTGGGTTTTCTTATTGTATCTTATGTTGCTTGTGGAGCATTGTACATATAGACTTACCTTACTGACTCTAGTTGTCTTTCTTTTGGCCTTGTATATCTCTCTAATACTTGGTTGTATCTCATTTGTATTCTTTATTTGAATTAATGAAATTATGTATTACTGTTTCAAAAAAAATGTAACCAGTTGAGGAAAATTACTAAGAAATTAAAAAACAAAGCCTGAGTTTGACTCGTACCATTACGAGTTGCCAGTAAGTTTGCCCCTAGGATAACTTAGGCAAAGATACATTATATGTTGCATGGAGGCTTGTAGTACTGAAATGCGGCTATGAATGCCACATAATGATCATCTAGAAAAACACACAAAAAATTGTGACAAAAATAGAAATGAAGTAGTTTTGAGGGCTCAAAATCCACACCATTTCCATAACTTGTCTCTATATGGATTCCCTACTAACCCTTCATAAACACCCTTTGGTGGATCATGACGGCACTTCCAAATGAAATTAGTCATTTTTAAATCTCATCGCTCTGGAAATTATTTTGATGTTACTAAAGTTGATTTTTGGAAATATCCAAAACTCCTATTTGTCAACATGTCCATATGGCAAAAAATAGCTAAAACTGTTGTCTTCATGCATGGTTATAAATAGATGACAACCTTGTATGGTAGAACTGTTAGTTATGATCTTTAGTCTAAGAAAATGATTATTTATGGGAGGAATTTTTCAAACCAATTAATCGTAGCTTTCTGACTAAACAAAAAGCATGTTCTCCATCACTCAACAATCTATCATATCCCTTTTTACTATATCATCCAAGTATTAAAAAAAATCATTAAACAAACAAACTGATATTTATAAGAGGATTTCTTCTAAACTAAAAAGCATCTCATAAATTATTTATAGCATAATGAAATTAATTGCCATTTGCAATTAGTATCAAATGTTTCTAGCCATGCTTGATCAATAGCATGGCTAAAATAAATGAGCAATCCAGGGACTAGGATTTATCTCAACACATCTTTTTCTTAAAAATCTATAATCTACATGCTAAGCAAGAAATATTTCCGTGAAAACACAAGCAAATGTAACAAAATCAGTAAATAAATAATAAGTTTTTGCTTCCATCATCAGGGCGGGCAAACGATGGAACTTCAACACAGAGACCCACAGAATTAGATGGAAACACCATCTACAAAATAAATCTAAATAATCTAAGTTGAATTGCCATTTTGGCTGCAAACAGGTACCTGTGGTACATGTGCCCCAACTACAGCAGTAACGTTATCTCCCATTGCATTCAAAACATATGCAAGCATGGCAGAAGTTGTACTTTTTCCTGCATATACCAACCACAAGGACAATTTTGTAAAATGACCAGGGAAAAGAAAGACAACAATTCATGCTGCATCAAACCATTGCAAGCAGTTCATCTGAAATATATTCTTATCAGTATTGTTGCTGTTGTTGTTAATCAAGACCCCAAGCTCACGAACTAATAAAAATATACTTGAGATGGCAATGAGTAAAAGTAAAAGCATGTCAAAGTGATTCAATTGCATCATGTTGAGGCTTCAATGCACCTATGCACACTAAGCATTCTTATTTTCTTCCTCTCTTTTTTTTTTTTTTCTGTGCATGAGCAATGCAAATCATTTATCAGAGAATGCTTGACCTTTTACACCTACTAATATGAAATGATTCCAAATTTAGTGACCATAAGATAACAAAGTCTAACACAACATGATTGGACATAACATTGACATGCACTTTCCTCAAAGAAGGTGATATGACTCAATCCCACTTCAATATGTTTTTTCCTTCTTCTTCTTCTTCTTTTTTTTTTTACTTTTATTTCTCACTTTATGGAATTCCTTACAAAGAACTGTCAGTTTGTAGGCGTCATTTGATTTAGGAGAAAAAGGGATAAAATAAATACCAGTTTATTTATTTTTTTAAAAGTAAAATAAGAGCTCATGAATGGATGCCATCAGTTATATGCATGCTTGGATCTTTAAAGACAAAAGGACATGACAGTAATAGTAGCAACTTAAAGACTAGAAAATGATTTCTCCCTCTCCCTCTCCCTCTCAATGAAAGAGAGCTCTCTCGGATCACATTCACAATGAACCACGTTTGTTGGTAGAAAGCATGCAAATTATACCATGGGTTCCACTGATAGCAATAAGTGTGTAATGCTCCGTTGCTTTGCCCAACCATTGGTCTCTCTTGTATCTGAATAATGAAATTTATAGATCAATAAAAAACTCAAAATCACAAGGACTTTTACCTTCATTCTCAAGATAACCCAATATGAAATTTTCATTGTTCAGTGCATTAATAGCATTCTCCAATCTCCATATTGATTAAACAAGGATAGACCTACACAACTGAATTTACTCTCACAAGCAAGCTAGCAATAAATTTATGACAGAAACTTCTGTCGTTCAAACCTCAGTATCTACATCTTGCTACCAAAAATACGCTTATGCAGACTCTGATATGTCTATAGAGTAAATAACATATGATAACTAATGTTTCATCAATAATCCTTCATACCACAAAACTGGTTGAGGCAATTTGTGATAGGAAAGTGCAAAGGTCCAAACCTCATTATATGCTTCTGGTGTTGCCAGCCAAAAAGAAAAGGCATCCACAGACCGTAATCCATGTTAAAGGCCAAAGAAGTATAACATACACAACCATGCACATGCACATACCTACCCACACAAATAGATGTGCATGAATAACACATGCATACACATGCACAAATGGTCAAACACACAGCATATGTGCAAATTGAGAGACAATAGACAGAGACAAATGCACACACACTGTGACATACACACACACACACACACACACACACACAGGAACAAATCTATAAAAGGAGACACTTGATGTTGTTTGCATGTGGACATGAGAAATTACATAAAAATTATTGCATTTTTGTGAAAGACCAATTGAAGAAGATGGGATATATTCCTATTCATACAATGAACATACAAGTCTTCATACATGGATACACATAAGGTACAGCTATAATAACCGTACACAGTTGCAACAAACCAAGTAACACATATCTAAAGAAAAACATTAGTAGATAAACTCTCAAATCTTTCAAAATTTTCACCATAGTATAAGATCATGATATTTCAAACAATACTTATGCTAAAACTGGATAATAAAGAAACGAACACAGGTACTCCAACAGATTTTGCATGCAAAATCTCCTCGTTATCTGTCGGAATTGCACTGGAAACAACTATTGCAGTAGGTAAACTCGGCCCATTGTTCTTTTGAACATTTGCTGATGAGTGACCAACATATAGGCGTGCACCAGCTTTTTGCAATCCATCCATAAAGCTGTTCCAAACAATATCTGATCCACTAACCTCAAACCCCTGAGAAAAAAAAAAAAAAAATCAACGCTTGCATCCAGAAGCACCATTGAAAAATACTGGCTCATATAACAGAAACCACCAATTGCTGCCATCATCTGTTTACATTATCTATATAAAAAGAGAGAGTTCAAGATAACTGTCAAATGAATCTTAAACTATTCATTTAACAAAAGGTCAAGAAAAGCCCCTTACACTCTTTGATACTGAATATTAAAGACAGAAGATCTGCTCAAAGAGCTTGCTAAATCTGAATTCGGTGAACAAGGAAGCTGTTCTCTAGTGAAGGAGAATAATAAACAACCTCTCTAGTGGAAACTTTGTTCTCATACAAATGGAAACCATTGTAGAAAACAGGAGCAGATCTAGGGGTAGCAAGGGGGACCATGGTCCCTCAAAAAATTTAGAAATTCCTTTCATGTATTAGAGTATCTTATGGGATTTTAGAAAAACCCACTTTATTGGCCCCTCCAAGAAAAAAGAAAAACTTCCTATAGCCCCTTCAATTCCTAGAATTTAGCCAACTCCTTAAAATGTCTCTAGATGGTTAACAGCTCACAAATTCCTAAATTCTAGTTTGTTTCTTAGAAAACAAATATATTCAGGTGGCAGATGTAGAAATCCTATCCATTTAATAGATGGTAGATCTTCCCATTCATAGAACAATACTGTTTGATATATTCTGTTTCTTATCAAGTTTATAAGGTAAACTTCAACAATCTAGTTAAGAATTATAATAGGACATGTGCCATGAGCATAAACAAGTTGATTTTGCTAAAGGAAATGAAAAAATTCTCTTAAATGTCAATAAATATTCTAATTTGAAATCATTAGCTATCTGATCTAAGATAATAAATTCAAAAAACTATTAGCCAAAAAAAAAAACTGTCAGTATCAACCATTCAAACTCTTCATCTTTTAGCTGTAAACTACAAATCACATTCAATCTTCATGTTTGGAATATTTGCAATGTCTTCTTCATTTGATAGATACATTTATACACATTTTTTATCCTTTCTTTTCACTAATACCTAAGAAATTCAAAAAGGTTGCCAACTTCTAGTCTCGCTAGTTGCTTTTTTCAAGAAAACCCAATAATGTTAATAATATTTAATTTTTTACTTTTTTTAAGCAGTAACGAATAACTATTATATTAAAAGGGAAAATTCAAGTACAAAACAATAAGAAGGGGGTCAAAAAGGGTTAGACCCAACAAGAAAAAAGAAGAAATATTTAATTTTTTACTTATATTAATCATTGGACTAAAACTGATATGTTGTTTTAATATTTCAGGTATATTGATTTTTTTTAAGAGGGAGAACCCCAAGACCCCGACCTCTCCCAGGGTACGAGGGCGTTGGGTAAAACTCCGAATGCACGCAGACCCCCGCAAGCCACGAGCATCTGGTTACTACAGGATTCGAACTTGGGACCTCTGGTTCTTGAGCCAGAGTGTCTATCAATTGAGCTATGACGTGCGGGACATTTCAGGTATATTGATCGAAATATCAATTCATACAATGTCAATATCACATTTCACACTACTCAATTTATAACTAATATACTAAAATATTGCACTAGTACAGACAAAATCCATTAAAAAAATACTAGGATTTTGAATATTGACCAATAATTTTTCTAAAATTTGACAACCATTGGCCATGAATAAAAATATTTAATGAAAATCCCTTCTAAGCATACGAGCCATCTCTATTTAATGTAAGAAAAAGTATAATTTTAAAGATGTTTTTCATATACTATGATCTTGTTGTATTATTATGATATTCTATAACTCAAAAAACTGATCCCAAATAGATGACAAAGTGGCATTAATAATAAAGATGACATTTTTTAATGAGAATGCTAATAATAATGATGACTTTAATGGCCTGAAATAGGACCAACAACAATTGCATCTCGTCTCAAAAGGCGATTGTCAGTTTCTGCCTCAAAGAAAGTCTTGTGCACAAGTGCACATTTCAATAAGACGAAAATACTTTTTTGGCTCCTCGACCAAGCATCATCTACTGTGAGAACTAAAACCCTACAAAAATTGAATTAGAATGCATTTGCAAGAAGCTTATCCGGACAGGGACTTCAAAACTGGTGAACAAATACAGAAGATATATTTCTAAAGTTGATAACTTCAATAAGGAACAAAGCCCCAGAGTGTATAGTTGAGAGGCATGAGATGCATTGGAAGTAAAATAGGTAAAATAGCTATTATGAGATGCATGGGAGATAAAATATCTACTTGATTCCACAGCGTAACATAGACTCCTATTGTGAGTTTTCCTTTGCTTTTCCTATATCTATTTTGGAAATGGGTTTCAGATGGTGTTATCGTGCATGTGTTGGTTATGATGGATAAGATTTTTTTACATTTGTAAACATTATAAAAGGTACACAAACACTAAAGTCTACCAGAAGAACTTCCATGACAGAGTATGAAATAATGCAGCATTCTAGCGTGGAGACTCGAGGTAGACTTCATGCTTCCTGTGAGGCTGCAAGATATTATATGAGGTTGAAATGCTACATTTGTTCAAGTACTTCCTAACTATTATGCGGAAAAAAAAAGGGAAAAGCCACCTCTCTCAAACACAAATATATCAATTGGAAGAAGATTTTGTTGATTGCAATTATGATCTATATAAAAACGGTCATCAGTGGGTTGATATTTTAATTACTTTCCCTTTTCAAAGGAAGAATTGAAATTCTATACAACCTCTTAGAAACAAACTGATTTAATGCCAGTGGGAAATTGTCAGCTCATAACTGGAAGGAAAGCTGGATCTTCTTTTTTTCCCCTTTTTTTGATTCATCCAAACTGACAACGAGAACAAGCCAGATAGGAATTTAAAAACTGGAAATGTTTAGGATGTTGAAATGGGGGTACAGAAAAGTGTTGCAAAATAGAATCCTTCCAAATGGGGACTTGTAGTCCACATTGCTCACAGCCTGCAGCAAAGGAACGGATATTTTTGTCCAATTTCCATTACAGACCTGGAAATCGCCAACTTTGACACATGCAAATGTACCATTCATGTTGAACAAAAGGGCATTCGGTGCACAAACAAACTACTCAAAGCAATGCAGTCTAATTTACACGAGCACACAACAATGGGGAGAAAGGGTAGATGCAGAAGAGAGAGAAAAAAAAAGTAGAATGCATGCAAGATCGTTGAATTTGAAGTGAGAAGAGACGTGAAAGAAGAAGTTGAGGCCAGGAAAGATAAGTTTACTTGTTTGAGTGCAAGCATGGCAAGAGCTGAGAGGCCACAGCCCCCAATTCCCACGAAATGAATCCAACCCTTCTTGTTGCTGCCATTGTTTTCAAAAGAAGCAAGCTGGCTTCTTGGGTTCCAAAAAACAAGCGTTCCCTTGCCGTTTGTTCTTCTTAGTCTCTGGAAAGAGAAGAAGAATGGACTTGTTTTGGTGTGCGAAGCGAAGGAGAGTGAGGGAGATGGGACAGAAGCTTGTTTGGAAAGAAAAGAGACAGGAAAAGATGGTGCGCGACGCACGGTCAGGAGTTCCATTGTCCAAGCAGAGCGCGGTCCTCCTTCGGGGGCGGTCGGCCGGAGATTGCTTTGTACTGACGGCCCACTGGGCAGAGGCAGGGAGATGTTTTGGAACTGAAAACTCTAATATTTTTGTGCTTAAATTTAAATATGGTTAGTTGAATATGTTTGATGAGACTAACCTTTTTTAATTATGAAATCAATAATTAGTTTCTTAATTTATAATAGATGAATTTAATCTCACTATTAAATATTTATATAATTTAAATTAAGTTATGAAAACTTTATAACTCATTTTGTCAATATACTGTAGTCCTTTTCAAACCTTGGAATAGCCAATGAGATATATTTGTTATCGAAGGTTGATTTATACTGGTTTGGATTCCAAGCTTTTTAACGGGATCAGGCTTCCTGTTGATCTTGCCCAGCTTAGCAAGCTCAGGCATGCCTATCTGTAATTATCAGGCTCAGGCTAGGGCTCTTGCTCAGACTTCTAATTCTAAGTTTAATGATCTTGGCTCCACACATTATAGCCCAAGCCAAACCAGTGCATTTCCAATTGAGGATCCCAAAAAGATTCATATGACACCTAATTGGCCCACTACATTCTTGAATTTTCAAAAAATATGAAAAATGAGTACATTGCCCGAGCAGCATCAGACATGTACGGTAATTAGCCACAACAGATCTTCCGTAAGATTGGGATTATTCATCACGACGCTAGAATAGTGAAAAGATCTGTAAATAAAATTTGGTGTATCTGAGAATGGATTTTTGCTTATATCGTAAAAATTAGTTTGATACTTTAAGAAGTCTGAACATCTTGATCATAAAAGAAATACTGAAAAGACGAGATAAAATCAACTTCACGGCATGGTGTCTAATCCCAATTATTTCTCTCTTCTGCTTTGTTATCCATATCATTTACCAGTTCAGGGCATCTGCATTCATATTTACGTTATAAGAAACAATAGACATGTGCAAGGCTTGGCAGTATCAAACTATCAGTGATGCGTATTTAGGTCCATTTTGTCTAATATCGTCCATGTCGGTCCCGTTCTTGAGTTGAGTCTAGGGTATTTTCTCAATTTGGGCCTTTTTTTAAAGATGAGTATTTTAAATACATTTATTCAGGTCGGATCCAAATTTAAAATCTTGATTCTCGGCAAAAGTTAGCATAAGCCTGACTTAACCAGACCAAAGATGCAACCATCACGGAGGCTTGAATTAATTATTGGGGATAGCGATCCTCCCACGGGAGATTTGTATAATTAGACACGGGAATTAGTGGATTTCCGATTTTACCTTTCACATAAACAATAAAATTGGACATTTCACATGAACGGTAAAATTTCGATTAGCCGATTACTGTTCATGTAAATTTTGGCGAACCGATTTACTGTTCATGGAAATTTTGGCGAGTCGATATTACTGTTCATGTGAATTTTAGCGAGCAGATGTTACTTTTCATATGAATTTCAACGAGCCAATTTACTGTTCGTGTGAAGGTTGGTGAGCCGATTTTACTATTTATGCGAAAGGTAAAATTGAAAATCAACTAATTATCACATTTAATTACACAAAGCCCGTGGGAGGATCGCTACCCAATTCTTGTAGTATAATTGAAAAATGAAACAAATGTGAATGTATGATTTTATAGGTTGAATTTGTGCAGTCCATCCATGATAAATTTTCCATGAATTAATTATGCATGCATAAATGGAAGCCAATTCAAAGGTGATGATTAATTGATTATTAACTGTTCCAAATTCAAGTACACCTTCCCACATCTTACATTAATTAGCTTCAGGTATCCACGTAAGACCGACATAATGTTGGATCATGTCTGTTAAAATTATTTCTTTTTGAAACTTAGATCCAACTATTTATAGCTTTCATTTGATGATTTTCATGTTACATTAAACATAAAAGTCAAAAGAAATATCTAATGACTCATTTTGAAATTTTAATTTAAAAAATCAAGAACTAACATAATGTAGTAGATCTCATTTTTGTTCAGGACGGTAGTTCTCAACCATCCATATAATTTTTATAATCATCAAATAAAATTCACTATTTAACATAATCTATCAAAATCACAGGCTTTTCAGCCCAACGAAGTGTCAAACCCGCATGGGTAGAAAAATCGGCCGGGCTGAGATCCAGGCCGATTTTTCATATCGGCCGAACTTTTTCTCTCTCCTGTCCTTTTTTTTAAAAAAAAAATAATTTCAAAAAAATTACAGTAAATGTAGATAATTATGGGCTTATTAAATATGTAATTTTTTCATAAAATATCGGACATTTACATCTTCTAATGTATTTTTGAAGTTACGATAGCGGGAAATTATATAATTAGTAATAAAATAGTGAAAATTAAAAGGAAAAGGATATAAATGAGGAAAATTTGTAGAAATAATTTCATAATTTATTTTATTAGTCAATGAGTGTTATTTTAAGTTATGAATTATAGAAATAAAAAATAAAAATAAAATGATTGAAAGTTACATAA
The DNA here is from genome assembly GCA_013350335.1 of Chimonanthus salicifolius. Classification (NCBI taxonomy): domain Eukaryota; kingdom Viridiplantae; phylum Streptophyta; class Magnoliopsida; order Laurales; family Calycanthaceae; genus Chimonanthus; species Chimonanthus salicifolius. The sequence continues at coordinate 54,964,933 of CM023536.1, forward strand.
TAATATAGAAAAAATATTAGAAAATGAAACTAAAGGAGTCCTAATCACTTGAACTGATAACCACACAAATGTCATACATAATAATATAATAATTTTTTTCATTTGAGAAAATAGATTTTATTTTTCATTAATAATAATTAGATAAATAAAATTATTAGATAAAATTATGAGCTATAGTTAATTATATTAAATTGATATAATAAAAATAAAGAATACCTTCTAATAATAATGACAATGGTAAATATAATATTAAATTATTACAATAAGATAAATAAAAGAAAACATTATACTTCTTACTTTCAACATAAATAAATATTTTATTTAAAATATATATATAAATATATATATATATATTAGAGTACACACAATGGCTTCCACGTGAGCTCTTTAAGAAGCTCACGTGAGTTGCTTTCAAAGAGGGTTCCACAAACCCTAATGCTCAAATTTTACCCTTCTTCTCTCTTCACTCTCTCTGTTAAACCCTAGCTGCCGCTGCTTCTCTCTGTATTTTTCCCATCACCGAAGAAGAAACAGGAGGAAAGCTCTGAAAGGTGTAGCAACTTTTTTCTTCAATCTTTTCTCCATATTTTCTTTTATTTCTTTTCATTCTTTCTCGTCCCATATTTCTAAAAAAAGGGGCTTTTTTTTTAAAAAAAAAAAACAACCGATTTTTTAAAATTCGGCCAATATCATGACCGAATTATCGGTCAAAAATTCGGTCATATCGGCCAAATTTTTTTTTGTACGGCCAATACTATACGTATCGGCCGATATAGATCGGTGGTCGAAAATCTGAATTAATTCGACCGATACGAACAGTATCGGCCAAATTTTTGACCCCTGCAAACCACCCTCCCGGGAGGAAAAAAAAAAAGGAAAAAAAAAAAACCCTTCTCTTTGCAAGTCACAACTTGCGTTGCACAAAATTTTGCCTTCCCTTCGTAGCATAAAGGGAAAGGAATCGGTGCTGCCCTGAACGTACCCACCTCATTACAGCCCAGAGCATCCTTTCCCAATCACTGAGGCATGTGACCTTTTTTGAGTCTATGAATCATATCTACAAATATTTTTAAGTTCAAAATTTATAGTTTCAGATTAAATCATCTACTTTTGTAGTTTTGTATCAAATAAATAGAATATATTTTAAAATTAATAAATAGATCTAATAAATATGATTCCAATAATATAGTTACGAGACCAAAAGCCCCCATGTCAACTTATTAGAGAAAGATGTCCTGACCGCCACCTAAGTGGTTACACCCCTACAGCACCAATCCTTTCTCACCACACAATAGGTGCAGCCACAGTATTTTTGACAATAGCACTAACCTCTGACAAAACTCAGATAAATTTCCAACACATTTCAACAGGTTTTGACAAATATAAGTACGCCAAACTGGATGATCCTGTTAGCCATCGATGAATGTTAGTATCATTGTGAATCTTATTCACATCTAACTGTTGATAGGATGCACATCACGGTTACCAGACTTGTAACATTCATGTAATCTGAGAAAGGTATCGGCTATCACTTACCACCTGGATGAACCACCACCAGTTGGAGGTTCCACCCATAGAAAGAGAGAATTTTGTCAGAGTAGAATTCACATAAAATAACAGAGCGCCATGAATTGAGCATGGGTTAGATACCTATCACTTGCCCTAAGCGAAGATTGGTTGTTTCCCAATCATGGGTTGTAAGTGTGCCAGAGAGGGATCCTAGACCATTTCACTGGAGTAGTAGCTTAAGGCCTACTGCGTTAGGCTCAATGTCCATAATTCCATATAAATACATGATTACAAATAATTTAAAAGGCTTGAATACTTCCAATCATTTCTAGTAGAGCTCGCTTCAATGTGGGTTGAATCCTTTCCATAATTTCACATTTGAGGTGACCTTTCCAATGTTTTTATGTTAAATTAGAGCAGTTGGAAGCTTCACAAACTCGCAGATCATTAATGATGTAGCTCTAGTTGTACAAGTCTTTTACACCTTCCACAGCCAAAAAAGGAAAAAAAAATGAAATTTTCATCACGATCAATTTTCAAGGGACTACTAGCAGGATATAGGTCAAGGCCAAAGAAACTTGCTGCAACACTAAGAGTGCAAAAAACTTGAGGTTCAATCACTTAAGACAGAGTTGGAGCAATGGTGATTGTTTTCGGATAGCCATCCTCGGTCATCTCTCTCTCTCTCTCTCTCTCTCTCTCAGCATCCGAACAGACTAGCACCCAAAATACAGATGCAAACTGACGATAATGGATTTTGTATATAGTGAAGATTATATTAGACCTTAATTGGCTCCCAGAAACATAAGGCAAACTTGTAAATCAACAATCACAATCTCAGACTCCCAACAGCTAAATTCTAACAATAGAAGTGGTCTAAGAGTGCTTCCCAAGGAAACTCAATCAGCGAAAAGAAATGAAGAATCAAGAGAAAAGTGAGAGATCATCAGTGGTAATCCCTGCATTTAGATGATCTCACGCCAAAACATACAAAAGAAAACCCTTAAGGTCTTACAGGCACAAAGTGGTCAAACCCTTCAGAGCTTCCAAGCTTCAATCAAATTCACAAAAAAAAGGAATCTATGGGCCCAATTTTCATTATATATTTATTGTAATTTGTTTTATGAAACAATTAATTTAACCAATATGGGACTAATTACAATCCCCTAAGCCACCACCCTATGATACCCTATAAACGAATTGTCCATAAATTCAATTAGTGTCAAAATTGCACAAACTCACGCTCGTAGAAAAGTTAACAAACCCACCCAATTGGTCCAACTTTATGACATTTGGACACCATATTACACCCAACATATGAATATTATATACAAACACAATAACCCAACCTAAAACTACTTTAAATAAACTAAAGTTCCTTAAATCAAGCATCCCCAGATCAGTGGACTATGGACCATGTTTTTGGACCATTGTTGCTCTGTATCACCAAAACCAAGATTCCACAATCACTTGTGACCTCCATGGATTCACTGCAGAATCTGAATCACCTTTAGTAATTAGGAGAGAGTCCCTTCCTAGTTGATTATGGCTCATAAGAGAGCCTAGGAACTGGAATTGTTAGCATCACACAATCCCATTGACCGAAGAGATCTTCTTTTGACTTCTTTGGGATAAGGCCACCATCCCAACAAGCGACAAGTTGAAAATGATTCCCATCAAAACTGAACTTGAACACAAAATTTGCAAGGGGAATCCAACGAGACAATAGAAACACAGAGGATCACCCAAAACCACCAAACACCACATCTACAACAGAATGCACTCTCCCCTTGAAACTCGTTTAATATCAATGATCAGTAAGCCATACCTTGCACCCAATCTACATGGACTAAACCATAACAATAAAATCAATGAGCCATCACAGCTTCGCTCTCATGGTCTTGTAACCAAAAATCTAGGAGTGAAAAATAAGAGAACAAACAAACTTCAAACCATGCAAAAGTTGCATAAAAACCTCATAAGCCACCCTGCTTGAGAAAAATAGGTGATCAACAAATAATACTCCTTAAAGGAATAATATAGTAAACATTCGCTGAGAACCACATGTTATTATTCATGAGACAATCAACTGTTAAGATTTCATATTACATCATCATCCACACAAAAACCAAGTATTTAGGAGCAAAAATTAGCTTCAATTTGGAACAAGTTTGAAAAGCCTTTGTTGCCAAAAACAATTACAAAGATCATATGTGAACATTGCATGGCGATCTAGTTTCTTGGTCGTACAAGCCCTTTCACTTCCGGTAAAATAAATTTCTAGAGAAGCAAAAATATTCATATTTGAGCTGCTTAAGGACTCCTCGTCAAGGATGGCTCTTCGAAAAGTTGGACACCACACAACATCAACAGACAATCTGTCCTTACAATCATAAATCATGGCATCTTGATCTATAGCCACCTAAAGCAATCTTTCAAAAATCCTTCAAGAAAAATATGATGCTCTCTCCTTGACTGACCTTGTAATAAATGTCACTGTCACCACATGAAAAATAGCTCGCCACACCTTCACTCAGGGGAAAATTTTCAATCTCATTAGGGATCAAAAAAATTCAGCCAATATTTCCAAAAGATACATATTGAGGATTTTTTGTGTACATCCAAAAGTAGATGCATCACTATTTACTTAGTGATGTTTGAATTTTCAAATGGAGTCCTTCAATTGGCTCTATAATTTGACAGTGCCTTACAACAGTTACATGGTGTATAAAGCGATGGTGTACAGGAGAAACCCTCATGTATTGAGCTCCACACGGGGCAAAGTCCCCGTGTTGGACAAAAACTTAATTGGGTTCCACATAACAAAAAGTCCTAATGTCTGACTTCCAAAGACCAAACCATTCAATTAACAAATAAATTTCACCGAAAATGGTTTTCTGCATCCCTTCGAAATCATCTCCAATGCACCATTATTATTGCCAAAAAAGAGCTTATTTAACTTGCTCGAGCCAGCAAAAAACAATATCACCACAAGAAACAAGCTAATAATCAAGCTCCTAATCAACCATGATACTTCATTTGGTCCTCCATTCCCTTTGAAATGAAATCATTAAGCAACTCTCCCTGAGAAATAAATGGGAGGATCAAATAAAACCCTATTAACATATAATCCTCCACAAGAGACTTCGATTTCCACACCAATAGTCTCCTCTCAACTCTTCAATAATGGGTCCCTGAACATATACGAGACTCAAGAAGAAAGTAGGAACTTTTCCATCTTACAACCAAAATTTGACACATTGTTGAAGCATCCATCCTCCACCCGGACAACCAAAATGCATGTGTCAGTGAAGCTCAAACTCATCAAAATTGACTCCTAGCTCCAAAAGTGCTACCCAATGCACCGTGACATAACCTTTATGTTCTAAACTTGGTTAAGACAACAAAAGACAATAGTATCATCTACATATTTAGGGTTAGTGATAATCAAATCTATGACTCTATCTACCCTTCTTAGTCACCAATAATGTCATACTCAAAGCTTCCCTCACTTAAACAAAAATGAAGGTAAAGCTCCTTCTGATGTACGCAACAGGTAAAGAAGCCTTTAGGGGAACTACTTATAATGGAGTATGTAGTAGACGGCATGAATTACTTTATACGAGCCCTACCATTTTAAGCCAAATCCCATCCTTTGTATAATATAGAGCAAGAACTTCCATTCAACTTTATCAAATGGTTTTGAAAGATCAAGCAAGAAAATAAGGCCCAATTTCTTCTCCTTATACCTCAAAGTAGAGCATTCAATCGCAACAAGAATACTAACAAGAATAGAAGTGAATGGCTTGTTGAATCAAATTAATCTAATATCATTCATTGCACTTTGTCAATGAAAGAAATTGGAATTATCGAGTAGTTTCCCCCAATGCTAGGAGGAATTTAAACATTAAACTTTTCCAGATAAATTTGCCTTACCATTTCCAGTGACATGCACATACACCTATGGAAGTCATTCTAGCTGCATCTTGATCTCCTTAATGGACACTCATTCTTACTTCATCTCTCAGACCATTAGAAGTGTAGTGCAAAATGAATTCACATCAGTCAACAACTAAATTATTTACTTACAAGGCCAGATTGCATTTGCTCTACCAAAATGTTAAAGTCACATCCATAGGTATGATTAGCATTATGGTGTCAAAAATTCGATTTACATCCTACTAATTTTGTTGCTTCACAAGTAATCCTACAGGATGCAAATAAAATATGCACTATACATAGGATAATATTCGACAGAGACCTCCTTTACTAAAGACCTCGTAGACTCCTTTATGTGGAGCCCTCCAATGATCAATCAAAACCTATTCACACTCACCTACCCCTCATGAATTGGTGTATATCCAAACTGGTGTCCCATCCACCTTTTATACATAGTAGAATTTCCAAGCAAAAAATTTGCACTTATCGAAGGTCTATTCCGTTGAATTTTGAAGTTCTATATCTTTTGCCATGATAATGGGATGGGGTTCAAATTGTTTGCTCCTAACTCACCAAATGGTCTTCCCATTCATCCATTCCCTAATGATAGCCATGCATCTAGGTAGGAAAAAGATTCTCTCTCTCTCTCTCTCTCTCGCACACACATACACGTGCACACACACACACAAACTCACTAGATACTATCAACTTCTCACATCTTTGCATGGCATCTCCTTCACACACACACACACACACACACACACACACTAGGTCCTATCAACTTCCCACATCTTTGTATGGTATCTCCTTTTTGACTTATCAATTCAAGCGCAAGAAGCCCCTTAACCAACAAAGAAATAACAGAACTATGAATGTTCTCACATCTTTGTATGGCATCTCCTTTTTGGCTTATCAATTCAAGCACAACAAATCCCATAACTTGCAATGAAATAGATGGAAGAACTATGCAAGTGATTACAATCCAAAAAAAAAAAAGAATTATGTAAGTGATATAACCACATATAATCTCCATTGTACATATGGTAGTGCTTGTGTCAATGTTGTAGGAAAGGGGAAGTTTGGACTGATATTGTCCACCAGGAGGCCTAAATGTGGATGGCCCATGATACAAATAGTTAAAATGCACATGAGCATGCGTAGGCGTTCCATACACATAAGCCAAAAGATCATATTCAATAAGTGAAACAGAAAAAATAATGCCTCTTTGGACCATACAATCAGAACAGTTCTGAAACATGGTGAAAGATGGTCTGCAACCCCGAAGTCCACATGTAGGGTAGCATCATCACAACTCTTTCATTCCCACATTTATTTCCACTTTGTGATTTCTAATTCATTCATCATCATCATCACCATCATCATTTTCCAAAATCTCATCTATTTGAGGTTGGCTTTTCATGTTTTACTTCTCCATTTGACACTATCATTTCTACTTCATTCATTTCATCCAACTAAAGTTTCTAAATCCATCTCAATCAACAACTGAATGTGATAAGGTTCTATTTCTATCTCTCCTCATCAAGTCTCCTCAAAACGTAATGTATTTACAAATGAACATAACTCAAAACAGAGCTCACTTTGATGATTCACTAATTTCCTTTGTCTCATTCCCACCCTCTATCTCCACCTTGTGATTTCTACTTCATTCATCATCATCACCACCATCATCATCATATACCAAAATCCCATATCTATTTGGGGTCAGCTTTTCAGGTTCTACTTCTCCATTTAACCATATCATTTTTACTTCATTCATTTCATCCAACTAAACCTTATAAATCCATCTCCATCAGCAATTGCATGGGATAAGATTCTATTACTGTCACTCCTCATCATGTCTCAAAATGTTAAATGTATTTACCATTGAAGATAACTCAAAACAGAGCTCACTTTGATGATTCACTAATTTCCTTCCTCTCTCTCTCTCTCTCTCTCTCTCTCTCTTGATGATTCCCTAATTTCATATCAATGCAGTTCGTATAATTTTTTTTAGAGGTAGAAATTAATCAAAATTTTCATGATTGACGTGACCTCAATGTTGAGCCAACAGATTAATGTATTTCAGTCCACCTTCATTATTTCCACGAAGATTACAAAATGCCAATCAGATGTCATTACCACTTATGCAAAGACAACAACCCAACTTTGCTAGCTATCCCAATGGCATGATTTCATTATTACCATTTTAATTATTATTCATCATCATCATCGTCATAGCCACCAATCCCATTCATCTAATGTCAGTTTTTGAATTCCAGTTCTCCACTCTAGTTTATGTTCTCCACTCTACTTTATCCAATACCATGGCCTCTGTAACTCCAACCTAACATGTCCTTTATCCCCCTAGGCCAAGTTTTTCAAGGCCTTCTTTTCTCCTTGTAACTTCTATTTGTAGCCCTTCATCTTTTGGAATTGCGGTTGTTTTCAATTATCTAAATATGCACCCAAACTACCCTGTGGGTCCAAGTCTCTTTAAGCTTTAGGTTGGGTTGGGATGAAGAAAAAAAATATTTTTTAATTCAGATTGAAACGCTTTGGGCTCTCAAAAAAATAACCAACATTATTAAATGTGTACACAAACTTAAAAAACCCTAGATTCATTCTCCTTTCTCAAATCTTCAACCATTGCCAACCCCTCTCCTCTTTCATAAGTAGGCTTCTGTCTCTACTCCCAAATGCAGACTTCAAGTTCCAACATCATTGTCATAATCTTCTTCTTCCTCCATCTCTACTCCAAATGAGGGCTCCAAGCATCGTTATTGTCGTCACAATCTTTTTCTTCTTTTTTCTCTCCTCCCAAATGGGGGTCCAAGCATCCCTTTGTCGCCCCTCTCCTCTTTAACAAGCAAGTTTCAGTCTCTGCTACCAAAGGAGGACATCAAGCATTGTTGTCGTCATCATATTCTTCTTCTACCATCTCTGCTTCTAAATGAGGGTTCCAAGCATCATTGCTGTCTTTACCTCAAACTGAAGGCTCCAAGCATCATTTTCATCGCCATACTATTCTTTGTTATTGTCGCCCCTCTACACCTTTATAAGAAACCTTCAGTCTCCTCTTTTATAAGCAAGCTTTCATCCTTACTCCTAGATGAGGGCTTAAGGATTTCAAATATTCTGTCTTCTTATTGTTTTTCCAAATTCACATATTGAATAGCTAATCCCCAATAAAAAAATATAGCTCGATCCATTCAAATATTGCTTTTAAATTGAACGGTTTCCCTAACCAACGCTAAACCCTTCTAGGATGCCATTCTCTTAGACACCTCTAGCACCCTAAAAAGCCCTTGAGGAAACCAATACTCATCAGTAAGAAATACGTTGAAGCTTTGATTACTTAATCCAAGTTTTTTTGGTGGAGATAGAGAGAAAGATATAAATAATAGAGAGAGAGAGAGAGAGAGAGAGAGAGAGATAGAGAGTTAATAAAACAATTCCTTAATCTAAGTTCTCCAGTTACCAAAAAACCCATTTAGCAAAGTAGTCTAAGAGAGACAAGTCTAGCATATCAGAAATCTTTTCAACATTAAGTTTGCACACTAGTTCAAGGTGCTCAAATTTGTACCTAGATTCAATGGCCTCGTGAATAATAAGAACGGAATTGATTGTCCATCAACCTTTGACTTCGGCACCTTAACTTGGAGAGATGACTTCATGGAGATTTTCCTAACCGTTTAGGCAAGAACTTCAGCCAAGCAGTCTGTATGCACTGCCAATTTAGTATATTAATAGAAAATGATAAGGGATGAAGTGCCATCTTTCAACGAGATGAGGAACATGAAAGACGCACTGATATCCTTGGATGGTTTCCCACATTGTGAGACTAGTTGAAGCAGACCATGCCATCACCTTTAATGAGCTAAAATTCCTTTAGAAAACCATAAGGAATGCATCAAAACACAAATTGATCCCCTCAAGCACACCTTTAACCTATGTAAACCTCAACTTCAACCAACAAAGCTTCAAGGTTGGAAATAAAGGCGAGAAGAGATGTTGGAATATGAGATCAGTTCTAGAGTTAGATGGTCAAACTTGAAAAGAATGCCTTTTTGTACAGATCCTAAGAAAAAGGTAATCCCTCAATCACTTGAAAGAGCTTATCGTTGCAACTATAAGGGTTGTGGAATCAAGTCACCAACTCACTAGTAAGCACTTCAAAAGAAATTATGCTATTGATGATTCTCATATGTCAAAGTGACCTTAAGTGTTTTGTGTTCTTATCCCCTTCCATGAGTCATATAACTGTAGAACATCATTTCACTTAATATCTTCCATAGGCAGTTCCATTTTCAATCCCTCCTTAATGGAAGCCCTGAACTCTTTATCCTGAGGTTATCATCCAAAATAAAGTATAAGCGACGAAGAACCTCATAAAGTTTTTTTACCACCTCACACACCTTGAAATCTTTCACCTTCCACTCCTTACGCTTGTGTTTTAAATAACAGAATTTGCTTGCAAGAACTCATCCAACCAAAGGCACTAACCTTTGAAACACCGGTTGGCATACCTTGATGGATTCAAAACAACTTTTCAAGTACTTAATTGATGTACTGTGGTAAATGGCAAGCCAGATCCAACCAAATAAATAGGATCAATGGCAAGTCCTAATTGTTTAACATTTGTGAAGTGTCCACCAAAAGGAGCTTAGCCAAGTCCCCCCAACATCCTGTAGAAAAAGGGGGCACTTCAAGTGTCAACTACAATATTTCACATGCTTCGTGATAGTAACTCCATGTATATTGAACTTCTTGCAATTGATGATTGACCGATGCATTTGTTGTCCCCAAATTTAAAAAATATAAATATAAAAGGGTCACACAAGAAGTGATCTGATGTGCACTTTTGTCATTCATAATCAACCACACGATGTTTAAGTCACCACCAACCAATGAGTTTTTAGCCCTGTACAATTCATTCTGCATAGAGGGTCGACTTCATACATTTGAACCATATATAAAGGTTATAAGGCTGCAAAATTCATCCTTGTAATCCTCTAGATCACTAAATATTTCGCAATCTAGATCTATTTAGTCTACTACATAGTAGAGTCACAAACTACTGCAATGCCCCCAATAACCATAGAAGGGGTCCTTGCAAGTACCATTACAGTGTTGCACATGTTTCTTGCTAGTTACTCCAAGTATAGTCAACTCCATGTAATGGGCAATTGACCAATTCATTCACTTCTTTTACCTTAGTTTCCAGGCATCATCATCATCATCATCTAGCAATTTATCCCATCAATCTGGAGTAGGCTTTCATATTTAGATTTGGTAAATTCTTTTTATAGACCAAATGCTCTATCTGACGCCCATAAGACTTGAACCCACAACCTCCAGACTACAATCATGAGTTTTGACCACTTGTGTTACAAGTTCTTGTCTTTCCAGCAGTAACAATATATCCACATTTAAGAGTCTTAGTGTCGCCTTGACTTGGGAAGGCCCAAAATAAGGACCAAGGCCTCAAATATTCCATAAACCACTTTTTTGGGTTAATCCCCCAATATGGCCCCTTTAGATCTTCAATCATGTTGAAGGAGAAGATGAAGCCTCGACTTGTAATTACAGAAGTTCCTTTGTTACTTCCTTTTTGCACTTGCAGCAGCTCCTAAATGTCATCTTCTAGAAATGAGCATTAGCTGAACAAGATGGATGCTAATTAATGGTCCACCTTTTTTTTTTAATTTACGTGTCATGAATGTGAACAATGTCATGTGTTTTACGCTAGTTACTCTCAGATTCAGTGTACAACACTTGTAGAGGTCATCAAAGTGGTATCCATTGTTTTCCTGGCCATTTCATTAGCTACGGAAATAGGGTCCTGAAGTACACCATGCTCACTAAGAACTCTACCTATGTCATGTTAAAGCATGTAGGTAATGGCAGCGGAGATCTTAGGCTCTTCAATGCTACCTGCTTAGTTCATTACTAACAGATTAGAACAATTAACCATTAGATGATATTTGTTTGGTTTATACTTTTAGTCTTTTACAATATGCAAATATTAATATGTATCCATGTAAAAAACTTACCAATGTATGCTGGACATATGGGAGCAAAACATATCTAAAAAGGTTGAAAACAATGTCAAACCAAACAATTAATTAAGTGTAAAGTGACCACACTTGAAGTAGCACATATGCAGTGACAAGAATATCATGAATCATCTATAAATGCAAAAGTATTAGTAACTATTAACCCAAAGAATGACATTACCATATGCACCATGCATGGCAAATGAATCTGAAAAAAGAAGCTCCCGTATTTTCAAGGCAAACTCATCATCCAAATAAACTGCCCTATATGGATAGAAGATAAAATATACATGTTTTTTCACTAACAAAACCAAAATACAGCTACCTCAGGACAATCAAATTACTAAGATTTTTTACTTTGAAAGTTCACCCATTACTGTCCGTCTATGCTTCACTAGTCTGAAGTTCTGAACTCTGCAATTCAGGATATCAGCATCATATTGGTGATAAAGCATTCACAACAGCCCAGGTCGAGATTAACCCAGAGCAAATCAGTTCATTTTAGAGGAAATTCATCAAAACAGGCCTATAAGAACAAAAATGATGTAAACAAGGCATGTGTTTCTTTGATTATAGCCCATCCGTCCACATGGATCATTGTTTTCTAGGTGCAGGGATTTTGGTGGGTGCAGAATATCTTCTAGGGTTCTATTAATTCATGTGTTGTGTTGCCCCATCCAGATATGGATCATCGACTTCATCAACAAATATTTCATAGTTGCCAAACATTTTTTGCCTTCTACCAATTTTTAATTGGGTTCTACACATTGCAAAATATGACTGCACAACAAATTACAAATTCCCAAAGCAATTAGGTGATAAAAAACACTCACCAAAGGCAGATATCTCAAAATTTGGATGAGATGACTCATAAGTAAGAAAGAAAAAAGACCAGCAATTCTGCCACCTATGGGAAAAAATATAAATAAATAAAAGATCAATGTGAATAATAAGATATAGTCCTTGTCCTGATTAACCAAGGAATGTGATTTTCATCAATAAGTTGGCACTTAAAGAACCTTGACGAGCAACAGATATTTCAACAATATCAACCAAGTAGGGAAGACAAAACAGACAAAATAAAGAATGAAAAAAATGAAGATGACCACCTTGTAGGTCTGCCATGTTAACTTTGGCTTGACAATGGAAGGCATTAAATAAATGGTACAATACAATAAATAAAGGACCTAGCTAGCAATCCATTGCATGCACTTCTCTTTGAAGGTGACCAATTTCATAATATTACTTCAGTGGTAGATTTGATGGCAAATGGACTGATGGATGTGATTGCTCAACCAAGCCATAAAGAAGTTGAGCATTATTATCATTTAAACAATAAAATGAAGAAGCTAATTAACAGTGATATTTTGGCATTGTAAACACGTAATAAAACAGAGACTACAATATTAACATTAATTAAAAAATCCAAAGACCAATGTTCTGATAGTCAAATGGGATCATATAGTTGTTAGATGGCTCAATCATAAATTGTAAGATTCTTTTAATAATATAGTCTTCAGTTTCCAAAAAAAAAAATCTATATATATATATATATATATATATATATATATATATATATATATATATATATATATATATATATATTTTTTTTTTTTTTTTTTTGAAATGAAAAAGTCCACAGTTTTATTAAAATGTGAATATTGTAAAATATTATATATGATCAAATATTCTCCCATTTTTCATATTCTACAATTTGTGCATAACATCAGAACATTAATATAACCCATTGTCTTCTGCATGCCCTCATACGTACTACCTTCAACTTTGATTAGATCTTAAACGTCAATCATTAGTCCCTTTAACAATTGATGTATAAAAGAATAAAAGTAAGATAAGATGTCCTTTTAGCTGCTTTTAAGTACTCTGTTTTGCAGCTCTGGCTTCTTTTAATATAATTGCAATTACCACTTCAAAAAAAATTCAAAAAAGGCAAATGAAAAATGGAAGACACAAGTGCCAATTATGTTGGTTGTGGTTTACATGAAAATCGTACATGCCTTCATAAGGAAACACAAAATTTGTGAAAATCTGTACACTTTATGTTTTTTTAAGATACACTTTATATAAGTTGTAAATTCCACAAAAAAAAAAAAACAAAAAAACCCCCCCAGAAGGAAGTATCTTGAAGAAATAGGATTTAAGAATAAGAATTTTTTTTTTAAATTTTGTGAATCATTAGGATTCAAGAATAAGATTCAGAATGATTTCCATCAGATTCAAATGGTGAGACAAAATATTTCACAACATTGCCCAAATTGTGATAACAGTAACCCATTTTAACTGGAGTGACTGGTAATCCAAAAGGAAGTATCTTGAAGAAGTAGGATTTAAGAATAAGAGTTTTTTTAAAAAAAATTGTGAATCATTAGGATTCATGAATAAGATTCAGAATGATTTCCATCAGATTCAAATGGCGAGACAAAATATTTCACAACATTGCCCAAATTGTGATAACAGTAACCCATTTTAACTGGAGTGACTGGTAACCCAAAGAACTGTAAGCAGGAAAAAATATGATGAAAGAAAACTCAGAAACTAAAAATCCTCCATTGAGAGAAACCAAAAATACAAGATTTAACAGTTATATACAGAAGACTAGCCACATTTTTCAATTGTGGAAAAGCCCACCAAGGTTTTCAATAAACCGTCACAAATCAAGATGCAGAAACCAGGGTTTGCTCTTCATACATGCACATGCACGAACAGATCAACGACAATAAATGATGGTAGTACAAAACATGACAGGTGCTTTGAGTCACAAACGATCAAGGTTCTTTTAAATAAAACCTACAGCAGAACAGTTGGAACATAGAAAACAAATCATTTATACACATATTTGCATTGATATTCCAGATACATATACTAAGAGCATCCTACTATTGACTAAATTAGAAAACTTAATAAACCTAGTTAATTGTGTCTCACACAGCTACATATGCTAGTTACTATAAAAAGCACATAGTTCTATTGACGATTGTCGTTAGAACTCTTCAAGTATTATACTATACATAAGGCTTCTACCATTCAAATCATGTCAGTGGCACAGAAACCAACAAATCCAGCTTATTCCTAACCAGGAAGTCCATGTACAGACTGCTTCAAGCGCTTTGCAGCATGCACGAAACCCACTATCACCTGAAACTCATCCAGTTGCTTTATTCAAGCAAAATATGGAAGATGTCAAGTTGAGTAAGCATAGTAATATTCCAATGCCAGATGGAATGTTTAAATTCTAAAGAGTTGATGTTACCTAGAAGTCACCTCATTACTCAAATAGCCATATATAGAATTTATATATATGCACAAGCGTACTTGAAATGTGTACAAAGGGGAGCAAACAAGGTGAGTAACTAAATGGCATACAGTATGCATAAATAAGAGGTGATGGATAAAGATAAACAGATGACTCAAGAACATATCAGCATGAGGAAGCAAGCACTACAAACTAGAGATAACTGGAATGAGGAAGGTTAGGAAGGCTTAAAGTTGCAACAGATGGGAACTGTATCAGCAGCAGCATGGGCACTTGAACAAGACAGTAATGGACAAAAAATAAAGATTCAACCACAAGCTAGCTCCCAGATCTGTTATGGTTATATCCTCAAATTGTCAGAAATACAATAGATGGAATGCATTTAATGATACCTGTGACATAAAATGCCTTTCCACAGCTTCAACCAACTGCTCCTTTGACGGATGGAAGTTCACCTCATCCTTGTAACAAAATAGGGATCATAAACAATATCAAGAGAAATAGGCATTATATTATTTATTTTTATTTTTTATGACCAAGGTGTCCAGACCTCTTAGAGCACCCGACTAATCCTCAGAGGCATGTGCAATAGGCATTCTATTATTCATGAGTGGAAACCTGACCTGAGTCTAACATATTGATCTGACAGTGACCTCTTTTTCAATTTCTCAAGTCACAAGAGTCAGAATAAATTGACAGTTATTGGAACCCTTAAAAAGAAACCTTGTTTAATAATATTACTTACAAGTTTAAAGTGCCTCCAGTATCGCCATAAAGCAGCTGTCTCCAACTTCCTCAGATTCACAGTCTGCAGCACATTATTGATTATTGTGTTATTCATAAACACTAAAGCACATTTCAAGGAAATCTTTTCTTTTTTTAACTTAGACTTTCTTTTAGATGCAATTTACTAAATCATGAGGGACCAACCACACAAACAGTTTCTAAACAATGATTGCAAGGTTTAAAAGTCAAAAATTAAAGTAAGGCAATTCCAAGTCGAATATCCTCAGGATGCATGCCAAGGAATGTTTAGTCAGAAAGCCAGTAATTTGGGATCATTTCCAATTATTAAACCAATTATTGCAATCCATTTAATATTAAGGTTTCTTTTAGGTAAGAAATCGCTTAAATTCTACTTTACTAGACCAATTATTGCCAAGAATTCTATAATAAATCCAAGTGGAGCACAAGCTAATCACTGATAGAATAGCGGCAAGAAATACAGGAATTGAATAAGTAAATAAATAAAACATGGAAGAAAAAAATGAAATTCATACCAGAGAACTTCGAGGAGTACTCCTTGAGCCCATATCTGATCCACCAGATGATAAATCATCCCACTCATCATCTTCATCCCCATTTGGGACTTCAATTACACTGAGCGCATTCCGCTGAATTTTCACCTCATCACCATTGGTTAGCACCTAAAAACTTCACATATTTAGAATCCAAACTCCAAAAGAGAGTAAGATTAGCCATCATTGAACACTTTATTAATTGCATTACTGTACCAGCCAATGCCACCCGCCTAGCCCCACGGCCTTCTTCACAACGCCTTGGAGCCCAACCAAGACTGACTTCGTCCGGTTATTTCCAGTCACCACTACCTTAGTACGCCGTGGTAGAACTGCAAGCTCTTCTTCCCCATTGTACTCCCCAAACATCGTAGACAGCACTCGCTGTGAATATCCCGTAGATTCTGACATTCCTAATTTCCAACCAAAAGCATAGATTCCCGCTTTCTTTCCTCTGGATTCCTCAGAAATCCCAATCCAACACACTCCAATATCAAATTGGCAAAATTTTCAGCCGATAAAATGCAAGATTCAGCATCCAAAACAATCAAACTGTAAACATGAGATCAAAATTTTACCAAATGTAATGCGACAATGCACTCCAAATCACTCGATTACAAACACCAGCATTGGATTTCACTATTGAACTTCATAAATCCATCAAACTAAACCAGATTTTAATCCAATTTCATCATCGGATCGAGCGGAAGTGAAGAAATGAAGAAATCGGTGGAAATGCATCAACATATGAGATGCGATCGAGAGCCATACCTGAAAAGAATGTAGAGACACGGACTGCTCAGAAGTAGTCGAAGGTCGTGGATTCGAGTTGGAACCGGGATAGAAATGAGGAAACGGGATTCCGATTCCCGACCATTTTCAAGCAAGGGAGACAAATCAAAACCCCTAGAAGATGAGATGAGGAAAATGAGAGTGGATTTCGAGAGTCCTTTCTTTTACCACTTTTTTCCACTCAACGAAGGTGAAGAGAACCAGGAGGAAAAAATAAAAATAAAGAGCACGTAAAAAAGCGAAGAAGAGAAGGGAGGGAGAGAGGAAGCGAGGATAGGTCAGTAGCACATGCCACAGGAATGTTTCCATGTAATTCTTAAGTAAGATGCGTCGAATGCTCGTTAAAGGTCATTTCATCTAGATAAAAATTATAGCGTCTTTTTACATCATTCGGTTAATTTGAACAGACAAATGGATGTTTGGTTAAAGAAAGCAATAATTTTAAAATTTACCGTTCAATTTTTTATCTTCAATTCAAATAAAAATAATTTTTTTGAATTTTGATGCTTAACTAAGTTAGAAGGCATTTACTTATTTTAGCAAGTCAGTAAGCCATATAATTACTCTAAACATCAAATTTTTAAATTTGCTACATACGAATTGTTAGAGCATATGCTACAGACGAATCTCACCGGGAGGAAGAGCAACAATGTGCTCCAAAACACCTTACAGTTGTCAGTAAAGCATGTGCAGCTTCGCCAGGATGGGGCCGAGGAGATGCGTTCTCAGCCGTTGGATGCCTTAGGAGTTGCCCATCACGTCCGAGGCGGTTTTATTCGATTCCATCCTCTAGCATGGGGACGTGTGGCGATGGAAAGTGTGGGACCCTGGTTTGGTATGGCAGGAGACACGTGACAGTATTAATGGCGCCATTATTTCCGTTTGCTTGTTATTTCCCGCCGTACGTGAGGAGTCGTCACCACTCACGCCTTTGATCTCAATTTGCAGAGCGTCAGACAGTCAGAGCTACAAATAGCGTACGGCTATGGCTATAATTATTCGTTTGGTATACTTTACTGAAAAAAAAATCTAATAATAATTCAGTTATTATTATTTTATTTTTAATTTTTTTAATATCAAAATATTCATACGTCCCATTTCTAATAATTCTTAATTTTGACGTAACTATTTTTAAATTAATTTTTTACAAACAAATTTTAACTTTTCTTATATGATTTATAACTTAAGATACTCACTCTCTCTCAATTTAATTGTCTTTGAAGATTTTGAGATTGTTCTAAAATATTTATTCTATTCATATTGGAATAACATAAGTTATGTTAAAAATAAATGAGACCACATATATTATTAGTCTTATATAAGAGTTTTTTAAAAATTTCAAATGAGACAATTAAAATAAAACAAATAGAATATGTATCAATTTATCTGTCATTTATAAAAGTAGAGATTCATCTAAGCCAGTCATCCTCACACAGGTATTTTGTGTATACAGATACAGATTTTTCTGTGATGCTCAATTTGCCCTTCACATATCGTACTGAAGAAAAAATAATATCAAAAATTCATAAACAGTACAAATCAGCTCTCCAAAATCCATGAACAATGCAATCGACTTATTGAAATTACAAGTTGACTTGCAAAAATTCATGAACCGTGAAAATCAACTCGCCAAAATTACAAAGTTAGTTCGTCAAAATTTATAAATAGTAATATTAAAAATACACTAAAACCCTCATCACAGACACAGAATACCCAAGAATCACTGAACTTCATCTATATAACTTCTTTCAAAATGTTGTATTCTTTTTAATCGTTAACTGATAGGTGTGCCATGGCATTCTCTTTGAATGGATCTACTGTCAAAGCCTTTTTTCAGTGAACAGCTAGATCTCAGAATCTTGCCTGTAGAAAGTAGAAACTTAAAGGTTACAGTGTTATACTTTTTTTTTGTAATTAAAGAGAAAAGATAAAAATTAATATTTTACTCTTCCTCTCCAAATTTTTAAAATTATTTTTAAGAGAGGGATAACTCCTTTAAAATTTACCTCCCATTCAAACGCAGTAAAAAAGCACATATCAATGTATTTAATTTGAGTTTCATCCAAAAATAATGTTTAAATACCTTGGTAAGGGCAATGACATGCAAATGCCTTTTTATTACTTGAGTACTAAAACATCTACATAATTCTTCATATTAATATATAACATTTCCTAAAAAACTGGGGGATGGGCAAACAATCTTCGAGATAATCAAGACGTATTATCAATCAATCAAAGACGATTATCAATCAAATAATGGTTAATACATAAATCAAATAATGTTTAAATAATCGACGTATTATCAATCAAGACGACTATGTTGGGCAACAGATAGTCATCTATAGGTAAGTGCTGTTAAATTCTTTAAAGTTATACATAATCAAAGTTGCACATTTTTCTTCTCACTACTACCACTTTGGCAAGTCATATGAGATGCATGATGAATGGAATTAATCCAATTTGAAGTTCTTCATGGTTTTAAGTTTCAGTGACTACTGGTGGATTTCCTATCTAGTTATTTTACCAGTTTTGGCAATGCATAAAATAACGAACTCGTGAGTAACCCAGTCACTGATTCATGATGGAGTCGAAGGCTTTTTAGAGTAAATCTAAGTGACGATTTTTCATAACTTCAGAGAGAGCCAACCTCTTTTTGATGCATGTGTTTGCTGAAAATAATTAAAGAAGAGGAACTATACAGATACTCTATTTTTCTTTCTCTATACATTCCTTTTTCAAAATTTTGAGTGAAATGATCCTTTTGCCATTCCACTTAATTTTCCGTCGCACGAACCTGCTGACTGAATTCATTCCTTCGAACAGTCAGATCGACCGAATACATAGAAGAGAGGGAAAAAAAATCGGTGGACCCCACCCTTGATCGAAACCCAAGGTCTTCCTTACCTGTAGATAGGTGGTCCAGGGGCGATCATGGTGGTATCGATCATAGGGGTAAAAGTGTAGGATCTACTTGGATCTAAGAAGAAAACCCACAAAATTGGATTTTGAACGCCTAAAGCAGCAGCCGAAGAAACTGGCTAGAGGAGGATCCAACCATACCCAGATCAGAGATCTGATGGTACAGATGGATAGACCATAAAAAAAAGGAATGGGTATGGTGGGTCCCTCCGCCAGAAATTTTCTCCATCACCTGATCTAAGGTCGAGAAGAAGATCTAGCGGCAACAGAAAAATATAGATATGCTGCCGCTAGATCTTCTTCTTGACCTTAGATCAAGTGATGGAGAAAGCTTCTGCCGGAGGGACCCACCATACCCATTCTGTTTTTTTATGGTCTATCCATCTGTACCATTAGATCTCTGATTTGGATATGGTGGGACCATCCTCTGGCCAGTCTCTTTGACTGTTGCTTTGTGCGTTTGAAACCTAATTTTATGGATTTTTTTCTTAGATTAAAATGGATCCTGCACTTTTGTCCTTAGGATCGACACCACCATGATCGCCCCTGGCCCACCTATCTACGGGCTAAGGAAGATCTTGGGTTTCAAACAACGGTAGGGTCCACCTTCCCCCCCCCTCCCCCCTCTCCTCTGTGTATTCAGTCGATCTGACGTTCGAAGGAATGAATTCATTTTGTTGTTCGTGCCGTGAAAAATTAAGTGGAAGAGCAAAAGGGTAATTTCATCTAAAATTTTGAAAAAGAGTGTATAGAGAAAGAAAAACCAGATGCCTGTATGGCTCCCCCTAAAAAATCATTCAAATACTTTTTTTTTTTATAATTAAAAAATGCATCACTACCGGAAAATCGGTCTATTTCGGTGCTTCACATCTTGTGAAAACAAGACAATACATATTGACACCAAAATCGGTCGATAACTTCATCTATGCTGGAGATGGGTTGGTTAGTCCTTATTTCTGTAGCTTCTGTCTTCCTTTATCCTTTCAAGGATATAAGACTAGCTTCTGGTAAAATCAATAATGATCCAATTCATGTCAACACAGGCAGTAAAGAGTAAAAGGGTGAGACAGAAAAAAAGTGTTCTGCACCAACGATACTCGTAAAATTTCTTAGACGAGTATAAATTTATGTCTATGAATTGCATGGAAACTTACCTGTGGTTGGGTCAGTTACTCATTTTTAAATAATTTTGAATCAAATCTAATTATTTATTATACAAATATAATCAAATCAAATAATTTATTAATTAAATTGAGTCGAATTAGATAATTGATTTAAGGTAGTAATTTTTGCACCTATCATTTTCTCTCATTATGCAATCCCTTTAAAAGGAAATTCCAATTTTACCATTACTTCTCTCCTCAATCTCTTTTCCAGAAGGAAGGACAAAATTGAAATCTTCTTTTAGGAGGTGCACCATAAGAGAAAATAGTGGTGCAAAAATCATTAGCCTTGATTTATCTCAAATTTGGGCAAACGGACAAATTCTCGTAGTCCAATTTCAACAGTCAGGAACCATCCCGATCCGGCCTACCAGGAGAAGCTATGATTAGATCTTTCATATAAGGTCCATTGGGCCACACAATGTTAAAATAACTTCTATTACTTTGCTAAAGTGAAGCCAATCCACAACACAAGACTCAGACGTCATGGAATAATATTTAAATAAATTTATATTAGCTTTATGAAAATACGGTGGTGAAAATAACACTAACAAGTAATATTATATTATTAATTTTACTTTCGCTGATAAACATATCGATATTATATTTTAATAAAAGTTCAACATAAAAAAGGCATGATACTATTTTCATCATTTTCAAAAATAATGTTAAAAGTACCAAAAAGTTCCATAAAGAGTTCGTGAAAAGTCTAATATGGAAATGTATCCGAAACAGGTGCATCACACTTTCAAGAGTGACCCTGGAACAACGTATTTCTTACATACTTCTGGGGAGTTAGGATTGCAATCAATGTTATAACAATCAACCATCATGAAGACATCATGGGATGCCTTCAAAATCTAATTTTTTTCTCTAACATGGTAGAATGTTGATTTTGTGCTAATTACTGATATATCCAACTATGGATAGAGACAGATCTAGCCATGGATAACCTATATTGTATGTTGATCAAGGACTTAGAAGATTTGACTTCAAATCCATACATTTACATCATCTGAGCCATGTACTTTAGATTAGACCGATCTGACCGTTGATCCAGTGCCCTTTGGATATTTGTTTTCAATTTATTCTATTAGTGTCATACAGTTAGAATTTATGTGTTTCAAGATTAAACTTGTATTTATTTTTATGAGTTTAGATCGTTTACATGTGTGTATTAAATTACATGTGTCTAAGGTTTCTAAGAGTCTTATTTTATAAATGGTTGCAAAAGACACTTTATGAATGAATGACGAATGCAGATCCAGTGTGACTTCTTCTACCTCCTTAATATGAGATCCTCAAAGTACAAATCCTCTTTTTTCTTCTTCTCTTATCTCTTTTTCTTTCCTTCCCTTTTCTTCTCTCTTTCTCCACTTTTTTTCTCTTTCTACACCTTATTTATATCCAAACCCTAACCTTAATCAACCGGGACCCAATCCACCATTGGCCACCAAAAACCCGTCGAGACACATAAGTCCGTACAGATGCCCGTACATGTTTGTATGATCAAACAAACAGGCCCATTTTGGGCCCATTTTTGCATCTCAATTTCTAGATCCCTATCTTAGACTCATAGATCTAACCCTAATCTATTTATTATTTCCCTCTATTTGAGGCTTAGTTTTGCCTAAGAATCGAAAAAAAAATAAACCTTAATTCCTTTAACAAACCCTAGGTGAAGGTGATCCCATATAACCCTATCTCATCCCTTGGATAACTAAGACACAGGACAAGACTTCGTGTAATTTAATTAGTCTTTTGAAGGATTTTACATTGAAAACCAACAACACAACTCATTCTTTCTTTTTGAATCTCTTTGATTGATTGTGAATGTGAATTTGCCTTAGATTTTGTTTTATTCTTTATTTAATATTAATTTCTCTATGAAATCTTATGTGAATAATGGATATAGGTTGCATATCATTTTAGGATTTACCATACACATTTTACATTTTGATATAGGCCTCCGTATATCACTTAGATCTAGAGTTTCCACTATTTTAACTTGTCCTGTGTCAAATTCACTTAAAAATAAAAAATAAAAAGCTCATCATACAAGGTCATCATCATATCATCTCAAACTCTTATCTCAATCGGATTTAATTATGCAACCATCAGTTGATCAGAATCATGCATGGAGTCCAAAAAATGGAGATCACAATGCACAGAGAGAGAGAGAGAGTGCAAAAACGTCATTAAGCATTGTACAGATGCAACTCCTAGGTGGGGAAAACCAAGTGAATTAGAAATAAGATGTGAACCATTAAGGGGGACTCGAGCTGGTTGGTCCAGCCCCAAAACCACCACCTCCACGCCCAAACCCCGGTCTTCCACCAGGACCCTGCAAATTTCAGTAGTTTTACTATTAGAATACAGACATGGATGAAGAAAGCAAGCAATGAAACTGTCTTGCAGCATTATTTGATTCAATCACTGCTTTTCCTACTTGTCATTTGTAGGTATAACATCACTTGTTATAAAACAGCAGCCCAACATTAGAAGAAAATAATCCACGGTTCATCATTAAAGCAGTAAACTTATGACAAACCAATATCCAAAGTTCTACAACTTATGCTACAAACACAAACAAGGTCATCATCAAGTCCTCAATGATTTTGAAGTCACAAGTCTCTGATATTTGTTGGTAAAGAATGGGAAAGGGTGCAGGAGGTAGGAGGGAGAGAGTGTGCTCGGTAAATGTTTTTACTTTTCCCGTTGCTATGGGGCTTAAAAATTGGTCACTCAAGAAAAAATTAGTGAATGCACATTGGCCACACTAAAACATGGATCTCCCATCTTGGATTCCAAATCGATAGGGGAGGATAGATTGCATATTTGAGAATTCATTATCTCCAATGACTTTCAAGATCCATGGATTTTATTGCACACAAAGGTGACTCAAACATCATTACTGGCGTCCTCTTTTAGAACACCTTTCTACCATAAACCATCAATTCTTCATGTTCTTCTATGCATATTTGCAGACCTTCTCAAGCAACATTCATTCATTTACTCTTACTCATTAATAGTTAATTTAATCTTGCCACAAATCAATGGGGGAAGTTGGATTGCATATTGGAGGATTCATCATCTCCAATGATTTTCTAGATCCATGGATTTTATTTTATTATTTATTTTAATGGTTAGGTCCATGGATTTTATTGCACGCAAATGTGACTTCAACATCATTACTTGCCTCCACTTTTAGTACCTTTCTACCAGCACCCATCAAGTCTTAATATTCTTCTATGCATATGATAAAGCTGATGACCTTGCAAATGAAGAGTTCCCAGATACTCAATTATTACGGGCAATTTAGATATCGCCGTGATTGATTTATTTGCTGTTCTTCTCATTGAATTTTCAGGTTTTTAAGGCTCAGTTTTTTCATGGCCTTGGCGGCCTCCCACTGCTTTGGTCCTCGGGCCTGTTGTGTCTTACTTTCTGGCCTGTCGGACTTTTCTTTGCTGCATCCTTTTTCCAGAAATGCATTACTACTATCAGTTGAAAAAAAATTAAGAATGAAGTCATTGATATCTACAAAAGCCTCAAGTAGTTAAAAAGAGGGAAAAACTGTCGACGGCATGCTGGATGAGCTTACATACACGTCAATCTGCATCATAAAATTTGTTCAATATATCAATGTAATTAACAACAAAATGATAAAATACGAAGACTAATTTTGGATGTGGATTATGTGAAATGGAGATTTTCAATTTTTTGGAGGTGAAAATCTTTAAAGTGGTGAAACTTCCCTTTAGAAACTTTATTTGATTGCTACCCAAGGAGAGAATAAAACATGAAGCCATTAGAGTGGGGAAATGGTGAGTACACTACCCACTTTAGGAGCATTTGTTTACACATATTTTCACAAAAATTTGTTCAAGCTGTGATGCGGAGCATTCCACACTCCACGTTCTTTGTTTTCTAACTTTAGTTTAGTTTATTTTTAGAAAAGGATGTTAATGTAATTTGTTTTTTAGTTTCTTATTTAGGATAAGGTCTTATTATATAAACCCCCTTTCTTGTAACTAATGTCATCGATGAATGAAATAAAATTGAAGTTCTTCCACAAGCATTGTGCGAGAATACCTTTGGAGCGAGTCCTTGGAAACTCTGGTGAGATATCGGAGAGGCGAGAGGCCTTGGCGTGAGGCCATCCCTTCATCTTCTTCAGGTACATACCTTTCTTCTTCTCTTTTCTCCTTCTTCACCCTCGTTTTCTTACCCTACTGCAACAAAACCCTGAACCCCTGAACTTTCGTCCTTTCTCCAACCCCAGATCTAAGTCCCTGATCTACCAACAGCTTTCGCCCAACCATATAACTCTTTCCCTGATGTCGTTCCCCATCCCCAACCCCTTCCTACTTCCGTCACCACCTAATCCCATCCACCGTAAAACCTTTACCCCTCTTAAGCTCATTGTCCCCTTTTAATCCCACCTGTCATTGTCGCCGACACCCTTGCAACTCCTAAAATCCCCATCTCTCTTGTCGCCAACCTCTCTAAACCCTCCCTTGGTTTCGCCATTGCCTAGACCTTCCACTGGTTGTTGCAGTTTCCATCCTAAAGCCCTTTCCTTGTTTTCGCGAACTCGATCCCTTCACACTGCTGTGAGGCCCCTTTTCTATTTCCATCCCGATTGCCCTAAAGCCCTTCATATTCCACTCGTTCTTACCCATTCGTGTCCTACCATCCACGTGAATGCATCCAATTCATAAGTCGTCCTTTATCCATTTTATATTATTGAATTAGTTACATTGAATTTCTGGATTTCTTTATTATTTACAGCTTATCATATTGTTAGATTGTTAGTTTGTTAATTTTAATTTTAATTTCAGCCTAATATTAGATATAGGGTGGCATTATTTTCTTCCCTTTTAATTTTTAAGGACCACATTAGGCATTTAGATTGACCATATTTCTTGTCTTGCATCAAGTTGACTTCAACTTGCCCTACAAAAGTAGCTAGTAATTTGTATACGTTCAAACAAACCTAAATACGTTCAAACAAACCCATTCGTGACTGAAGCAAATAGATATGCATACGTTCAAACAAACCTAAATATGTTACCGTTCAAATAGCCAATTCCACACACTACCATGAAATGTTAAATTGTTTTCTACATTTTTTTTTTTGAAGACCAAGGTACCTAAGCCTCTTGGAGCACCTGACTAATCCTTGGAACATGTGCAACCTCTCTATCCACACACACCGGATAACACTATGGAGAGTGCCCCTTTTGTGTCTTTCAATGTAAATAAAGACTAAAAACCAAAAATAAATACAAAAAGAAACAATAAAGACAGTTACCCGGAATGAAGGTTGATATTCAGGTGGAGCTCCTCCTTTGTCGCCAAACTCTCCTGGAGGCCCACGTGGCCCTCCACGATATCCATCACGATCCCCACCAAATCGGGGACGGTCACCTTCAAAGCGAGGTGGACCTCTGACAAAAAAACAACAAATCAACACCCAAGGAAGAAAAAAGATAGGATATTTTGTATACATACATATAATACAATGTCGAACCAGAAATGATATAGATTGGGGCATTCTAACCTCATCCCCCATCAGATGATGGTAACAAAATAAGTTGGGACTACAGTTACAACTTACAACTACATGTCCATATCCACCATCCAAGTCAAATGATGGAGAAAATAAATGGTCATTACAAGCTGATGGGGAGAATATAGGCTCCATTAGAAGCACGAGAGGAATACACTTAATGGGAAAATGACCATTTTATTTAAAGAAATAAAGTCATTTCAATTTTGGGGTTAAAAATGGTTATTTTTAAGGAACAACACACATTTCTTTTCATACATCCAAACAGAACCTCACCTTTTTTTCTTTTTTCTTTTAGTTCAATCAATCATGAGCTGGGTCATGATGTAAACTCTCCCTCCCATGATATGATACAAACAAACAAATTTGGAGCCTCCAAATACATCTAGAAGTCCACAACTGCCATTCCAAATCTAACGAGGGTCTACAACAATAATCGGTGATAACAATAATACGCAGGGGAAGAATTCCAGGTATCAAGCATTAAGAGTAGGACCCGTCACAGTGTAGTTTATGTCACAACAGAGATGATGGACAAGTGCAGAAGCAGCAAAAAGCATTATACCAATACCAAACAGACTACAATTATCTATTAGAACATCTAGAGATGGAAATAAATGAGAGAGTGAGTAATCATTGTGTAGTTTATGTCAGAACAGAGATGACAGGTAAGTGCAAAACAAGCAAAAATCATATTACCAATGCCAAACAGGCCACAGTTATCTATTATAATATATAATGAGATGGACAGAATTAGACAGTAAGTAATCAACATACCGGGGGCGATCGCCAGGTGGACCACCACCTAAGGGGCGGCCGAGAGGCTTGGCAGATTTCTTGAGGGTGGCAGGAACAATCTCAGAAGGGAGATTGAGGTAGGTGCGGAGGAACTCAATGCCGTCATTAGTGAGATACCAGTAGTAGTGCATCCAAGCGAAGGTCTCACGCACGTACTCCTTGGATTTAAAGCTCTGCATCAGCTTAATGACCTGCAGGTTGGGAACATCGATCTCCGGATGCTTGGCTAGGTTGTAGTCCTTCTTCGCAAAGCACACGCCCTCTGAGGCATTCCCACAAACATTTAGCAGTCAATCCACGTTCAAAGGAAAATCCTTCTTACGCATTTCCGCAGACACTTAGCAGTAAATCCAAATCAAAAGGAATAGAGTTCTAGTGAGAGGGCAGAGAGAGAGAGAGAGAAAGAGAGACCTTGGAAGAGGTATTTGGAGATTTCTTTGCGATTTTTTCTCTGGAATAATCTGATTAGAATAAAATGAGAAGATTAGATGTGAAATGAGAGAAGAGAGAGAGAAGAGACTGTGTACGTACCATGGTGGAAGACTAGCAGTGTAGCAATAACGAAGTCCTCGTTCTTCAGCTTTCTTGTTTGGGCCACTTTTCAACTGTGCTCTCGCAAAAGAAAATTGAAACCCTAGATAAGTTCTTTTTATAGTGTAACGACTTACCGGAGCATCCTTAACGTGCACCGATGAGCCAGCAAAACCGCTACTCGTCCGCACGATGAGACGACCACACCGAGCAGCAATTGAGTGAAACAAAATATGAGTCGATAGATATATCGGTTTTTTAAATTATATATATATATATATATATATATATATATATATATATATATATATATATATATATATATATTATTGACAGTATTTTATCGATATCAGAGGATTTTTTTAAAAAAAAATAAAATTTCACCGATATCTCAGTTGATATGGGTGAATAATAGCCAAGATATCAGCTGATATCGGATAATATCAGCTGATATTTATGTATTAAATTTTTTAAAATGTTTTTTCATTTTTTAAACTAACAGATTAAAAATGGAGAGAGAAATTTTGTAGTCGATATATCGGTCAATACTGAATTTTAAACCTCTAAACATATTACAACTCGAGCGAATCAGGCCGGACTGAGGCCTGTTCGGACTTAAATTAGCCCCATTTAGTCGAATTTTAGTCCAACTCTATATGGTTTGGCTCAAAAGCTTCATTGGGCCGGGTTTATGTTTATGTAAGGCCCAGTATATATGAGGGCCAAGTCTCTCTAGGGTTTTCTAAGTTAGGTGTTTCTTAATGTAAGAAGAGAGAAGAAAACAAATAGAAGAGGAGAGAGGAAAGGTTAAGGGTTGGGAACCTTTATAACATTTTATCCTGATCTTCTCTATAAAGAAATCAACCATCTTTCATTCCATCGAGTAAACCACGTAAATGATTGAATATATGTGTTTGATGTTTTATTTCCTTACATAGCCGACTTCATATTTAGCGTTGGACTTAATTAAAGTCAAAAGCTGATAACAAGCAGAGGAGAGCTAACCATTTCAATAGTTTCACAGGAAACGGACACCCAATACAAAGGAGGGCAGTTGAAGCTTGTATCACATGTATGGCAATGTTTGAAACTTCGAATAAGAATATAAGAAAAGACAAAAAAAAATCAACTAAATTAGGAAATTGTGTATCTGGGTTTATTGGGCTTCATCTTATATTGGGCTTCAAGAGGTTGTTTTAGATGTTCTTTTGTTTGCTTTTTAAGTTGTTTTCAGGGTTCTATTCTTATTTTTCAAATGGTTCTTCATTCCTCTTAAGTGATTTTTAGTTGTTATTGTGCTTGAGGCTCTATTTTCTGTTTATGTTTACTCAATATTCTAAGACTAATTGATCTTGAAAAGTATAATCTGGTGCAGCAGTGTTACCCTTTGTTGAGTTTTACAAATATCAAAGACATTAGTAAAGTTCATATTATAAATATTAGAACTATATAATCTAACTTTATCTAATTTTTTTTTTATAGATAGTGATTTTTGCATCATGAGTTTTTTTTATAGTGCATCAAATTTAAAGAAAATTTCAATTTTGTTTTTACTTTTGAGAAAGAAAAAAAGAGAGAAAAAGGAAAATAAGAGACAAATAAAAAATTTAGCGAACACCTAAATTAAGCCTTAGGGAGAAAATGGATGTACGAAAGTCAAAGAGGTGAATAAATTCAACATGAAATAAGTGGATTTTGATGTAAACTTTAGATTCATTTAACTTTTTAGATTCGAGTTTTGAATCCAAAGCTAAAAATTCTCATTTGTTTTTTCACGCGGGTCTAGATCTAACCATACCTAGATTTGCTAACTCGAATTACAAGTAATACAAATAATAAATAATAAATGATGGGCCTTAGATTATGGATTGAGCCCAGCCTGAAGATGTCTACCCTTATTCGCTGATGAGTTATAAATACCCAAATTTAATTCCTAAACTCAGTTTATTACCACTCCTAGTGATTTCAATTGTCAAGATTAAGTGACAAAATTTTGATATTTTTTTAGATAACATGGTATCCTCATCTTACATTGAATGTGAGATTAATTCTATGAATATATGAAATTACTCTCAAACTTCGAGTATCAGATAAGTCCAAAAAGAGTTAAATCTAAGACCTCTAGTTTAATCATAAAATTTAATTTTGAGGCTAAAATTTTAGCCTCTTTTAAATAATTAAGTCTAATTTCAATAACCCACATGGATGTAGTTCAGCTGATTACCTCCCACCTCAGGAAGTGGGAGGTCATGGGTTCGAGCCCCCATGGCCTAACCTTGGTGTGCCTTAGGGGTAGGGGTCCACCCGTGGGGGTTTTACGCTGGGTATCCTACGGTTTCCCACACGTAAATTCAAAAAAAAAAAAAAAAAGTCTAATTTCAATATGTATGACTAGATTTTTATATGATATTTATAAAACAATTTTGTGCAAATACTTTGAAACTACAATAATAAAACTTGTAAAATTTGACCCAAATCCAACCTGAATCCCACCACTTTAAAAAGATAATGAGCCTAAAGTTTTGTCATGTTTACTATGAGGCCTAGTCAATTTGAACCCACTTATAAATGGGTATATAATGGATGGGATAGTTGAAGACTTGACGAGACCCAACCCAACCCAATCTAATGCCAAGCCTATATACAATACATCGAACTACAAGAGATCTAAGACAATTTGAGAATTATCCTTGCACATTACATGTGTTTTTCTGCCTAATATTGTAATTCTTGTATTTAAAATCTTGAATTTGAAGGCATATAAGGTAATTCATTATTTAGCACATTTTTATATATTTTAGATTTAAATGGTTATTTTTTATTTTTTAAAATGAGTTAGATGGCTAAATAGATAAATAGGTCTAAATGAGTTTAATTTTGAGTTGGACTAATGGGCTAATCCATTTGAGTAAATAGATTTAAATATGCACAACTTATTTATCTTTAAAGGGTATGAATTTAAAGAAGCGACCCATCCCATATATGTCCACATGGACTTGTTTGGTCGTCTTCACCAGCTGTGTCATCAAGGCCTTGTCGAAGCCAACAAGCCTTCCTACAAGTCACAGCCTGGCACCTTCCTTGTCTCATATAATGTCCACATGGATTTCTATGGTCTGCCTCTGCTACAGCCAATACAACCTCTCAATTCCATAATCTCATACCCACCTCATCACTGCACCCATCTACTCAACTTCTCTCTCTCTCTCTCTTCCCCATATCTTCCAAGTTCCAGTCTATACTTATTTCTATCCAACTAACCAACCACCATTACATGCAAATGAATCAATGCTGTGACCCTCTCTGTATAAATCCATCTCATCTATTGGTTGCTAAAGAAACAGCAATAATCAAACATTTTAGTCGTGGTTTTAAGAGCATCAGATAGGCAGTATATGAAAAATAATTTGTCAAATCCAAATATAAATTTAAATCTCAGATTGATGAGATACATCACTTAAAAATGATGAATCAAACATGTTGTGCCACGGGCTTTCTAAAATGGGGTCTAGAGATAGTACTGTACTAACCAGAGTTAATAAGTTTGGTGTAGCTCAGCTGGTTACCTCCCGCCTCTTGAGGCGGGAGGTCACGGGTTTGAGCCCCTATGGTCTAACCTTGGTGTATCTTAAGGGTAGGGGTCCACCCGTGGGGGTTTTACGCTGGGTATCCCGCAGTTTCCCACACGTAAATTCAAAAAAACAAAAAAAAGTTTGAAATCACAAGCAAAGATCCTGCAGAAGAACCAAAATGAAATTGGATTTATGGGTCAGCAATTTTCGTTGTGCCTTGTAGAAATCGACATTAATGGTGTCTGCGATGACTGAGAAACTGAATAAGGATAAGCATTAAGCTTCAATTGATTGAGATAGAGAACCACTTGTTGAGTAGGATTAGTTCCACCATGTTTGATGTGAAAGCTCCCAACCCAGAAGGTGTACAGCGGATTGATAGTGAGATAACAGGTGTAACTCCTGATTCAATAATCCATGGACATTGACTACTCAACGCGGTCCAGCTAAATCTCAACAAGTCAGTGCTCCAATATCAATCTGAATTGTTGGAACTTCGAAATATGCCTGTGGCTGCACATAAACAAGCTTGCACATATACAATTTATACATTATGTGAAAAAGAAAGGTCAAGCACACATTTATTAAAAATAAGTTACTATTATTATTCAAAAAATAAAAACACTACTTGAAAGAGCTAGACCCATATTAATACATACAATCAATCTACCCCAAGATGATGAACTGATGAGATCAATGTGCGAGCACTTGGTAATGAAGCGCCCACATTGAAGAGAGACAGGTAATGTGATGATAGTTGTGCCAAGAAACTAATAAGAGTGCATTCAAACATATACATGCAAAACTTGATTATTGGTCTTGGATTCACAATTAAAATATATATCCTTAGCCATCAACCAATAAATAACTAATTCAACTAGACATAATAAATACAGAGCTACGCTGAATTTGGTAATTATAAATCTCTCTCTATAATACAATACACTTCAAATGAAACAGATTTCATACAGGTGACCTTCAATACAAAGAAGGGACAATACAATCAAGAGGCCAATAAGAATGGAAGCATTTCTTTGCTTTAGAGTAGTACCAAAAATGGATGACCTCCAAAGAATTCAAAAACATGCTGACTTGAATTGTCAGTAACCTAGCAGTAGTGTTATCTCCATTTTGTTTGATGCACGTGTTTGTTTTCCCCCTTGCTTCTATCATAGTTCTCTACCAGTTGCTTGTCAGTCAATTTTGCTACATGGTTTTCTTGTGGATTATCACTTCGGGAACGAGACGGTTCTTGTCGTATCTGGCGATCCTGAAATTATATAAATAGATTGGAAACTGAAACAGAAAATGACAACCCTTTTCATGTTGCTTAACTATAAATGGTTTTAATTGATAGAGCTGAAATATAAAAAAGAAGAAAGGTTGGGGGGTGGGGGCCAACAAACCTCACAGAATAACAAGTCATCCATTTCAAGCATATGGATCACATGTCCCATTTTAGGCCGCTTTTGTGCATCTGGATCAACGCATCGAAGGGCCACAAGAAGAGCCCGCTTCAGTGCCTTAGAAGAAGGCTTTTCAGATATCCTAGGGTCCAGTACTCGCTCAGAGTTACGATTTCCAACCATGGTTTTCAACCACTCCACCAAATGCACCTGCAAATAATCCATTTCCAACTCTTTTAAATTCTTTAAATGGTACAATAACATTTCAAAAAAAAGTAATCAAAGACACCAAGCACTTAACAATAGAATTTAAGATCAACCTCTCCAGGGGGTCGGGTGTAATCAACTGGAGTTCTCCCAGATATTATCTCCATGATCAGTACACCAAAGCTATAGACATCACTTCTCTCAGTCAACATGCCAGTGTTGGCATATTCCGGTGCTACATAGCTGCAGCAAGAAATAATCAGTATTGGAGTCGCAAACCATAATGGGAGAAAAAAACATCTGTATGAAGAGGGAATAGGTATCACCGGGTCAATTTCATGAGCCAAAGTAATTTTTATACCGATAATAATTAAAAAAAATGAAATGGAATTTCAGAAAGAAAGTAAACAAACCCAAATGTTCCCATCACACGGGTTGTAACATAGGTTCTTTCAGAACACAACAGCTTCGCCAGCCCAAAATCAGACACCTTGGGATTCCAGTGATGATCAAGCAGTAATGTTGCTAGCTTTTACATCCCTATGGACAACCTTTGGTTCAAGCCCCTCATGCAGATAGGCCAAACTGAACACAGCAAGTGATAAATTGAAGAAACACATCCACAAATTGAAGGAAAAGGTTTTTTTTTTTTTTGTAAAATACAAAAAAGAAAAAAAAGAAGAGAGAAGTTTCTATCTCTAGATAACAATTCTAGTGAGGGATAGAGGTGAAAACGTACCCTTTTGCTGTTCCAAGAATAATGTTCATCCTAATATCCCAAGTTAGAGGGCTGACTTGCCCTACCTCCCCATGAAGCCACTGGTCTAGATTACCATTGCCCACATACTCATAAACAAGCATCCTAATCAACAAACCAGGCATAAATTAAATAGAAAAGAAGAAGAAGATCAATTACACACAAATCTGCAGATACAAACTGAAAAAGGGTCATGGAAGTATCAAAGGAGGCCAGAGTCAAGACTCAAGAATCTCTAGCCAGATAAGGGAAATAAATGAATTAACACATGAAGTCTGTCGCATGCAGGAAAATAAAAGGCAAAAGCTCCAGTGATATTTTTTTTACTGGCAAACTGATTACAAATTTTTGGATACCTGTAAGCTCCTTCTACACAATACCCAAGCAACCTGACCAGATTCTTGTGTCTAACACGGCCAATTGCTTCAACCTCTACTGTAAACTCCCTTTCAGCTTGACCCCTGTTAATGGAAGCCACTCAACAATCAGTCAAATAATTCTCAGGCAAGATAAAAATGGGACATGGAAAAAGGTTGGATTGAATGAAAAGGAGGAAATCATTGGGTTTGAATGGAGATACAGAAATGATTGCTAACACGAGCCATATAGGTTCTCAAGCGTGAAAGCAGAAAATAACAGATAACTAGTGGATAGACTCTACTAAAACAAAAAGTAGAGGAAAACAAAAAACCAGAGGTTTTAAAAAAGGACTTGGCAAAAGCTATGAGCCTGGAATTGAAATCAACTCAATTAACTCCATAGTGCCAAAAAGAAGTTCCACAGAAACTGTTGGGTGGCATACCTGCCAAAACAAGAAAAGAATAGAAAAGCAGATGACAAAAGTAACTTTACTATCCCATTCCAGATTATAAAAATAGATTCTAGAAAAGAAAAAGGCAAGGAAAAAGAATAGATCCAGCAAAAATCTAAATCTCATTGCTAGAAGTTTCAAAAGGGGAAAGAACAAATCAACAAAAGCAGCATAATCATCATAATAAACAAAGTCAATATATACATATGAGCACGGATCATGGTGCTTAAAGTTCTATCTGAGCACCCCTAGGTGGGGCCTACTTGGATCTACGTGGATGGATGGGTTTAAAAGGTCTTACCTTATACATGCTATCTTTGAAAAACTGTCACAATTGAACAAGTGAAACCATGATTTTAAGAGTCCAAAATTCAACTTTATTTGATGGTGGAAACTCATCAAGTTAGATCATGGATTGGTGTTAAATCAGATAAGGGTGCAACTCACAGAAGGTGTTTGGGTGTGAGGAGGTGGGGTCCATTGGCTCCATTGTGGGCCCCACATAGCCTAGAACTCAAGTAACAACTTGAGCACCGATGCTCATGCATCCTTACATATAGACTAGCGAGAAGAACACCCTTGGCAAGAGTGGCATTGGTAAAAAAAATAAATGTAGTAGATCATTCTTTCTCCACTGAACAATTTTTTTGTACAAAAACTTTCTATTTTTCGATAGTAACATCAAAGTGAGAGACCAAATCCTTCAAACTCACAAAATTCAAATCAAATCTTGAGTTTCATTTTTCTATTTTTAGCCATTTTAGGACCATTTTTTCTTATTCTTTTGCTTGTTAATATGGAAGTGAATCACAACAGTTTAATGAATGAACAATGAGTTTAGCTTCATTTAAAGAAACCCGAACAACATAAACTCAGTTTCTGTTGCTCAAAATAATCAAGTTTCTTTCCCTACAATCCTAACAACACAAATGAAAATTTCAAATATGAATTCTACTTCTTTACCTGGAAAGCATCAAGTAAATACCTATGAATGAAGAAACCCACAGGAAGAAAGGGGGGTAAAATGGAAATAAACAAAATTGTGGGTTTGGGTTCTGCCAATTATCAAAAGAAGTTCACTTCTTTTGGTGTAAATGATCAACTCATCACCTTTTCCACTTCGTTTAGATTGAGAGCACCAAACCCATCACTCAAAAATTCAATTCTTTCACCACAAATCATCAAATTTATACCTTTTATCCCTTTTTTTTCTCAGATTCAAGATACTAGTCCTATCACCCAAATTTATTCATTCTGAAACCACCAATTTAGCACCTTTCACCATCCTCTTGGATTAAAGACACCAAACTCATCAATCAGATTCATCAGTTTTGCTTGTAGTCATGAAATTACCACATTGTATCATTTTCCCTGAATTAAGACAAAATGCATCCCTACATTCATTTTCTTTGCACGTAATCATCAACTGACCACCTTTATCATTTTCTTGGAATCAGGAAACCAGACCCAGCACCTAAAAAAATCATTTCTTTTGCTGTAAATCATAATTTTTTTTTTTATCATTTTCTTGGAATCTGGATAACAGGCCCGTTGCCCAAAAATTCATTTCTTTTGTTAGAAATCATCAATTTAGCACCTAGATAAACCATGACCCAAAAATTCATTTCTTTCGCTTGAAATCATCTATTTAGCACCAAAAGTAATTCCCCAGACTTAGAAGGCTGATCCCAACATCAAATCCATTTCTTCTGCTAGAATCATCAAGTTATCACCTTTTATCAATCTAAGATTCAGGTCACTGAATCCATCAACCGACACATAAATGACACAAAACCAACAAAAGAATTATTTTCAAAAGAAATAAAATGGCACTTTTAACGATTCTTCAATCCAGCAATCAAAGTAACAATAAGATCACAGTAATAGCAGAAGAAAAAATGACAAAAGAAACAGAAAAGCATGGAATTGGGCAATTGGGTTGGGCCAAAGCAAATACCTATTATTGAGCAGATTCTTCACTGCCACCTGTGTTTTATCTGGCAATACCCCGCGATACACAATCCCATATCCACCTTCTCCGATCACATTCTCATCTGCCAACCCACCGGTTGCATCCTCCAGCTCCCTGAGAGTATACCAATGGCCCCAGCCAAGATGAGAAACCTCAGGCGGGCCCACCACCATCGACGCTGAATCTGTTGTTGCAGTCAACCTGCTCTCCCCACTTGCCTGTGACGATGGCCGATCGGAGAACACAATCCGGTGCTCAGTCTTTCCGATATCAATCTGGATATCTGGTATTGCTGGCGCTGGTGTCCATTGATCTGGTGCTGCCACGTGGACGACCTCTTGGATCTCCTTGGAGACAATTGGCGTCCGATCAGCCATGGCAGACGCGAGCTTCGCGAGATGGTGGGGGGATCTTTGACGACGGGATGTGAGGAGGAGAGAGAGGATGAAGAGTATGAGGACGATGAATACGCCAACGCATATTCCAATCACGACCCATAGCCGAAGGCCAAAGATCGACGTGGGCTTTGATAGCTCGCTGTTGAGAAACGCCGTATCGAGCAACGACATGACTAGATTTCGAAATTTTTACTTCAATAGAGAGAAAGATGGGATTTTTATAGCTTCTTTCAGGAGTATATCTAAAAATCGAATAGAATTTGGAGATTTGTGAGCCTAAGAGGGGAAATTATTTTGGTTTAAAAGACATGGCTGTAGCCGGGAAGAATGGCGGATCCCGGCGAGTAGACTGGAGTTGCAGAGAGTGTGAGAAGGGAACTGAGATTGTTGAGGGTTGGCATTATATATATTATATAGAGGTGGGAATTGTGATGTCGAAAGTACCCTTCGAGAATTCGGAGAATGAATTAAGTGTCCTGATTGCGTATCTGGGTGTTGATTACCGCGATTGAGAAAAAACTAAAAAGTCTTATATTTTGTATTTATTTATAAACACCCCAACGTTATCAAAATTTAAAAAAAGTCCCTTGACAGTTGACTCTACATGTAAAGTGTACATGTAAAGTGAGGTTGGTTGGAAAATACGACTTTACTAGCGAGGAATAGTAATGAGATGGAGATGTGTCATTAAATAGATTTTTATTGGATAAATTAAATAATATTTTTAAAGAATAAAATTTAATAAATGAAAATAATTTAAACGGATCAACCTTCAAAAAATTAAAAATGTGGTTTTATTTATTCAATTTAAATAATTTTTGATACAAAGAAGTCCATTTCTAATCAACCTAAAAATACTTTATTTAAGAACTTTATAATTCATGAATAGAGTAATACACCCCATATGAATATATTATCATTCTTCAAAATGAGTTAATCTAGTGATATTTTTCTAATAAAACTCTTTAATGATACTTTTTTATCAGATCAATTATAAATCTTATAAAATATAATATTTAATATGAAATATATAAATTCTAAAATTTTACTATGAAATAATTATCTAATCTACATTTAATTTTAACTTTTGAAATGTTACTGAATACTAAGCATCTCTCTCCTAGATGGAATGAAAATGCGAGCTAAGACTGATTTGAAGAGTAGTCTCACTGATCAATTTTGGTGAGAATTCTTCGTAATAAAACGTTATTAATTTAATTCTATTACCACTATATGACACGTGGCTTCTTCGTAAGGTCCCGTTCCAACTTCCAACTGCCTCACCGCGCGGAATCGCACTTACTCAGGTCCGAAGACAACAATCAAAAGCCAGAACTCGTGACCGACTGACTTTAGTAGAAATGTTGATAACTTGATATGACTGCCTTCAAGTCTGCCGTATCCATGGCCCGTCGATTGCTTAAGCAGAGGAGGAACCAAATTCTCCCTCCGTCAATGGCTGCCGCGAGCCCTGAAAATATCCCTCCTCCATCTTCTCGTTTCAATCTCACCACAACCCTTTTTTTTCTTCTTTTCCTCTCCTGCACAGCTGCTCTCATCTATGTCACCAACAAGATGACGAGTTTCCACGTCGAATCCGCTCAAATCTACTCCTTCGATATAATCAACGAGTTCCCGCACGACCCAAAAGCCTTTACGCAGGTACCCTTTCCTCATCATCCCTTGATTTCCATGTTTTCCTTGTTTCTCACCTTCTGGGTCCGTTTGATTGTACTCCACATTGCTGTCGGTTCGAAAATCCTATAAGATCCACTTTATAAATTGCATTTCTTGTTTGAAAGCAATATCAAAGTTCAGTTCTTAAAAAAGGTATTACTCCCGCCCCAACATCACCGCCCCCCCCCCCCCCCCCCCCCCCCCCCGCCCCCCCCCCCCCCCCACCCACACACACACACACACACACCAAATTTTGGGAGTCTTGGCCTCGCCGCTCCTCTATTATGCCTTTGGTAATTGAAAACGGTAACCAAACAGGATAGCAATGTGTCCATTAGGGATAAAAAAGGACAGAACGTGGTGGGACATTGCTTTCCAACCCATCAGTTTGGATGCGTGGAAAAGGAAGCACTTTTCCTGAAAGTAATCACTTCTAACAAAAATGGTCAAACCATTACTCTTTCAGCTACATATGAATCTCTGGTTCCTTAGTATCTGACCAAAAATTTGCTACTGGCTCAGTCTGCTGGTATGCTTTTATTCCAATCAAGGAATTGGGCCACTGCAGTTTCTGTCCAGAGTTTACCCTATTTTTGAAAAGTTTCAAGACTTGGCCCGCCCTATGACAAACATAAGGGTTTCATTCACTTTTTTTTTTTGCTTTCGTTGCATGGGTTTCTGTTAGCGTTTATTAGCAGAAATAATAAACACACCAAAAATATCGGAATAAAATCAACACAAGAACATGGAAAATTTTACGTGGTTCAGCCCACCCTTGGCCTACGTCCACGGAGCGTGTAAAACCTTTTATTAAGAGAGAATAAAGAATTTACAGATACAAGAATAACCCCTTTGTTTGAACACAATCAAACCCAATGAGATGTCCCTCTCCTGCTTTTCTCTCCGAGAAACTGATTGTGTATCTTACCTTATACCTGCTGTAAGAACACCAAGCACAAGCAAATCAGATCTGAAGAAAATCAGTCCCAAACTGATTCACCGAGACCTCTGCCTCTCTGTCTTTCACTCTGCTCTGCAAGAGAATGCTGTGTTTTGAAACAGCCTTGCTGTCCTCTTGGCAAACAGCAGAACCTTCTGATTGCTGTCCCCTGCTGATCCGTGTGTCTCCTTACTTGGTATTGAACAGCCAGCCCTCTCTTGAATCCAGCCCTTAATACACGACTGTATATAACCCTTGTTCATGCGGCCATGTATATATAGATGCTGTGATGCACATAATAGGATACCCACGTAGTTGGCTGAATTAAGAATAGCACATGTCTATTCTAGTAGTTTCCTTATCTGATTAGGCAAGCCCAAGACAGAAAAATCCAGGTCAGTCCACACTGGTTGCTTGCCACGATTGTATGTGACATTGGATTCTAAAGCAATTGCTATACTCAGCATACCACATATAGCAACCTTTAGATACTTTCTTAATCTCATTAAGAAGTTGACATCACCAGTGTCAAGCTAAGAAAGTCTGTGACATTGGTTTCTAAAGCAATTGCTATTCTCAGCATACCACATATAGCAGCCTTTAGATACTTTCTTAATCTCATTAAGAAGTTGACATCACCGTGTCAAGCTAAGAAAGTCTTCCAGACTGTTAGATTCCTCCATAACAGTCCCATTAGAATAAGTACATGCTCCAACGTGACTTGTCCTCTTCAAGCACCAACTTGACTTACCAAGAGTGGGTCCCATGTGTGAATTTGAGCCACAAACTTAATAGTTTCATCTTCAATCTCCTTTCCCCTTTGAGCCACTCCTCTTACCAAAAACACATCGCTTAAAGGGACAATTTTAGAAGAAAGTTATCAAACATGCAATGTTCTATGGAGTAGAGTGTTGGGTGATGGAGAAAATGACAATGTTAGGGTAACGGAGATGTGCATGTTACGTTGGGTGAATGAATTAACTTTGAAGGATAGAGCTAGAAATGACCACAATAGCGATAGTTTAAAAATAGTTGCACTTTGGGTCAGGAACTAAGGTCCAGGTTTGAGTCTCGTTGGCTTGCGAGGGGCTGTGTGCATCAACAGTTTTACCCACCACCCTTGTACTCGGAGAGAGGTGGGGGTCTTGGGGTTCTTTGTCATAAAAAAATAGTTTAAAAAAGCTCCAATAGATGATAAATTGAGAGAGATTCGTTTGAGGCGGTTTGGGCATCTAAGTAGATTGGAGATGGCCCCAGTACGTAGAGTGAGAGGGTCCAAGCATGTACAAGAAGGAGGGGTAGAACGAGGAAAATGTGGAGGGAAAGGATAGAGAAAGACATGATAGATAGTAGAGTGAGAAAAGGTAGGGTCAGATGGAGAAGTAGAACTCGCAAAGTCGACCCCAGATAGATAGGATTGGGGCTTTGATGATGATGATGATGATGATGATGCAAGTGCTTAAACGTGATGCAACCCATTAACAAACGTTCAAAACGAGTGCTAGTGAAGTGGTTATAGCTTCCTAATGGTTTATACTTATTGGTATTTTGGCAAATGAGATTTTCTGCTTTCAACTTACTTTGCATTGTTGTATGTCGCTTATGCATTGTTGGCCTAACTTGGAACTTCCATTCTTGTATGTGGCTATGTTGACAATACAAGACCATTTTGTTTATAGCATAAATTACCTTGTAAATATTCACATTTTTTTTAAGTTAATGGTTAGAAGGTTGGATTTATGTACTTTCCTGGCCATTTCAATGAGAATGCTGTTTTGCTTTTAGGGACTCTTGTACGGAGGAAATGATACATTGTTTGAGTCAACGGGTCTCTATAGACAGGTGAGATGGATCTTTCTTTCTTTTCCTTTTAAATGTTTGGTGAGATGTATCTTTTTCCCTTCTTTGAGGGTGCCAAATTCTTTTTTTCTAACTGTTATTTGAATGACACCTTTTGTCATTCAAGATCCCTGTGAACTCATCTAATGACATTATTTGTGTTTTGAGTAACAAAAAATTATTTGGGTTGTTTCAAGAGGTGGGTTCTTAAAATTTCAGGGTGCTATGGCACATGACCCTCCCTGCTATTTTAGGATCATTTGAGAAGAGAAAATTAATAGGATTGTTTATTAGCAACAAATAATTGATAAATTCAAGTCCATATTATATCTTGGACTTCTTATGCATCAACTTTTAAGAACAAGTCCATTTTTGACATCTGCAGATCCTAGGAAGTTTATATTTAACCTTTCATAGTTTTGTTTGCTTTTTTCTTACTTAGATTACGGTTCTCTTTGTACTGGGTGATTCTTTTATCAATAAAGTTACCATTTTCAAGAAGCTTAGGAATCAGATGCATTTGATAGGGACTCCATTTTCATTATGTAACCTGATTAGCATGTTGTGCCCATGATCTAGGGATTTCTCCAGATATTTTGAAGTAAGAATGCATACGAGGTAGTCTAGCTAGTCTGGAGCTCTTTCTGGTTTTTGATGAAGGCAAAGGTCAGCCAGTGTAAAGAACCTTTCTAAGCCTTCGATGAAGTATATGATGAACCCGAACCCAGTTAAAGCTACTAGGCACTTGAGAGAATTGCACAACCGTTCCGGAATTTCAGAGAGTTCCTTGGATCTCTTTTTCGTTCCAATATGCTAATTGGATTTCACCCCATGACGGGCAATCAGAAACCCAATTAGAAAATGACAAACCTAAACTAACTTTACTTCGGGAAGAATTGAAAAGGGTTCCAACATTTCATGAAGAAGTTGCCACTTGCAAAGTCTAGGCGAAAACTAGTTTCCAATGAAACGAGGTTCCAATTTTGGTTGAACTAAATTAAAAAAAAAATGCAACTCCAATAAACCACTCAAATTTCAATTGTATAATGCTGAAATTGTTGTGAAACCCAATACGGGAAAGTTGACCAGGATTATTTCATTAGTTGTAATTAGATTAGTGATTGATTGTGATTAATGTAAATTGATTATTTCCATTCGGCCACACAATTTTGTTGAGGTGTCTAAGGGCAAGAAAATTGAGAGTCAATACCATGATCCTGCAAAAACAAGTGGGACAAATACTCCCTTCATTGGCACTACGCAAAAGTCTAATTTGACAATCAAATTGTGTTTTGACCCAATAATAAAATGTGATAAAGTGTTCAAATACCTCCGATTTATTTTCATCATGTTTACTCATGTCATGCAAGAATAATCATCAATAAAGGTAACAAAATAGCGAAAACCAGTATGGGAAACACAAGGTGAAATC
Source organism: Chimonanthus salicifolius (assembly GCA_013350335.1). Lineage (NCBI taxonomy): Eukaryota > Viridiplantae > Streptophyta > Magnoliopsida > Laurales > Calycanthaceae > Chimonanthus > Chimonanthus salicifolius. The sequence continues at coordinate 55,007,798 of CM023536.1, forward strand.
CAAACATAAGAATGTATAAGAGAACAAAAGGTCGAATTATGTTTAGTAATCGATGAAGCAAATGCAGGTTACGATGTTTGGCATATCAGGTAATTTCACAGTCAAATTTATTAAAAGACAAAGACGGAATTAGATGCTTTAAAACAAAATCAAATGGATGCCCTAAACAACAAAGCTATAGCCACATGTCCTTAGATGAGGAAGTCGAACATGCTTTAGAGGGATTGTTGGCTCAGGGATCGAAGAAGTATAAGCCATTAACTTGGATTCCTTCCTAAACTTCGATGAGTAGAGAATACGGGTTCCCCAAGAACTTGAAGCAGCCGCCATGCAAACCCAATCCACATGTCTAGCTCCCTAGATGGACCTAACAAGAGACTGATCTATAGAGGCCAATTTGGTTTCTTGTAGCAGCAATACATCCACCTTCTTCTGCCAAAGCAACTCTTTCACCAGATTTCTCCTCCCCTAACCACCCAAACCTCTCGCATTCCAAGAAACAATAATCACTGGGAAACAATCTATTTCTCCTGTCCAGCCGGAGCTGATGGTCTTGACGACGCCTGTTCAGCATAGTTGATAGAGCTATGAAGGTTAATGAGCGCTCTCTTGCCTCTGCCTTTGTCTCTACCTTTAGTTTTGATTTCTGAGGCCAGTATATTCTCCTTTTTTCTAGCAAAAACCAGGAGGTTGATGAGTTCCCTTTCTCTGTCTCCAAAGTGAATACCCGTACCAGAGTAGATTTTCACAATCTTCCATTCTATCCAGGAGACTTCCTTTTTGTAGCGGATTGAGGGGTCGGTAGACTGACCTGATGATTTGCCTTCCAAACTGTCTAGGGCCTTATCAATCTTGTTCCCCCAACAAAGTGAGGGGGTTTGAGGAGGAGGGGGTCGTTCTCACAAGGCTATCCAATGAGGGGGAACGGAGCTACCCTTGAGGCTGAAAATCACAATTGCAAACTCTTTCCCATGGGATTTCTGGCCTTGAGGAAAGATGGTAGAAAAGATCTCAGGGAATTTGTGGATGGAGGCCCAACCATCAGCAACTCCAATGGAACTAGAGATCCCAAGTCTCTCATTTTCTTCCTCTTTTGGACTAACATCTCCTCCATTCTCTAGGGATGCACAACTGTCAGGTAGCATCCCAAAGGGGGCTTGTTGAGCAACTATTTTGAGGCTCAACAACGAAGGCTAGTTCTAGATTTGTGGGTGGGAGGGAATCTAGCTAGCAGGGGAACAAAAAGGGATGAGCACAGATGGGGAATGGGAGGGGGACCCCGAAGTAAGAGGGGAATTATGGATTTTAGATTCTCAGTGCAAGGCTCTTTAAGGGTAACAGGAGGGAAACGATCTCAATGGGTCATGGTAGGTCTTAGTGCTGGAGGGTGACAGAAGGCCTGGTTAGCCTTGGGGCTTGGGCCCAAAGAGAAATTGGACCCGAAGGCCAAATCAAGGGAGGGGCAAAAGAAGGAAGGGCCAGGGCTATAGATAGGCTCATAAACCAAAACTTGATTTTGAATTTGAAATTCAAAAGAGTTTCCATTGATGGAGCCTCCAAAAGAGGAATTACTGACATTCTCTTTTTCCTTTCCCAGGTCATCACCCTCCTCACCGAACAACGGCTCGGTAAGCATCTAAGGCCACAAATTTGCTGGTGTTGGCCATCTAATCATTATCAGAGAAGTTCCCTGTGGTAAAGGACCTTGAATTCTCGATTTTGATTCTTAGGTAATGCCATTTATCACCAAGTTTGACAGGAATGAGATTTAGTGTTTCCAAATCACAATCCAAATCACCTGAAACCTAGCAAAAAGAAGTGCTTTCTAGGTTCTGTGAACTTGTTGATCTACACTATCTCCCCCAAGAAAGATCCAGTTGCTACTAGCATCTTATCGGTCCAAACAATCAAGGGGGGAATCAAAAACTCTGATCCAAACCATTTTCAGGTTGCGATCTTGGAGAAAGGAGAACCCCCAGTTTTGGGAACTGAAATCTAAGCCTGAAACTTTCCTCAACTACCTCAAAGAGATGATAACACGAAATTCATCTACGTGAGCAACCGTAAATTCATCGCAACATTGTGAGTCAACTTGAAGCCAATCTTCCATGGCTGTGATGTTCAAGAGCTCCCGTTTGAGGTGAGTCACTATAGACCTTTTTAAGAGAGTAGAGTTTTCTTTGATTAAGTCTTTCCCCAAGATGATAACCTTACCTATGTCGGTGGTAACGGTCCAGGCCTACCCTTGGGTCATCGAGGGATCTGGGTAGTGGCCAAAAGACTCAGCACCTTGAATCATAGATTCTGCAAAGGATCCATTCCCGACGGAACACAAGTGAGGGATAGGGAGAGAGGTTGAAGGGGGGCTCTTTTCTCTCTCATATCTTGCTCGTTCCACCTTCAATCTCTTTCCACGGAAAAAGTTACCATTCACTAAGTTGATTGCCTTGTTCACTTGCAGCTCCCTGGCGAAGCAAACAAAGGCAATCTTTAGAAACCAGGATGTAGCTATCCACTATTCTGCCAATGTGATTGAGCAAAGTGAAGATTTTCAGCTGCGAGAAGTTGTTTGGAATGTTGGAGATGAAGAGGGAGATCTCCATCATTGTTTGTTCATGTACTTTTATTTTATTGTACTTGTACCTTCATTTTGTTTTTTAATAAATTCTCAATTATTGTTAAAACCAGATTAGGAAAATTCTTAGACTCCTTGTTGCTTGCTATGATGAAGGATCTTCTTGACAAGCATTTCATTGTTATGTATTTGATATTGCGGCTGCTACTATCCTAATCTGATAACATGAACAAGACTTAAATGAAAAAAAAAGGATAGAAATGTCTTAGTAAATGAAACGGGAAGTCATTTAAGATGGTTTTGTGCAAAAAAATTAACGGATGCGAGTAAAAAGAACAAAAGAAGAGGGAGACCTTTAACACCCTGGATCGAAGGAGTAAGGAATGATATCATGGTTTGTTCAATAACAAAGGATATGGTTTTCAATAGTATAGAGTGAGAGAAGAACTTAGAAAGCCTACTCTAGATAGATAGATAGGATTTGTGGCTTCGATGATGATGATGATGTCTTAGTTTACTTTTTTATTTACTATTGATTAATAAAAAACACTCTTTGCAACTTTGCAGTGTGTATTTGTTATGCTATTAACTGTCAACACATCATATTTAACTCCATTTGTATTTACTTGGACTTTTTTCCTTTGACATGCATTTTGATTTCTTTGTAACTCCAACTTTTGACCTTTTATATCTTCTTAATATTTCCAGTCATCAGTCCGCAAAATTGTTCTCCAAAATGGAAAGGTATGAAACTGTATTCTGCATCATGTTTATGGTCTTATTGATATTTACACTTTTTCTATTGTTTCAAAATTTTATCAATGATGAAATCATGATCATCATACTCTTGTCAATGTCCTAAACTGAAATCTTCTCTTTGTAACAATGAACCAGTGAAGCATAACTGAAAGCAGATCTAGAAAAGGATAGATAGTCATGTAAACAATGTGGTCATAAACATGGTTCTAAAACTCGGATTTGCTTAGCTGACTCGGTTGAGTCAACTCGGCTTGACTAGAAAGTTGACTAACTCGATAAAAACTTAATTTGGTATTGACCTGGCAGAAACTCGTCAAAAACTTAGTTGAGTTGAGTGACTGAACTCAGCTGTGTTATGAAATTAATTTAAAAAAGGATATACATGTCATTTCTAATCTCTGTGAGGAGTACAAACACATTGTCAATAAAAGAAGGGGTAAAGTGGAGAAAGGAAAAAGAGACTATAAAACATTATCTAGAAACCCTGAACCAAAAGAAGGGAAATGAATGGGAAAGGAAGAGGAAGAGGAAGAGGAAGAGGAAGAGGAGAGGGTTTCAAGGAGTAGAAATGATCAATGTTAAAGGTTTTTATTTTTATTTTTAATTTTTACTACTTTTTCTGTATCATTTCATATAATTTTTATTGTATTTCTCATATTTATATTCTTTTGATCACAAGGTTTTTCCATTTTTCATTTACTTTCTTCTGCTTTTTGTTTCTTCTTGTTTTTTCTTTTCACTTTCTTCTTATTTTCATTATGATTTTTATACATTCTTTGTTTTTTGCTTATTTCTAGTTGTTTTTCATCTCTTCGATTTTTTGGATTTCTCATTTTATCAATTTTCATTTTTCTTCTTTCTTTTAGTTTTCTATTTTTTGTTTACTCTACTTTATTTTTAAGTTCTTCTGTTTTTTAAATTTCTCAATCTTGTTCTCTTTTTTTTTTTTTTCTGTTTTTTATGGATTTAACATATTTATATGTATATAAATTATGTATTAAATTAATATTATTTTAATATATTTGACTGAGTCTTGACTTTTTGGCTTTGTCATGACTCGCATGAGTCTTCGAGTCTACTTGATGAAAAATTGAGTTGAATTGAGTTTTCAAACTATGCTCATATCATATTTAACATGCAAGGAGGAAACTAATTCTGGATATCGTTTACTGGTTTTTAAATTTAAATACATAATTTATATTTTATTTCTTAATATAGAATTTCCTGTCCTGAAATGAGGTTGTTGTCTGTAACATTTTTCTTTTTTCTTTTTGGAAGATGTTGTCTGTAACAATTATAAGTTAAAACATATATAATGAAGCATAGTTTGATTTAACAATTGCATGTTGTCAAGGTGCAAGGATTCATGAAGCTCAAGTAAAATGTAGGTGTAGGCTACAAACGGTTTGGGAGTTATGATGGGGTTTACGTTGAGGATGACGGCTTTGAGGGGTTTGAGAAGCTACAGGAAAAAAAGTTTAGGGGACTGTTGTTGGTCTAAATTAGGACTGTTTAAGGGTAGGTTTTGGTTTAGAGGGTGGACTTGAGAATGTGAATGTAGGAAAAGAATGTTAAAGGGACAATTTTCCTAGGAGCCAGCACCAACCTTGGAGTTAAAACCAAGGAATAGGAGGAGTCTGCACTAACCTAGGAGAAAGCTCAAGGCTTCAAAGCTTCAAGGACTCCTCTCATGTGATTATATCCTTTAATAACAGGATTGCCCTTCAATTATTCAAAAAACGCATCAGACTGAAGTTCTGTTTAATAAGCTATAAAAATCCATTAACATCCTATGATGCTGAGGCTCATAGGATCCCAACTAGAAACACTATGAAGTGCATCAGTTTCTTCTTCCATAACAGACATCTGACCAGGACAACTTATATCTACATTTACAGTTTCTGGCTCTGCAAGTCTAGAATCAAGAAAACATAGTGACTGGGCAACAAGTTTTACTTCATGTCACCATCCGATGAGCAATCCAAATCTGAGATTTAAAAATGTTTCTAAGTACCAATTGAGGGATGCTTGTACTGCCATTGGCTCTTATTTCTAATCGATCCAAGACAAGTGGATGGCTAGAACCATCTTATAATGTCTGAACTTCGGAGTATGTTATTTGTTGTTAAAGGGACAATCTTGTTCTGACATATGTTTGGGCAGGCAGTCATGATGCTAATGTACTTGTTGTGGGTTGATGTTTTGAGCTGAATCTAGTAAAAAAAAGGTATTAGATTATTCCTTGTCCTTAAAAGGTATCTGTTGGATGAATCAACTACCACACTGTTCTTTTACTGCCTAAAATTTCTTACAAGTATCTTTTAATAGGATTGAGGCACTAGTTTCTAGGTGCCCCACATATACAGAGAGGTTGGATCTGTTTGAATTAGTGGTGGTCGAGGTGAATTCAGGAGTTGCTTGTATGTGATGACAACCTTTACATTGGTTTCATATTGCTTTGACATTATTGATCTGAAGGAACTGATCTTGCCTTACAGTGGGACGTCATGTTTTTGTCCTCGTGTTTCATTTTCGCCATTTAAATATATATAATGATGGCTTCACTTATTATGTTGGAACTCATATGAAGTAGAATCATCTATATAGAGGTGGGAACTCCAAATACAATTATGTTACCCCAATTAGATGGGACTGTGTCTCTGCTGCTTCTGCTGAACTCCAAATAAATTAGATTCAGTTAAAATGCTACTTTTGTTGCAATTCTGTCACCTCCATTTTATGGTTCGTTAATGATTTGGCTGATCATAGAGCATAGAAAGATTGCCATTGTTGTGGTGTCATCATCATTGTGACGGCAATTTATCCAATCTATCCAGGATGACACTCACTATTGGATTGACAATTTGTTTTTGTTGGGTTGACTCCCTATTGACACCCATATGGCTCATATATACAACTTATATGGTTGCAACAATGCGCTAGCTTCTGTGCTAGGGATCTAGATTGTTTTTTTTTTTTTTTGAGCAATCATAAAAACGAATATATATTAAGATTAAAAAAAACAGTACACAAAGGGGTACACAAGACATGTATCTAAAAAGTAGAAAAACACAAACAACCCATACAATGAAACATAATACCCGATCCCAATGAACAAAAATTATCAAAATGTAGCCAATAATTTCTGGTTTGTACCACCCCAAGCTTAGCCAAGAATCTGCTACTTAGTTTGCTGACTGCTGCACATGCACAAAGGATACATAACAACAAGAAGCAAAATCTTCTGATTTCTCTGACCACCGATCGAAGTCTCCAAGGTGGAATATTTTTTCCACTTGCCCACTTTATAGCATAAACCGAATCACCCTCCACAGTCAATCTCCCATGTCCATATCTACCCCAGTGGGATTAAGCTTTCCTAATTCCTAAAAGCTCTGCTTCATTTGAATCCCTAACCCCTATAGGTTCAGAAAAAACTAATGACGATGTCCCTTCCTCATTCTGTAAAACACCTCCAGTTTCAACTAGTCCTGGTTTACCCCTTGCCACTTCGTCCACATTAAATTTTGAAGAAACCTGGGAGGGAGGAGACCACACCTCCCACCTACCATTCTCCTTAAGGATCTTTCCTAGAAAACCTCCCCAAGATTTGTAAAAATCAAGCATGGAAAGATCTTTGAACTCATTGCTAACCAATAACCAAGCACACAATCTCCATTTAGTTGTCTCAGATTTCTGGAGCTTCACATGATTCTCTCAATTATTCTTTGATTCCTTTCTGTCCACGGTGACCAAAGAATAGCGGCTTGAAAAGTATACCAAGCCACCTTCCATATCAAATCCACTCTAGACACCTGCCAACTCTCCACCATGCTACTGACAAACGCCCAAGAGATATCTGTTAATTCAAGAAACCAAGACCATACAAAGGGAGCCTCTAGACACTCACAGAACAAGTGATAAAAAATGTCCTCCCTAAGACCACAAAAGATGCATAATAGATCACTTTCACTACTTAATAGTCTTCTCCTAAGAAGCTCACACCTAGTTAGAGTTTTACCTTAAAAGGTGCACCAGACAAAGGCTTGAACCTTAGGAGGAGAAACACCTAACGAAGCCAAAGAGCTCGAATGAGAAACCCCAGATACCTCTTTAAGTGCTAAATTAATCCCTTCCTGAACAGAAAAAGACCTGGACAAGTCCCCAGTCCATACACATTCATCCTCCTCCAAATAATAGGAAAATCCCCCAAAAGAGAACATCTCCTCATAGCTTCTTTGTTCCATTACTCTTAACTCTCTCCTGAATGCTACTTGCCATCTAACCACCCCATTTTCCACCACATAACCCGCACTCGCCCTAGCGGGTCTGTTATTAGTAGTTCTATGAAGCTTGAGGAACACTGATTTAAGGGCCCTATCTCCTACCCATAAGTCATCCCAGAAAAGAGTTGTCCTCTCCCAACTAACGATCTTAAAAATCTCTAATATATTCCACCTACCCTTCCTTGCCCCTTACCTATTCCCCACCAAGCCCGCACAATTGCCTAACCCTCCCTTTCAACTCTCTCCCCAACCTCCAACCACTCTCATCCTCCAAACCACGACTTGCAACTAAGACTCTTCTCCACAAAGTTGTTCTCTCCTTACCAAATTCCAACTCCATTTACACAAGAAGGATCTAGACTGTTGTTGTAAATTGGACTCTGATATTGTAGGGGCATTAATACTTATGCTAAAGATGGCTAATATGTGTGACAGTGAGTACGTCAGTAATAACAGATCTTTTATCTCTACATATTGGTTTAAGAATAACTGTCTACACTCAAAATTTTCATAAATGATGATATTAATTTCGGTGAAATTTGAACTGTTGCATTTCTACAAATCATGTAATCTCATATATTGTCAGGTTGTGGCTCTTCATAACATGGATGAATCTTACTTTGGGGAGGGTCTTACACTTCTGGGTGACAGGTTTGTATCGTCTTTGGGTTGCATTGTGGTTTGTATATATTTGTTTTTATGGAAATTCTTACCCTTTTGAGTGGAAGCCTTGTATGCAACATCTTTAAATCAAGAGTTGGGGAAGTGAATCAAGTATTCACTTATGGATAGATCTTAAGTTTTTAAGTCTATGTTTGTTGTGAAACTAAAAGAGTACCCCACTTGCTATCATTTAAAATGATTTGGACCAATCTTGTAAAATTGAAGGCTTTGGTCCTATATCTATTCAGGGTTACTTTTCCTACTTAATTCCATATCAGTAAATGGTTAAATTACGTACTTTCATTTGATGATCTGGTCAAACAAATGTGACCTGTCCTGTAGTTCTAAATCAATAGTTTATTGTGATACTTGGTTTTTGTACTTATTTATCTTTCAACAAAGTCAACATGGGCTTTTGTTTTCCAAGAGTCATTTAGTAATTTCTTAGGGTGGGCTTCTTCCATAAACCACGGCTTACTGCATTTTCAACTTTGTCAGAGTTTGTCAGGGTAGAGAACCAATTAAGTGGGTCCTTTTGAAATGCAAACTGCAAAAGTAATCCTCATGTATGTACTTTTGGATGTACACAAGTTCTCTTTTTCAGGTACTCTTAGCATGGGTTGGTTGGGCTGGGTCAATATTCCATCCTGGCCTGTTTGGTTTTAAGTCTTTAGCCTGGATCCAGCACACAGGTGTGAAAAAGTTAGGGCCCTGACCATTAATTTTTTTTTTCCATTTAATTTTTGAACATGCCAAACATGTTAGGCTGCTGGTCATCTATTTTAGGTCTTTGATATGAATACATAGGCCTGGATCCAGGCCTTTTATCAATAGGTCTATGTCTATGATGCCTGGACATGTCAGGAGACACCATCAATACAACAAAGACATGGATTCCAGACATAAAAATAAGTGTTTAACATGGACATGTTGCCTACACTGAAGTGTTTGTGCAACATAGGTCCAGGCCCACGTTAACCTAATAAGGCACCCAAATCCATCCCTCACTATGCTGGTTAGGCTTAGGAGTCAGATATCTTTATGTAAATCACCTGAGATCCAGAGGTGTGATTCTTGTTGTCAGCTGCTGTTTCTGCTACCAAGAGGTGGAGAGTGTGGATCATCTCTTCTTACATTGATCATTTTCTTATTGAGTTTGGTGTGGTGGAGAGTGTGGATCATCTCTTCTTACATTGATCATTTTCTTATTGAGTCTCTCTCTCTCTCTCTCTCTCTCTCTCTTTGTGGATACTTTCAGTGGCTACGGTTGTGTGGACTCTCTGGGCAAAAAGGAATAACAGGTTTTCCAGGAATCTGGCTAAAATGTGGAGTTGATGGTCAGATCCATAAGAAGTAAGGTGTCTGTTTGGTTTTCTGGCGTTCTTGATCTCAGACACTTTTAAGGTGGCTGGTTTTGACATTGTCCCACATGTTTTCCCCTCCTTTTCGTGGTCTCCTCCTTGCATTGGTAAGGAAGATAAAATTAAATTTTGACGGGAGCAGTATGAAAGAGGTTTGCAAAGTGTGATTTATTTCGAGGCTTACTCCTAGGTTTAAACTTGCATTGAACACTGTCCCAGTAGCCATCCTGTGGACCATCTGGAAAGAAAGAAACTCCAAGATCTTTGAAGGAAAATCAATAGATACAAGCCAACTTTTTCAAATAGCAAAGTGGAGACTTTGTGCGTGGCTTCTGTCTAGCAAAGAGTTTAGTGGGCTTAGAATTATGGATCTTTTGTCATCTTGGGAGGAATGTATGAAGGGGTGTAGAAGGAAAGTGAAGCCCAAAGTCCAATGGAGACCTTCAAAACAGAATGTTATGAAGTTCAATGTAGACGGGACAACAAAAGAAAAACTAGGGCCTGCCGGTATTGGCGGGGTGCTTAAAGACCATGAGGGGAACACATCCATTGTCTTCAATGAGTCGGTGGGAACGCGAGATTCTAATGAGGCGGAAATCCTTAGCATTAGGAGAGCTTTGAACGTCTGGAAAATGTACAGGCAAGAAAAACTCATTGTTGAGGGGGATTCGGCAAATGCAATTAAATGGGCTGTCCTTAAGAAGGGTGATTTCTTTCTAAGTTCTTTTTGGGCCTTGTAGTAATTTCTGTTGCTTATCAGGGCCTTTGGGGTGTTCCTGGTGTGTTCTTCCCTTTTTTCTCAGCCTTGTTTTCGGGCTGCTTGGGTAGGTCCTTGTCTAACCTTTTCTTGCCTCCCTTTTGTTCTTTTCTTTTTCCTTTAATAAAATTAGTAACCTTTTAAAAAAAAGCCCAAAAATGTTTTTTCTGGTAGGATGGATGCTAGAACCAAAGGAGGTGGTCAAAAGCTACTTAATGGTATTTAGACACACATGCAAAGATCAACATCAGCAACCAATATTTAAACAAATATGGGTTCATACTAGTACAAAAAGTCGAGGAAAGAGACATCAGTTCTGATCAATTATGAGATAGATGTGATAAGAATTTAGCAAAAAATGACCAAGGTTTGTAGCTATGTTGTACAGAAAGACACAAGTAGATCAAAGTTGGACTTTGAAATGGATCATTAATGTTTTCTTTAGATGGGAGAAGGGATCATCAATGTTACTCAATGCAAATATGTATCTGATAACTTTGGGAGGCATAAGCTTTGCCCATTCCTTCTTGTTGATAGCTTATTTGTATGGTCTTTTCATCTCTATGTTGCATGGATTCTTCTAGATATATGATGCACCCATGTTGGAAACTGACATCAGTGTTAAATACTCGCACCCATTCTTCACTCTTTTAGTACTTTTTAATATTGTTTTCTAAGATGGCTAAAATATGATCACAACCTTTCTCCTCTTGAAACCAAAGTAAAATATCAATATGCTTGTCACTTGATTGTTTAGAGTAAAGTTAGTATATTATTTCCTACCAATGCTATTTTTGTACCTTATTTTCATTTAAAATAATTTTAGATTTTAATTTATTTAAACATGGTGCCGTGTTCCCGAGTCTTTTTCCCCCAACTCCAACACCTCACACCCATGTCGGACTCCAACGCTTGCTGCCATACCCATGCAAGCAACGTAGCTTCATCTATGATGTTCTGATGCTTATTTCTAGATATTTTGAGTTATCTCATTTTCATTGATTGTTCACAACAATGGAACTAGGATTAGAGTAGCGAATCTCCCCTTACCTGTTCATTTGTAGTATGCAGCATTATTTTGTAATGTGCATAATGATTTCTGTCAGAAGACTGCTCGTGTAGTAGATGAAAAGTTAATAATCTTTCAATAATGTGGTATACATATACTGCGACTGGAGTGGCCTGACTGTTGGGTCTAATAAATGAATGATTTATTGGTACATACATATCTTGACTTAGCATCTATCATTCTGATAATAGTTAATCTTTGTTCTTGGTTTTGATTGGATGTTGTATCTTATACTTTTTAATTCCTGATTATTTCCATGTTTGTAGTATTTTCTATCCTGCTAACAATTTGCCTGAAAATTTCTAATACATGAAGTCTGATGTATTTTTTAGGTTGTTCCAAGTGACTTGGTTGAAGAAAACTGGTTTTATTTATGACCGGAACAATCTTAACAAAGTTTGTTCTCTCTTCCTTTACATTTTGCATTCTCTCATGTTGTTTTTAGGCCTTTTAAGTATTTTATTATAATTTTATGTTAAAATTCAAAGTGAAACTGTATTGAAAGCAAAAGCAGAAAAATCTCTCTATAATATTGGCTGATGGGCCTTAATTCCCAGTTATTAGTGGGGGTAGCAGCTGGTCAGGTTGGAACCGTTGAGTATAGCAGTTGACTCAAACTGAACCTGGCCCACTTATAGAAATGGATCTACCTGAACCAGAATCACTGGGTTAAGTTTGTTTTGTGTTAGGAAATGGCATTATGGCTTGGGCTGGTTCAGGTTTGGTTGTTGGCATCAAAGTTATGATGATAATGATGATGTTCTCAGACATTAATGGTGATGTTAATGATGATAAAGCAACCTGAACTAGTGACATGCATAGCTTTGGATATGTTTCTTTGATGAGGCTTGATGAGGCAAACATGACTCTCATCTGAGGCTGATAATTTTCTTTTCAGATTGTACTTTGCCCATGTCTTTGTGGTTAGTGATTTATTTTTTTTGCTGTTACGTGCTGGTGTCACATTTTGAACTTTGTAGCTACAGATGAATGGAGGTTATGATATCCATGGATGCTCATGTAACTGGATAACTTACCCCGTATAGATGGGATAAGGCTTCAATGATGGTGACTTGAAACCTGATAGAGTTTGGGACTAGTGAACCTAGAAAGTTCTTATTTCATTGCATCTGTCTAGAAGAGAAGTTTGTCAACTGGAGTGCTAATGAAATTTATTGATATTTCATTCAGAAAAAAAGTACCCTTGAATGACTTCCAACAAGCATTAACTGTCTACATGTTTGGCCATTCCTGTATTTGCAATCTACCCTTTGACACAACCAATCACACTGCATTCTCAAACTCTATCATTGGTTGGGTCTGGTAAATTTGTATCTGTAAAATGGGGGTAATGATACCATGGCATGACATTTTTTTCATTGCTGTTTTAATATCCGGTTTCATCTAAGTTAAATGAAAATCCTCGTCTATTGTTGTCTGGGAATTGGAAATTTCAACTGTTTTTTTTTGTTATTTTTTCTTGCCTTTTAGCTTTTTCTTGAGCCTTATTAGTAATATGCATCCTTGGTGGAGATTAAACAAATATTTCGAACATGTAATTCATTTTAGTTTACTTGATGCAGCGGACTATGTTTACTCATCAGATGCAAGATGGATGGGGCCTGGCTACTGATGGAAAAGTCATATTTGGGAGTGATGGAACTTCAACACTATATCTGCTAGACCCCCAATTGTTTAAAGGTTTTTCAAATATGCAGTAGTCATTGTTGTTTGCTTGTATTTCTATCTTCCTATGTTGAAATGGTCATATGCATATTGATATATACTACAAATAAGGCATCCTCAGTTTAGTTAAAAGATGCTATATGACAACAAACTGTTTAGTAACACTCTTTGGTATATTATTTCTGGTGGATACCTTGTTGCATTTCCCATGGGCTTCAAAATGGGTAACATAACCAGTGGCATACTTCAATTTTAAGTGAGAATATTGTACCCAAAATGTTCCTGTTGCAGTACCCAGGTGAAACAGCATCGAGTTGTCGTGTTATATATGTTTATTTTGTACAAGTATACTGTGCATTGAGTTTTCTGGATTTTATGAAATTAACTTTTTAATTATGTTTGATGAATTCACAACTTTTGCTACTTCTGAGTAAGTGTATTATTCTGCAGTTTTAAGAAAAGTCACCGTCACATACAAGGGTCATGAAATTTTTTATCTTAATGAACTGGAGTATGTAAATGATGAAGTTTGGGCAAATGTTTGGCAGGTATGACCAGTATTTTTCCATTTAGGCATTGACACTTGGAATATGTTCATTTGGATCAATTTGAATTGTAAATTCTGTATGCATCCCCATGCAGCTTGAATGCACTGCCATTATCATTGATTAGATAAATCATTTCGGAATGGTTCATTATAAACTGTAGGAAATTTTTTGTCGATTCTCAAGGCTAGTTCCTTAAACTTTTACTTGTTTTCAGATTTGTGGATGTTTTGAAATCCTGAGCTCTCTTTCTGATTCTTTTAAAAGGTTCTCCATTTAAGAATTTATTTTAGTTATAGTATATTATTTTTTGCTTCTCACATGATTCCCAAAAGTATTTCAAGTTGGGAGATTGTCATCCATGTAAGAGACTAGAGAACATATTTTACACTAACTGGATTTAAGATATATCCATTAGAGCTTCGTCCACATTTTCCGTGAGAAAAGGGGGAAAAGTCTCTCCAAGGGGCTTTTTCATACTCAGTGCTACATTTTTTTCTTTGGATGAACTACTTTATAACAACTCAATTTTTTGTCATCCATGTAAAAGACTAGAAAGAATATTTTACACCTGCTGGATTTAAGATATATTTCGGCATATTACACATTTTCCTTGAGAAAAGAGGAAAAAGTAGTCTCTCCAGGGGGGGAGGCGGGGGTGGGTTGGTGGAGTCATCATACCTGGTGCTAAATCCTTTCTTTAGAAGAACTACTTTCTAACCGCTCAATTTTCCAAATGCTTAGATTGATATTTTGGAGCTCTTAAGGTGAGAATATTTCTTTCTTTTGCTTTTTCCTTCCTTACAAATAAAGGATTCCTATTTGTTACTCAAAGTATTCACCGGCTGCCTGATTGTACAAACAGGAGAATCACATATCACATGCCATATCTCGGTGATACTTTCTGCATGTATTTTAGAATGCAATCATGCTAAATTGCTTCTGTTTAGTGGCCTTAAGTACACTGATTACCTCTTTATACTTGTTACAGACCGACTGTGTAGCTAGAATTTCACCCAAGGATGGAGCAGTTGTTGGATGGATTGTCCTCCAGAGATTAAGGTTTGCTTTATTTGCTTTGTCCTGAAAAGTTTTTGTGAACGTGATGTTCTATTTTTAGTGTTGAAGACTATCATTGCTCGATGTGGTTATTTGAAAATCCAACAACAATTACTAATAGCTCTAGTTTCTTGTTTCCAGGCGAGATTTGCAAGCATCTGGGTACACAGTAAGTTGGATTTTCATTATATATCTGAAGTTTCCTATGGTCTTGCAATTAGGATCTCCTTGTACTTGGCATGTGCCATTGCTGCTGTTTTTTTCCTTTTCTTTCATCATGACATTCAGAACAGTTAAGAGGCAAAGTTGTTAGATCTGTTTTGTTACCTATTCTGGTTTGCATCTAAAATGGAATGTTCCAACATTCTGTTCCAGAAAAGGCTGCACGAAAAATTGAAAAATAGGATAAAATATGATCAATATTGAAAATGGAAAATAATGTCATACGAATTATTTATAAAAATTGACTAAAATGGCTAGCAAATGCATGTGTCATGTTTGTACCAAAACTATAATGGCCTGAATCTGAAAGTGTAAACCAAAGCATCCTACAATTATTCAAGATGTGGGTTATGGATTAAGTTGGTATATATATATAGAGATGGTAGCGTTCAACAGCACACCCCATATGGTGCTCTCACAATGGGAGCTCCATATACATCACATTTATGATCATAGAGTTGGACGGATTTGAAAGATCTTTGTGTGTATATAATGTTTATGAAATATCAACTTAATTAAACAACTCTAGCCATGGTTTTGAAGGACCGAAAAATCAAAGATAAATAGGAGTACAATTTTATCAAGTTCAAGTCCATGGCTAAAGTCATTCAATCAAGTTAATTTTTCATATAACATTACATATACACAGATCATTCAAACCCACCCGACTCCATAATCATAGTTGGGCTTCACATGGAGCTTGTGAGAGCACTTTATGAGGTGTGCGGTTGATCATTTTTCTATATATATTTATTTATATTTATATGTTTTTATCATTAACCACCCTGAGTTTTAAGCATGTGTTTGCTTTGCTTCATGTCCAATAATGATATGGTCATCATGCTTTGGAATAGATGCATACATTTGGAGAAGAATTCGGTGCTGTATGGAACCTTTTAATAAATTAAAATGGTACATTTTGTAGGGTCCATAAGCCATATCATTTGAAATTATTTTCATTATATTTTCTTAAATATAAAAATTCATTTTTTAGTATATTCTATTCATCTGATATAAGGTTACAAAATTGGATGGGTGAATTTGGAAACATATTTTAAAGTCCTTTTAAGTTAAGAAAAAGGAAACGTTTTCAAATTCAGCCATTCATTTTTGTGCCCTTATTTTAAGAAATAAAGTAAATCTTTAGAAATAAAGTTTTATATTTAAGTAGATATCGGAATATATTTCAAATGATATATAGTTTATGGCCCGACCATGAGTTACTTTAGATTTACTTTAGATGCTAATGAGTTTCAATTAGATGACTAGCGATCACTTTTGGTCTCAATTTTTTACTCTGAGACTCTACAATTATGTGCTTAATATGATGGGATCTACCGATCCATTACATGCCACATGTTGAAAATCTGATTTGTCTTACCATAAAGCTACCAGATTTACCTTAGCACAGTCCCTTTACACTTAAGGGTGCTGCAACAAATGTCTTGTTCCTGTCTAAAGTCTAAAAGAACACTAAATAGTGTCAACAAGTACCTTAAAAGCTAGATAGGCATTTTCCAATTGGCTTTATTTTCTGTTAATTTTTCCAGATTCTTTCGGGTGTCATTGTGGTTGCCCCACTGATATAGGCCAACATATGGTATTTCGGCTGGCATATCAGGTTTTTCAGATCTGAATGTGAACTGATATTCCGATAATTATATCTATGGCTTTAACTCTGTTTGAAACTCGTATGATGAATGGTGATTATTGAATCAATTTGCTAATTTTTTTATTTATTTATCAACTACTTTGAGAACTTAAAAAAACTTTCTAATCATATACAAAATATACATATTTGAATTATTTATTGCAGGGCATTGATGTCCTAAATGGAATCGCTTGGGATAGGCAGGGAGACCGATTGTTTGGTAAGCATTGCATTTGGTGAACCATACTTGTCATTCATATTTATGCAGACGTATCCATCCTCACATGGGCCATGCGGAAGTTGGCAGCCGGGCATGAGAATGCATATAAATGGGCCATTCTGAGTTGTCCTGGACAGTTTTTTCATGAATCTGATTTAGAACCTTTGGTTATATTGATGTCTTACTTTCCATATTTTCTTCAGTGACAGGAAAACTATGGCCAAAACTTTATGAGATCAAGGTGCATCCAGTGAAGGGCCCATTCGACGGAGCCATAGAAGAGCTTTGCCTGCCAAGAGCTCTACCAGGAGTGCCAGTGAGTTGAACCATGCTCATTTTGGATGATGCCCAAAACTTACATACAAGTAACTATAATAGAGGTGACCACTGGGCAACCATGAAAGCAAGATGGTGCGATACAAAAGATGGTTCAGCCGACACTCCGATTATTGTCTAAATGTAAAAGATTAGATTGGTTAAGAAATAGGAAAACAGGGATAATAAGTTACTGAGTTTTTTTTTTTTTTCAATAATTGTGGCTCTCTGGGGTTTCTATAGGGACTTATTTCAGAGCCATATTTCATCAATTTCAGCACCATATTCATTTGGGTTTGACATCAAGTCCTGAACATGGTTTTCCTTAAACTCATTATATACTGGTTTTAGCCACGAGCCATTACCATGTGAATTTTATTGTTTTTAAACTCAAAGTCAATGTGCCTCATATGGGTGTTTTAAGCCTCTTCATTTTCATTATAATAAATAGGCCTTTCAGGTTCAGTCATTATTCAAGAGAACGTTACGAGGACAAGGCTTTTTAAAGCATACCATCTGTCCTCCCAAGTAGGGCTGAAATCGGGTCAGGTCGGGTCGGGTTGTTTAAAACCCAACCCGACTCAACCCGAACTTATGACCCGAGTATCTCAATCCGACCCGACCCAAATTATAACCCGACTCAATTTGAATTCTGATCCGACCCACATTTTGAACCCATTTTAGCCTAAATTTAATTGGGTTGAGTCGGGTTAACTTGAAAATCCCTCAAGTCGATCTGAATTCAATGTGGGTTTCTATCTTCTCAACTCGACCCGACTCGCTGACCCGACCCGGTAGATTTCGCGAGTCGGGTCAAAACCCAACCCGAGTTTCACCCCTACTCCCAAGCGTGTAATAAATGAATTGGCTTAAGCATATACTCATTTTATTATTCAATTTAGCTAGATGGTGAGCTTTGCAGCCCGTCTAACCATATATATGTTGTATGTGTATACTCAATCCATTTTATTTTTTTCTTTATATTTTTTTTAAATTAAACAAAAATTAATTGTTCAAAGTGAAACAAGAGTTGAACTAAAAATGGACTAAATTTAAATCCAAAATCCAATTATAATCGCTTGATCTTAGTGATCACATCTATATTTTGGTCATTTTAAATAATTTTGACCACTAAGATATTAGAAATTGAAGTTTGAATTGAAATTTGGTGTAGTTGTTGTTCTTGATATCTACAAGCAGTTGAATTTTTAATAGGAACTTTGTACTTTCCCCAATGAGTAGGCTTGATTTTTATATATCTAAATAGGTTGGGCCGATATGGACAAAAGTCTGACCCATGAATAGGCATAATGCTACGAACTCATTGATCAATATGGGCCTGAGCCAGTCTGCATCAACTCAGTGTGACTATGATATTTCAAACCTGAGTTGCATCAAGGCACTGATTTTCTAACTTCTAATAGCTTCCATGGATTGAAATGGTTTCAATTGATGCGCTTTGTGAAATTGCTTGACTGATTTTTAAATCCTTAAGTAGAATTTAGAAAATGGAATATGTTCAAATACCATTCTCAGATTATTTTTCACAGAGTTTGAAAATGTTCATAATTGCAACTATAAAAGTTTGTGATATTAAATGATAGCTAATCTATGATATTTTTTTTTTTAACAAAATCTAAGTATGAGCATCAACTTGTATCAATGAATATATGATGATGGTTATCATCCTTGATCTATTCTGTGTAAATATTCTCATCTTAACAATTATGGTTTTGAGTCCTCTTCCTCATCCGATCAATGATGCAACACCACCACCTAATGCCTGAGTTGATCCACTTCGAGAAAGTGTTAGGTCTCCTTCCTGTTGGATGGTGGTATATGGTTTTTTTTTTTTGTTTTTCATTTTTTTGGTCGGATAAGACGGTTTCAATGAATAGAGAGGTTTACACATACTCATAAGATTAGTTTTACCTCTAATGTGATAGGTCTCATGAAAGAAAATGAACATGCCAACTACACAAGTGATGTTTGAACATTATTTTCATCACAGAATTTCAGGTAAATGGTTGCAAGTTTCATTATCTATAAATAATTCTTTTTGAAAGTTCCATTAACTATAAATGAAGGGGCATACAGAACATTGACACAAGCCGGTTATCTCAGAACCGGTCCCAGCAGCATATCCGAACCGTAGCTGGAGGTGAAGCAACAACTCTTCATCTGTAACAACATTGATTTATGGTCATTAAATACAATTCTCAACTCTCAGAATGGGTCCAGAAAGCCAATCACTTCCTCATCAGAAGAACAACAGTGTGTGCTGCAATGCTTCGGTTTTCTCCGAGGCTGTCGACCTTCTCATGAGTTTTGGCTTTGAGATTAACAACGGATGGATCTGCTCCAAGTAGCTTACATAGGTTGTCCCTGATGGACTCCTTGTGTGGGCTCAATTTTGGTTTTTGCAGAATTAGGGTGGCATCTAAGTTTCCCAGCTCATAGCCTGCCTCGTGCATGAGCCTAACCTGAAATAGAACATCACAACAAAGAATTGAATCTATGAATAAGATCACTTGAACCAAAAATATAGAAGTAATAGAAATAGTATTTATACCACCAGTTCATACAAAGAGGCAAATTGAATCCTGAATAAGATGCTGGAAATAGTTGTCAAATTGCAAGTTGAACTCCATTTCAATGTGAAACAGGCAAAAGCTTTTTGTTGGGAGACACAACTATGTTGAAAGAGAACTAAAACATTGAAAGATTCATGAACAGATTATGACCCCAGAGAATACTCCACTGACAACAAACTAGAAGTACTGGAGGCCTGAGCTGGGCCTCCATATGAAAAAGGAGTAATAACCCTTTGCAGGCCTTCTTATACTGGTTTTTCCATCCCATCTGCTGAGTGTGGACTCTGAATCAACACCTTAATCTCCTCATATAATCAAGCCTATGATGCCTGGGCATTTAAATATGTTCAACATATCATGTCAGACAGCCGTACTTTGGTTGGATACTCCTCAAAATTATACTTTTATCTATTTTCTCAAAGACTTTTTTTTCTCATTTCATATCACATCAAGATATTTCATTTCAACAATCCGTAGCCCCTATTGCATGAAACAAGAGAATCACCCTCAACGATCGCATCATTGATTCCCAAAGTTTCCCAAGACCTCCATCCAGTAAGAAAAGCCTAGACCAGTCCACTCCATCTGAAATTTAACACTATGATGGAATGGAAAACAAAGATAGGGTAGCACCAAAAGATGTCTAAGCATCCAGCTGATACCAACAGCCAACTCAACCTAATCTGGCAAATTACTCTCATCAAGTTTAATTTAAGCTTAGCCAACCAAGGCGAACACCAAATGAAAGAAGGCTGGCAGACCTCCTAAAAGGACCATTTGAACAGTCCAAGAATGAGCAAATTAGATCTGATTTCAAAACATCCACAAATGATTAAGAGAAAGCCCAGTTTTGCCAAGATGAAGCAAGCAGTGGAACTCAATAGAAGTTGCTAAACTACACAATCCTAATGTGGATTTGCACCACTTATCATGTTGATGTTTCAACCTACAATAACATCTATGATCATCATGCAAATAACTTTTTCAACATCAAAGGAATAGGAATAGCTGGTTAAACAATAACATGCAAGTGAGGCCTTATGGGCATATGGCATTGCTGAAATCATAAATCGAGATTCTATGTGATTTATCACAGGTTCCAATAAAAAGCCCAACTAAAATAAATGGGATACTGCACCTGATCTTTACCATTATCACTGCCAGGCAAGCATATTGTGTTGAACCACGCTTCAAATCATAGATATGCTAAAGTCATCCTACTGACAGAAAAAAGGGTGGATGGATGCACTCCAAATTATAACTTTTAATATTTTGACAGAATCTATGGTAGTCATCTTATTCTTATCTCCACCTCTGCAAATGAGTTGGTGTAGCAATCAGATGGGATGCCAATTCTTCTGACATTTTCCCCTTTGGGATGCATTTTTATTACATATGAACACTACTGCACTTTGATGAGGCAAAAGTTTTTGGTTGATTACATGGCCAATTCTCTACCAAGGAGAGTTTTTGTCCAAAATGTGAGTAAAATTTGAAATGATTCGGTGGGTGATTCAGCGACACCACAACCTAAAGAAAATGGAAGGGATTTGATACGGATTCAATAGCTAAAGGGATGAGTATTCTTTATCCAGATGATTGGAGTACTGCCAAATCCAAACAGACCTTTGCCAATGTTGCATGGACACTTTAATGTAGGCAATTTGTCTGTCTCGGATACTTGATTTTTATGTGTAGAACCTTTTTCCCTGCTGTATCAATGTTGTCCTTGCCATATCCATGCTGTGTCCAGGCATCATAGATGTGCTTTGGAGTTAGAAAAGTAGTATCCATTACCAATTTTTGTGCTGCCCCAACATATAGGTGCATAAACACCATCCAATCATCACAAATTTAATAAAGTACTCACGAATTGATGAGCACAAACAGATAGAAAAATTATAAACAAGATTATCCATTACCCATTCCAATCATAATGTGAAATGAATTTTAATAAATAATAGGGCCTGCATGGTAGCCAGGAATTTCTAGGTGGGATAGGAATTATGTTGAGTTTTCACAATTCCACAAAGAATTCATGTCTGGTGAAATGAAAATTCTCCAGAATTATGAAATCACACAAAATTCCAATTAAAAGATTTTGGTTCCCATTTGGATGTGTTATTTTGAAACCCCAAAGCTTGAATAACTGAGATTACAGAAATTTCTGATTCCTACATCTGCCAAGCATGAGAAGGCTAGTGCATCAAATCTCCAAGTCCCAGAATTAGCGAAGTTTGTTAATTAAGAATCTCATCAGTTGGAACTCTAGCTAGAAATGCCTACAAAACAGGCCCAAGTAATGAACCCAACAACGTACCGCTTCCTTCATGAAGGTGGAAGATGGCGCCCCTTTCCATTTTGGGTCGGAGTCTGGAAAAATCTGCCCGATATCTGGAAGCCCCAAGGCCCCCAAAAGTGCATCAACAACACAGTGCAGCAAAACATCACCTGCATCAAATATCCAAACATGCATGAATCCAGTACACCAAAAATGACTAAAGATCCACATAGGAAAGAAATGTTAAACCTATGTCAATTTTTTCTGAAATAGAAATAGACCAAATGCTGAAATGTTCCACTTTAGAGGCTAAGTGATTTGACTACCGAAATGTAATTTATAATTATAACCCAAATAGTGCCTGTTAGATATGAAACTTCAGTAGAATTTGTATTCCCCAAATTCTGGAATCATTTGGTGCTGTTAATTCTGGATTTGGAAGAATTCCTCCAATAGCCTCTTTTTCTTTTTTTAATTTAATCTTTTGGTGCATTTGGTAGGCTTAAGATTATTAGTTGGTATACGAGAATTCAGCAATTTAATTGGTTTAAGTTTTAAAATTCCAAAACAGCATTTTAAAATTGGAATCTACAAAGCCCTTGGAATGGAACTCTGTGGGATTTCATAATTTTCCCATTATAGAATTTCTATTTCATCAGTCAGGGAATTCTTTGGGGAGTCTTCTGAACTCTAAAGATTCCAATTTCACCAAAGAATTCCATGCAACCAAACAGGTCTACAAGAAAGAATTCTGGAAACCAAAATACTCATACATCATAAATTCAATCCACCAGAAGATAAAAGAAACCCTCACATAATCCAAAAAACAGAATAGCCAAAAACATATAAATGCCCCTGCCACCCAGAATTACCAAAAGACCACATGGGAAGGGAATAGAGAAACCTGAATTACTAAATATTCTTGACGCCTTTTTGTGTTAGAGGCTCATGGATGACTTAGTATAAAGGGCCTGATTTCACCCGTTCCATCTGGAGCTTTTAGTGTATTGTTATCAGAGTGGTTTGTATTGGAATCCTGATAAAGGTAACCAGAGGTAAAAAGAGCTACCTGATGCTTCAGCATGGTAGTTGTTATGTGAGGAATCATAGAAGAGGGAGAGTGTTGAGATTCATGGATGACTTAATATTAAAGACTTGATTTCACATGTTCATCAATACAGAAATTCCATTGATTCTAAAATTTGAAGAATTCCTGCCATAGCATTTTCTGTCAGTAGTCACTGGAACTATTAGTTGGAATCCAAGAAATCAACAATCTGAAGTGATTGTAATCTTTTCAATTCGAAAGTTCTATAAACTCCACAAAATTCCAATTCTATCTAAGAATTCCAAAGCCATCAAACAGACCCTTGAATCCATTTTTTTTATTCAATAAACCGACAAGGAGAAGAGATGGAGAAAAGGGAAATACCATCGGAATGGGCAAGGCAGCCCCTGTCGTGAGGAATATTAATGCCCCCAATGATGAGGGGCAGTCCAGGCTCGAGTCTGTGAAGGTCGAAGCCGTGACCGACTCGAAAGGGGAGAGAAGGGGGAGATTTCTTAAGAATGGTGTCTTTCTCGACATTGAGGGCTGTGGTCGCAGCTCTTGGAGGGTCTGGAAAGAGGGATGCTCGTACAGTCGTGGATACAAAGGAACGAAAAGAAGAAGAAGAAGAAGAAGAAGGGCAGTTGGGTCGAGAGAGAAGACGTTGTGAGGGAGATGGAAAAGAGAAGGAGAGGGATTTTGGGACTGTTTGTGAAGAAGGAATTAGAGAAGTGAAGGCCATCGCCATTGAAACTCGTTCTACAACAGAGAAGAGAAATGCTGAAGGAGAGAGCCTCTGTTCTTGTCTTCAATTGATTTCTAGTCTAAATTGAGTGGACCTTGTTTCTATTTATTATTTTATTTACAAACAAGTCACATGATGCATGCCTATGCTTGCAGTGTCATGTTACACACATGGGTTTAATGAGACTTTAAATCTAAAATATAAGTGTAATATTTTTTTTTGATAATTCACATAATTTTTTATAAACTTTTCATTTTTTCTATATAAAGAGTGAAGCATGCCCTTTTACATGACTTGATTTTTTTGTATGTTCAAAATTTTAAAAATTTACCTTTTTACTCACATAAATGTCATCCATAATTAGTAATTAATAAGTTGATATATAAAAATCAATTTTGATTGTTAGATTAATTATGTATAAATGTATTATTACTTGTCACGATTGAATGAAAGTTTTTTTTTCTATGCATGATTCATGAATACTAAGTGCTACTATGAATGTGTTTAGAGTTTGTAAGGCATTTTTTTTATAATTTTTTTATAATTTTTTTTATTTAAATCAAGGAAAGATGGACCCTCTTCATGTTGATAAAAGGGAAATCTAACTAAAAAATTCTCTAAAAATAAAGATGGCCAAATAATTGTCTCTTTCTTTAATGAAGTAGTTGGGATTAATTGACCCTTACTCATGAGTCATGACTCCACCTCCACGAGTTACATGCCCTTGACAATGGCCAATGGGAGGATAACTCCAAGGTAAACGTAAGTGTGAAAATTGCACTCAAAATTTTTAATTAAAAGCTTGTAACTATTTGATAAATATTTACATATGTGAAAATAACTTGATCTAAGTTTAACTTGAGCATATATTAAAAAGGTTTGAACACTGAATTTTTGGATTCAACTCGTAGAATTAGATTTCTATGTCTACGTACAGACATGTAATTTTTTTTTTTTTTTATAATATGGGTATCTCTATCCATAATAGAGGTGAGACTACTCGCAAACAGGGGTCACAATATCGGCCGATATATCAGCTAATACCGAATTTTGCCCTCCTGCTCGCAAACTTGGTATATCATAATTTTACCTTTATTGTAGTGTAGATTGATTTATTTAAAGTCTTTATCTCTTTATAAAAGTACTAGAGATAATTAAATGAATTATTTTAGTATATTATTTTCATCGTCACTGTCATCATCATTAACATGTGGTTACTATTTATATTTGAATTTAAAAAATATTTTCTATGGACCGTGTGCTGCAAACTCTTGCTTAATAATTTCAATTAAGATTTAAAATTGAATACCCTGTGATAAATTTCAATTTCATTAACATTAATAATTTTGACTGATTAAAAAAATTCAGAAGCGGAATGACCTTCTTGTAGGATCCATCATTTTGATCATTTACATTAATTCACATTTTAGCTCATAAATTAAAATCTGGTAAAGATTAGTTGGACTACAAATTCGGTGCGCCCGAAGTGCAACTTTTCATTCACGTTCTAAATTTCTGGTGAAGTAGACAAGGGACAATTGTGCCAAACGTGGAATCCAGAATCCGTTAGATGCCATTCCCAAACTCGGTCCCAATTGCACGACAGAACTCAATGGAGTCACCATCACTCATGTCTCGATTTTCAATTACATAACATTTACTAACGTGTGAGGTTTAACAATTAATGGCCCTATCAACTAAAGAGAATGTCATGGATGTGTCAACTAAAAATATTATTAGATATTTGTTAACTAAATAATTTAAAGAAATAATATATGATAAAAAAGTCTCATTTTAACTATTCACTTCGAATTCCTTGATTAAATGAATAAAATTGTAGAATAAGATGTTTTCTATTTGACAAATTTTCAATGAGAAATTATTTATTATAAACCAGTTTATGAAAATTAATCTAAACTTTCAATCATAGTATTTGCTCATTAAGGTTATAATTGGAAGCAGAGATCAAGTTATCGGTCAATGTGTGTCTTGGTGTTGTGGCCAAGCACGAATCGGCCATATGGGCTGAATTATGGACCGATATGTATTGGCAGTTAATTTTTTATTTTATAAAAGTCAGGTTCGACTAAGTTTGAATTATTTTCACTATTATTTTCAAATTTAAAAAGATTTAACAGCAAGTCATTCGATTTTAGATTTTTTTAGTAATTTTCATCAATTTTGATCATTTTGAGTTATTTTCATTATTTTTTTAGAGTTTTGGCTCTCAGATAACCTTAAATTTCCAGTTTTTATATAAATAATTTAATAAAATAATATTCAGTATTTATGGAATTCATAGAAATACGTTAATGTCACCACATGGCTTATAGATTGTCTATGTGATTTTCTAAGAATTTTCTGAAAATTTGATAAAATTCGGAATTTCCAAGATATTTCACATTTTCGAGTTTCTTGTCGAATAGAATGACTGAAATGATATACAAATGTTCTAAAATTAAATGAAAAGCCCATATGTGATTGATAGAGTTTTTATTGTTTTTGTCTAATTCTTTTAATATTTTGACATTTTCATGAAACTAAAAAAAAAATTATAATAAAAATTTATAAATTGTAATAGAAGATACACGTCACTAGGGGATAATTGAAAAATGAGATTCCTATTAGGTGTTTTCTCACCTTGGTATCTTCTTTATAATTTTTTTAGACATTTTCCAAAGTTTTAGAATATTTTTCAAATTTTTGTGACTTGTAAAAATTTCGACTTTCAATAATGGTCTAAAACTTTATAAAAATAACTGTTATTTAAAAAATGGTCACCTTAGGTTTTTAAAATTTCTTTTTTTTTTAAAAAAAGAAAAAGAAAAAAGAAAGAAAGAGAGAAGGCCGTACTGCTTGATAACATATCAGGCTGATACCATAGTAGTATCGTCTTATACATATTGCTCAGGTATTTTTAAAATTCCTGATTGGAAGTTAACACCAAGTGATTGTTAATGAGTTCACAACTTCTTAACTCAATTCCTCATTTGAGCTTTGTGGGCCTCATCCGATCTTTGGGCCAAATTCCACTGCCCCTTTGCAATTAGGGCCTGTTTGGAAACATGATAAAGCCTTTAATGATAAGGCCCTAATCTTAACTCAGGACAATAGATTCATCAATCCAAGCCTCCTCCTCCTCATATGAGAGAGAGATAGAGAGAGATGATCTTACAAAGGAAAATGATGATTTACTAAATGATGAAAAAGACCTCAAAAATTGATCCAATAAGATTCTTAAATGTCCTATAGTTGGAAGAATGTTCTGGAAAACAAACAAATAAAAAGAGATTGAGCTTTTATCCAATTGGGTTATCTAATTTTGTAAGCAAGGTCATGAAAGATCAATAGAGTTGTCACTGATAAAAAAAGAAAAAAAATTTGAAGGCAACGGGTCCAACAAGAGTATTTAGGAGATTGGCAAGGAAATGTGGATTGGCCTGGAAGGAGTTGGTAAGAAAGTACAGTCGTATGAACA
Source organism: Chimonanthus salicifolius (assembly GCA_013350335.1). Classification (NCBI taxonomy): domain Eukaryota; kingdom Viridiplantae; phylum Streptophyta; class Magnoliopsida; order Laurales; family Calycanthaceae; genus Chimonanthus; species Chimonanthus salicifolius. The sequence continues at coordinate 55,035,112 of CM023536.1, forward strand.
AGAAACACCAATTTTAAAAAATTGAAAATCAATGTAGAAAACGAATCACCATATTCATGAGTTTTAAAATTAAACTAGAGGTTTTGGATTCGACGTTATATGATACACGATGCTTGTGGGTAGTTTCGTGTATATACGAGTAGATTGTCTTCACCTCAATATGAATGACTCGATTGATGTGACTAGTTTAGATTGCAATTAAGTTTCAGTTACATTGACTGGAACCTCAACTGTACATGTATAATAAATATTAATACACAATGTCCAAGTACATATGGCAAGAGTGATTTATTAAGGTTCATGTTCAAAAGTGGTTTAGGATCAATTAGAAAAAGTTATGCTTCCAATTAGTCTTCGCTAATTGGAAGTAAGTTGTATCCATCTACTAACCATGTAATAGATGTCAGATGGTTAAGAGAGGATTCGTCAGGTGTCAAAAATTTGCCAACTTAAAGAAGTTTTTCACTCTTCTCTAAAGCCTATAAATGTAAGAATTGTGCTAAAATTCAAGGATTTATACCTCATTTTTCTTGAAATTTTATTAAAATTGTAATTTGGGTTAAGTGCTGGTAAGAGAGAAAACTTCTTTTGTACGGATAAGGTAGCTTACTTTGCATTAACGAGGTTATCTTCTCATTGTACCTTTGAACTATTGTACTCTTTTATAATCAGTCAATATTCGAATGAAAATGAATCTTTTTTTTAATCTGTTCTTTTCTTTCTTCCTCTTTATTGCATGCATTTTACTTTTGCATCGAGTATATATAGAGTATAGTGGCTTTTAGCTTTTTGTTGGGATATGACGAGAGTTCCAGATCAATTGTGAGGAGAAAAACTAAAGATTGGATTACTCCATCTATCAAACTAGTCTTTTGGGCTGGAAGCCCAGTCCCAATACTTTCTGGTGAAACCACTAATTTTGTATCTAAGAACTCGGATAACTGAACTGTCTTATATCACCTTGACCCCCTTTTTACCCTGTTTTGTGGATTTTTGAAATGATGAAGATTGCTCTTTTGATTGCTGTTGTTGGCTTTGCTTTTTTGAAGGTGTATTGATTATTTGATCCTCAGATGAGTGAATCAAAATGTACTGTCCTTGTTTCCTCAATTCTGCAAAGACAAGAGAGATCAATTAGTCTACGCTTGTTTCATTGCCCTGGGAAGGTTGTCACCTGTTTGTTCTCTTTGGGTTTTTCAAGGCTTCAAATTTACCAAGTCATATGCATCTTCTTGTCACTAAAGCAACCTTCTTGATCTTCCCCTTTGTTGCCCCATTAAGTGTTCAACACTGGGACTTGAGTCATGTTGTTCTTTTTTACCCATATATTCCCAACTTCCTCAACATTTAATTTAGACTACTTGTTTCTCATTTTCTCTAGCTTTCTTGGGTGCCTTCTGCTTTTACTCTGTTGTTACCTTGCTTTTTGTTTCCTTTGTTGGTGCCTTTGAGATTCTGTAGCCTTTTGTTATTTTATTTTTTACCTACATCTTTATTGGTACACTTGGTATTTGAGGTTATACAACTAGTCATTAGCATTTTACTGTGTTGAAACTTCTTTCATGGGTTGGTCTTTCACTGTTACACTTGGTATATGTGATTTTGTCACCCTTGTCTTTGCTCTCATTTCTACTGGAACAACTTCCTTGGCTAGCTTACCAGTGGTTGTAGTTTTTCTTTTTTCTTCCTCTACACTTTTTTGCCCTGTTATACTACTTAAAGATCCATTTAATTGGCTCTTTATCTTAACAAGTAAATGAAAAAGCTGAAAAATATTGTAAGCCGTGATATCCATGAGAAATACTATTAAAAAGTATGGCGTTAGTCATATAATATAGGCAATGTTTAAGAAAATGACTAAAATCCATAGGTGTCCAATTACACTCAATAGACCTAGGATGCCAAAGTTATTTATGAGGATAACTACCTTTATGATGTGTGTAGGACTTGAACTAACAACCTCTAAACGAATCTTTACTAATTGCACTATAAATTTCTAGTCCACACTGTGCACGATCCAGTCTACTTAAATTGCAGGTTAAATTGAGATATTTTTATAGCTTTAATGATGATAATTATAAATTTATAATAACATTAATCAAATAATATAATTATTTAATTCACTCATTTAATTTTAGCTGGTAGCAAAAAAATTAACCATTCATGTGGTGGCCACATTAATTTTGAAAATGCATCGTAACGGTAATTTTGACAACTTTTTTCAGAATTGGGCCCATGATGTGCACCATTCTCTAGTAACCATGATGTGAGCTCATTTTGTGGTTCATTCTTTTCGATGGGCTTTTCCTTTTGCTATGATGCTATTTTTGGGCTCAGGCCCGACCTAAGTGTGGCTATTGCCCGACATAATAAATACTTGTCTGGCGGAATGCTTTAAATGGGGCCTCTTTATTAGACGGACTTATTTGCCTCATTAAATGGAGCATTTTGGGCTTTAATATTTATCTCATTAATTTATTCAGAATTTGATAAAACTCTTATATGAGAAAATTGGTCTATAGCCTCCAAAAAATTATACATAAGGCCCTTTAAATATAAAAATCCTATTTACACATCAGGTGGTCAGATATGTTAAACCCAGAGGATTGGTGGGTTGGCCAAAAACCCGCTTCAAGAAGTGGGAGTTTTGATTTCGAATCTCATTATATCTCAAACGGTCACTCACTGTAGTTTTACTCATTATATGTGGGTAGGGAGGCTTGTACACACTTCGAAAACTAGTCGAGTGCTCTAAAAGACCCTGAACAACTCGGTCCAGATCTTTTGGTTAGCTTAGAACTTCTACAGTTTTCCAAAATTAATGCCACTGCCCAGCTCATTCTTAAAAAAGTTAGACTTGCATCAATCTAATTTGGGTTCATGTTGAGCCAATCTCAGTGGATCATGTCCACCATTGATCTGACCCTAACGTAGTATAAAAAAATATGAGAATACCCATTGACTAAATTAATATATGTGGACTAAAGGTTACACATGTTTATGGGATTAGTCTTATCTCCAATGTAAAATAAGAATACCCATGTTAAAAAAATGAAAATATCTATTTTCTTTCTTCTTGTTTTTATTCTGTATCACCTCGCTTAATCTCAATGGTCATCCAGCTGCAACTACAAATACTTATATGGATGTGGACCTAACACCTGGTAGGCTCAAGTGGATATTTAAATTTTTCAAAGGATTATTTAAAAAATTTAAAGATTAAAGGTCATGAATTCATGAGAGTTGGTTTGGTGGTGAAGAACCTTTTTGAGTTGTGGATGTCTTAAGTTCAAGTTAGTCTCAATACAAAAGGACCACTCTCCATTGTGTTACTTAGTGTATGTAACTCAGTAAGTTCATGCATTAAGGATTAGTCATGTATTCTAAGAGACGTAGACACTTTGATTTAAAAAAAGAAGATTAGAGAGACTTGTGATTATCATGACCTATAAACTAACTCATTAACCAACTATGACTAAGTCCAACCCCACGACCAATGCCTCAACCTGACCGATGACCTATCATCAGCTTAACGTAACTTATAATCTGATCCTCATCTGGACTTGACTTGCTGCTGCCCAGAGTTCGACGAAGTTGATCCATGACCCAACCCATATTCTACGCATATACATCTTCCAAATCATTTACCGACTTGACTAGACCGGTTTATGAATTTTCGAATTAGATTGACCCACTCATGCCAAAACTAATCCCGTTCTTTATTACATGATATTACTTTCTTTTACAATAATAATAATAATTAAATTAGCTAGAATGTATATAATATAACTTATATTATTTTATTGTTGTTGTTCAAAATCAAATGGAATTGAGTTATAACCTAGATTTGTAAATTTAATGCACCCGACAATAAAAAGAATCTCATTGAAGAATTTTAACTTTTAAACATTTTTCCACCAAATAATCCAAATTGATAACTTGTGTGGAAATTCCAGCACAGGCATGATAACATATAGCTAGACATTAGATAAGATTGTGAGACTATTTTTTAAAAAAAGATTTAACTCAAAGTGTCTTAAAAACTTTTTTTCATCTGTAACATCTAGCTACAGTAGCTGCCTTGTGGAAAAGTCCAACATCGCCTAACACTGTTGGATAGAAAGAGGTTATAAAAAGAGGCAAAAACAGATAATACCGTGATGAAAGTCGGGTCGAGTCGCCGTATCATCTTAGTTTTTCCTTCTTTCCTTAATCTCTTATTGGCATATGGGGTTTTCTTTTAAATAATTAGCCCAACAAAACCTGCACACGAGCGCTTTGAGCCATTGAGGACCCGACATAAATGGGCCCACCTGTATTTTAATTTTAATCCTTAAGTTAGTGTGACTTAGGTAGAGACCATCTATAGTGGGACCCATTAGATGGGAATTGCCGGTGGTTGAACCATCAAGGCGTGTGTGGGGCCACTGCGAGGAAATGGCTGGTCTCTTGACAAGAGTCGAGAGAGTAGAGGGTCCCACGTGCTGGTGGTTGAACTTGGAACTTGGAAGGAAGATTTGTTCACTGTTGCATGGAAAATCCCAAGTAGAAGAGAACGCCACTCGGATGATCTGGACCGTCTATTTCATGTGCTGTAAGGCAGAATTTGACAACTATACAATTGACAGATCAAATAATGTGTACCATTCAAATCATCTCAACTGCAGCCATTTGTGCACTGAAATTTAGGAATGTCAATGAGTTTAGATTTGCAGGAGATTTTATGTTAGATTTGACTTTGTAAGGTGTGGATCCACATTAACATGAATTATGTTGATTGGATTCAAACTCATACTCAAGACTCCACATGTTCCTTAAAAGTATTTGAAATACATATTTAGATTATTACCATGTCGAGACTAGTCATGAAAATTACTCTAAATATCAAGGTGGCAAGTTGAGACCCGACTTTTAAATTCAATCTGATAAATTAAAGTTTAGTTTAAATTAGATTTGTGTTGATGTGTTGTATTTTGTGATGATTTAGATTATATAAAACATCTTGCTATAATTAGAGGATCTTAGTGGCCTTTTAGACTTTCAGCACTTGAATTGAGGGAGGGGAGAGAGAGGGTTGGGGCTAAGTATTTTGGACGACGCTCTTTAATACAAAAGTTTCTAAAATGTAAGAGTGTGTTTATTATTTTTGCACTTGGTACTATCTATATGTTGTATTGTATATGAGGGATTTCGATAGTTACAGATATTTATTTGTATTTAAATATTTTTGAAAATGGTGGAGCTGCTTTTATCTCGTTGCAAAGAGAGATATTATTTTGAACTATATAAATTTTGTACATTTTTGTATAATTATTTTTATGTTTACAGCATTATAATTTCTCTTTTTGTTCAATAAACTTTATTCGCCAAGTTGGATGTTGTTAGATATATATTATTACCATTTATCCTATATCATAGAGTTGCTAGACTAAGATAAGATGGACCCAACTCAAACCCAAAATGCAGTAATGCCTACAAATTTGACTCTGCCCTATTTCTTGTGTTGGGTTTTATGCCATTATCATTATCATGAGTGATTTACCTCATTTAATTGAGTTGTCACTAATTATTAAATTTAATAAACTATTTTTTTATGGGTTAATGATCTATCTTATGCCATATTACTTCAATTAAAAAAAAAATACGATTAGAAGAGAAAGCACTTAATTTGTCTTGGCATAGTTCTTGGTTGGATCTTTTGGTTTTACTGTGTATGTAGAAAGAGATTTCTATTTTAAAATTAAGGATCATGAAGTCCAATCATAAGCCATGCAAGAATTTTTTTTCAAGTTCCAATCTTCAATTCCACTTCATACATGTTACATAGAGATGGACAAAAGAAAAAGAAGAAAATTCACTTGATGAAATTGTTGCACAAACGAACAAACTGAGAAGAACATCTACAACAATTGCCTCATCCGGAAAAACAGGACTGAACCCATTTCACCCCACAAGTTCCTCACACAAGGCAATTGAAAACAAACGAGTCCCTCATCATCTTATTTTTACTTTATACCTTGTGCTAACTCTGGAGAGATGAGGTACCTATTTCACATCTAACCTAAGATCTTTAACTTGCATGGTCCAAGCAAACAATGGGAAGCCAGGATTATTGGGTTTTACAAAGAAATGAACACATGAACCTTGCAAAGAAGATTTGCAAACAACACAATTTACTGAGAATTTTCGGATCTTACCAAACTATCTATGGAAGTGGTAAAAGTCTCATATCGATTAATTTGAAAAATCAATAGCTTCATTATATGTGGGAGTGACATCATCAGTGTTGCAGAAGAGAGAACAAATTAGACAAGTTCTCTCCTAGAACCGAATTCCAGAATCACCATGTGTTTGGAAATGAGGTCCAGATTCAACGAAGCATACATTATTAGAGATGATAATCTTACGATATGTCAGGTTCAAATTAATTGGTACGAGACTTTTGTCACTTCCGCACTGTTTACGTTGCAGCACGAACGGGTGGAGAGTGTGGTGACAGTACACAGTGAGGAGACAAGGTAGCATCTTCAAATCTTCGAGCCTTGAAACTCAGTCGTAGAGTCCCTTGCCACCTCTTGGCCTTGACCGGTTGTGCCGCCACCTGCTTGTTCTCTTGCGCAAATGAACAAATTCTCTTAAGTGCCTCCTTCATGGTCTCATCATCCATGTTGGCAAAGCAAACCCTAAACCAACCAGGCTCTGAACAGTGGAACGATGAACCCGGCGACACATTAAGTTTTACTCTGTTGATAATTGTACGCCACAATTCCGTCTCCCCCTCAAATGTAGCATCTTTGAGGAGCCTCCTCAAATCCATCCAACAGAAGAGTCCTGCATTGCTATCTAAGCAACTAATCCCCACTTGTGAGAGCTCCTGAGTGAAGAACCTGTGTCTTTCCGCCAGCCTTCTTCGGCTATCGGTAATGTACTCATCAACAAACTTATCATCGGAGAGCATAGCCGCAAGAAGATGTTGGGTTTGAGAGGATACTAGTCCAAAACTCGACATCTTGCGACCGCAGCTCACGACGGCGTTGTTGTACGAGTATACAATTCCGACCCTGAAACCTGGGAGGCCCAGATCTTTTGATAGACTGTACACAACATGAACTAGATCCAGGTTGTATTTAGGGTCTTCCTCCAGTATTTCAGAGATGCCTACAAAGTTGGGTTGGTTGAATACTGTGGCAGCATATATTTCATCGCATACTAAGTGGATGTTGTTGTCATTGATGAAGCTTACTATGCTCCTTAGGGTTTCTCTATCTAGGGTTGTGCCCAGTGGGTTGGATGGATTGGCAATCATAACCCCTTTTACTTTGATGTTGGCTTCTTGGGCTTTCTTGTATGCTGCTTCTAATGCCACCCTAGTAACCTTGAATCCATTTGAGCTATTGCAGACAACTGGTAGAAGTTGCACACCAGTTCTCCAACTCATATCTCGATCAAGCCTGCAGCAAAATTGAAGTCTTTAACTTGAGCTGATGGAGTATACAAAAAATCTGAAATGATAATTCAAGAAAAATGGTTTGTAATGATGTTTTGGTAAAACCACATCAGTTGTGAAGGGGAAAATCCAAGATGGGGTCATGTAAGAACGTGTGACACCTCAATGATAAAGATAAGCCACAATATTGGGGTTGACATTATATGTGTTTCAATTGCCAACATCTTCTACCTTGATGTTGATGTTACCATCATTATTAGTGGATTAGGTTGCAACTTTGATTGGTTGGATGTAACATTGTGATACCAAATGTTTTTTTTTTTTTAATGTGCATCCAAAATGTATGGGCCCGTAGAAGGGTATTAAGGCACCACTTTTTCTTATTTTTCTATAGCAAGTTCACTTTCTGTCCTTGCTCATATAAAAATGGCCGAAGTAATCAAAAGAAAGAGAAGAAAAAAAGGCCAAGAAGACCACTTATACTCTGTAAAGGTGGATGCCCAAGTACAGGTCAAAGTATAAAAGAAGAATCTGAAAAGTAAGAGTGAGAAGGACAATGGAAAGAAATTCACCCATTACGTGTGTGTTGCAATATAAATTTGGTGGGATCCAGCTTGAAGTTTGAGTCAATGTAATATAAGATAGGATAAATATTTTGATTTTTTATATTTTATAATAATTATTATTAGAGAAATTACAATGTCTATCTTTAATAAGGTCGATAGAAAAATATTATGATCATCTAAGATGTCTATCCTAACATTGACGAAATTTTATTTGCTGCTTAAGGTTCAACTATGATGGGAAATTGCATTATTGAGTTTTTATGCATCTAATAGAAGTTCTTTCAGTCACACTAGAGTGAGAAAGAATAAGAAAAATTAAGCACAAAAAAAGGGCACATTGATGATGAAGAAGTGAAGAACGTACGCTGGATAATAAGGTGTTGGGACCAAGAATGCCTCTCCGGGATCGGCCAGACAGATGGAGATCAGCTCGCCGGCGCCGGTGGCCCCACCACTCATCACTATACGAGCAGGGTCGAACTTGGCTCTGCCTCCTCTCGTTTTCTCCATGAACTTGGCCACGGCCTGGCCACATTGACACGTCGTTTTTGTCAACAATAACGTCAAATACAGCTACTTACACAATTTGACCAATTAATAGTGGATTTATATAAAAGTTCTTGATGGACAAGCAACATAGTTAAAACACTCAACTTCCAAGTGTTTTTCTCCGTAGCCAAACATAGTCAAAATACAAGGTTAGCGGTTGAGGAGAGGATGTCTCAAGTGTTATATACGACACTAAATACATAGTTTAAACAACGAGAAATATGCATTTTGAAGGTTAGAAGTTGAGAGGATGGTGCCTTAAGTGTTATATGGAGTTGGTGGTTTCTTGAATTAATCGATGAAGGATTTTTTGTCATGTGGAGACTTCAGGTCCGCCCTCATGTGCACCGAATATGTGGAACCTACTTTGATACTATATTATTGAGAGGAGGGTGACTCAAGTGTTATATGGAGTCGTCGGTTTCTTGAATTAATCAGTATGAGACTTTTTGTCACTTCACACTTATCTTCACGTGCAACTGGACCTTATAGCTACACGTGTAGCGACTACTTGCAGCTGCACATGGAAACTTTACAGTCCGCAAACTTACAACATGCAATCAGCAATTTCAAAAACACCCGACCAAGAAGAAGATGAAACAGAAGAGAAGAAGAAGAAGAAAGAGACGGGTGTTTGGTTTCATACACTTCTAAAGGCAGGTAGCCCATGATAATCTTGAAAGAGAGCAATGTCCTTGAATGCAGAAACACCTTCAGCTGTGCAAATGGATGACTTGGGGTTCCTTATAATCCATTCTTCTATCAAATCAAAGCAAAGCTGAAAGAAACAAAAGAAAAAGAAGCGAAAAAAAAAAAAGAAGTAAGCTAAGCCCATGCAACAGAGCAAATGTAAACGATAATTAGGAATGATAAACAAGAAGTTACTTGATTTTCAGCAAGCCCCATCTGGATTACACCATGAGGATTTGTGGTGGGATGAAATGGATCATTATCATACGCCTTCCAACCATCAAAATAAGGCGAGTTTTCGCTGTGACCGTCGTTGGTTGCTATCTTGGACAGGAGGGACTGGTGATCATCCTTCATAGCCATATCCAAATTGTTCTATCTTATCTAACTGTAGGAATTCTTCTCTATCTTGGAGAAGAGTTGGCAGGTTGGGAGAGGGGCTTATTACGACTGTGGAAGCAATGAGAATGAGAAACTGGTGAATGGTATTTATAGAGGAGAGGAGGAAGGACTCTTTGAACATTCAAATTCCCAGAAACTCAAAATCCTGATGAGTCATAGGTTCAACCCATGTTCGTCACGTCAGAGAGGTAGAATCTTGATTCTGTATACTTTCGGTGAATTTCACTTTCTTAATCTTGACTTATAGCAAATTTTGCTTTGCTATTATCCAGTCTCAATTCCTATCGAAGAACCAAAGGGAAGTTCCAAGAAACTCACAGCATACCAGTAGCCTTTCAACTTAGAAGAAGAGCATCTTTGCTGACTTGGGCGGCTGATTTTTAATTTTCACTTGGATGGCCTTGTTTGAGAGGATGGAATTGCTTCGACTCACTGCGAACGAGTTTCACATTGAAAATATAGAGGAAGATCTAAAGATTTATAAAGAGACCCCACCTAACAAGCTAGTATTTTGAACTGGATAGGTAGGGCTGCAACTCGGGTCGGGTTTTGGCTTGACCTGGACCCGACCCGACCCGAGAAATCATGCGGGTCGGGTTACAATGGTCGGGCTATAGGGTTGGGTCAGATTGAGAAAAGAAAAACTGGATCGAAATTTGGTCGGGTTAGGCTGAGGCCTTTAAATTTCAACCCTATCCAACCCGACCCGTGAAGACCCGACCCGACCCGACCCGACCCGATCCGATTTTCATAACTTAATATAAAAAACCTTACCTTCAAACCCTAATCAGACCTTTCTTTCATTTTCCAATTTCTAGCCCTAGCCGCAACTCTTTTCCTCCCTTCCCTCCTCACCTGCGAATCTGAATTGCTCCTCGTCATTGTTGTTTTTCCTCTTCTTCATTGACATCTCTTCCCAGGGGTGGGCTGGGTTTGGGCGAAAAGGGTGAAGGCTTAGGGAAAGAAAGAGTAGTAATTGCCGGGAAATGAGGGTCGCATCTGGGCGAGCAGTGTCTGGATGATTGGTTCTCCACAACAAAAGCAGGGAGCCGGAAGAGGGCGGATGAAGGCGGAAGCAAAGAACGCAAGGCGACACAACAGATCTAGTTTTTTGTGGAGTTTTTTTTATCCAAGGGAAGGACACATAAGAGGGAGGGGAAAGAAAGAAGGATCTGACAGTCATCTGCAACAATCTCGAGTTGGGTCGGGTCGGGTTAAGGGTATTACAATCTTGGGTCATGTCGGGTTCACTAATCGGGTCTTTTATTCGGGTCGGGTTGGGTCGGGTCGGGTTCAATGTCGTGTGAGTCGGGTTAAGGTTGGGTTTATTAAAATCTAGTCCGCCCTACCTGAGTTGCAGCCCTATGGATAGGTAAGTCCTAACACTTGAAGTATCATTTTAATATGTTTTATTTGTATTTTTGCTGTTTAACTTTTAAAAGAAGCTATTTAATTGATAGTATGACTTGATAAATGCTTGAAAAAGTTAAAAGATACTTTGATTTACTATGTATTACTAAAGTTCTCTTTCATAATTTATTTAATTTTGTAGAAGGCACTAAAGAGTAGAGGCCCACACTTCACTTAAAAGGTCAAAATGAAAATGACCCAGCTTGATGGGTTCCTAGAGAGGGAGGAGCCATGGATATGTAGAACAGGGGTAAAAAAATCGGCCGGGCCGTTATCCCGGCCGATTTTTCATATCAGCAGATATATCGGTTCGGCCGATATATCGGCCGAACTTTTTCTCTCTCCTCCCCGTTTTTTTTTTATAAAAAAAAAAAAATCCAAAAAAATTACAGCAAATGCAGAAAATTATGAGCTTATTGAATATGTAATTTTTTCATAAAATATCGGACATTTACATCTTCTAATATATTTTTGAAGTTACGATAGTGGGAAATTATATAAATAGTAATAAAATGGTGAAAATTACAAAAAGAAATAAAATAAAAGGAAAAAATTGCATCCCTTTAAAAGAAGTTATTATACATTAAATAGCAGAAAATAAAAAAAGTTCATGTATTATTTTATAGGTTTTACCATTTTCTAACATTTATATATCATAGTCCATAGATAATAATGAAATAATTACAAAAAGAAATAAAATAAAAGGAAAAAATTGCATCCTTGTAAAAGAAGTTAGTATACATTATATAACAGCAAATAAAAAAATTTCATGTATTATTTTATAGGTTTTACCATTTTCTAACATTTATATATCATAGACCATAGATAATAATGAAATAATTACAAAAATAAAGAAAATAAAAGGAAAAAATTTCATCCCTGTAAAAGAAGTTAGTATACATTAAATAACAGCAAATAAAAAAATTTCATGTATTATTTTATAGGTTTTACCATTTTCTAACATTTATATGTCATAGTCCATAGATAATAATGAAATAATTACAAAAAGAAATAAAATAAAAGGAAAAAAATTTCATCCCTGTAAAAGAAGTTAGTATACATTAAATAACAACAAATAAAAAAATTTCATGTATTATTTTATAGGTTTTACCATTTACTAACATTTATATATCATAGTCCATAGATAATAATGAAATAATTAAAATAAGGAGTAAGTGAATGTAAAAAATGTTGCTGTAAATTTTAACATGTTAGTAACAGTAACTAAGAGCAAATGAAAAATGTTCATCTATTATTTTATAGGTATTATCATTTTCTAACTTTTTTTTTTCATTTATGCTATTTTATGTTGAAAAAGGTAACAAAAATGAATAAATAAATGAAAAAAAATAGTAACTAACAAAGTACACAAAAACTAACTACAGATACATTAAGATGGAAAAAAAATTATAATACCTATATAAAGCTTTTATTACTACATATCTTATTTAACTTCAAGCATTTTTTAACTTCTTTTATGTTATTTTTGGTTAAAAAAATTAAAATAAAATACAGATAAATCGAAATAAATTACAAAACTTACAAGATCAGTAGATCTGTAAATGAAGAAACCTTTGAACGGTCTGGATCGTTCGGTTTCAAACAAATCCGGGTCGTTTAGAACTTACTTAAATCAAGTAATGAAGAGTGCAATTTTTTTTAAAGATAAATAGTAAAATCTGATTTTCTCTTTGAAAATAAGGTGTGAAATGTGAGACGTAGGTGAATGGTATTTATAGGAAAAAATTGGACCGGTTCGATTTTTTGGATTTAAAAAAAATAATAAAATATTCAGGCATGCCGGACCAGCCGAATCCTGCAGTCCGCTGTACACAGAGATGTGATGGGGAGAAATTGGTTGACAGGTGAGATCTCGTCCGATATCTCGCCCGATATATCGGACATGAGATATCGTCCGATATATCGGCAAAATATCGCCGAACTTGAGTTGGGCCAGGCCCGAAATTTACTGTTTTCAGGGGGAAAAAACGGCCGATTCGGCCGAGATTTGGACCGATATATCGGTCATCTCGGCCGATATTTATTAAGAAAAAAAAGTTTTTTTTTTTAAAAAAAAAACAAAAAACCGAATTTTTAAAATTCGGCCGATATGATGACCGATAATTCAGTCAAAAATTCGTACATATCGGCCGAATTTTTTTTTGTACGGCCGATACTATACGTATCGGCCGATATAATTCGGTGGTTGAAAAACCGAATTATATCGGCCGATACGTACAGTATCGGCCGATATTTTGACCCCTGATGTAGAATAGCCTTGTGCTTATGTGCCTCTATGTGTTCTATCCGTATCTATGCCGTGTTGGCGCATCTCCTAGTGTGAGGGCCCAAAGGTGTTGTCCTTCTGCGTATAACTTGAGGATCAGTAATTCACATGGTGTATTTCAGGGGTATAAATTTTGGTATCGGTTGATAAATTTATCTCTCTTATTTTTAATTTAAAAAAAATCATCAATATCAACCAATACGTATCATATCGGCCGAGATTTACACCCTTAGTGAACCCTTTGGAGATCCATTAATATGGTGATCCACACCACAACAGACTCTTCTACCCAATGTTATTAAACCCGACCCGACCGGCGGTTGAACCGGCGGGTCAACCGTGCCTGTCAACTTAAAGGGTCGGGTTAGTTTAAAACTCGTCTGGATTTAAAACCAATAAAAACCCTCTCCAGCCCGTGGTTCAATCCAATTTTTAATATAAACCCGCGACGCACGACCCATTTGTAAAGAATACCCGTGTTCAAAAAAAAAAAAAAAACGCTGCAATGGAAGTATGGAGTCACGGACTTTTACAGCTGAATAAATGGAAGTATTTTTCTCTCCAACTTTCTTTTATAACCCTCCCCTACAGTATTTTATTTTTTGGTCGATCTGGGACTCCTACTACCCCAGTCCCACACTCCATTAAGGCTGCAGTGCTGCACTATGGGTAATAACTAATAAGTATCACCTGATTTTTTTTTTTCCCTCTTTGGGGTTTTACCCCTCCTTTTGAATGTACTTACCTTATTTAAAAAAAAAATAAAGAGTTGGCCATAAATAATAAATGTTTAATAATTTTTTTTAAATGAATAAGTTAAGATTTTTTACATAATTTTTTTTAAAGTTAGATGTTAAAATTTTTAAAAAGAAAAATAATAAAACTTAAATAAAAAACAATAATATTTATAATAGAGGACTTTTTAATGATTAAAATATATATTGACAAAATATTAAGTTGTTATTTTATCTTTTTCATTTGATCAACAATAATATTTATATTAAAATATTTTTTGAATGATTAATTTTTTTTGAAACATTGCTCTAAACCACTAAAATATATATTGACAAAATAGTTTTTTACATAAAATTTTATTTCAACTCATTAATTAAACCTTAGTTAATAATTTAATATTATTTATAATATTATATTAATGATACGGGTTTGACCAAGTTTGTCTAAGGGTCAACCCGGTTGAACCTTATTTAACTCACCCTTCCTTTAAGACGGGTCACTCCTCGGATCGGGTTTTAAAACATTGCTTCTACCCATTCCTTGTGTTCATTAATACACAATTTTTTACCAACTTAGCAATATTTTTAAAAAATGACACAAAACATTTTTCACTTTTACTATTCAGTGGAAATCATGGTTCTCTCAAATGGGTGAAAGTGAGAGTTTGTCTCGTCACTCTTATAAAGTTTAATCCACCCAAAAATTACCAAAAGAGTGAACAGTTGACTCAAGTTCATCTACCCTCCTCTCTTTCCCTTTGGACTTTGGAGAACAAAGGAGAATTTAGAGATCCCTTTGTGACTAATTTTTGGCAAATTTTAAAAAGAAACTAATTAAAAAACATATAATACTGGATCATTGAATTCTCCTACATTTTAGACTGTTATATTTCATCTCCCAAATGATACAGTCTCATAATATTTTTTTTAGGGAAGGTAAGATGGAATCCTACTTGTTTGAAAGATTGGATCCTTAAGCTCATTTCAATGTCAAATTTAAAATATCAGCTCATATCCGAAATATCAGCTGTAATTTGTTAGATTGTATAATGGCTGATATGATACTACCAAATATCAACTGATATGTTATATATAATTTAGTCCAATTATGGTACAAACATTGCACACGTTAAATGATCAATATATTGATCATTATATCTGAAATATAAATATCAATTTGATAGGGCTGCAACTCGGGTCGGGTCGGGTTTCAAATTCTCGATCTGACCTGACCCGCTGACCCGAAATTCTCAACAAACTTGACACGACCCCAATTTTATGGGGCTTTTTGTATTCTCAACCCAACCCGGCTTGTTGACCAGAAATTCTCAACCCAATCCGACCCGACCTGCATGATTTCTCGGGTTGACCCAACCCGAGTTGCAGCCCTACAATTTGATATCAATTAAAATTTTGAAAACTCAAATTTTCAGTACCAGAAAAGGATTACAATTAAGATTCAAATAGAATCTATTTACATGTTAATCTAACTTTTTGTTTTTTAATAACATGAGTATCTCAGACTGATTCCACATGTACACGAAATCATCTATAAGTCTTATGTCTCAGATAATTCCAAGGAAGGTTCTACTCGATGCCTTTGATCTATTTCTAAAAGCTCAAGTCAATTGAATTACTCTACTGTCGGCACATGTTAGTCTAAATTTTTGCTTTAAAAAAACCAAATATTGGATGTATAAGATGTTGAAAATAGAAATTTATGAAGACATGACTCATCAATGACACTAAAAATATCCACACCACAATAATCTTATCAGATTCCACTTTTAGGGTTTCTTTGGCCAAATTAGGGATAAGATTTTGTTCATGGATAGAGGTGATTAAATTATATAAAAATCACAGTCCTTTTGACTTTTGAGAGGCATCCATCCACACAGTTTCTCTTTTAGTTGTCATACAGCCTAAACCCTGTTAATGTGTCTTAAGCATCAAAATACAAATCCTTATTAGTTGCAATCAAGCCCGACTGTTACCCACCAAAGATAGGCCCATTGGTCAGATACAAACAGCTTTAAAAGGCTGTACCCAAGAATAAGAAACATTGTTATAAAGCTAAGGTCCCATATCTGAACTTTCTTAGAATAAAAGGCTCAGTATAGAGCCATGGAAGTTCCTTGTTGATTTGTGCCTTGTACTTGGGATTCACTAGCTTTACACAAAAAAAGACTTTCATTTGCATTTTATATGGGGATTGTGTCTCTTAAAGAGAATGACATACACTGACTAAACTAAAATTATCACTTTAGAAGACAAAAGGCCACACCATTAATTATTAATTAAACTGTCCTTTATTTGGTGGTTGAGATTCGACTTGCTTTTTACCATGATTTGCTGTGGTTTTCTAATGGAGGAATTGTTGGGAGCATTGTGACAAATACCGTTCTCGGGATATTAACGGCAATTCGTAATAACGGGATATTTTTAAATTTTCGGATTTTTACCGGAAATTTAACGGGAAAATCTCGTAGAAATTATAATATTTAAAAAATAAAAAAATAGAATAAATAAAAAATTTAATGAAATAAAAATGGTATAGGGAATTTACCGGGAATTTATAGGGAATTTACCGGGATATTATCGAGTTATTAACGTTTATCGTGTTTTTAACGCGATTTTATCAGGAATTTACCGGAAATTTATCGTTATAGCGATAAAAACGTGTTTTTAACGTGGTAATGGTATTTTGCCGATAAAAACGTAGTAAATTTGAAAATATCACCGATATTTGTGACAAGGGTTGGGAGCTGCTGACTCTAAGCCTCACCAAACACTTTATATTCTGACCCACAGAGATCCACACAACAAGGTATGATAGGGCATTGTTGAAACTCAACTCGACTCGGAATTTCACCTAGTTGAGTGAGTAAATAGATTCTTCCATTATAATTTCACCTAGTTGAGTGACTCTAAGCATCACCTCGGAATTTTGGTTTTATCCTTTGCACCATCAATCTTCAAAATGAGTCAGATAAAAGGAAGTGTTTCATTTTTTAATCCCAGTGAAATTTTACCATTCTACCATCAGCCCTACAGTTTGTTCATCTGTAATTGATGTCCAAATCGGCGTCAGTCAAACACATTTTCCTGGAGAAATCTAGCATTCTCACCTAAAAGGTCGAAAATCAAAATATGGAACAAAGCAAGTAGACCAATGAAATTTGAAAATTCAATAGTTATCTACCAGTATATGCTCACTAATTTGAAAAAAAATATTTCTTTTCGTGTAGGCTGACTAATTTTGATGTCGTACCGATCACTACCCCAAATAGATTGGTATTTTTTAATTAAAATGAACCCAATTTCCAATCTACCTCGAATTGGCAGAAAATTCCCAAGTGATCTTACCATATTCTAAAATTAGATTACCTGCTCCCATGCATGAAAGTTGAAATTGATATGTTCGAGAGGTTCCTCTACAATGGTTTTCTCTCATATCAGTTGGCTGCCCATAGTCCCCCATTACTCCGGTGTGTTAGAATTTTCTTTCTTATTAGGAATGGTCTTGGCATGTTTTAGGGTTTGAACTTCATTAACTCTGTTCCTGTTCTAATTTTCTAAGCTTTTGTCAGTAGTTTGAACAAGGCATGCATTTTCTTTTGTGGAACCATAACTTGGAAAGTAGAAGCTAGATGAGTTTTGTGTAGAAATAAATAAAAAAAACGTGGGGAAGAAGTTACTCTTACCATGCAAGTTTTCTACACCCTTCAACATTTCATACATGTGATAGGAATGTTGACTATGGAGGTTATATTAGTAGCATTTAAATCTATGGATTAGGTCAGATCATATTCGATTTTACTAAATCTAATAATGTTACAAGGGCATAAAAAAGGAAAAACAAATAAGTATGTAAGAGAGCTTATTAAACTCTTTTATAAAAACTTACTAGTGTTTTTAAGATTAAAATGAATAGTTAAAAAAATTTATGAAGAACTGACCAATGAGTATTTTTTTTGTTGATACATATTTTACGTTTCTAAGTAAGTGTTAAGTCTTGGAATTAAATATAGTCAATAGATGGCTTATCCTATTCTTACACGTCTCCAAAGTAGTGGGACTTTGGTCATTATGCACATTTGCTTTCTTCAAGTCTTTCCATCAAAAGAATGTGCAAAGAAATGTCGAAGGCATTTGCTAAAAGTAGAACTCATTTTGGACTTTTGGTCTGGAATTTAACCCTCCTTTGGACTTGTGTCCGTTGGGAATTTTTTTCCTCTGCAATTTCGCCATTCTCATTTTTAATGTGATTTCAGACTTCAATTTGACGATTTTAGATTGACAATTCTAGTGTTGGTCCTCTTGGATCTTACTGTTTTTTGTTTATATTTTCATTTTTTTAAATAATGTGTTCTTTCTATTTTCTATATTTTATCACTCATTCATCTATTTTGGTGATCATAAGTAAAACTCCAAATCCATGACACCAACTACAAATATCATAGATCAGATTAGACGCCCCAAGGGTTTGAGGCCAAGACCTCCCATACGAGATGAGAATACCCAACTATTCGAATAAATAAAACAATGGATAATAAATAATTTGATTTTGATGAAATTTTGAAAACATTGTTTCTGAATGATATTTAAAGAGTTCTATATTCGTGGAAAAATCTTTGAACGATTAATCAAATGTTGTGAAAGTGGGTCTCATGTAGGATGGAAATTGATAGACAAAATAATTTAAAGTAATTAAGACGTAGAGAGTAAAAATATGACTTCTATAATTAGATTGAGGCTATTTTTTGGATATTATATTTATTTATGAAAAGATCTATCTGAAGGACCTATCAAATGGGGTGAAGCAGGGCCTAGGTTGCAAAAAAAAACATAGCATTTATAATTGGATTAACATTATTTTGTTTAGGTCCCATCAAGTGAAAATCTTTGTAGTTAAGTTATGACACTAGATAAAATTAAGTTAATCATTATTAGATTTATATTCAATAATGTTAGAGCAATCTCCTCCTCTGTAAAGTCTAATTAAGCTTAGGTGAGAAAATCTAAGTCTATTTCAATTGGTAAATGGTTTTGGATTGGGTTCATTGATTTTTTTTTTTTTAATCACTTTGGGAAAAAAAGAAGTTTGGGCCCAGTTTTACTTCGGCTCGATTTGGCCCTTTTCTGGCCTAAAATATCATGCCTAAATTAAAATTTTGGTCGGGCTAAGTTTAGTTCATGAAAAATCGAGTTTGGCCCAAATCTCAAATTTGAACAATAATTTAGTGATTCTAATTTTATTTAATAATATTTTATATAAATATAAAATTTATGTAATATATGACATGTTTTAATACAATAATACAAAGCATTTTCATTTTAGGCCCAAATAAGCCCAAGCCAGGATAAACATTTCACACAAATTTGGATTCGGCTTCGAATTATCATATAGATTCTTATCTATTGTATCTTTTAACTAAAACATAAAATACAATTTTCATATTCAATACAAATACATAATAATATTTCAATTATAATTATTTTAATAATGACGACAATTGTTGAATTTTTAATGATATTTACTATATGATTTCTTTTATTTTACATTCTAGTATTTCAAATTATAAAAAGCTAATATCAAATTTAAATACTTTGATTTTTTATGCATTTTTTTATCTATTTTATTCTTAATCTTATATTGTAGGTATTTATTTTTATTTTCTTTTCCATTATTGATGACAGTAGAGATTTTATTTTATTTTATTAATATTTAAATTAATTTTTTTTATTACATTCTTCTCTTCAACTATATATGAAACTAAAACATTGTTTTTGTGTATAGTTCATATAATTGTACTTTCTCATTTAATTTATATACATCCTTTCTTTCTTTTACTTTTGGGTAATTTGCATATAGGTCCTATGTTGTAGGCTAATTATTAATGTGATCCCTAGGTCTTAATAATTGTAATTTCATTCTTTCTTTTATCGTAGGGATCACTTGTACTAATACTAATTTATTCTAAAATAAGTTCGATGTCTGGCTAACCATATAAATAAGGATTAAGAGTAGTTTTATCCTTATTTAGTTATACTATTCTTTTGATGTTAGTTTGAAAAAATAAGTTTTATACACCATTAATATTTACGGTCCACCTAACACGGTTACGATGGCAAGATAGGCCAAAATTTTGTCTATCACCTCTTCGCCTTGTCTTCTATATTTATCATACATTTTGATGTCTTGGAATTGGCCCAAGTGGGCTTAGCGAAAGTTATTGACCTATCTACTAAAACGTTACTCATCCAATAAAATTTCAGGGATCTAATTGCAAACAATCGTCAAATGTGAAGGAACAAACTTAAACTAAGCAAAGATGCAAGACTTTTTTATAATTAACCTAAACTTTAAGGATCTAAATACAAAATATCTTTTATTTTTCAATTGTTAATTCTAACATGCCTAAGGAGAGGTATCCAATTCTGCTTCGTGTCATGGACATCTTAATCATCACAAGTCTTTGCTGTTTGTATTCTAAAGGAAAGATTTCCATGCAAAACTTCAAATTTTAGAAGGGAAAAAGTTGACTATTGAAAATTTTGTTCTTATCTTTAGATTTATAAAAGCATCGAATGAGAGTCTGTCCTGCATAAATTACTTATGCAGTCTAGTCCCTATGAAGTTTCATCACTACTTCCTCTTGGAAAAAAAATTAAAATTTCAACTTCTCTCAACAACTATATTTTAAAGTAATGTGAAAGAAGACCATTGAGTTTTATAAGTTAGAAAAAAAATGTTAGTATTTTGGAATTTTTTTGAAAGAAGACTAAGTTAATCGAAAAAAAAAAGTGAAAAAATACTGTCTAAGTTTTTTCACACGTTAATCTAAAAAAAAAAATTGATTTAAATTCAAACTGAGAAATAGAGTTTGAGTTCAATATATCAATTTATTTAATAAATAGATAAAGTTAAGTAATAAACAATAAATGTAATTAAAATAAATTAATTAATAATCTAAATTCCAAACCTATTCAACCCGGCCTAACCGTTCTGATCCCAAAGTTTAACCCCATTTAATTGGTTGTTGTGGCTTTGACAGTGTTGTTTATGTAAATACAGCTTGCATGGATGTTTGACGTATGTGCTTATGTTTCACAGCACCGGTCGGAGTAAGCTATGCCGTCACCTTTGTTTGACTGCACGCAGTGAAGAAACAAAGAAACAAAGAAACTATTCTAATACCTAAACAGAAAAGAAAAAATATATAAAAGAAGAAGTAAAAAAAAGTCAAAATAATAATAAAAAACTCTGAGTGAAATCTTTATCTCACCTGTAGTGATGTTTTCTAATTCCTAATTTGATGGTGATATGATAAAAGTGACATAAAAGTAGACCTCAAAAGATTCTTTCTCATTATTTGTCATTCAAGTTAGTGATTTATTTTCTAGATGGTGTAGCTTTATTGGTTATCTTTCATTTCAAAAAGTAAAAGGCGTCAGATTAGGTTCGAGCCTCCATGACTTCATCTGATGTACTTTAAGGGCAGTGGACAACTGGGTATCACCTACAAAGGTTTTACGCTGGATTTCCTACGTTTTTTCACAACTAAATTAAAAAAAGGTTAGTGATTTATTCAAGTTGGGGTGGAGTTAGCTTAAGGTAATAATACTAAATTAAAAAAAAGGTTAGTGATTTATTCAAGTTGGGGTGGAGTTAGCTTAAGGTAATAATAGATTTTTTGCTTGATTTGATCTAACCTAACTCCACCAAAGTTTTATTTTATTCAATCCAACACATATTTATATAAATATTTTAAGAACATTAAAAAAATAAGAGAAAACTGATCTTTAATAGAAAATAAAATTTAAAAAGACTTAGCTTTCATGTGAGCACATTGGGATACGAAAAATAGAGGCAATAGGCTAAGAGATAAAATTAATAAATAAATAATTTTAATTCAATTCAAGTCGAGTTCGGTTTTTGGACCCCTCTTTCCAACTCAATACAATTTTATTTTGGTTGGATCAGGTCAATTTAGAAAAAAAAATTAAGAAATGCTTTACTCAAACCCAATTTTTTTTAGGGTCGAGTGGGTTCACAAGTCAGGTCAAAAATTGACACTCCAAGTTATTAGATTTAAATATAGTTAGATACATATATATGTAAAAGTACAAATAGAAGTTAGACTCAAATTTAAGTTTGAGTCTTAAATTTTAAACCGACATAAAATTTATATACAAATCTATTCGTTTATCATATTTTGAAATGTTTGAATATCTAATGACGCATGAGTTCAGGGCATCAAATGAGAATTCACAGACAATTGAAAAACACAACGTAAACATGCAACACGTCTGCTAATGGCCTAAATATTCCTCAGAACTTTCAGTGTCAACCATTCAAAACTTTGTTCTTTTTTCATATGCTTGGGTCCAATCCAGTGACAGCTTTACCCACATTGTTCTTAGTTCCAAAATTTACTAAAACTGTTTATATATTAATGTGAAGTCACAAAAAAATTTATACCGATTAATTTGTGAAATCAATGTCTTTATATGATATTCAAAGGACTCTTCTTTCAATGATTAGTTTTTTAGAGTGAGTTATATTTCAAAAATACTATTATGTCATAGTTTTTTAACATGATATTACAGCAGGTATCATGTATAGCTGCTGAGGTGAGTAACTACACACGAGGGTGGGTGTAAAGCGGCAAGTAAATTCCACATCACCTAATTTGAAAAATCAATGACTCTATATACACTTAAAGCACTCTCCTCTCAACGTCTAAATTTTTAGAGTGACTTCTACTTTAAAATAT
The DNA here is from genome assembly GCA_013350335.1 of Chimonanthus salicifolius. Taxonomy (NCBI): domain Eukaryota; kingdom Viridiplantae; phylum Streptophyta; class Magnoliopsida; order Laurales; family Calycanthaceae; genus Chimonanthus; species Chimonanthus salicifolius. Next base: position 55,057,977 of record CM023536.1, read on the forward strand.
TATTATGCCATGCTTTTCTAACAGTCAACCTGAATGTTAAATTCAAAAGCCCATAAGGGTTCTTATTGGCACCATTTGAAACTGCCCTCCCCCTTCCTGCTTCTTCTTTGCTTTTGAGTGCGATATAGATTCTAACTTTGAGAAAAGGGAAAAAATAGAAGTTTAAGTAAATCCAGTACCGGTCCTAAAATTTCAAGGACTCTAGACACAGTGCATTGGTGAGGGTTCTACAACCCATTGGTCACATTAGGGACCCTAGGCGGTCACCTAGTTGACCTAAAGCCGGTGCTGACTCTAAGTAAACCATGGTTACACAATGGAGGGTAAGAAATAAAACATGGCTACCTGAGAAGACTTCCATTGTTGTTGGTTTTTCATTTTCAATGTGCTGGGCTTATCCGCATGAACTGAAATCTAAAGTACACTTTTGCCATTCAATTTTTATATAAACAAATAAGATAAAGTCCATCTCACCTAGAGTCTCTTCTTGTGATCAGTTCAATGGTTTTTCATTTTAAGTTTTTTTATTTAAATATAATATTTTGAGACTGACCGACTTTTATAAAATTCTTATTTAAAAGCTTCTCATTGATCATGTAAATGGAGGTGCGTATAATAACATTTTCATGTCTTTTATTTATTGGTGTCGGTACAAACTCTACCTAGCTACCTCTTGATGGAGCTGTGTATCAAGATGTCATTAGGTCCACACTGTAGAACTAGTTGTCGCCCATTAATACATTGATGTTCATATTTCATAATTGAAAAATACATGGACAACAATCTAAAATTTTCGATTGCAAAGGGAACTATTGTAAGGATACTGCCCACCTACGACAAAAACACCTAGCATCCATTTTTTTTCCATCTTCTTCTGTACGTTTTGTTAGATTCTGTAAAACTTGATCACCAGAGATGTACTGTCAATCCGATTTATACATTACACCTTATGTAAACTCTAATCAAGATATAATATTGTTCTCTGTGTGAGAGAGTGCTGAGTGAAATTGTAACGAGAGTGAGAGTCATCTCTTTTTCGATTTTTTGCTTTTGAACATAGTGGATCGATGTTGAACCCGTGGACGTACAGAAAATAAACTCCATAAATCTCTCTGTCGTGGTTTGATTTTCTGTGATGATTTTTCTCTCAACATATTTATCATTCCTCGACAACTTAATATGTACATGTATATAGTTTTGCTAATCTTATTTTTACTATCTTATCAATTTCATGACTTTGAGCATTCGATCAAATAAAATCTTATAGCAACACTAATCTGTGTATAGATCTCGTATCCTTCTTTATCATTATTGATCTCAACTGAGCCCCACTGGCCACACTAGCTTTCCATTGATGTCGTGTACACAGGAGATTAGGAAAAAGAGAAAAAAAAATCCATCTCAACGTCGGTTGGTGGAAATCAAATGGGAATCCTAACTGGAATCCACTTTGAACTTTGAATGGCTACCAACAATGGATTCTCAGAGATCTGTTCACAAACTAATGTACCCAAGAAATGCAATCTTTCTTAATTAGATCTAATGGTTTCATAATGGGAAATGACAGAATTATGTTGCTGAGCGACTGAAATGTTGAAATTTTGAAATGGGGCGGTGAAAGCAAGCAAAATTGGAATTTTCTCCACTTGCCTACCAAAATCTATCAATTTCAAATAGTTTTATCCAGTTGAAAAAGAGTCAGTGGTCTTCTTCTTGTGTTGGCAGAAGAAAGGGAGCACTTACACACACCCGGATATTTTGCCTCTACACATCTGAAATCGGATTTTCGGGTGAAATTACAATTTTACCCCCGCGTTTCCATTCATTCGAATGAATGCCCAGTTCATTTTGGCATTCATTCCAATGAATCATTCATTCGAATGAATCATCAAGTGTATTTTCAATTCATTCAAATGAATCGGCTGAACAGTAACACGGAAAACTGCTCAGCCCCATTAATTCGAATGAATGGACGATTCATTCGAATGAATGGGCCTCATTCATTCAAATGACTCATTCATTCGAATGAATGAGCCCATTCATTCGAATGAATGGCTCATTCATTCGAGTTCCGTTCATTCCATCATTTCGAATCATTCATTCGAATGATTCGAATGAACCTTCAGTTCAGCACATAATATTATTTTTTTTTTAAATTTTAACTTATTTTTTAAGCATTGTGTATTTCTAAAATTTTTCAAATTGAATATCCAGACTAATTACGATAATCTGATAAAAATACTTTAAGACTTTAAGGTCTTTTGACACTCCTAAATATTTAAAACACAGTGTTTTACAAATAAGGGTATCCCTAGGGTGTGCCAAAAATACATTTAGGAGTGTCAAAAGACCTTGAAGTCTTAAAGTATTTTTATCAGGTTATCGTAATTAGTCTGGATATTCAATTTGAGAAATTTTGGAAATACACAATGCTTAAAAAATAATGTGCATAGTGTATTAAATAATAAAATCTCCTTTAAAACTTTAAAGTTGTTTTTTATGCACTGTGTATTTCCAAAATTTCTCAAATTGAATATCCGGACTAATTACGATAACCTAATAAAAATACTTTAAGACTTCAAGGTCTTTTAACACTCCTAAATATATTTTTGGCACACCCTAGGGATACCCTTATTTGTAAAACACTGTGTTTTAAATATTTAGGAGTGTCAAAAGACCTTGAAGTCTTAAAGTATTTTTATCATATTATCGTAATTAGTCTGGATATTCAATTTGAAAATTTTTAAAAATACATAATGCTTAAAAAATAAGTTTAAAATTTAAAAAAAAAAATATTATGTACTGAACTGAAGGTTCATTCGAATCATTCGAATGAATCAAATAAATGATTCGAAATGACGGAATGAACGGAACTTGAATAAATGAGCCAGTCATTCGAATGACCCATTCATTCGAATGAATGGGGCTGAGCAGTATTCCGTGTTACTGTTCAGCCCATTCATTCTAATGAATTGAAAATACACTTGATGATTCATTCGAATGAATCACTGGGCATTCATTCGAATGAATGGAAACGCGGGGGTAAAATTGTAATTTCACCCGAAAATCCGATTTCGGGTATGTAGAGGCAGAAAATCTGGGTGTGTGTAAGTGCTCCCCAGAAGAAATCTCCTCGATTCCCCGTTGAAAGGGGATTTGTAGTTGTCTCCATAATTATGTAAAAGTCAATGGAAAAACCAAGCTAAGAAGGGGATTACTGATGCTAATGTTGCGTGTTTCATTGAAAATAATTCTTGGAAAACATTTTTCACGACTTCAAAAGCGAATTCATGGAAACGTGTAGAAACGTGTTTTAAAGGCATTTTTCTGCCTCTTGGTTACCACAAAGGGCAGAGTGCAGGCTTTGCCTTTTTAGCAAGTCACATTTCAATAAGATATACACGACATTTTAGCACGTTTCTTCGAGTACGAAGGCGTTGAGTAAAATGTAAGATTTACATACTAGAATTTGGGATCTTTGGTTATTAAGTCAAAATGCTTGTCACTTGAACTACTCCATATAAAATCTACATATTCCATTGTTGATAGTCATTGACGGTTAAACAATCAATTATCTGTCTAAAAAGGGGATTTGGTGGTAATAACCAACGATAACTAAAAAATTGGGCCTTTTTATAAGGGAGTGTAAAGAAGTTGCCTTTTTAACTTATGGGTCTAGCCGTCCCTGCCCATAAACATAAGTATGTACAAAGATAGCTTTGACTCAGACAAATTATGTGAATGACGTCTTACATGAATTTTGTAGTTTTATATTTGGAAGCAGGGGTAGAAATATCACCTGAGATATCTCGTATCGGCCGAGATATCTCAGGTTTTGGATGCCCGATATATCTCTGCCGATACGAGATATATCATCCGTACAAACGAGATCTCGGCTGAGATTTGACAAAAGAGAGAGAGAGAAATATTGGCCGATATTCGTGGGACCGAGATCTCGGGCTCAGCATTTTTTTACCCCTGCTTGAAAGTGAGAATTGGTCAGTTTTGCTCCTATAGTGGCTGAAGGAACTGTACTTCAGTTTTTTTTTTTTCTCTTCCTTTTCTTTCTTTCTCCAGATCCGTGTAATTATCTTCTGTTGACTTCCATTGGGTTGGACTTTTCCATCCCTTAATTTGGTTTGAAGGTGAGCAAACTTTATTCACATCTGAACACAAAAATTCTAACTTCAATTTCATGGCCGAGGTTATGGAGTTAGGGTTTCTTCTTCTTTCTTTATTCCTTTCTTTATTATTATTATAAAATATATTTTTATTTTTTCCTTCTCTTGCACTTAGACAAAAGTGAGGTTCCAAAACAATGAAAGACTTGTGAAAATAGATGGGATAATAAGGTATTTATAGAATGCAAAGAATATGATCTTTTATAGGATAGGAAGAAGATGTAGGACTCAAGTGTCCAAATTCAAATTGATGGAAAAATGAACAATGATCATGATCAACAACTCACAATTAGGAGATAAATCGAATACCTTCTTACATGCTTTTTATTTTATGATAGCATTGAAATATTACTTTTATGTTGAAATTATTAATCATGAATTTTTAATACTCTTATTGATATTTTTAGAGATAAAGACATTTATTATTTAATTTTCTTTTAATTAAAAAAAAAAAAAAGTTAAACGTAGGGGTTAACACAAAATCCGACTCGATCTAAATCAAACTCAAAATAGATATGAACTGACTAATCTATATAATAAACAAGTAAATTACGGATTGAGGTTTGGTGTCCCCAAACTGATGAAGACCCGATTCAGGTCTAGGTTGTATAGCTTTTAGGTGATTTTTGTACCAAAGTTTTATATTTAGAATCCTCTAAGAGATAAATTTCAAGTGATAAAAGAAGAAGTTGATCATAGAAAACTAGAGCTCGAATTTTAGACGAGAATCATGTGCAGGCCTTATAATTATAGCAGAAAGCCCACCAAAAAAATTTCTTGACTGTTTGGTCAATATTGATATAATACTTATTATGGGTGAAAGTTTCTCTAAATCTAATTTCTTTTGAATTTTTTTTTTTTTTATGAAATTGAGCTTTAAAGTTATAAACAGTAGGTTTTGATTTTGGTGCACATTCGTATTTAGGCCTAGTGAACTCACAGTTTTGTGAAATTGAGTCCCAAATTCATATAAACAATGGCCTTCGATTCTGGTTATGTATTCACACTACATACTATGGACCAATGTATGGGAAGTCTATATCGTGCGAATCAGAGCCCAAATTTATTGGAAATGTCTGAACTCGAATCTTGGCCCAAAATGTGCCTAAAGACCTCATCGAACCTGACCCAACAATGGCCTAAAAATCCTGATCAGGCCTGAGTTTGCCGAACTCGCCAAGGTTCACAAAAAGCCTAAGCTCGATGAATGCTTCAGACAATCCCAGTCACTACTACTGCTAAATTGCTAATGCGTGGTGGAGAAGAGGGGGGAGAGAGGATTTAAGGACAAGACTGGTGCTAAAAGCATACTTCAGATGGATGGGTAATGGTTGTCGACAATGATGACCGTAAAAACATACTTCAGATGAATGGGTAATGGTTGTCGACAATGACGACGGAGATGGATGGTCGGTGGTTGTTGACTACAATGACGATGATGACGCATTGTGGTAAAAGAGAGGACAATCTCGAAGGCACGAGTAGAGGACACTCGGTCTCGAAATATGGAGTCACACTGTGGATCCATCAGCCCAGGGTTATGAGTTGAAAGTGTCACCCCACAAGTTCCTCACACAAGGCAATTGAAAACAAACGAGTCCCTCATCATCTTATTTTTACTTTATACCTTATGCTAACTCTGGAGATATGGTACATTTTGCACAACTAACCTAAGATCTTTAACTTGCGTGGTCCAAGCAAACAATGGGAAGCCAGGATTATTGGGTTTTACAAAGAAATGAACACATGAACCTTGCAAAGAAGATTTGCAAACACCACAATTTACTGTAATTTCTGGATTTTACCAGACTATCTGTGGAAGTGGCAAAAGTTCCTACATTGGTTACTGTGAGAGTGACATCATCAGTTGCAGTAGAAAGAGGTACCAAAATAAGACAAGTTCTCTCCTAGAACCGAATTCCAGAATCACCATCTGTTTGGAAATGAGGTCCAGATTCAACGAAGCATATATCACGATGATGATAATCTTACGAAATGTCAGGATTCAAATTAACCGATAGGAGACTTTTGTCACTTCCACACTGTTTAAGTTGCAGCACGAACGAGTGGAGAGTGTGGTGACAGTACACAGTGAGGAGACAGGGTAGCATCTTCAAATCTTCGAGCCTTGAAACTCAGTCGTAGAGTCCCTTGCCACCTCTTGGCCTTGACCGGTTGTGCCGCCACCTGCTTGTTCTCTTGCGCAAATGAACGGATTCTCTTAAGTGCCTCCTTCATGGTCTCATCATCCATGTTGGCAAAGCAAACCCTAAACCAACCAGGCTCTGAGCAGTGGAACGATGAACCCGGCGACACATTAAGTTTTACTCTGTTGATGATTGTACGCCACAATTCCATCTCCCCCTCCAATGTTGCATCTTTGAGTAGCCTCCTCAAATCCATCCAACAGAAGAGTCCTGCATTGCTATCTAAGCAACCAATCCCCACCTGTGAGAGCTCCTGAGTGAAGAACCTGTGTCTTTCCGCCAGCCTTCTTCGGCTCTCGGTAATGTACTCATCGACAAACTTATCATCGGAGAGCATAGCCGCAAGAAGATGTTGGGTTTGAGAGGATACTAGTCCAAAACTCGACATCTTGCGACCGCAGCTCACGACGGCATCGTTGTACGAGTATACAATTCCAACCCTGAAACCTGGGAGGCCCAGATCTTTTGATAGACTGTACACAACATGAACTAGATCAGGTTGTATTAGGGTCTTCCTCCAGTATTTCAGAGATGCCTACAAAGTTGGGTTGGTTGAATACTGTGGCAGCATATATTTCATCGCATACTAAGTGGATGTTGTTGTCATTGATGAAGTTTACTATGCTCCTTAGGGTTTCTCTATCTAGGGTTGTGCCCAGTGGGTTGGATGGATTGGCAATGATAACCCCTTTTACTTTGATGTTGGCTTCTTGGGCTTTCTTGTATGCTGCTTCTAATGCCATCCTAGTAACCTTGAAACCATTTGAGCTATTGCAGACAACCGGCAGTAGTTGCACACCAGTTCTCCAACTCAAATCTCGATCAAACCTGCAGTCAAATTCCAGTCTTTAACTTGAGCTGATACAGTACACAAAAAATATGAAATGATAATTCAAGAAAAATGGTTTGTAAGCAGATGTTGCACATCGGTGGTTGTGAAGGGAAAAATCTAAGAACTGATAAGGGACTAGGTCACTCCCCCCATTGACTAGATTTTTGGGCTGTAAGTCCAATCCTAAATTTGGACTGAGAGAATCTCCTAACCAAGATTGGATCACTCAACTCATCAGACTAATGTTTTGAACGAGAAATCCAATCCTAATAGGAGCGGCGTTAGTAATGGATTTAAGATATCTTTTATTTTTTCTTATAATGAAATGAATTGACTTTCACCTTATCAAAGAGTTCTCAATTACTTCATAAATAAAAGATGCTTTTCCCCTAACTGCAGATGGGGTCATGTAAGAACGTGTGACACCTCAATGATGAAGATCAGCCACAATATTGGGTATATGTGTTTCAATTGCCAACATCTTCTGCCTTGATGTTGATGTTACCATCATTATTGGTGGATTAGGTTGCAACTTTGATTGGTTGGTTGTAACATTGTGATACCAAATGCATTTGTTTTTAATGTGTATCCAAAATGTATGGGCCCGTAGAAGGGTATTAAGGCACCACTTTTATTTTTATTTTTTATAGCAAGTTCACTTTCTGTGCTTGTTCATATAAAAATGGCCAAAGTTATCAAAAGAAAGAGAAGAAAAAAATGCCAAAAGGACCACTTATACTCTGCAAAGGTGTGCCCAAGTACAGGTCAATGTATAAAAGAAGAATCTGAAAGGTAAGAGTGAGAAGGACAATGGAAAGAAATTCACCCATTACGTGTGTGTTGCAATATAAATTTGGTGGGATCCAGCTTGAAGTTTGAGTCAATCTAATATAAGATAGAATAAATATTTTATTTTTTATATTTTATAATAATTATTATTAGAGAAATTACAATGTCTATCTTTAATAAGGTCGATAGAAAAATATGATGATGATTTAAGGATGTTCGTCCTAACATTGACAAAATTTATTTGCTGCTTAAGGTTCAACTATGATAGGAACTTGCATTATTGAGTTTTTATGCATCTAATAGAAGTTCTTTCAGTCACATTAGAGTGAGAAAGAAGAAGAAAAATTAAGCACAAAAAAATGGCACATTGATGATGAAGAAGTGAAGAACGTACGCTGGATAATAAGGTGTTGGGACCAGGAATGCCTCTCCGGGATCGGCCAGACAGATGGAGATCAGCTCGCCGGCGCCGGTGGCCCCACCACTCATCACTATACGTGCAGGGTCGAACTTGGCTCTGCCTCCTCTCGCTTTCTCCATGAACTTGGCCACGGCCTGTCCACATTGACACGTCGTTTTTGTCAACAATAACGTCAAATACTGCTACTAACACAATTTGACCAATTAATAGTGGATTTATATAAAAGTTCTTGATGGACAAGCAACATAGTCAAAACACTCAACTTCCAAGTGTTTTTCTCCGTAGCCAAACAAAGTCAAAATACTCAATTCCCTTTTAATTGTTTTTCTCCTTAGCCTTGACTTTTGCCCTCATGTAGAATATACGACATTAAATACACAGTTTAAACAACGAACAAAATGCATTTTAAAGGTTAGCGGTTAAGAACGAGGGTGTCTCAAGTATTATATACGACACTAAATACACAGTTTAAATAACGAGAAATATGCATTTTGAAGATTAGCGGTTGAGAGGAGGATGTCTCAAGTGTTATATGGAGTTGGTGGTTTCTTGAATTAACCGATGAAGGATTTTTTGTCATGTGGAGACTTCAGGTCCGCCCTTACGTGCACCGAATATGCGGAATCTACTTTGATACCATATTATTGAGAGGAGGCTGACTCAAGTGTTATATAAAGTCGTTGGTTTCTTAAATTAATCAGTATGAGACTTTTTGTCACTTCACACCTGCTATCATGTACAACTGGACCTTATAACTACACGTGCAATGGCTATTTGCAGCTGCACATGAAAACTTCACAGTCCGCAAACTTACAACATGCAATCAGCAATTTCAAAAACACCCGACCAAGAAGAAGATGAAACAGAAGAGAAGAAGAAGAAGAAATAGACGGGTGTTTGGTTTCATACACTTCTAAAGGCAGGTAGCCCATGATAATCTTGAAAGAGAGCAATGTCCTTGAATGCAGAAACACCTTCAGCTGTGCAAATGGATGACTTGGGGTTCCTCATAATCCATTCTTCTATCAAATCAAAGCAAAGCTGAAAGAAACAAAAGAAAAAGAAGTAAGCTAAGCCCATGCAACAGAGCAAATGTAAACGATAATTAGGAATGATAAACAAGAAGTTACTTGATTTTCAGCAAGCCCCATCTGGATTACACCATGAGGATTTGTGGTGGGATGAAATGGATCATTATCATACGCCTTCCAACCATCAAAATAAGGCGAGTTTTCGCTATGACCGTCGTTGGTTGCTATCTTGGACAGGAGGGACTGGTGATCATCCTTCATAGCCATATCCAAATTGTTCTATCTTATCTAACTGTAGGAATTCTTCTCTATCTTGGAGAAGAGTTGGCAGGTTGGGAGAGGGGCCTATGAGGACTGAGGAAGCAATGAGAATGAGAGACTGGTGGATGGTATTTATAGAGGAGAGGAGGAAGGACTCTTTGAAAATTCAAATTCCCAGAAACTCAAAATCCTGATGAGTCATACGTTCAACCCATGTTCCTCACGCAAGAGAGGTAGAACTTGATTCTGTATACTTGGGTGAATTTTCTCTTTCTTAATCTTGACTTATAGCAAATTTTGCTTCGCTATTATCCAGTCTCAATTCCTTATCGAAGAAGCAAAGGGAAGTTCCAAGAAACTCACAGCATACCAGTAGTCTTTCAACTTAGAAGAAGAGCATCTTTGCTGACACGGGCGGCTGATTTTTAATTTTCACTTGGATGGCCTCGTTCGAGAAGATGAAATTGTTTGGACCGACTGCGAATGAGTTCTACATTGAAAATATAGATGGAGATCTAAAGATTTATAAAGGGATTCCATCTAACAAAGTAGTCTTTTGAACTGGATAGGTAAGTCCTAACACTAAAAGTATCATTTTAATACCCACATGGGTGTAGTTCAACTGGTTGCCTCCTGCCTAAGTGGGAGGTTACGGGTTCGAGTCCTATGACCTAACCTTGGTGTGTACTAGGAGTAATGGGCTCACCCGTGGAGATTTTATACTGAATATTCTGTGATTTTCCACACGTAAATTCAAAAAATAAATATCATTTTAATATCTTTTATATGTATTTTTGCTGTTTAACTTTTAAAAGAAACTATCTAATTGATAGTATAATTTGATAAATGCTTGAAAAAGTTAAAAAATATTGTGAATTACTATGTATTACTAAAGTTCTCTTTATAATTTATTTAATTTTGAAAAAGGCACCAAAGAGTACAGGCCGACACTTCACTTAAAAGGTAAAAATGAAAATGACCCATCTATATGGGTTCCTAGAGAGGGAGGGGCCCATGGATATGTAGAATAGCCTTGTGCTTGTGTGCCTCTCTATGTTCTATCCGAATTCATGCCGTGTTGGAGCATCTCCTAGTGTGAGGGGCCAAAGGTGTTGTCCTTATGCGAGGATCAGTAATTCACATGGTGTACCTCAAGGATATAAATCTCGATATCGGCCGATATTTGGATATCGGCCAATAAATTTATGTCTCTTATTTTTTATTTAAATTTAAATTTTTTTTTATCAATATCAGTCGATATCGTCAATATATATTTGTCGATGCGTATCGTATCGGCAGATATTACACCCTTGGTGTACCCTTTGGAGATCCATTAATATTGTGATCCACACCACAACCGACTCTTCTACCCATTCTTTGTGTTCATTAATACACAAATTTTTACCAACGGAGAAATATTTTAAAAAATGATACAAAACATTTTTTACTATTCAGTAGAAATCATGGTTCTCTCAAATGGGTGAAAGTGAAAATTTGTCTTGTCACTCTTATGAAGTTTAATCCACCCAAAAATTACTAAAAGAGTGAACAGGTGACTCGAGTTCATCTACCCTCCTCTCTTTCCCTTTGGAGGATAAAGGAGAATTTAGAGATCCCTTTGTGCCTAATTTTTGGCAAATTTTAAAAAGAAAGTAATTAAAAAAACATATAATACTGGATCATTGAATTCTCCTACATTTTAGCCTGTTATATTTCATCTCCCAATGATACATAGTCTCATAATATTTTTTTTTAGGGAAGGTGAGGTGAAATCCTACTTGTTTGAAAGCTTGGATCCTTAAGCTCATTTCAATGTTAAATTTAAAATATCAGCTGTTATTTGTTAGATAGTGTAACGGCTGATATGATACTATCAAATATCAACTGATATGTTATATATCACTTAGTCTAATTATGCTATAAACATTGCACAAGTTAAATGATCAATATATTGATCATTATATCTGAAATATCAATTTGATAGGGTTGCAACTCGGGTCGGGTTGGGTTTCTTGAAGCCTGACCTGACCCGACCCGACCCGAATTCTCGACCCCAACCAACCCGATTTCTAATACGAATCAATCCGAATTCTGACTCGACTCGCATTTTGAACTCATTTTAGCCTAATATTAGCCGGTTCGGGATGGGTCGGGTCTGGTTAACTTGTAAACTCCTCAAGTCGATCCGACCAGAATTTCATGGGGATTTTTTTATTCTCAACCCGACCTACTAACCCAAAATTCTTAACCCAATCCGACCTAACCCGAGTTGCAGCCCTACAATTTGATATCAATATAAATTTTGAAAACTCAAATTTTCAGTACAGAAAAGGATTACAATTAAGATTCAAATAGAATCTATTTACATGTTAATCTAACTTTTGTTTTTTAATAACATGAGTATCTCAGACTAATTCCACATGTACACGAAATCACCTATAAGTCTTATGTCTCAGATAATTCCAAGGAAGGTTCTACTCGGTGCCTTTCATCTATTCCTAAAAACTCAAGTCAATTGAATTACTCTACTGTCGGCACATGTTAGTCTAAATTTTTGCTTAAAAAAAAACCAAATATTGGATGTATAAGATGTTGAAAATAGAAATTTCTGAAGACATGACTCATCAATGACACTAAAAATATCCACACCACAATAATCTTATCAGATTCCACTTTTAGGGTTTCTTTGGCCAAATTAGGGATAAGATTTTGTTCATGGATAGAGGTGATTAAATTATATAAAAATCACAGTCCTTTTGACTTTTGAGAGGCATCCATCCACACAGTTTCTCTTTTAGTTGTCATACAGCCTAAACCCTGTTAATGTGTCTTAAGCATCAAAATACAAATCCTTATTAGTTGCAATCAAGCCCTACTGTTACCCACCAAAGATAGGCCCATTGGTCAGATACAAACAGCTTTAAAAGGCTGTACCCAAGAATAAGAAACATTGTTATAAAGCTAAGGTCCCATATCTGAACTTTCTTAGAATAAAAGGCTCAGTATAGAGCCATGGAAGTTCCTTGTTGATTTGTGCCTTGTACTTGGGATTCACTAGCTTTACACAAAAAAAAAGACTTTCATTTGCATTTTATATGGGGATTGTGTCTCTTAAAGAGAATGACATACACTGACTAAACTAAAATTATCATTTTAGAAGACAAAAGGCCACACCATTAATTATTAATTAAACTGTCCTTTATTTGGTGGTTGAGATTCGACTTGCTTTTTACCATGATTTGCTGTGGTTTTCTAATGGAGGAATTGTTGGGAGCTGCTGACTCTAAGCCTCACCAAACACTTCATATTCTGACCCACAGAGATCCACACAACAGGGTATGATAGGGCATTGTTAAAGCTCAACTCGACTCGGAATTTTACCTAGTTCAGTGAGTTAATAGATTCTTCCATTATAATTTCACCAAGTTGAGTGACTCTAAGCATCACCTCGGAATTTTGGTTTTATCCTTTGCACCATCAATCTTCAAAATGAGGCAGATAAAAGGAAGTGTTTCATTTTTTAATCCCAGTGAAATTTTACCATTCTACCATCAGTCCTACAGTTTGTTCATCTGTAATTGATGTCCAAATCGGCGTCAGTCAAACACATTTTCCTGGAGAAATCTAGCATTCTCACCTAAAAGGTCAAAAATCTAAATATGGAACAAAGCAAGTAGACCGTTGAAATTTGAAAATTCAATAGTTATCTACCCTAATTTCTATATCAAATTTAAAGGAATATTTTTAGTGACAAAGTGAAGGGATAGACAATGAAATTGCAAGGTTTGAACTTTGCCTGACAATGGGTTCCAACTTGTTGAGTACAGTACACTAAGGGTTTCGTCTTTCACTTGCGCTTTTCCCCCTCTGTTTTCTTGGAAATCTCTGGTTTGATAGTTGGAATTGAGCAAGACGGCCATTTTGATGCTTCTGCGAGGGAGGCAACCCGTGTTCTTAAAGTAAATTTACACTTTCTTCAATTAAATGGATAGTGATCCGTACACCATAAAATTTAATCAGCATATAATGAAGCTGAGGGTAAAATAGAATTTTTGAAAAAAAATGTTTCTTTTGATTTTGGTGTAGGCTAACTAATTTTGATGTCGTACAGATCACTAACCTAAATAGATGGGTATTTTTTAATTAAAATGAACCCAATTTCCAATCTACCTCGAATTGGCAGAAAATTCCCAAGTGATCTTACCATATTCTAAAGTTAGATTACCTGCTCCCATGCATGAAAGTTGAAAGTGATATGTTCGAGAGGATCCTCTACAATGGTTTTCTCTCATATCAGTTGGCTGCCCATAGTCCCCCATTACTCCGATGTGTTAGAATTTTCTTTCTTATTAGGAATGGTCTTGGCATGTTTTAGGGTTTGAACTTCATTAACTCTGTTCCTGTTCTATATTTCTAAGCTTTTGTCAGTAGTTTGAACAAGGCATGCATTTTCTTTTGTGGAACCATAACTTGGAAATAAAAAAAAACGTGGGGAAGAAAGTTACTCTTACCATGCAAGTTTTCTACACCCTTCAACATTTCATACATTGTGATAGGAATATTGACTATGGAGGTTATATTAGTAGCATTTAAATCTATGAGTTAGGTCGGATCATATTCGAATTTACCAAATCTAATAACGTTGCAAGGGCATAAAAAAGGAAAAACGAAAAGCACGTAAGAGAGCTCATTAAACTCTGAGTGTTTTTAAGATTAAAATGAATAGTTAAAAAAATTTATGAAGAACTGACCAATGAGTATTTTTTGTTGATTTTTTTCATAAAATACATATTTTACGTTTGTAAGTGTTAAGTCTTGGAATTTAATACAGTCAATAGATGGCTTATCCTACTCTTACACGTCTCCAAAGTAGTGGGACTTTGGTGATTATGCACATTTGCTTTCTTCAAGTCTTTCCATCAAAAGAATGTGCAAAGAAATGTCGAAGGCATATGCTAAAAGTAGAACTCATTTTGGACTTTTGGTCTGGAATTTAACCCTCCTTTGGACTTGTGTACATTGGGAATTCTTTTCTGTGCAATTTTGCCATTCTCATTTTTAATGTGATTTCAGACTTCTATTTGACGATTTTAGATTGACAATTCTAGGTCCTCTTGGATCTAACTGTTTTTGTTTATATTTTCGTTTTTTTAGCTTATATTTTGAATACATGGAAACTCACTGACCCCACTTCGTAGTGATCATAGGTAAAATCTTAGATCCATGAGAATACCCACATGTACCATGAATTAGGTTAGGCGTCCCAAAGATTTGAGAGCAAGACCCCCCACAAAAGATGAAAATATCCAATCACTCAAACAAATAAAAAAATGAATAACAAATAATTTAGAATCATAAAAATGGTGAAAGTTTAAAAACATTATTCATAGAGAAATCTTTGAACGCGTAATCAAATGTTGTGAAAGTGGGTCTCATGTAGGATGGAAATTGATAGACAAAATAATTTAAAGTAATTAAGACCTAGAGAGAGTAAAAATATGACTTCTATAATTAGATTGAGGCTATTTTTTGGATATTATATTTATTTATGAAAAGATCTATCTGAAGGACCTATCAAATGGGGTGAAGCAGGGCCTAGATTGCAAAAAAAAATAGCATTTATAATTGGATTAACATTATTTTGTTTAGGTCCCATCAAGTGAAAATCTTTGTAGTTAAGTTATGACACTAGATAAAATTAAGTTAATCATTATTAGATTTATATTCAATAATGTTAGAGCAATCTCCTCCTCTGTAAAGTCTAATTAAGCTTAGGTGAGAAAATCTAAGTCTATTTAAATTGGTAAATGGTTTTGGATTGGGTTCATTGATTTTTTTTTAATCACTTTGGGTAAAAAAGAAGTTCGGGCCCAGGTTTACTTCGGCTCGATTAGGCCCTTTTCTGGCCTAAAATATCATGCCTAAATTAAAATTTTGGTCGGGCTAAGTTTAGTTCATGAAAAATCGAGTTTGGCCCAAATCTCAAATTTGAACAATAATTTAGTGATTCTAATTTTATTTAATAATATTTTATATAAATATAAAATTTATGTAATATATGACATGTTTTAATACAATAATACAAAGCATTTTCATTTTAGGCCCAAATAAGCCCAAGCCAGGATCAACATTTCACACAAATTTGGATTCGGCTTCGAATTATCATATAGATTCTTATCTATTGTATCTTTTAACTAAAACATAAAATACCATTTTCATATTCAATACAGATACATAATAATATTTTAATTATAATTACTTTAATAATGACGACAATTGTTGTATTTTTAATGATATTTACTATATGATTTCTTTTATTTTACATTCTAATATTTCAAATTATAAAAAGCTAATATCAAATTTAAATACTTTGATTTTTTATGCATTTTTCTTATCTATTTTATTCTTAATCTTATATTGTAGGTATTTATTTTTATTTTCTTTTTCATTATTGATGACGGTAGAGAGTTTATTTTATTTTATTAATATGTTAATTAATTATTATTTTTTTTACTTTCATTCTTCTCTTCAACTATATATGAAACTAAAACAATGGTTTTGTGTACAGTTCATATAATTGTACTTTCTCATTTAATTTATATACATCCTTTCTTGTTTTTATTTTTGGGTAATTTGCATATAGGTCCTATGTTGTAGGCTAATTTTTAATGTGATCCCTAGGTCTTAATAATTGTAATTTCATTCTTTCACTTGTACTAATACTAATATATTCTAAAATAAGTTCGATGTCTAGCTAACCATATAAATAAGGATTAAGAGTAGTTTTATCCTTATTTAGTTATACTATTTTTTTATGTTAGTTTGAAAAAATAAGTTTTAACTCGGCATTTAGATACCCTCGAAATCTCTCAGCAGACACCGCATTTCAATTTTTAAGTGAAAATTATGTTTCTGCCCTTCTGCGTGGAATCGACCGATTGAATAGACAGTTCATTTTCACTTCGATCGATCGATCCCTTCCATGTAGAATCGTACTAATGATTCCATGGGATCATGCGATTGCTCCCTCGAACACGAGCGGAATATGCGGTAAACATGAATCAATCGCACGATTCCATCAGCTAGCTGGAGAAATCGGAGACGCCAGCTAGCTTACAACACATACGTGCCATTGATTCATGTTTATCTACGATAAAGTAATGCATAGTACACTATTTAAATAATAAAATTTCTTTTAAAACTTTAAAGATATTTTTTAAGCACGGTGTATTTTCAAAATTTCTCAAATTGAATATCTGAACTAATTACGATAACCTGATAAAAATACTTTAAGACTTCAAGGTCTTTTAACACTCCCAAATGCTTAAAACAGAGTGTTTTACAAATAAGGGTATCCCTCGGCTGTGCCGAAAACACATTTAGGAGTGTCAAAAGACCTTGAAGTTTTAAAGTATTTTTATCAGGTTATCGTAATTAGTCTGGATATTCAATTTGAGAAATTTTGGAAATACACAGTGCTTAAAAAATAACGTTAAAGTTTTAAAGGAGATTTTATTATTTGACTAATGCACTATGCATTACTGTAGCATCGGCAACATAGACCATTATTTTTTAGGCACTGTGTATTTTCAAAATTTCTCAAATTAATTATCCAGACTAATTACGATAACCTGATAAAAATACTTTAAGACTTCAAGATCTTTTGATACTCCCAAATGTGTTTTCGACACAGCCAAAGATACTCTTATTTGTAAAACACTCTGTTTTAAGCATTTGGGAGTGTCAAAAGACCTTGAAGTCTTAAAGTATTTTTGTCAGGTTATCATAATTATTCCGGATATTTAATTTGAGAAATTTTGAAAATACACAGTGATTAAAAAATAACTTTAAAGTTTTAAAGGAAATTTTCGCTTCGATCAATCGATCTAAGGCGAATACGATCTTGCGATTGATCAAACAGTTCATTTTTTAATAGATCGATTGATCCTAACAGCAAATTCATGGAATCGATCGATCACATGATCCCATGGTTCAATCGATCGATTGAAACACATACCTTCTTCTTCACCTTCTTCTTGTTGATAATTTTAATTCTCGAGTGGTTAAACTTAGAGTCTGTGTCGCTGGGAGTGAAGGAGAGAGGCGTGGCAGGACTGGAAGCCTCAACCTTGACGTGGGTTTTGGGCTCACAGCTACCAGTACATGGAGAAGGAGAGGGAGATAGAGAAGAAGAAGAGCTTACATCGATGCAAGATCGCTTCTTTTTTTTGCCCCATGAAGGGAACGATGGAGATTCGAAGTTGAGAAAACGAGTGTGGAGTTGGATGAGGAGTTCAGCGACTTCCAGTTCTATTTCGGTGAAGCTGCTTCTTCGCCTTTTCTTCTTTGTAACGTTTGCAGGAACCTCCATTTTTAGAAGGAAAAGAAGAAGAAGAAGAAGAAGACGACACAGAAGGACAAGCAGAAGAAGAGAAAGAGAAGAGCATGAACATGATGGGAAGGAAGACATCGATCGATTGAACCACTCGAGAATTAAAATTATCAACAAGAAGAAGAAGGCAAAGAAGAAGGTATGTGTTTCAATCGATCGATTGAACCATGGGATCGTGCGATCGATCGATTCCATGAATCCTCTTTTTGGATCAATCGATCGATTCGAAAATGAACTGTCTGATCAATCGCACGATCATATACGCCTCAGATCGATCGATCGAAGCGAAAATGAGTTGCCTATTCGTTCGGTCGATTCCACGCAAAAGGGCAGAAATGTAATTTCCATTTGAAAATTGAAATGCGGTGTCTGCTGACAGATTTTGGAGGTGTCTAAATTCCGAGCCATAAGTTTTATACACCATTAATATTTACGGTCCACCTAACAAGGTTAAGATGGCAAAATAGGGCAAAACTTTGTCTACCACTTCTTCGCATTGTCTTCTATATTTATCATACATTTTGATGTCTTGGAATTGGCCCAAGTGGACTTAGCGAAAGTTATTGACCTATCTACTAAAACGTTACTCATCCAGTAGAATTGTAGGGACCCAATTGCAAACAATCGTCAAATGTGAAGGAGCAAACTTAAACTAAGCAAAGGTGCAAGGCTTTTTTATAATTAACCTAAAACATAAGGATCTAAATACAAAATATCTTTTATTTTTTAATTGTTAATTCTAACTTGCCTAAGGAGAGGTATCCAATTCAGCTTCGTGTCATGGACTTCTTAATTATCACAAGTCTTAGCTGTTTGTATTCTAAAGGAAAGATTTCCATGCAAAATTTCAAATTTTAGAAGGGAAAAAGTTGACTATTGAAAATTTTGTTCTTATCTTTAGATTCATAAAAGCATCGAATGAGAGTCTGTCCTGCATAAATTACTTATGCAGTCTAGTCCCTATGAAGTTTCATCACTACTTCCTCTTGGAATAAAATTTAGAATTTCAACTTCTCTATGAAGTTTCATCACTACTTCCTCTTGGAATAAAATTTAGAATTTCAACTTCTCTCAACAACTATATTTTAAAGTAATGTGAAAGAAGACCGTTGAGCTTTATAAGTTAGAAAAAAAAAATGTTAGTATTTTGGAATTTTTTTGAAAGAAGACCAAGTTAATAAAAAAAAAATGTGAAAAAACACTATATGAGTTTTTCACACGTTAATCTAAAAAAAAAAATTTGATTTAAATTCAAACTAAGAAATAGAGTTTGAGTTCAATACATCAATTTATTTAATAAATAGATAAAGTTAATTAATAAACAATAAATTTAATTAAAATTAATTAATTAATAATCTAAATTCCAAGCCTATTCAACCCGACCTAACCAGTTCTGATCCCTAAGTTTGACCCCATTTCATTGGTTGTTGTGGCTTTGACAGTGTTGTTTATGTAAATACAGCTTGCAGACTATGGATGTTTGACGTATGTGCTTATGTTTCACAGCACCGGTCGGAGTAAGCTATGCCGTCACCTTTGTTTGACTGCACGCAGTGAAGAAACAAAGAAACAAAAGATCATCGTCTGGTGATATGCTGTCGTTGAAAGTTGAAACTTTAAAGAAGAAAGCGTGCAGATATCTGGGTATGTAGATATTTCGGCTTCGGTAAATTTCTTTTTTGTATTTTTTATTTCTTTATCAAAATCACTTAAATATCACGGTTTTAAAAATTGAGATTATCACCTCTAGATATTAGAGTCAAATCTTACGTTACCTCATATAAACTCGGGAGATCTCATAGACGAACGAGATAGATGACCTCCTTCGAAAGAGATTGTTGAAATTGTGAGTCCCATATTGAAAGTGTACAGAAAGATTTAGAAATTTTTAAAAAGCTCGACTCACTCTACTTAGTAGACTAAATCTTTTAATATAGATACTCAAGTTCTAACACACCGATCTTCGGATAATAAAAAATATAATATTTTTATTTATAATAAATAAATTCTAACACAAATTCAATGTCTCATATTATAAAGAATATACGTGTTTTTTTTATCATAAATAAAAAATAGCAGAGTTACTTGCTGTAAAAGTTAGCTAAACATTGTTGACTTCATCGGTCAAAGTTTTAATCTTTGAGCCCGCAGTAAACTCTCTTTATCGTGATTACTGACTTGGGAGAATGGAAACAATAAAGAACGTAAGATAGTCACGTTTCCATTAAAAAATCGAAATCCCATAAAGTATAATATTAATAGAAATTAGAAAAAAAATCTTAAAATGTGATTTGAAAAAAAACTATTCTAATGCCTGAACAGAAAAGAAAAAATGTATAAAAGAAGAAGTAAAAAAAAGTCAAAATAATAATAAAAAACTCTGAGTGAAATCTTTATCTCACCTGTAGTGATGTTTTCTAATTCCTAATTTGATGGTGATTTGATAGTAGACCTCAAAAGATTCTTTTTCATTACTTGTCATTCAAGTTAGTGATTTATTTTCTAGATGGTGTAGCTTAATTGGTTATCTTTCATTTCAAAAAGCAGAAGGCGTCGGATTAAGTTCGATCTCTCATGACTTCATTTGATGTACCCTAAGGGCAGTGGACAACTCGGTATTACCTACGAAGGTTTTACGCTGAATTTCCTGCATTTATCCACAACTAAATTAAAAAAAGGTTAGTGATTTATTCAAGTTGGGGTGGAGTTAGTTTAAGGTAATAATACTAAATTAAAAAAAAGGTTAGTGATTTATTCAAGTTGGGGTGGAGTTAGCTTAAGGTAATAATAGATTTTTCGCTTGATTTGATCTAACCTAACTCCACCAAAGTTTTATTTTATTCAATCCAACACATATTTATATAAATATTTTAAGAACATTAAAAAAATAAGAGAAAAATGATCTTTAATAGAAAATAAAATTTAAAAAGGACTTAGCTTTCATGTGATCACATTGGGATACGAAAAATAGAGACAATAGGCTAAGAGATAAAATTAATAAATAAATAATTTTAATATTAATTTTAATTCAATTCAAGTCGAGTTCGGTTTTTGGACCCCTCTTTCCAACTCAATATAAATTTATGTTGAGTTGGATCAGGTCAATTTAGAAAAAAAAATTAAGAAATGCTTTACTCAAACCCAATTTTTTTTAGGGTCAAGTGGGTTCACAAGTCAGGTAAAAAATTGACACTCCAAGTTATTAGATTTAAATATAGTTATATATATATATATATATGTAAAAATACAAATAGAAGTTAGACTCAAATTTAAGTTTGAGTCTTAAATTTTAAACCGACATAAAATTTATATTCAAATCTATTCGTTTATCATATTTTTAAATGTTTGAATATCTAATGACGCATGAGTTCAGGGCATCAAATGAGAATTCACAGACAATTGAAAAACACAACGTAAACATGCAGGCACGTCTGCTAATGGCCTAAATATTCCTCAGAACTTTCAGTGTCAACACTCAACAGAACAGATCCATTCAAAACTTTGTTCTTTTTTCATATGCTTGGGTCCAATCCGGTGACAGCTTTACCCACATTGTTCTTAGTTCCAAAATTTACTAAAACTGTTTATATATTAATGTGAAGTCACAAAAAAATTTATACCGATTAATTTGTGAAATCAATGTCTTTATATGATATTTGAAGGACTCTTCTTTCAATGATTAGTTTTTTAGAGTGAGTTATATTTCAAAAATACTATTATGTCATAGTTTTTTAACATAATATTAGAGCAGGTTTCATGTATAGTCGCTGAGGTGAGTAACTACACACGAGGGTGGGTGTAAAGTAGCAAGTAAATTCCACATCACCTAATTTGAAAAATCAATGACTCTATATACACTTAAAGCACTCTCTTCTCAACGTCTAAATTTTTAAAATGAATTCTACTTTAAAATATTATTATGCCATGCTTTTCTAACAGTCAACCTGAATGTTAAATTCGAAAGCCCATAAGGGTTCTTATTGGCACCATGTGAAACTGCCCTCCCCCTTCCTGCTTCTTCTTTACTTATGAGTGCGATATAGATTCTAACTTTGAGAAAAGGGAAAAAATAGAAGTTTAAGTAAACCCAGTACCGGTCCTAAAATTTCAGGGACTCTAGACACAGTGCATTGGTGGGGGCTCTACAACCCATTGGTGACCCTAGGCGGTCACCTAGTTAGCCTAAAGCAGGTGCTGACTCTAAGTAAACCATGGTTACACAATGGAGGGTAAGAAATAAAACATGGCTACCTGAGAAGACTTCCATTGTTGTTGGTTTTTCATTTTCAATGTGCTGGGCTTATCCACATGAACTGAAATCTAAAGTACACTTTTGTCATTCAATTTTTATATAAACAAATGAGATAAAGTCCATCTCACCTAGAGTCTCTTCTTGTGATCAGTTCAATGGTTTTCATTTTGAGTTTTTTTTATATTTAAATATAATATTTTGAGACTGACCGACTTTTATAAAATTCTTATTTAAAAACTTTTCATTGATCATGTAAATGGAGGTGCGTATAATAACGTTTTCATGTCTTTTATTTATTGGTGTTGGTACAAACTCTACCTAGCTACCTCTTGATTGGAGTATATCAAGATGTCATTAGGTCCACATCTGTAGAACTAGTTGTCGCCCATTAATACATTGATGTTCATATTTCATAATTGAAAAATACATGGACAATGATATTAACAATCTAAAATTTTCCATTGCAAAGGGAACTATTGTAAGGATACTGCCCACCTACGACAAAAACACCTAGCATCTATTTTTTTTCCATCTTCTTCCTGTACGTTTTGTTAGATTCTGTAAAACTTGATCACCAGAGATGTACTGTCAATCCAATTTATACATTACACCTTATGTAAACTCTAATCAAGATATAATATTGTTTTCTGTGTGAGAGAGTGCTGAGTGAAATTGTAACGAGAGTGAGAGTCATCTCTTTTTCGATTTTTTGCTTTTGAACATAGTGGATCGATGTTGAACCCGTGGACGTACAGAAAATAAACCCTATAAATCTCTCTGTCATGGTTTGATTCTCTGTGATGATTTTTCTCTCAACACATTTATCATTCCTCAACAACTTAATATGTACATGTATATAGTTTTGCTAATCTTATTTTTACTATCTTATTAATTTCATGACTATGAGCATTCGATCAAATAAAATCTTATGGCAACACTAATCTGTATATGGATCTCGTATCCTTCTTTATCATTGTTGATCTCAACTGAGCCCCACTGGCCACACTAGCGTTCCATTGATGTCGTGTACACAGTAGATTAGGAAAAAGAGAAAAAAAAAAAAAAATCCATCTCAACGTCGGTTGGTGGAAATCAAATGGGAATCCTAACTGGAATCCACTTTGAACTTTGAATGGCTACCAACAATGGATTCTCAGAGAT
The DNA here is from genome assembly GCA_013350335.1 of Chimonanthus salicifolius. Lineage (NCBI taxonomy): Eukaryota > Viridiplantae > Streptophyta > Magnoliopsida > Laurales > Calycanthaceae > Chimonanthus > Chimonanthus salicifolius. Next base: position 55,081,504 of record CM023536.1, read on the forward strand.
CTGTTCACAAACTAATGTACCCAAGAAATGCAATCTTTCTTAATTAGATCTAATGGTTTCATAATGGGAAATGACAGAATTATGTTGCTGAGCGACTGAAATGTTGAAATTTTGAAATGGGCCGGCGAAAGCAAGCAAAATTGGAATTTTCTCCACTTGCCTACCAAAATCTATCAATTTCAAATAGTTTTATCCAGTTGAAAAAGAGTCAGTGGTCTTCTTCTTGTGTTGGCAGAAGAAATCTCCTCGATTCCCCGTTGAAAGGGGATTTGTAGTTGTCTCCATAATTATGTAAAAGTCAATGGAAAAACCAAGCTAAGAAGGGGATTACTGATGCTAATGTTGCGTGTTTCATTGAAAATAATTCTTGGAAAACATTTTTCACGACTTCAAAAGCGAATTCATGGAAACGTGTAGAAACGTGTTTTAAAGGCATTTTTCTGCCTCTTGGTTACCCCAAAAGGCAGAGTGCAGGCTTTGCCGTTTTAGCAAGTCACATTTCAATAAGATATACGACATTTTAGCACGTTTCTTCGAGAACGAAGGCGTTGAGTAAAATTTAAGATTCACATACTAGAATTTGGAATCTTTGGATTACTAAGTCAAAATGCTTGTCACTTGAACTACTCCATATAAAATCTACATATTCCATTGTTGATAGTCATTGACTGTTAAACAATCAATTATCTGTCTAAAAAGGGGATTTGGTGGTAATAAACAACGATAACTAAAAAATTGGGCCTTTTTATAAGGAAGTGTAAAGAAGTTGCCTTTTTAACTTATGGGTCTAGCCATCCCTGCCCATAAACATGAGTATGTACAAAGATAGCTTTGACTCAGACAAATTCTGTGAATGATGTCCTTCTACATGAATTTTGTAGTTTTATATTTGGAAGCAGGGGTAGAAATATCGCCTGAGATATCTCGTATCGGCCGAGATATCTCACGTTTTGGATGTCCGATATATCTCGTCCGATACGAGATATATCATCCGTACAGGCAAGATCTCGGCCGAGATTTGACAAAAGAGAGAGAAAGAGAAATATCGGCCCATATTCGTGGGACCGAGATCTCGGACCCAGCATTTTTTTACCCCTACTTGAAAGTGAGAATTGGTCAGTTTTGCTCCTATAAGGAACTGTACTTCAGTTTTTTTTTTTTTTTCTCTTCCTTTTCTTTCTCCAGATCCGTGTAATTATCTCCTATTGACTTCCATTGGGTTGGACTTTTCCATCCCTTAATTAGGTTTGAAGGTGAGCAAACTTTATTCACATCTGAACACAAAAAATTCTAACTTACAATTTCATGGCCGAGGTTATGGAGTTAGGGTTTAATCTCCTTTCTTTATTATTATTATAAAATATATTTTTATTTTTTCCTTCTCTTGCACTTAGGCAAAAGTGAGGTTCCAAAACAATGATAGACTTGTGAAAATAGATGGGATAAGAAGGTATTTATAGAATGCAAAGAATATGATCTTTTATAGGATAGGAAGAAGATGTAGGACTCAAGAGTCCAAATTCAAAATGATGGAAAAATGAACAATGATCATGATCAACAACTCACAATTAGGAGATAAATCGAATACCTTCTTACATGCTTTTTATTTTATGATAGCATTGAAATATTACTTTTATGTTGAAATTATTAATCATGAATTTTTAATACTCTTATTGATATTTTTAGAGTTAAAGACATTTTATTATTTATTTTTCTTTTAATTTAAAAAAAAAAGTTAAACATAGGGGTTAACACAAAATCCGACTCGATCTAAATCAAACTCGAAATAGATATGAACTAACTAATCTATATAATAAACAAGTAAATTACGGATTGAGGTTTGGTGTCCCCAAACTGATGAAGACCCGATTCAGGTCTAGGTTGTATAGCTTTTAGGTGATTTTTGTACCAAAGTTTTATATTTAGAATTCTCTAAGAGATAAATTTCAAGTGATAAAAGAAGTTGTTGATCATAGAAAACTCGAGCTTCGAATTTTAGACGAGAATCATGTGCAGGCCTTATAATTATAGCAGAAAGCCCACCAAAAAAAATTCTTGACTTTTTGGTCAATATTGATATAATACTTATTATGGGTGAAAGTTTCTCTAAATCTAATTTCTTTTGAAATTTTTTTTTTAATGAAATTGAGTTTTAAAGTTATAAACAGTAGGTTTTGATTTTGGTGCACATTCGTATTTAGGCCTAGTGAACTAACAGTTTTGTGAAATTGAGTCCCAAATTCATATAAACAACTGGCCTTCGATTCTGGTTATGTATTCACACTACATACTATGGACCAATGTATGGGAAGTCTATATCGTGCGAATCAGAGCCCAAATTTATTGGAAAAGTCTGAACTCGAATCTTGGCCCAAAATGTGCCTAAAAGACCTACCCAACAATGGCCTAAAAATCCTGATCAGGCCTGAGTTTGCCGAACTCGCCAAGGTTCACAAAAAGCCTAAGCTCGATGAATGCTTCAGACAATCCCAGTCACTACTACTGCGAATGCGTGGTGGAGAGGAGGGGGGAGAGAGGATTTGAGGACAAGATTGGTGCTAAAAGCATACTTCAGATGGATGGGTAATGGTTGTCCGACAATGATGACCATAAAAGCATACTTCAGATGAATGGGTAATGGTTGTCGACAATGACGACGGAGATGGATGGACGGTGGTGGTTGACTACAATGACGATGATGAAGCATTGTGGTAAAAGAGAGGACAATCTCGAAGGCACGAGTAGAGGACACTCGGTCTTGAACTATGGAGTCACACTGTGGATCCATCAGCCCAGGGTTATGAGTTGAAAGTGTCACATGGAAATGAGTATAAACATAACAACTGCTCATCTCATCTGTATTCCATTCAACTCTTTTCTTCTGAATGCAAAACAAGCTCACAAAAAATACAGGAATTCATCAAAGAAAAAGGAACAACTGCAATCGTCGAAGGCAAAAGCAGAATTCACCCTGATTCCTCTCTCCCATCATTAGGGAACAAAAATTCTTCCTTCTCTCTCTTCAAGATTTCCTACGTGAGAAGCAACTGAAGACAGTTTGGCCAATTGCATTCTCATGCACACATGTAAAAAATGTGGCCGTTACGTTGCGTATCAGCCGCAACGAACTGAGAAAATGAAGTTCGGGCGGGTGATGGACAGGTGCAGACAGATGCATATCAGCTTATTGCAGCCGATATGTATTTGCAAACTGAATTTTTTTAACCCCAGGAGGCAAACACATGTCTTAACTCTTTGTTCAACTCAGGTTCCTGATTTGATTGCTTATTGAAACCACATTCCCGTGCTACTCTGTCTAGCACTTCTTGCTGGTGATAAGAACACCTTGTGCGTGTAGAAAGTAACCAGAGCACTTTGATCATCAAAGTCATATGTTGTATACCATGAGTTTGGTGCTCGTAATTGGATTGGATTTAACAAATTGATTTCCATGAATCTTTTGCCTATCAAACAGCCCAGTCACTCAAATACAACTTTGGTGACTAAAAGAATGAACACTTACCAACAATGTTGTAGGCTCTTGTCCAAGTCTATCTGAGACTCAGTTGTATTATTTAGTTCTCGTCGGGTAAAAACATGAAAAAGTGATTAATTTGAAACAATTTCTAGCAGTCCAGATGCTTGTTGCAGCTCAAAGCAATGTTATTGACCATTGTCGTGCAAGGTTTTTGTTGGAATATATTTAGAGTTCTAATATTAATAGAATTATTGTGTGATTAGGAGTCTAATTTGGGTTTACCTCTAATTAAGAGGTGTATTTGATTTATAATTATGTTAAAAGTTATAGTTTTGAGTGTGATAGCCCTAGGGTCGACTAGAGGCTACATATACATGTAATAGGCTAGGTATTCAATATTATTCAGATTATTTCTTTCTACATGGTATCAGCCAAAATTCGATCTGCCTGAGTGATCCTTCACTAACCACGTCTCTTCTTCTCTCCCTCTGCCGGCGGAGATAGATCTGCAGAGGGAGGGAGGGAGGAGATCTGGATCAAGACTCTTGTGGAGGGAGGGACATCTCGATCTCGTGCAGTTTTCCACGGTCTTCCAAGCCTCTTTGTCTACCCTTTGAAACATCTCCCAGCCGAACTCCTCTGCAAACAAAACTTTGTTCGTCTCCTCCACTCACAGACATCAGATCTGACTGTCGCTGGGACGCCGTGAATCACCAACCGTCGAAACGCCTCTGTGACAGCAAAGGAAATCAGATCTGAAAGCCAGATCTGACGTTATAGATCTGATTTTTCCGCTTTCGTACTCTCCTTCACGAGAGCCATCTGAATCGGACGGACAGTCTGCTGCTCAACTGTGCCAGACGCCTCTTCTTCCAGCAAGTTCACCTACCCGCTGCCAGATCTCAGCCTCTTATTCATCCCGAAGACACGACCCACAACAGATCTATCTTGTCCAAGATCTGCAAGTTGCTGCTGCCCTTTGTTTCCATCACTGTTCTTCCGCCTCTGAACATCGTCAACAATCAGATCTGAGTATCGACATCACAGACAACTTGAGTGTTGCCGTTTAACTCCAGCCCATCAGATCTGAGGTCGCCTATTGGTCGACGTTTCTTGGCCGATCTATTTTAGCAGATCTGATGTGTGAAGAGAGGGACCATTACATGGCAGCATGGATTGTATTGGAAGAGTCTAGTCTCTTTCGGAAGATTTGCTTCTGAGACCTTAGATTGGGGAAAATGGTCATCCTTTTCACACAACAAGCACTTAGAAGAGGTGGAAAAGTACTCAACTCGAGGCTTTGTTGCCCAGAAGAAAGTTTACTTTGAGGCCCATTACAAGCGTGTTGCTGCTAAAAAGGCAGCTGCTTTGCTTCAACAAGTGAATGCTGCAGCTACTGGTTTACCTGAATCAGAAAAGATTGACCCAGTTCAAAATGGCAATGCTTCTGATTCAGGCATTAGCAAGGACAACAATAATCACTTCCACATTGCTGACATGAAAGATGGGTCTATGGAATCAAACAAGAAAGTGGATGTTGGTGGATCAGATGAAAATGTTCTATCTGTGACTGGAGTAAGTTCTGTTATTGAAATGAATGGGTCTGATCCAGTTGCGATGAAAGATGGCGTAGCAGAGAAAGTGGAAGCAGATATGCCAATAAAGGAAAAGATTCTTCTAGTATCTGCACCAAATACTTATTCTTCACTTCAATTTGGAGATAAGAACCAGAAAGTTACCGAGATGGATCATGAGAATTTTGCTGCTATATAAAATAAAGCAACTGTGTCTGCTTCAAAATCAGCATTTGCTACAAGGAAAAATAAGCGCCCCCCCCCCCCCCCCCCCCGCCAAGACTGTAAACTGTTCATCCTAGAAAAGAAATTCATGCCCCAAGTGCATCTCCCCCCCCCCCCCCCCCCCCCCCCCCCGCCAAGACTGTAAACTGTTCATCCTAGAAAAGAAATTCATGCCCCAAGTGCATCTCCAGTTAGGAAATTAGACATGATATTCATCAAGTTCCTGCCTTAGACCACTTGCTGCAGACTCCAATAGTTCCATAAAAAAGGAACATGAAAAATCAAAATCCATGGCTTATGAAGTCGGCATAAATAATAATACAATGAGCATGCAGCCTGACCAGCGCACAAGGACTACGATTGGTGTGGACGTTGCAGTGCCGCCCAGATCGTCCATTGTTGTTTTGTCTAGTCACCACCGCCAACGTAACCAGGCTGTTACGACCTCTGTCTGTTGTTTCTTCTCGCCACGCTCTGCGAGATCTGTGCTAAGAAGAAAGGGGGAGAGCTGAAAAAAGGGACACAAATTGCCATTCTCCTTCTACTTAGCTGTCTTTCGAGCAACCTTGTTTTGCTGTTTCTCCAATATGAGATGGCATCTTTAGCCGAAGAAAGGGACTCAAATGAGACGGCCTTCGTTCAGTTCGAGCACGCCTTGCTTTTGTCGTTTCTCGAACATGAGACGACATGTTTTGGACACATGTCCATTTGCTGTGGAATTCATCCACTTCTTTTTATTTGGACGACTCTGATTCTTCTCCATTATTTGCTGGCCGTTTACGGCTACAGCCATTGTTTACTGGCCTTTCATGATTACAACCATTGTTTGCTGGCCTTTCATAGTTACAGCCCTATTTATTGGCCTTTTATAGGCTACAGCCCTATTTGCTGGCCTTTTATGGCTATAGCCTTATTTGTTGGCCTTTTATGACTTCAGCCTTTATTTGCTAGCCTTTATGGCTACAACTATTGTTGGCCTGGCCTTTCCGATCTGATTGATCGATGTGATGGCTTCAGCCCCTTGTTTTTCAGGCCATTCGTCGCCTGCATTTATCGTATATTGCGATCATTATTTGCCAGACAATTGTCTTACGGCCATTGCCATCGTCTGAGCCTCTTTCTCTATTTCAGGCCGCCATTGGTGTTCGCCGCCTGTCATTTTGCAGCCAATCAACGCTGCCACTTCAATAAGTTTTGCAGCCAATCAGTTTGCTACTTTGTTTTGAATTGGGAAGCTAGTATTCACTAACCATGCTCTAGACTAAAGTGTCTTTCACATTATTTTATGCAAAAATATCAGTTTTCAATTAACCAAAATTGGTTTAGAGTAATGGTCAAGAACACGTATTAAAGTCATGAGTTCCATTCCCACTGCACCCCCAAAGAGCTACTCCCGTAAAGTTATCCGGTGTGTAGATAGAGAGGTTTGCACATACCTTAAAGATTAGTCGGGTTCACTACTTGATCCAGACTCTCGTATAGGACACCTACCTTTAATGAGTCCAGTGGAGAGCCATACAAGTAGGATGAGGATGATCTGCTCTCCATCGTTTGATTGAATTGAGGTGACCCAATTAGGGGTCCAAATGTCACTCTGGTTGGATCAAAACAGCCCTTGATTTTAAACTCAAAGAGTTCTATAAACTTCAAATAGATCAGATCATGTAATGATCTTGGAGTCTCTGTTTGCAGCCCCGGTAAATGATAGAGAATGAGAAGAGAAGAGAAGAGAGGCGTTTTTCTTTTTGTTCTGTAATTGGGGCAAGGAGAAGAACACATAGTTCTCTTTACTAGTGAGGTTCAATTGTCATTAAAAAGCTATTGAAAACTCTATAAAGAAAAATGATTTTATGATCTCATCTTTATTTAAAGAAAAAAGAAGGAAAAAGGCACACCATTTCACAGCAAACAAGGGAAAAAAAAACAGAGTAAGGATTAGAAAATAAAGTAAAATAAAGAAATTTCCAATGGTCACAAATCCACATAAGCATTCATCATCATCATCATCATCATCAAAGTAAAAACACAACAGATAGATCATTGAGAAGACAGGAAAGAAAAGGAGGGAAGAAACCCATGAAAGTTGCAACCACCGAAAGAAGAAGAAGACGAAGATAGATCTAACATGCATATGCAAATGATATATAGTTATTGTATTATTCATAGATATGCAATGGATAGAAGATGATCAGATGATACGTCCGACGACGGGATACTTGGCCTCGAATTTCTTCTCCCAAGTCGCTGAGGACGCCTAATTCCTTTTCAGAGAGGCCGTCAAGTGAGGCGCAGACGTCTTCCTCGTTCTTGCTCATCTTGGCCAGCGCACGGCTCGCGTCCTTCCCCGCAAACATGCAGTAGGCCCCGCCAGGGCCGTAGAAGCTCTTCCCCGCCGATACGTTGAAGATCCGACCCTTGATTGCCACATAGATGGGCTTGCTCTCATCCCTACCGTCAAAAGCTTTCAGCTGCTCCTCTGTAAACTCCATCTGAGACAACGATCGACGAAGATGCACTTAGGGCTTCTCTTCTTCCTTTCGGAAAGCTAAACAGTGTGCGGTTGCAGAGTTTTTTTTTTTTTTCGTGTTTTGAGGTCAAGAGTGGAGGAGAAGAGAAATTATTCGTTCGGAACGGTTTACTGTGAAGCCTCCAAGTATCCGGACCTTGGTGAAACTTGGGTTAGATTTTAATTAGACCCGTATCATCCAATTCAAAAAATCCGTCAATTTAGAGTCTCATTAGGTTAAAAAACTCATATAAAATTTAAAATCAATCTGACTTTACTCCAATTAACCTAGTTCGATTGTAAGAAATTTAAAATCTATATCTTGATTTTTTCTTCAAATTCAATTTTAAAACAGGTCAACAATCAGGCCATCACTCAAGTCGAGTCGGATTGAACTAATTCAAACTAACAATCTCGATTGAATTGGATCGTATCAGTCTCAATGATATAAGTTCGATTGAATTTATTAAAACCCGCCCCAATCTACCTGAGTTTCAGCTTTAATATGACTATTTGACTAGCTTATATTTACAGTATATTTTCATTTTTGAACTTGTTATTATCTTATAATACTGATTAATATTTAATTTTAAATTATTTTCAAATATTTAATTGTTAAATTAAACTCAAATCTTATCAAAAGTTAGAATCTTGTCTACTTCTTATTAAGATCGTATCTATCAAATAGTTCATCTTTACTGTATAATATAAGACCTATAAAAATTTAATAATGAGGTTTACAATGACTCAGTTCACAATGGATAATTTCTCTCGAGGATGATAGTTAGAGATGGAGTTTGGATCACGTGTTACCTAAATGTCTTCCCGACTCCTTCAATACTTTCATATTTTTTTATAATTAAAAAAAAAATGTTTTAGAGAATGTCCATAAATAAAGAAAGTTGAGAAGTATGTTTAAAAGTTTTGATAAAAAAATAACTATTTTGTTAATGCTAAGGATGATTTTAAGTAGTATCATTTAGAACAGAGGGAGTCATCATCTAAAAATTGAAATTGTCCATTAATTTATACAAAAACATATCTGGTTAAATTTTGTAAAACTATTAGACTAATTGTTAAATAGATTAACTGATAGATACTTAATTAAAAAAGTGATAAATTTTATCACATCTCTCTCAATTGATCCATTCAATAGTAGATCCAATAATTTTACAAAATTTAAAAAAAAAAAAATATATATATATATATATATATATATATATTTGCATTTAGAAATTAATAAACAGTTTAAATCAGGGTGAAAAATTCGGTCGATCAGAATATCAGTCGAGAAGTTTCTCTCTCTTCATTTTTTAAATCTTTAAAATTTTTGAGTTTAAAAAAAATGCATTTTGAAAAAAAAATTAAAACATAAATATCGGCCGATATCTTGGTCGATATTCACCAATATCGGCCGAGATCACGTCTGAAATATATATTTAAAAAAAAAAACCAATATCAGCCGATATCCGATATTAATCGGTGTTTTGTATCGACCGATATTCGGACCTCTAGTTTAAATTTTCAGAAAGTTAGACTCCTCCTATCTCATATAATAAATTTGTAGTCATCCTTACAGTTGAGATGAAAGCATAAGATCGTTTTCAGAGGACACTTTTTTCGAAGTTTTTGAAATATATTTATATAAAAATAATCATATTTAACATCAATATTTTTTATACCAAAAGATACATGTATACATTTTCACCACTTTAATAATGACAAATGAATAAAAATACAAATCTTATTCCGTTTATTTATGATAGAAATAAAAATGAGAGAAAAATACAAGAGTTTTTATCACCTTCCTCAATTCCTATATGAAATTCAATACAATTAAAATTCTATCAATAAAAAAGTCATAAAAAGAGATGTTTATCCAGCCATTTAGAAGAGTTTTCGTGTGAGAGGATATCTGTGCGAGGGTCCACGTGGAAAGTCCTACCTTATTTATAAAGAAAAATAGACAATAAAAGACCATTTTCTTAATAAAGAGACACTAGTCATACTTCCTTTTCTTTCTTTTTTAAATTGTGTGAGAAAACCGGATAACTCCTACGGGTAAGCCTACTGTCCTCAGGGCATACTAAGGTTACATTATGAAGTTCGAATCCGTAACCTCTCCTATTTGTGAAGCAAGAGACAATCAATTAAATTGAACGGCAATTATGTTCATTCCATCAAATAATAACTGTTGAAAAAAAAGTATAGATATATAAAGAGGTTTATCCATTTTGTACTTTATACATGATAATCTTGTATCGATAATTCTTAACTACCGTCATAAAAATGAAACATATTTACTTATACTTAGACTAATATGTTGTATAAGTCAAAGTTAGTAACCATAACCTTACCCTTCTCTTTACACTTTCTAATAATAAAAAAATCATAAGTTCACAGGGTACTAAATTACTAATGTATTCATAGATTTTAGCATGTATTTTGATTTATACATTACTACTTTACTAAGAAATACAAAAAAAAAAACTCTTATTTTTAAGAGACTGCTACACTTATATTTAAATTATATCCTTTTATACCTTAATATTGATTTTAAAAAAATATAATTAATAGGACTTTTAAAAGTAAATTATGAAGCCAATTAAATGACTTACCATATCATCACAGAGTATAAAATGCTATAAAGTATTTATATTATCAAATGCTTTTTAGAAAAAAAAATAGAGGTGTTTTCAGAGCTTACATGATTGGGTCATAAGTTACTCATACACAAATTAAAATAAGTAGAATCAAATAAATGGTTGTTTATATTACATCTTATGAAGAAATTATTTTATTAAATTTAAAAAGTCACCTAATTCAAACTAAATAAAATATATACTTAATGTGGAGTTTCGTAACACCTATAAATTCTATATACTAAAATCAAATTATAAAAATGATTTTTTTTTATAACCAACAAGTTTATAATTTATTCTTTAATTTACTAAGATTTGTATATAAAAGAATAATCAAACTTACATGATGATATGTTAGAATTTTGGCATAGTCTAAAATTGTGTCATTATTTTAAGAGAATAGTCTGATTTGATGCCAAATGCACTTGCACATGAATCTCATTAGTTATCTATAAAGATCAAAGATTGGACAGTGATCATGTGGGCCCAACCATGTTCCATCAACTGTAAAGTAATGATTTTAGACAGTGCCATTTGCCAATTGCTTTGATGATTATATTGTTTTTCTTTATCTATCTTTTATTACATATATTTATTTAAATAGTCGGAGTTAGATTTGTGGGTTCGGGTGCCGTGTTCGATTATGACTCTATTCCAACGTATCACTCTCTATAGTTACAGGCATGCTTTAAAATTTTGTAAATTTGTAGTCCAACTTCGATTTGGCGGAGTTGTATTCAACTATCCAAAATGAAATAAGTAATATCAATGGCAACACATCATAATTGTAATCATTCTAAATTCCATCTATTTAAGATTTACTTTTTAAATTCACTTCTTCACTTTATCCTATAAAGAATTATAATATTGGCCACTCCATTATCTATTATATTCTTTTATATTTCTTTACTCTACTTCTTGTATTATTTTCAACTTTTCAATTCACTTATTAGCAATGTTATCAGAACCGGACCGTGTAACGAACCGTACTTCGAACATGTCAGAGTTCAACTTGGTTCGACCGCGATCAAAGTCGATAAAAGCCAGTCAAAGCCGGTCAAGTATTAAAATAATATAAATATTATATATAATATTAAGTAAAATATATTTTACAAATAATAATAATATAAATATTAAAAATAACATTCAAACTCTGTATAATATACCAAAACGGTGAAATATATGCGATAATAATAGTAATAAACTTTTTTATTTCAAATATATACATTTTTTAAGGGCAAAAATTAAAAAAAAAATTCAAATATATGAACCTGCAATTCACGGTTCACAGTTTTGGTGTCAAAACCGCATAAAACCGCAGGTTTTGACCGGTTTTATGCAGTTTTGACGCCAGGCGGTTTTTTACTTGGACCGAATTGGTCCGGTTCTGATAACACGGGTTATTAGAGTTATTCTAATCTTCTATTTATAGATACAAACTATCTTAAACGAATTTGCCTCATTATATCTTTAAATAAAAAAATAATAGTCACGAGTCTAAATATTGGCCGATACGAATCGTATCGGCCGATATCAACCTTTTTGTTTTAAAAAAAAAAAGAGAAAAAAATATCGGTCGATATATCGATCAATACCGAATTTTAAACCTCCGGTAATAGCAATGATGTTCATGAGCTTTAAGGCTTAAACTATCATAATAAAAGATAATTGTTTTCCATGGAAGGATAAGGGTTGTGAGTTTATTTGAAGGAGAGAGCAGAAAAATGGGAGGTAGGTTTGATGGGAAACATGTGTTTGAAGGGTCATAGCTTTATGTCTTTGAATCGTAGTGGGTCATGACTTCCATGAAACCCTTTGTCATTTTGCATGTTTCAGTCCATCAAATTTTCTGAAATGAATTTATGATGTCTATAGATTAAGAAGCAATGTTTGGCCAAGCAAAATGACAAGAACATGTTGGTGTAAATGAGGCTTGTTGGGATGTTGTTGTTGTATTCTCTCTTTCTCTCGCATCCTAATGATATCAACAATAGTAATGTTTTTTAATATGGGTATTTTTCCCTTACAGGAGATAAGACTAATCCCATGAAATGTGTAAACTTTCTAATCCACGTATTGGTTAAGTTGAGAGGAGTAACTTCATGAGGAGTGGCCCATAAGAGTTTGTATAGGAGTTTGTCTCGATTTGTATAAGAGATTTTCAAATTTGACTCTGAATTTTTTTTTTTTGAGACTTTCCTTTATTCTCTTCTTTCCTCTTTCTCTCTAGCTATTTTCTGTTTCGAAAACTTATTATTTATCTTTAGTAAGAGAGGGTCTCTCTCGTTGGAAGAGTGAAAAAAAAAAAACCGTAGGTCCTTCTGTGTCCTTTTAAAGTGAGAGAGAGAAAATCAAAGAGGACCCGAAGATGTAGGGTTTGGCCAAGCCACATAAAGTCGTGTGTGATTCGTGTGATTGTGTGATTGTGTGTTTGTGCTTCCGTTGATTTGAAAGAGAGAAATTCCAACACTTTGAACATTAATCGAACTCAAGACCTCCTTTCATGAGGAGTGGTTCTTGACCATCACGCTAACCCCCTCTAAGTTAACAATAGTAATGTTTGTTTATGTACATTAGTTCAATGTAAATTTTTGATGTATTTATTAAATAGATTGACTCGATGCAAATCAGATGAAGTTTGAAATGGATAATAGAGACACTTGGAGGCAGATGTCCGAATATCGGCCGATATGCCGATATCTCGACCGTATCATATCAATAGATATCACAATATCGACCGCTATCGGCCGTCTTTATTTTAAAAAAAAAAAGAGAAAAATATGGACCGATGTATAGATGGATGCCGAATTTTAAACCTCTGCTTGTAGGTGACATGTGGTCACCAGAAAGAATCCTATGAGTGACCATGGGACCACGGGTCCATCTCTGAAGGGCTGCTTCTTTTCGTGTTTGAGGAATACAATCCAGCTAGGGCAAAAGGGATTACGTGGAGGGCTTGAATGGATCTACCATAATTGTACGGTGTACGAGTACAGTGGCATCTTCCAAAGGTTGATTAAGGAATGTAGGATGTATGTGATTGATCCACAACGCAGGATCAGATGACATGGGCCAGTTTTGAGTTGATCTCGAGGCATGTTGGACCCAGTTTAGGCCTTGTTGAGGAGATCCATTGGGTATGCCTATCAGGTGTCCAGTATCGGATTAGGGATGAATCTATGTTTTTGGAGGTGATGAATCGCATATGGGCCGAAGACAATTAAAAGATGTAATGGGTTTGCTCATGGTCTTATGGAGAACATTAGGCCCAAGCTAGATATCTAATTGCGCTCAATGAAGGTACTTCGACAGTATTGTCACAAATCTTGTTCTCAAGATATTAACAGCAATTGTTAATAGCGGGATATTTTCAAATTCTTGAGTATTTATCTGGAGTTTAACGGAAAAATCTCGCGGAAAATATATTATTTAAAAAATAATAAAATAAATATAAAAAATAAATAATGTGGCCGAAAGTTTGAAAACACAGATGATACTTAAGAAATAAAAAAATATATTTGGGCCAAGCATTTTTAACGGGAATTTAACAATAAAATCTCATGATTTTAACTGGAATTTATCGTTTCTTGTGATCAAAACGTGTTTTAACAGGGAATTTACCGTTAAAAATGGTAGGCGCGATAAATTCAGATTTTTAACGTCCAAAAGTTATTTTGCTGATATTTTCATGATAAAAATAAAAATATCGGAGATATTTATTACATTGCTTGACAGGGGTTTAAATCTCGGCTGATACGTATCGTATTAGCTAAAGAAAAAAAAATGGCCCATTTCTCTCTTTTTTTTAAAAAAAAAAAATATATCGATTGTGGGTAGGGCTGCAACTCGAGTCGGGCGGGTCAGATTCCTTAAAACCCAACCTGACCCGAGTTGATATATATGGAACCCGACCCAACCCGAATCAACCTGAATTCTGACTAACCCGTATTTTGAACCCATTTTAGACTAATTTTAGCCGGGACGGGTCGGGTCGGGTTAACTTATAAAATCCTCAACCCGACCCGACCCAAATTTCATGCTGGTTTTTATCTTCTCAGCCCGACCCGACCCACTGACCTAAATTCTCGACCCGACCTGCATGATTTCTCGGATCGGGCCAAAACCCAACCCAAGTTGTAGCCCTAGTTGTGGGTCCGGGCCAATATCTCAGCCGATATTTGCCCATATCGGACGAATATCGGCCGATATTTTTATTTTTTATTTTTTTTAAAAACAGCCTTTTTATTTTTTTAAATGATTTTTTTTTAAAAAAAAAAAAAAGCCACTGAGATTTTTTAAAAAAAATTGAAAAGAGAGAAAAAGTTCGCTCAAGATCTCTGCGGATATGAAAATTTAGCCAAAATCTCCATCTGGCTGAATTTTTTACCCCTGACTTGACTATAACTGCGTATGCAGGTATAGGTGTCTGAGAAGTTCACTTTATAAATCACAATTAATTAAGTTTTTAAAATTAATTAAAATAGCAATCAAATGACTTATTATTAACCAATAGTTTTATCATTTTTAAGTAAGATTGATTTTTTCTTATGAAATCCTGATCTAATATTTTTTTAAGTTTGTGAAGAAAATTATGAATCCTCCTAGTTGTAATAGACAACTCGCCTGTTAAAGCTAATGACAGAAACTCCTTTAGAGCTTATTAGGGCCCCTGTTTAGTTAGTAATATAATATCTAATTAAAAAAAAAAAACTACACCTCACATGCAGTAGATTTGCTACATGAATATAGAAGCTTTACATCCATCAAAACCTGGGACCCATGTCCATGACCGACCCTTGACCTAGAGGAACCATTATTTGCCCCTGACAGGAACAGCCTTGCAACATTAGTCACATGTTGCATGAAGAATATTCTAGTTCTAGGGTGGAATCATTTGCTTTATTTTTTTTTACATTAGCCGTTGAAGTAGGTCATCCAACCATGTGGCAGTTGGCCCCACCAATCCAAGTGAAAAAGAATTATGCAATCACATACTGAATCATATTAATCCTTTATTTTTAAAATTAAAAGATAAATATTTTGACTTATTATAATTATTTCAACTCTAAGAATACATCAAATGAAAATTATAAAATTTTAGATGAAATGTAAAAAATAATATTAATGGGTATGAAATAATCATAAATTTGACCATTTTACTCAATGTTGTGGAAGTGATTAGATTTGAAAATGTTTGACAATGTTGTGGGTTTGATTTTGGAGTTCTAGCTAAAGTGACTTTCTTCTATTGTTGAAACTGCTAATGCTCAAAACTAGCAATGCAGTATAATGTTTTAGAAATTTATAAGCTATTGCATGTCACAAAAGGAAAGCAAGAACAAAATCATGCAGACTCTTCTACGTACTCTTAGATCGTTCAAGGAAAGACCTAACTTTGATGTGTCTTAAGAGTATTGGATTCATTCCTGAGATTTTAGTAAGACTGTATCTGAGTTTCCTATACGTTAATAAAAAAAAAAAAAAAACTTTCTCTCCTTAGATTCTTTAAGGAAAAGACTTATTCCTCAATGATAAACTTCTTTCCTAAGGCTCCTCAAATAAAAAATATTTGTTTTTTGACAACTTCTCCTTAATGCCAACACTTGGTCATTTCTCCTCTTCCTTTTCTACTTCACATAATATATTGATGCAAACATTACGAACTTAGACTTGATCCAACAAGTAGTGGAACGATTAACTGGGTCCAATTAATGCGTGTTCCTCAATATGATAAGCTAATTAGACAATTAGGGTGGTCACTATAAAATTATCCATGTAGTCCCATGCAATTTGTTCGATCAAGTCGAAGCCCATGATGTTTGCATCATATATAAATATAAAAAATTAAAATTTTATGAAATAGGAAAAACTATCTTCTTGCTACTCTAGATAAAAGTGCCTTAGCTAATCTGGAAGGGTTGGCTTCTTATTTAGCATGTGTGGGTTGAACACACCATGTTAAAAAAAAAATGCCTTAATTTAATGGAAATTGATTTTTATACCGATACTTTTTTAATAATATTGGATACCAGAACTATTTTGTCATTCATTTTATTGTAATAAATTAAATGTAAAATGATAAGAAATTTATTATGATAAAATAAATGGCAAGATAGTCTCGATGAGCAATCTTAGTAAAAAAGTAGTGTTGCAAAAATTAATTATTTTAATTATTTTCCATTATTATTTTATATTTTCTTAATAAGAACGTGGTTGAGACATGTGGCACTAACCCATTCATCAAGAGACGAATGTTAGGTAAAAGGTTTGTAACTTGCAAGAATGTGAAGGCAACGTCACACTCTTCCCCCATATTGTACTCATCTGTACATCCGTTGCTTATCAAGTTACCAACAAAGGACGTTCATTTCCATTTGAAGGGCCCACAATAGATGTCGATGGGGCCCACATAGATGTGGATTTCCATTAAAGCGACCACAATTGTTATTATTATAATAAAATTGAAAAATAATGACCTTCACCATCTAATCTATCATAGTATCATTGGCCTAACTTCCTTCCCATTTTTAATTCTACACGGTTAACTAACTACATTTGAGACCATATCTCATTTACGGCAGAGGCTATACATGCATAAGTTTTAAAAAGTTTAGGCTTTAAATTTTATCGATTTTTATTATTTTTTAATTATTTTTACAATTTATTCAATTGGATTGATATACTTCATACTTGACTTCAACATATTCTAAAACAGGGGTCCAAATATCGATCGATATGAATCATTTCGGCTGATATGTCAATATCTCAGCCTCATCATATCGACCAATATCACAATATCAGTCGATATCAACCGTTTTTGTAAAAAAAAAAATTAAAGAGAAAAAAAATCGGCAGATAACGAGATATCAGTTGATATATCATATCGGCCGATATATCGGCTGAGACCATTTTCTCAACCCTTGTTTTAAAAGGATATTTAAGACTCATACTTTAAACATATTTTTTCGATCTCGTGATACAAATTAAGATCTATGTATCAATCAATATGGACTTTTTCTTTTTGAATTTATGTGTGAGAAACTACGAGAAATCAGAGTAAAACTTTCAAGGGCGATATCCACTACCCTTAGAGCACACTAGATGAAGCCATGGGACTTGAATCTGACACCTCCCACTTCCTGAGACAGGTTTCCAATATAATAAACACCAGCGATTTTTTCATATTTTTCATCAAAATATGAGGAAGATATCATTTCCCATTGATATCAAGATTTTACTATTTTTTAGTTAGTATCACCAAAATTCAGTAACACCATGATAATATTGCAAACATTCAAAAATATGACATTAATAGCATTTGTAAGAAAATTAAAAGTTATTAATAACAATAATTTGATTTAATTTTTTGATAACTTTGTTGAAGTTATTTAGCATTTAACTTATGTGATACTGGATTACATTTTATGGTTCAAAAAATATTAAATATTGAATTATATTAGATTAATATTAAAGTGAATTATTTTTCTAGTATAGTTGTACTTTAATCATAAAATTATTAATTGCTATTTCAATTTCCAAATCTATTATTCTAAATATTATTTATTATTGTATATTTTTATTATTTTTAAATATTCTATTTTTCTACCAGATTTTTTTCAATAATATTCCAATAAAAATTCGAAAATTTAAAAATATTTTGATACTACTGATGGCGAATAATAATAGCATGAGAACATTATTTATGTAATATTTTCATGGCAGAGCTGAATAATGGAGCGCACTATAAACCTATTAATAGATTACGTAAGTCAATACAAATATGATGTGAATGATTTTGAGGTAATAAGATTACGAATGATCCTCAATAAACTTAATTTAGTACTCAGTGATACTTTCCTAACTATATAGCAATTAGAGGTATAAAATTTGGCCGATACGAAATTCGGCTGATATGGCCGAGATCTTGGTCGAATATCGGTTGTGGGCCCAGTTGATATTTCGGTTGATATTTATATTTTTTAATTTTTTTAAAAACAACCTTTTTATTTTTTAAATGATTTTTCAAAAAAAAAAGTCACCGAGATTTTTAAAAAAAAAGTATTTTAAAATAACGGAGCAGATATGACATCATGAGGAACTGGGGGCTGTACAGTTATCTAACGTGAGTCATTAAACTTTTAATTATTGAGTGAGACTGTTAATACATATTTATATGTGTGACGTTTGATTAATAATTTTTAGTGACTATAAAAAATGGTATAGAATTTTAAAAAAGGTAATTTGCAAAGACCTCTTTATCATTTATATTAATTGCAAAAGTTATCACTATACTTTTAATAATCCTAAAAACTGCCCTAATCATTTTCTATTCAGTTGCGAGCACCCCTTTCAAAATATACTGAATGTCCTATGCTTCTTTGCGAAACATTCTCCTTTTATCTCAAAATACTTGTCTTATTTCAAAAAGAATTTATTTCTTAAAGAATTATTTTTGCATGGAGCGCACTATAAACCTATTAATAGATTACGTAAGTCAATACAAATATGATGTGAATGATTTTGAGGTAATAAGATTACGAATGATCCTCAATAAACTTAATTTAGTACTCAGTGATACTTTCCTAACTATATAGCAATTAGAGGTATAAAATTTGGCCGATACGAAATTCGGCTGATATGGCCGAGATCTCGGTCGAATATCGGTTGTGGGCCCAGTTCGATATTTCGGTTGATATTTATATTTTTTAATTTTTTTAAAAACAACCTTTTTATTTTTTAAATGATTTTTCAAAAAAAAAGTCACCGAGATTTCCAAAAAAAAAGTATTTTGAAGAGAGAGAAAAACATCGGCTGAGATAAAATATCGGCCAAAAATTTGGCCCGGGCAACAATGCATGATTCTAGACGATGAGAGTAGAATGTAAAAATAATTATAGAATACCGTATATAAGCAAGTCTAAGCTTATAAAAGAAAGTCGTATTCCCATCACGTTAGAAGGTGATTTGGAGCTAATCGAAAAAGTTAAAACTTTAATTTAATATGAAAATAAAGAAATAGGACAAGTAATTCATGATAATTTTAAAATACATATAGGACAACTATTCTGCGTACAGGGAATACTTTTTAAATACCTTATTAAAATTAATGGGCCAAAATAGTTGGATGTATACAAGATTACAAGTCCATATGAATAAAAGGTATCTGCTATTTCAGATGCATCCAATCATGTTAACTAAATGATTTTAGTCATTGAAACCTATAATTTTTTATGGCCTATCTCACAGACATAGAATGACCTGACGGGAGCTAATTTTTTTCTTTCTATCTATATAATACTTACACATTTAATACAATTTAATGGGCTTGTCTACTGTTTATAAATTATTATAATAGATTATCTTACTAAAAGTAGCTCTAAAGAGCATTTGGACCACTAAAACCATGCAGGAATTTGATGCATCAGAAAGTAGCTTTTGCAATTGTTAAATTGAGATGAAACTACAAAAGCATAGGAAGTTTTGGTGCCATGGTACTGGTAGAAGTGTTCTATGTGGGACCCACTTCAGATTAATGTTGTCAATAAATTTATTTATTTTTCATTTTGAAACTTAGATTTAAGAGTAGCGATCCTCCCACGGGTATTTTGTATAACCATATACGAGTTTTACTGTATTACCCATTTTGCCCTTCGAATCGACTCGCTAGATCACTGACTAACTCATTGAAATTTATTTAAGTGAGACTGTTTTTTTCATACAGAAAATAAATCGGATCACTGAATTTTTTTTTTTTAAATGCTTTTGTATGGCAGTGGAAGGGTAAAATAAGCAATATCCTAAATCTCGTATCTTGTTACACAAAATGTTTGTAAGAGGATTGCTACCCTAGATTTAACTATTTACAATTTTCATTTTATGCATTTTTACTGTTGAATCATCTTTTATTGGTCAAAATATTTATTCATGATTTATTTTTATCTGATAAATCAACCAGTAATATAATTCAATGAGTTTCATTTTTTACAGTACTGATAGTCTTAATGATAATTTAATCATTTATCTAATTTTTATAATAATTAAATATAGTTCACTATCTTACATGATCCATCACAGCAATTCTGATTGTATGGATCATGTGCCCAGTTCATCTAGAATTTAATCCGATGTAGTGATTTATTAATCTCAACCATCCATTTTGTCCACTGACCCAATTAAATTGGAACTTTTAGAAATTTATGATATGTGGATCACTTTTATTTGGTAGTCTTCAGATTACAAACCATATGTTTTATAGTAGTCCACGCAAGAGTGAGTTGTTTGTATTTGTATGGATCACGCCACTCTCCATGCTCCTTATTTCAAACATTAAATTTAATCTAATAATTTTTTAGATCATATTATTCCTTAGATTTTGCTTGAATTTATTCAAAAAGTTTATAGGACAGAATAAAATCACTTCAATTGAATTACTCAGGTTATATTTTTAAAATTTAAAATTTATTTTTTTAAATATTTTAATCTAAATTAATATAGTCGTAATTGGACAATATAACAATTTAAATTTTAGAATATAGTCAAATTAAATAGAGATCGATTTGGAACATAAGCTAGAATAGTAGGTGAGCCAGTGTGAAACAGTCACTTGAAGATAAGTTTGGTGCACGAGAGTCATTTAATTAAAGATTGAATTAGATTTTTTTATTTATTCATTGTATTGAAAGGTTAGACCTAATTTGTATTAAACGTTAATTATTAGCTGTCACATGTGACATGGTATCATCATCCGTATGATTATAATTTAAAATGGAATAAGTTTTTGAAAACCTTGTGTTGTCAATCCCTTCCAAAACATTGCTTAATATAATAAAAAGCTAGGGTTCTCGTTACAAAATTGTACTTCACCCTCAGCCTTTGAATCAAAAGCGCTTTTACAAAAAAGAAGAGAAGATAACCATTCTACCCCCGCGTATAAATTCATTCGAGCGAACTTTCAGATCGTTCAAATGAATATATTCATCCGAACGAATACCTTAGTGTAATTTTCGTTCCTTCGAATGAATGAGTTGAATTTTACTGTTCATTTAAATGAATGAGTCGAATTTTGTGAAGGATTGACATATATATATATATATATATATATATATATATATATATATATATATATATATATATATATATATATATGTTCATCCGAACGAAGGAACACTCGTTCGAATGAACTAAAATACACTGAATTATTCGTTCGGATGACTGTATTCATCCGAACAAACTGAGAATGACGTGGCAGTTCGTTCGGATGAGTTAAAATATGGGGGTAGAATGGTAATTTTATCAAAAAAATCGAAAATGGGTGTGTAGAGACAAGAAATTCAGGTGTTTGTATGGCTCACCTTTTTTTAATATTTATCTAAAATTTTACAAAGAGAAATTCAATTTTATGTAACCTTTCTGAGTTTAGATAATCATAATTCAATGAACATGATTTTTTTTTTTTATCATGCTCAGATCATATCACTGTATCTTTTCAATTGAACAGTTTTTTGTTATGTATGAGAGTGTTGAGTGCAAATTTCTTATTTAGAGCAGATTTTAAAAATTCTTAATTTTTGACATTCAACTCCGATTCAATCTTGACCTTTATTTGATGGGACTAAGGTTAATGTTTCAAAAAAATTTGATGGGACTAAGTTATCTTTATTTTTAAAAAAAAATTAAACTCTTAATGACCCACAATTTGAAAGGATTGAGGGATTTTTTTTTTGTAACATGGGTATTTCCACTGTAAATTTGAGGTGAGATTAATCGCACAGACATGTATAAACCTCTCAATCCACAAACATTAGTTTAATTTATGAGAATAGCGGTGGTTGACCATCAGGCCAACCCTTCCGGGTTAAGGATTGAGGGAGTTGACTCTTAATAACTTTTAAAAGGTATGAAACTTATTATGTTAAAATATTAAACTATTTTGTGTTTATAATTGCAATTAGTGTAAAAATATATTTAAATATAAAAATATGATTATTAATTTTTTATATTTTATATTTTTGTATTTGACATTTTATTTCTATAGATATTTTAAATTTAATTAATTGGTTAATTAGTTAATTAATATTATATAATATCATAATGACGTCCATGGATTTGACTGAGTATGAAACTTTTTTCCAAGACGATTTGATTCACACTGAGTCGATTTTAAAAACATTGGTTTCAAAATTAAAAACTAATTTTCTTAGAGAGTTTAAATATTATTTGATTTAATTAGAGGGTAATGGAGAGAGACCCTGACATTTTTTTATGATGAATAATAGACTTGTTCTCATTATTAGATATGTACTGATTCGATCATGAGTATATAATGTCTCTTTTCAGTGAGAGAAGATAGATGAGTGAAAATTGTAAAAAAGTTGGTCTTCTTTCTTCATTTTGTTTTGCCTTTCAATATAATGGATCTGGTTTGACCCTGTGAAAATACTAAAAGAGAATTACGTAAAATATCTGTGTCGTTTTGTGTATTTGACCTATAGTTTGTTTTTCCCGTTTATTATTTATGCACTTTTATTCCCAACAAGATTGATTTTGTCCACTTGTCATCTCCTAAACGGTGAAGATGTACAGTGTAATCCCTTATTATAAAAAATAGGACTGGGGTATCTGATAATTCCAATAATTAGAACGTGAGATCATAAATTCATCTTGATCTATAAGTTTGATCATGGAATTACATGACATCAAAAGTCAAAATTTTCAATGATAAAAATACAAGACTTAACATAATGAAATCATTTTCTAGTAATTTCATAAAAAGTATGGTGCCAACTTGAAAATGAAATCAAAGTTTGCATAATTAGAAAGGATTGAACAAAGATTCAGATGATGGTGTTTGCTGGTATTAAATTCTAATATCCACAGTTGGGCCGCCCCTGATTACAATAAAAACTGGGTAGTCTTCATCTTCAACAGTAGCAGACTGACGTTGACGCGTTGGATCTTGCAATATCCCAAAGTAGACGACGTCAAAAAGAGCAGCAGCAAATGCCTTGTTCGTCCGTCCTTCCTCACCATCCAATGGCTACCGTTCCTTCTCTGAAATCTCCTCTTCTCACCCTCTTTCTTTGACTCTTTCTTCTCTGTTTATATCCCCTGCTATCTCCTCAATTTTCCCAATTTCCATCACAAACACAGTCTTTCTTGCTCATCTTCTTCTTCTTCTAGAACAAGTTCTTCTTCTTACAAAATACGTTTTTTTTCAAATAGAAAAGGAGAAAGAGTTTATCGATTCTCCCATCAAGCTGTCAGTAACCCGAAATTTTGGAAGAAATGAAGGTAAGATTTCTTTCTATCCAGGTTTATTGAATTCAGAATCTGGGTGACACTGAGAAGCAAGGGTTTTTTACTCTTTTCTTCTTCTGTTCTTCAATTGTGCCTAAGAATCATCTTGTATGCAAATCTAATCTAGATTCTTTGTTTGATGGGTTCATAGAACCCTAGCTTGTTCTGGGTTTTTCCTGTTATTGGTCGTTTCTGTATTTAGAGTGGTTTTTCGATCCAGTCTCAGTTAATATTCTTCTTTCAGTGTTTCTAAAAGCATGGCTTTTTGGGGATTCTCTTTTTAGAAAAGCATGGTTTCTTTCTGGGTGTTGGTCCTTAGACTTTCTGGGATCTCCAGAAACACGATTCTTCCTGAGCTTTTCCCATCCTTCTTGATTTTGGGTTTTGGTTTTTTTTTTTTTTTTAAAAAAAGAGATAATTGTAGTTTTTTACTGAAATATTCTCTTTCTTATGGATGCGGATGGTCGTCTTGACGATTGGATATTGCAGAAAGTGGTGTTGAAATTGGATTTACAAGATGACAAAGGCAAGCAGAAGGCGATGAAAGCAGTATCCAGCCTTTCAGGTATCCACCCTGCCTGATTGGGATTCAGTTCTTGAAGCAGTCTATTCTACAAATTAAAACAGGGACGGTTGATGAAGTAACTGACTATCAGTTTCTTTTGCTTTCCTAATTTTGCAGGGATAGATTCGATCGCCATGGACATGAAAGAGAAGAAATTAACAGTGATCGGAGACGTTGATCCAGTGAGCCTAGTGGGCAAACTGAGGAAGTTGTGGCGCACAGAAATCGTGTCGGTTGGACCCGCAAAGGAGCCGGAGAAGAAGAAGGAAGAACCCAAGAAAGAAGAGACGAAAAAAGAGGAGCCCAAGAAGGAAGAGCCCAAGAAGGAAGAACCCAAGAAGGAGGAACCCAAGAAAGAAGAACCCAAGAAAGAGGAAGCAAAGAAGAAAGACACCAACGATCAAATAGCAGATCTTGTCAAGGCCTACCAGGCCTACAATCCTCACATGACCACACATTACTACGTGCAGAGTGCAGAAGAGAATCCAAATGCCTGTGTTATGTGCTAGATAAAATTCATATAACAAAATCACGGGCTGGAATTCTCAAAGAGACAGATGGGAGAGCAAGGGAAGAAGAGAAAGTCTTCTCCTCTGTACAGATGGGGGCTGAGAGATTCTATCCTTTTTTCTCTGTTCCTAGGACTGTATGTATAGAGATAAATAACTCTTCTTATCTCTCGGATGTATTGCAGTATTTTTGTAGGAATTATTACATCATCTTATTAATATTGAATTCATTGAAGAAATGGGTGTCTGCTCTTAGATTGTGGATGACACCATGGAATTGGAAAGAGGTGATTTTGGGGTTTTGAGAGCCCTTGGATTGGTGCGGCCGGTCAATCTCAACTCTCCTTCTTCCGACCACCATGGCTTCCCTGTAAACATCCTCTCATGGGTCACAATACAGTGGCAACCATCGAATTGAAAAGGGGGTTTTGGGAGGTTTCTGATTGGAATTGAAGGTATCTTTAGTTTTCAGAATTTTAGTGGTGGCTGTTGATTTTCTTCTAGTTCATTAAGATTGTTGGTCTGCTACTCTGCTTCAGATTGGGGCATATGAACAGCAATTTGCAGAGAAACTAGAGCAGTGCTTGCAGAGAAACTCTATACCCATAATGAAAAATCCTCCCTATCACAAGATAATAGACATAGGAAAAAAGAGTACTACACTTAATTAAAATAAGATTCTAATTTAAGTTAAAAGCTTATACTTCAATTTGCATTTTATTTGAACATTGTCATGTGATATCTCACATATTGACCAAAATTTCAATTTATGTAGTCTCAGTGTATTAATTTGCACAAGATAATATTACACTATAGACCAATAATATTGTTTTAATAGTCCATTGGTCGAAAAGATATTGAGTGATGTTTTAGTTATTCGCCTACACTTTAATTATGTAACGACTCGACCTGAACACATAGGGCTTAGGGATTGAATCAGTGTGATATTATCCGTTTTGGGCCTTGCACACAAGTTCGAAGTCGCACGATTTTGCATTTGGATTCAGGTCCCACGTGGCCCCGATCCAAAAAACCTCACACTTGAATCAAGGGGGTATACCACTTATATCCCCCTCTCTCTTTTTCTCCCAAACCGATGTGGGACACTTTCCCACATTGGTTTGGGGAAGGAGGTGGGTATCACAAATTAAGACTTCAAAAAAGGCTATTTACATCGCACTGTGTCAATATAATCTCGATATCTGGTTTCCTAATCATGTATTTGTTGATGGCCAACCAATTAGACTGAGATCATGGTTTTAACAACTCTGAGTTATATCGGCTGAGCCCATTCACATTTGGTCCTTCTTTGAAAAACCAGTTTCCTTCCGACTTTGCCCAATTCATGTTTTTGACCTGATTTACCAATTTTGATATTTAAAATCTTGACTAAAACTTCCATTTCATTTTAGTGTGGTGGTTGGTTAAAGTCATTATTGTTGATGATCTGATTCGTAGAACAATCATGCTTGCTAGTATTTGGGGTATTGTAAAGCCTTTTTACTCATACATATCAACTAAATTTACAGAAATGGAGTGGAAATCGAACTCAGCACTCTCACATCCTGAGACGGCACCTGCCTAGTCCTCGCGGTATTATACAAGCGTCTCTAATCACACACACTGGTTAACTCTTCAAAGAATAGCCCTTTGGAGTGGAGTGAGAATCGAACTCATCAAATTATTTTGAATAAAATATTTTAATTATTTTGCATCTAAAGGGCAACATGTTATTTCAAATGAATTTTGGCACAAGATAAGAGCCTTTTAGGAGTTCGTATAGTTCCTGTGAAAACTAGTTTGCAGAGGATCATCATTCAAGTCATTTGCAATCTAAATAATGTATAAGCATTTTTCAAATGGGTAACCTCAATTTAATATATTAATCCCTTTTTTTTCTAATACTCCCTCCGTCCTATTTTAGTTGTCTCATTTGAAATATTTGTATTTTTTAAGGAAACTCTTTATATAAAGCTAGCACTCTACGTGATCTCATCTATTTTCAATACACTTTATACTACTCTAATATAAAGAGACAACTATTTTGAGACAATTCTAAAATCCATATATGATAACTAATTTGGGACAGAGGGAGTATAAGTCAAAATATTTTATATTTGTATATTCATGTGGGACAAGTAAACTCTATCTAAAGATAATCAAATTAAAACTTAAATACCAAAATATAAATAATTTCTATTTGATTTTTAGTAATTGTAAGGCTGAAAAACCATATCCTCATGAACCTAGACATGTATCCTCTTATGAAATAGACCAACTTGACATGATGGCACCAACTTGGATGATTGGACTTCAAAAGCCTCTTTGATTTCAAAGATTAGTGATTTAATAAAATGAGAAGGGCAAAATAAAATGGAAAGGACCCTATTAACCTAAGTCTAACCTACCGCATGTTAGCATTTGCCTTCTTTCAAATCCCACAACAAAGATTCTATATGCAGTCCACAACAAAGATTTACTGCATTTTATGAAAAAATATATTCTTAATTAAAATTTCAAACTTAGGAAGTTAAATTGTCAAATTCCAACTAGTAATTTCGATTAGAACACAAACTCATAAAGTGGGTTTTTCAAGTTATAGAAAATTTCTTAGTAATTAAATAGAAAATTAATTTACTAAATTTAATTATGAGTGTCAACTTCATAAATAGTTTCTACTAAAAAAAAAAATATATCTATTTATATAACTACAACAATTTAGCTCTACTTTTAGAGAAAGATTCACAATTTGGTGTTATCATATGCTTCAATCTCTCTCACACATACATATTTTTTTGGTTAACATGGACATCCCTACTACATATTAGAGGTAAAGACTAATTTCACGTATGGACAAAACCATCTGAAGTCTCGTGTATCAAATTAGTGTGAAAAGAGTTGAGTCCAAAATCTTTAGTATAATCTTAGAAACTCAGGACAACTAAGCTACCTATATTATGAGGCTTAAAACAGTTGAGTTTGAGTCCGATGGAACCATTGGACATAATAACATTTTACCTTCATTGAATGATTTCCATATGTTCTCTCTTCTTCTTCCTTTTTTGACAGTCATTGATGTTCCTGCTCAAAGGAAGAAAATGGTGATACATTTTAGATATTTGTTATGATCAGGGATGAAAATATCAGCAAAAGGAGATCTCGGCCAATATGGGAATAATGGTGTTCTTAATATCGGCTGATTTTATCTTAATACGGCCGATACTAACCGTATCGGCAAAGATTTTCATCACTGGTTATGATACTCTACTTGAGTTCATCGAACAATAGATGGTGAAAGATGATATTGAGTTGCATTAATACAAAATTGATCTCAGGAGAAGAAAGTGAGAACCTTGAAAACAAGAAGAAGAAGAAGAATATTGAAATAAGCTGTCTGGCTATCCATGGTTGGGAGAGCCCAATTAAGAACAAAACAGCAAACCATTTTGCAAAAGGCTTGACCTGGGCTAACTTTCAATCCAGGTACTCTTATCAGGGCCTTACTATTGGCCTCAAAAATAAACATTGTCTGGGCCGGGACATGTACTGAGTTTTCCGCCTCGCCTAAACCGGCATATAAATGAGGCAATATTTGAGTAAATCGGCAAAAAATATATTCCACTGTCTGTAGTCCACACCATATAGGGCCAGTTGATACATAACTCATAAACCGAAAAATACAGACTGACATTTTGACCTTATATTGGACTCAATTGGGCCTGGGCCAACAGAAAAGTACAGGCCTAGAAAGGAGGGCCTCCGTTAAAGGGAGCTTATAAATGACTGGATATACAAGTGGGCTTGGGATAGAAGGAGGATACTGGATATGTTGTCTGCCAAATAGATAATTTTGTGCGTGGCCCAGATTCCTGTCCAAACCCGATTATCAATTTGCTCTGAAAAAGAAACATTGATTCCACATATCCTAAGAATCATAGCAATGATGATTTCTAGTCATGACCTGCCAATCTAACCTCATTTCTAACTGATTAATGAGAAAAAAAAAGAATTTTGATAGTGGACAACAATTCGTATATTTTTAATGAAAATAAAGATTTTGACATAAATAACAAAAACTTTAAGCTTTCACTTGCTAATACGATGCCTAATTTCATGGTGCCTATTGGATGACGTGGATCGAACCTAAACATTTTTTTTCTATAGATTTGTTTTCTTCAAGAAAATCGACAAATAACATATTTGCCATTTTCCAACTAATGGAAAATGAAAAGCACATGTCACTTTATCCTTCTTTCATGGAATCCATTTTCAATTAGAGGTGTTGTATCAAATAATTTATTCATAAAAAAGAGGGAGGTAAATGTTTAGTTTTTTTTTTTGAATTTACGTGTGGAAAACTATGGGAAACTCAGTATAAAATCCCTACAGGTGATACCCACTGCTCTTTAGAGCACACTAGATAAGACCGTAAGAGTTTCAAACCTGACACCTCCCTGCTGTTTATTTTAAACATACATAAGAATTTTGATGAAAATAATAGGTGTTCGGAAAATTTACTTATTGACTTGTATGGACTTTCTTATGGCTTTATTATTTTTCTATTTTCGTGTATCCAATTATGAAATGATAGAATTGAGTAACACCCAACCACCACATCAAATGCTTCAAAATATTGTTCAATATGATAAAACATACTATTCTTTGTGGTGCAAGTTTCAAGTATTAGAGAGAAATATATCACTTCAGAAGCACAAAATAGGGTAGAATATCAATTATGTCATGAACTTGAAAATAATATCCAACATAGGTAGGTGTGGCCATTATCATTAGTTGGTATGAAAATTTTGAGATTGGAACTTATGCTTTCTACCAGAATAATGTATATATTGGATGTAAATTTGATTAAAATTGTAATTTATACAATATAGGGTTCTTTTGGCTTGAGTGAACTTGGTTGAAATCATATGTATTCGTATTAGTTGATACATAGCTTTGCGGCCATATAGTTTCATATTGTCCCCATCTGTCACATTATTGGCCGATATTGTATGGTATTGTCTGATGCACATTTTTTCAATTTTTTGAAAAAAAATGATTCCAACTTTTTCCTGTTGAATTTCACGTTGAGTGAGATTTTTAAAAGTTTTAAAACCAAGTTACTCAGCTTTTTTTTTTTTTGAATTTACGTGTGGAAAACCACAGGATATCTAGTGTAAAACTCCCACGGGTGGACCCCTATCCCTAAGGTACATCAAGGTTAGGCCATGGAGGCTTGAACGCGTGACCTCTCACTTCTTGAAACGGGAGGTAACCAGCTGAGCTACACCCATGTGGGTAGTTACTCAACTTTTGAGTAAACTTGGAGTCATTTTCATCAATTTTCACCATTTTGAGTTATTTTCAATAATTTTCTCGAATTCTTGTTCTGAAATAATATCAAATTTTTTTTTTTGAAAAATAATTTAATAAAATAGTATTCAGTGCTTACGAAATTCAATAGAGATCTGTTAATGCCATTCATATAGTTTGAAGAGTGTCATGATTTTCTCAAGATTTTTTTGAAAATTTTGTGTTATTGGAGACAAATACCTTTCCAACATGAAAAACTGTTTTCTGAAGTTCTGAATCTTTTCAAAATCATACCAAAAGTAAGATTCAAATTGAAACACATTTGTAATAACATTTTAATTTTTAAGAAATGAGTCTAGCCGATATTGTGCATTGGTTGATACAGGCCAATACCAGACAACTTTTAAACACTCTTTATCAACCATTTCATATCATGTACGAACCATATGATATGTATCAGCTGTATTTTTTTAACTATAATTCCTAAACAATTAATGGGCAGCAAAATGACATGTCAATTTAATTGTAAGGTAGCCTAAATCAAAGACAATTAAATGAGTAGAAAATGATAACTTAAACCTAGAATTACAAGTATAGATCATAGAGTAATATTTCATGTATGTGCTAAAGATGGGTCAAGATGGGCAATTTTTTTTTTTTTTTTGAATTCTCTTTGATGAATTGATGGAAGAAGTTTTTGAGTGTATAAAAGACACATGTTGTAGAAGTTGTTTAATAAAAAAAAAAATTCATAAAAAATTATATTGAATGATAATGTTGCATTCAAATCAACCCAAATGAGTTAAAAGTGATGGCTAGAAACCCGGCTCAAGAAGTGTGAGCTCTAAGTTTGATTCTCACTCCATCTCAAAAGACTACTCCTGTAGAATTATCCTGTGTGACTTAACACAAAACAGTATTGCATTCAATGCTGCCAGTTGTTTACTGACCTTAGAAGAATACTTTTTTTCTTGGCCACCGATTCTAACACGGGTAAAATTTGTTAGGAAATACGGAATAAAGTGAAATTCTCATTTTATCTATATCAGTGTACCACTCATCAAGTACCAGTTTACCGATAACACACTATATATAGAGGAGGTGTTATCGGTATACCTTTACTTAATAAGTAGTACACAGTAGAAATAAAATGAAAATTCACTCCATCACATGTCTCATGACATATTTTGACCGTATGTGGATGGAGATCTTTTTTCTTACTGGGAACACCAACTTGGATGAATACCTTATTTTTATAATATAATAAGATTTACATAAAAGTTTCTTTCAATTTAAATATGATTTTTTATCGAGTCTGCTACCGATTGCATCGACAAGAGAGATTGGCCTCAATGGTAGAAAATGTTCAGGTCTCTATCATTGGAAGAAAGACGAGACAAAAAGTAAGAGATGATGGAAATCCAGAGAGACCCACACGCCTCTCCATTATTGTTAAATGGATGAGAGATGCATGTGCAGGCATTGCTGCAAATCTGCAATCGCTGAGAGAAGACAAGAGTGGATTCGGCAAAAACCCATTTCGATGCCTGGCAGATAGCTTTAGATCTGTCTTGGCCAATCCAAATAATAACTGTCTCAATTTCCATTCGCTCCACTTTCCATAGAATCTCATTTTCCAAGAATTCTACTTTACTTTCCATTCTTATAATTCTCTCGTTATTTATAATATCTTGAAGTCATTGGCCACGAACCCTCTTAAGAAACAAAAGTCATGAGTTCGATTCTCATTTCAATTTGAAGGATGATATACTACATCAGTCTCATCCGACCCTACTGAACATTGAAAAAGAGAGAGGCAGACAACATTATTAATTGAAGGGTATTCAATACTTTCTATTAATTCCTACTCATTTTCATAAAATCTAACCTTACAGTTTTGAATTTCGATTGTAGGCTATGTTACTTTTATTTTCTTAGAATTTAAAAAATAAATAGTTCTAAAAATATCTCATTTGAAAAATCTTAGATCCAAATCATAAAATAGAGGATCTAAACTCATATTTCAAAGGTTCATTTACATTTTTAACTTAATTGGGTCAATAGATTTCACTTTTATAGTCTCAAAAAATCTAGTAATTTGTAGTGACAAATTTCAATCTGTTGAATTTGTGACAATCTCCAAATTTAAAAGCAAGTGCAAGTACATAGCCAGTAGGACGAGAAAGACACATATGTTTGGACAGTCATGGGGATATTTTTTATTTTCTTATATTTATCTAATAAAAAATGTATAATTTCTCATATATAGGAGTGATGACATATGACAATGCAAGAATGGGTGGAAGAAGGGTTTAACTAAATTGGTAAGATTTTTGTGCAAATGATAAAGATAAACATGCAAGAGACATCCACCGCGTTCTTCGCTTTCTCTTTAAATCTTTTCCTTCTCCTACTTGATGTATAAAAAAAAATTGATTTTCTTTTATAATTTTTAAGTTTGTGTTTATTGTTGAATTTCTTATTAAATTTGTGAGAAAATTCTAAGAGTTTAGCTTTATTTCAATTGAGTGTTATAATTTTAGATGAGTGATTTGATATTTGAATTTCTTTCCATCTTAGAAGAAATGATTTGAATATCTATCCATATTTAGATTCTACCTTGATCTAAATACCAACCATCTTCCATGATTTGATGCTCTTTGGTGTTTTGTACCTATAATTGCATCATAAACTTTATTTCATTTTAAAATTAAAAAAAAATTATATCAACATTTTTTTAATACAACAAATCTACTCACCCACGCTCTAAGTACTTAAGAGATCATTTATCTTGTGAAAAATCTTCCTTGGATTCAAGGAGCAAGGATTTGCAGTCCTTTTGTAATTCTGAATCTTACTGTAGATTTGATTCGATTAATAAATCAAACAAATAAGCTCAACCCATAAAAGGAAAATTAAAGTTTTCTAAAGATAAAGCTAATATGACAATGTAGTCAGGCTGATATCATGATTTGACTGCATTTTCTCAGTGGTTGAACCTGGTTTAATCAATCTTTGTCGTGGGTCTGGTTTCAGATATTCGTGCAGAGTAGTGAAAATTCCTTTATCAAGTAAAGGGTTAAAAAAAATGACTGAGTTTGTACTCGACTTTGGCAGAAAGGGGCATATGAGTGTGACAAACGGCCAAATGGGAGTAGAGATGCCATCCATGAGTTTGATGGGTTGAAAACGATGAGACAGGGCGGCCTTGGATTAATGCACACGACCACACGAGAAGAGAGAAAGAACTGAACGATTGTCTACAAATGTTTGGTTGCACCATTTGAGTTTGATTCCACGAGTCCCACCATCCTAGCCATCCATGCCCATTAGCTACGATAGCTGGGTCAATTACAACCATTGATATGGTGGCCCACCTTTTGGACGATCTGCAGAGATCAAATGATCCAAGTTAGTGCACTTTCTTCTTACTTGCTGAAAGCCTCTAGCCCAGCAGTGCATTATAAATTTATCAACCGGTGAACTTCTCGTTAGAAATGGGTTGGGTTTGGCTCAAATGGTCTTTTATATTGAGTTACGTTTTTGTGGGGTTCAGTGGCCTAAGTTGTATTTTGTGTAAGACCCAAGTGAATAAGTTAATTTTCTGTAGGGTTTGCAGTTGGAGCCTTTCTAAGTGAGAGAAAAAACAAAGAAAGAAAAAAGAGACTATCAAGAGATCATAAGGTTAAAGGGTTCGAAATCCTTATAACAACGATACGTGGACGTAGTCTTCAACGGCGAACCATCTAAAATCTTATGTTGTGGGTGATTGAAGTCTGATTTGTGCAATTTTATTCTTAACAAGTGAGATCAAAGTCCAGTTTCAAGCTATCTCATGTGGAGTCAAGAGATTTCCTGGAATACGAGATTACTGGTCTCATTCGAGGAGAGGATTGTTGGAGATGGTGAACGAGTTCTACAATAAAAGAGTAGTGGGAGATCTATGAATTTATAAAAGACTTGGGTCATTCAACCTAACAGACTAGTCTTTTGGACTTAGGTCATAAAGGTAGCAACACCTTTTTTATGGTGTCTAGACCTCGTAGAATACTTGATTAATCTTTCGGTCATGTACAAGTTTCTCTATCTACATATGAAATAATTCTATAGAAATCCTTAAGAGTGAAGTAGAAATTGAATTTAAGACTCTCAGTTCCTAAACGGGATCTTAACCGTTATTCCAACCGATTTAAATTGAGTCACTCACCGTTGTCTTGCTAATAAATGAAGAAAGAGAAGGAGGAGATGAAGGAAGAAGATTCAAATTATGAGTGACGTGAATCTGGTGAATTAAATCATTTTTTGGCTCCTGTTTGGACGGATCCAATCAACAAAGAACATGAACTCGTTGCGCTTTCCCGTGATAAAAGAAATGGACAAGACTTGCCTCCAAAATCAGAGTTTTGTCAGTCGTTTGATAATAATCTCTTTGGATTTTCTTGAATTTAATTTCCTTTGTAGTCTTCTATCCTTTTTTTTTTTTTTGAATTTAAACAGTTCTGATGAATTGAAGAAGTCTGATGTTGAGTCGTTTTTGTGAAAATGACTGCCTTCTGAACCACTGATCAACCCTATCTGATGTTAAATGCAGTCGCCAGCTTTTCAAAACAAAGGTCACCATATCCTCCTTACCATTTTTGAAATCTAATTCCTCACATTCAAACCATCAAAACCTATACATGACAAACCACTTTGAATTATTTTTAACCATGATATCAGTCTAACATTACAGCCATGTAATACGTTGTTGTAGTTAAAAATAAATTATTAAAATATATAAAATTTTGAAAATCAGATTGCAATAATGATATTATAATAGCAAGTGTTGGTTACAAAAGAGTCCCACATCATTGAGAGTGGAAGAAAATTAAAGAATTATATGGGGCTGGATATCTCCAGAAATATCGGCCGATAACGATATATCGGTCGACATATCGTATCGGCCGATATATCGGCCGATACCGATTTTTAAACCCCTGATCTCCACCATCAGATTAGTCTTCCAGCCCAATTCCAAGAGTGGTGGTATCAGAGATAGGGCCCAAGCCATCGCATGTGGATTCAGAGATCTCCTTATTAAACGAGATAGTTGGCAACGTTTTATCTGTCAAAGAACCTCGTTTAAGAAGGTTTGTTGGATACGAATGAATCTTACATCGGTGAAAGTGGGACAAAATTAAAGAGTTATATGGAGTTGGATATCTCCACCTAACAAGAGTAACAATTTTAATAAAAGAGAATAATGAATTAAATAAAAATTGTAATAGATATTGAGTAAATCAAACTGCATTAAAAACAATTTAGCCTTGAAGATCAATTCAAATTTCAAACCCAATCAAGTCAAACTGTCACATCATTGAATTTAGTTTTTAATTCATTAATCAAAGAGGTAAACACGAGACTAAACAAGGGATATCATCTAAATATTATTACCTTTGCATAATATTATTATTATTATTATTACAAACCACAAAATCATAGCAAGTACAGTAGTAATAACAGCAAGTAAATGAGTTGATACCAACATTTGGGTGGAACACATGTTGTGGTGAAATATTTTTGCTGGAGAATCTACGGTATATCGACAAAGTCGCATCAATGCACACTAATTTTCGGGGCAAATGGACCCACTTCACATCAGCAGAGACAGGCCATTTTATAACCATTATTCATTTCATTACAATTTAAAGGTCAAAATAGTGGCATCCAAATAGTGCATTGGCGTGATAAATAAATAAATAAATATATAGATTATAAAATTTTCTTTTCTATTTTCAAATTTTCATTAATATAAATAATATCAAGCAAAAATTCTTTCTTCGTATAAAACATTAAATTAGGAAGCTCCTTCAAATAAGGCTTAAATCGGGTCAGGTCAAGTCTAGTTTCGTAAAATCCAACTTGATCTTAGTCAATATTTATAGAACCCGATCTAAGCTATTGACCTGAAATTATCGACCCTGACTCGGATTTTAACTCGACTCAACCCAAATTCTGGTCTGAACCCATTTTAACCTAATTTTAGCTAGGTTGAGTGGGTTAACTTGAAAAATTCTTTAACCCAACTTAACCCGCATGATTTCTCGAATCTGATCATGCGAGTTCAGGTTATATAGAAGGAGCCAGCGATGTTCATTTTTTTAATTTTTGCTCACATTCCCCGCTGAGATACACATTGGGAATCTTCATCTTGTCTTGGTATAATATTTTTGAGGCAGCCCATAAACATTTATTTAACATAATGTATGCATCAATCAATCTAAAATGACATTATATATGAAGAAGAGACAAAGTTGAAGATGACTGAAAATTCTAGATATGTATTGATTTCAGTACAAGTATGTATAAACAAATATTAACAGTAGTTTCCTTTCGTTGGTTTTGAAGTCCACTTGATTGATTGAAGCTTTGGATCCTCCAATCTAGACATCGTCTTGGTTAGTGTAAGATAGAGCGGAAGGTTAAGCCCACAGGATGTAGATTATATATTATTAGTTATAGAGTTTCCATGTTGAATTTTCCCTTGATCTATGTGTTTGTCAATAAAATATAGATGGTCCTAGGGCAGTGAATTTCCTTTCTTTACCAACAATCATGGGTGCTTGTCTCTTTGCTTCATATAAAAAATAAATAACTAAGATATGTTACTCTCACAAACAGAGATGGTGACACTTTCCTAACGTTTTATTTTGGATTTGGAATCATCTATGTGAAAAGTTGAGCCAACCCATGAAAATTTGGAAGAGAACGAGTACTTGATGACAACAATATATTATCATTAATATCATAGAATATTATTTTTTTTCATTTAAATAAATTTGATTTTTTTTGTTTTAGTATATTGCATGAAATTTAGTAATAAAAATGCATGACGAGAATCTCTTGTATTGTATTCTTATTATTATGTGTTGGAGTGCGAATGAGAGTTTCACATCGATTGTGAGAAGAAAAATCTAAGGACTTATACGGAAGTGGATCACTTCACCTATCAGACTCGTCTTTTAAGCTGGAAGCTCAGTCATAAGAGTAGTATCAGAGTTAGGTTCCCATCAGAGATCTCCTATCCGAACGAGATGGTTGACAACATTCTATCCATCTGAGAGCCTCGTCGAGAGAGAGATTATTGAGGTGCAAACCAGAGTCCAACATGGATTGGGAATGGGAGAAATCTGAGAACTTATACTCCACCTATCAAACTAGTCTTTTAGGCTGAAAGTCGAATCCTGTCCCTATGTTCTTCTTAAGCAAAAATGTTGCCTGACTGAATATTTCAAGTGGTCCATGGAGATTGAGCTTTTGCTGGTTTATTATGTGCCTTTGGTTGCAGTAGAAGTAACCAAAGTAAGGAATCTTGCTACTGCATTGATGTTGTGAAAAATTATTCTCTTGTGAATTGAATTTTGAATCACATCTTTCAAATAATAAAAAAAGAGTCAGATTTTATATTTTTAAATTGAAATGACATTAATTTCCTGTAAACCGATTCAGCACGGAAGAGACGATGACTAGCAGTGGGTCAGTATGGCCGTAGATGCCCCGCAGTGAAAACAGGAAAGTCCATCACTTCTCCACTAAAAGCATTGCATCATCTTCCTCTTTCTCCAGTTTTCCTTTCTAAAACAGCAGCAGGAAAAAGCTGCAATCAAAACACTAACAATTTCTAAAAACTACCTCCCACAGATATTTCTTTTCAACAGTGTATCCCACCCATCATTTATCAATCTAAATTCTTCACACAGTCTACTCTTCTTCTCCCTACAACTTGGATTGTCGACTACCTAATCAAAATTCATGTCTAAATGATTGTGAACGAAAGGTAAAATTCAAAAGCTAAAATACTAAAAATTGAAGTGATCCAATGAGGTTGAATCTTAGCTCTTGAAATGTATATTGGGGTCAGCTGTGATCGAGTCTCACGTTGAAAGGGCACAGGTAGATCTAGAGATTTATAATGTACCATCTCAAATTACAGAGTCATTTAGATCACTTCTGGGACCTCAAAAGGAGACAAAATGCAAGAGAAGATCCAAATTTACAAGTTTATCTACAACAAATTATCTTAGCTAATTTGGGTAATGTTACATTTGCACAAACACTTAGAAAGAAAATCAAAAGCAGCATTCAGAGGGGGAGAAAAGAAGAAGAAAACAGCATTGTTTTGCTTTTTTTTTTTTCCTCTTATTTTTGTAAATATTACTTTTCTTTCATGCATCCAAACAGAGAGGCAGAGGAAAAGGGAAACAACCCTCGCTGCTGTTAACTTTGCTGATGATGATGCCACTATTGCTGCTGCTGCTGCTGGATTCATCAGCTAAAATATTCATTAGCAAATCTACAAAGGCCAAAACTATGATCTTGTGGGTTCTCTGATCATTGAGCCTCAGGTAGCAATGCAAGAGTTTCTGCAAGCAAGACCATTCCCTTAGACCATAAGCTGACGCCATCTCTTCCATGGAAACCCTGAAATCCATGTAAGGATTATCCGACGACATCGCCATCGTCACGCTCTTCCTGTAGAAACCCATCTCCATAGTCATCAATTCTCCTTCCTCTCTGCATCTTTCACTGGAAATTGCAGTTTCTTCTTGACCCATTTCTTGCTCCTCCTCCTCCTCCTCTGGATCATTTGCCTCTTCCATTATAGATTTCGTGGTGCAAGGAGAGAAGAAGAACCTGCGGGAGCTGATGAAGCCTTTGATAACCAACTCTCCCCTGTCAGAATCGTTGGAATCGGTTGACAAGGAGGAAGAAGTAATAGAAAAGGACTCCTCCCCAGAAGGCTGGGTCGAGATCGTGTGGCCGCTTTCTCGAGCGTCTGTCTCTTCGTTGAGGCTGCAGAGATCTGAAGACGTCGAAGAAGAGGAGTAATACATTGAATTGAAGCTCTTGTAGACTTCTCTGAAAGACTCTGTTTTCCCCTGTTGGATGCAGACCCATGTTGTAGTTTTTGATCCTGGTGGCCTCAAGCCCGAAAGCGCTTGGTGCAGAGCTTTAATGGTGGATTTAAGCTTTCGTTTGCCCATTCCTTGTTGCTGACAGGAAAGAAGAGAGAGAGAGAGAGATGTTAGATTTGGCTTTGGGCTCTCCTTCCTGAGTTCCTGCAAGAGGGAGAGACAGATATTAGAGGGACATGTAAAGAAAAAAATATATAGGTGAGGAAATGGTCTGGTATTGTGAATGCAACAAAAATGAGTGATTGGGGTGTTTTTTGAAAATTAAGCCAATTTGTCACCATTCAATCTGCTAGATAGTTTTAAAAAAAAAAAATTATAAATACGAGATGTTCACTGGGGCATTGTATTACATATTATTATTATACATATTTAGATGTAGAACTCATCAAATCAAATAGTGATTAAGTTCAATGATCTTTATTTTATTAAGTTGTCTAAAAATATTATTATGATCAGATTAATCAAATCATATTTTTAAATATTATAAAAAATAGGAGTTATTAAATTCGAGTCTTCACCTCACGTAGTGTATAGTATCACTTGTACCCTGGGTTTCTGGTAATTCAATCATAATATTTTTTTATAGACAATATATTGAATGAAAGACTATTGTAACGGCTGGTTTAGTAGGCCCATGTCTAGATACATAGAATAGAACTATGCTATCTTATGCATGGATAAATATATAACTTAAATTATTAAAAAAGAAGACTTAAATTGGGAAAAAGATTATTCCAACTGCAGCCACTTGTCATTGTCTCTGCAACTGTACACGTGGGACATTATTCCGTGTTTACTTCCCTTCCCATGAAACATGGATGGATCGGTGGTCTCATACTCTATATTTTCAAACTTATTCATCTAATACATTCAATTTGAAACCATTTCAAAAGAGATTTGTTGCTTCATAAA
The DNA here is from genome assembly GCA_013350335.1 of Chimonanthus salicifolius. Classification (NCBI taxonomy): domain Eukaryota; kingdom Viridiplantae; phylum Streptophyta; class Magnoliopsida; order Laurales; family Calycanthaceae; genus Chimonanthus; species Chimonanthus salicifolius. Next base: position 55,121,475 of record CM023536.1, read on the forward strand.
TCCAAATTCTAAAAACTATTGAAAGCATTATCATTTCCTTTAAATGATAATAATAAGAAAATCACATTGATATTAACAAGTGAAGTTTTCCCCTTAATACAATTATCATACCACTTGAATTTAAATGCTAATATTTTCTTTCACATCTGAATTAATTATTTCAATTTGCTTAATAGAATTTTATTCAGCAGAGACTGAATTTATTTTCATTAGAATTATTTTCATCTGTAAAATAACACAATGAGAAATTGTTGTGTCCTTCTCAAATAAGCAGAGACTGGGTGATTTTATTTATATAGAGAAAAGAAAACAAAAGATTAAAGTCCTAAATCAAATAAAAGATTAAAGTCTTAAACTTGATAAGTACGATATTGATAAGAACTAATTAAGAAATAGCCTAAATATAATTTAACAACCAATAACGGAAATATATAAATATATCTTAACATAATTAGTGGTCATTTGCAAGGTGACAATTGACCAAGTGAGTTTTAGGCTTCATTTATTTTTCCATTGATTGAAATTTAGATTTGGTGATCCAATCCAACTTTGAGTTTTCTCTTAACCCTGGTTGAAGGAAAAGTTCATTTAAAGGTTTCTAAGTTTTGAAATCCGTCTCTCTAGGAAGGAGATGAAATATCTTGCTTGTTGTTGTATACTTTTTTTTTTTTACATGTGGAAAACCGCGAGATACCCAACGTAAAATCCTCACCGATGAGCCCATTATCCTTAAGGTACACCAAGATTAGGCCAGGAGGCTCGAACTCGCAACCTTTCACTTCCTGAGGCGAGAGTAACCAGTTGAGCTACACCCATGTAGATAGTTGTTGTATACTTGCGTCATTATCAATTTGAATAAAATAAAACATTCATTTTAGAAAAATGCGCTATAATTAAAACGTCCATGTGTTTTTTATTTTACTTTTTATGCCATTAAATTAGTCATTATATTAAAAATTATCTTGAATATTGACTATTCAAAAGAATTAATGTAAATCAGTTTTTTGATGTCCATTACTGAAGTACAACTCTAATGTGATTCTATCATGTACATAAATTATCAAATTAAGTGAAAAAAAAAAATTAGAAGAACTTATCAACTGGTTCACAAAATTTAGTGTGAATGTTCAATAATAATTTTTGGCGGAGGAAATATATTAAAATTTATTTTTAAAATTTTATTCAATAATTCAATTCAAAAAATTGAAAAATGTGAATCCATTCCCAATGAATAATTTCTCGTAAAGTTACGCCAAACAAAAAATTTAAATTCCCATCCGAACCCCCCAAGGTTTCAAAATTGCGCTTTGCCACTCGGCTGCATGCTACGTTAAACGGGAATTTTTTAAACCTGTTCCGTCAAGACGGGCATCACACTCATTGGTCTATGTCGTCTACATGATTCCTCGCACTCGAAGATACCATTCCACACATGCTCATTTTTATATGTATCTTATATTGGAAAAAACAAAAAAAATTAATAATTAGTTCCAACGAAACTGCAATTATGTTAAGATTTATTAATAATTTGTCACATGTCTCTTTATAATTTAATTTTATGTATAGACATTGAGTTGAAGTCTCGGTTTAATTTTTTATATTTTATTAGCTATGAAATTTTTGACATATTAGTTAAGGATATAACTAAGATATAGTGTTGACTAGTCTTTCCTCTACATAGTCATAGGTCCACTAAGTATATATTTACAGCTAATAATACTTCTTTCTTTTTTAATAAAAAGGAATTAATTCAAATTATTTATAAAATTCCATTGAAATATACATACAGTAGAGACTTAGAGAGGACTCAAAACCATCATTTGGGGCCATATGGGACTTACAAAATACCTATATAGTGAGTTGCTCATAAGAAAGATATATTTTTTTTATAATATTTATCGTCAGGAACTTGCTTTAGAAAGCGTAAGTCTTGAGTTCGCTTCTCATTTTACTTCAAAAAATCATTTTCTATAGAGTTATCCAATATATGTGGGTAAAGAGACTTGCACATGTTTCGAAAATTCATACAAGTGCTCTGAACACCTTAGTCATCAAAAAGAAAAACATGAGCCCTCAATTAATATAACTTTATCTTATTGAATGGAAATATACTCAAGCCAACAATGATTAAATCTTTATACGGTCAGTCTCTCTGAAGAGAAAGCAATCTAACTAGCTTAAAGTAGATTTCAATTAAAAAATTGGCACACAAGCCAAACCCACGTGTGAATTCAAACCCATCAATTAATGTCTACCACTCTAAATTGGATTCAATTGGCTTTCTTAGTTATTAAAAAATATTTCTTGCCCAACTCTATTCATGATCATACCTTTACATTAAGTATTAATACCATTACTCTTCAAATGTAATCTATTGGCCATAATCATTTAATCTTTCCATGAATAGTTTAACTACATGGAGCTCTTGTAATAGTCCACTAATAAAAAATATAAAAATAAGACATTCTTTTTTCTATGAAATAAAGGATTTTTGTAAAAAATACAAAAAATAAATATTTTTCCAATTTTGAGAGAATCCAGTTTACATAGGGGATAAAAAATTCAATGAGAAAAAGAAAGAAGTTTCTTCACTTAGAAAAATAATGATTCGTTCAATGTTAATAACATAAGTATTTTGACACAAACAACAAAACTTTAGATATTCATAATCCGTCACGAGACACAATTTCATATATACCCATTGAACAACAGAAATTAAACTTTAATATAATTTTTCTCCAAAATTGCTTTCCTTGCAATAACAAAAAAAGCGATTTCTTAAGCAATTGTAGTTTCCCTTAGGTTACATTGTGTTTTCATGGTGGACTTGAAGTAATCTTCAATTAAACCTACACAAGCTCTCATGATTTGAGACTGGTCACCATTTTCTTAAGGTAGGCTTAAAAAGCATAGTTTTTAATATTGGTTTACTTGATTTTTACAAGATTTCACATTCACAGAAAGATTTTCCAATGGGAAAAGTGTTAGAAAAGTTTGATCTATTTGAGATTTGATTCGCACTTTATTGATTGAGCTATCAATCAAATATGAGTCAGTCTTACTTAGACTTGTACAAAACTCCTAATTTGATAATTTTAATTTGACAAGTCATCTATGTCCATTAAAATTGACTAAGCTAATGAAGGTATGATACAAATTGTTGAAATTAAGTTCTCTAATGGCCATCATTTGACACCATCTGATCACAAACAATATTTCTTCATAATCTATATCCAAATGGGCAAACGAAAAAGAAAATGGTTAACAATTTAAATCGAGGGATATTTAGAATCATGCATGGTTTCTATAGTTTTTGTTTCGTATTTGTATATTTTTAAAGAAGCTTTTGAATTCCTTCATGATTATATTAATTGTTGTAATTATAATTGTTGTTCAAATCATGGGGGTGTAAATTCATCAAATAGGCAGCTATCTTATAATAAATAATTTGTCAAATAGATAAAATAAATTATTTTAATGGTGATAAATGTTAAAATATATTTTTAAGGTTTTTTTAAGATATAATGTAGAAAAGATAAGAATCAACAGGGTAAAGCAGATGGGCCATGATTTTTATTCAAGGCAAGACTTAGCTCATTTTAAAAAAAAAATTAGACCCAAGCCTAGCTGAAGCCCAAACTTAGATAGGACAAGCCCACACAAGATCAAGCCCAATGAAACCATCAAGGCCCTATCTCAACTCAGGCCATAGTCGATCTCGGCCTACTCTCAATCTTAATCTAGCCCCAAGGCTTTAGAGAGAGGTGTTATCTTGTTTGGTGGAATCTAGAGATTTCAATAGCTAAATGATAGACTTGAAATATTCTTAATAATGTTAAAAAAAATTGATTTAGATAAACTGTTCTTAGTTTAATTAATTAAATTATAAACTTTGTTAATTGAATCGCAAACCATGAACTTGAACTCGAAACGAATGTACAAACTCTTCCTATCTAAGTTTTTATTTTCCAATAAAAAACAATAAAATTTTCCATAAAAATAACATTTTGATCTTGGAATAATGAGAGAGGAACTAGACCATGGATGAGATATAATATTATAAATGGAAAATACTAAATATACTATTAAATCATACCCTACATTAGTATCCTTTACTATAATATCACTTATTCAATTCAAGTGAGTCAAGCCACCCAAGAGATCTGATGGAATTCCAGCGTCACTTTAACTCGAATTTGTATTTGTGGGCCCGAAACAAATTCAACAAAAGCCGCTATTACCCGACAAAACCCAGGCCCAGTATGTTGGGTCAGGTGAGCTCAGGTAAAACCCGGCCCGCCTAACTTCCATCTGTGATGCATTAAAACAACAATACAATGATGGATATGTAAAAGCTTGAGAGGAAAGATCCAGTGGGACCCACAGCAATGAGACAGGTCTAATGGGACCCACTTGAATGCACAAGAGACTATTATAAAATGAAAATATTTATCCTAAAAGAAATTCAGGCAAAATATTAAAATAACATAAAAAATTCAAATGGGGGATGTCAAATTTGTCAAAATATTACAAGAGCCTCATAATATTAAAAAATTTGCAGGGTTTAGGAGATGGATGTATCCTTTATATAAATAGAGCGAGCAGCGAATGAAGTGACAGACTATTTTGTAAAGCTTAGATTCATCGATCTTTACTTTGGTATTTTTTTTTTCTTTTTATTTTTTGTTCTTCTTGTTATTTTTTCTTTTCTTGCTCTTGTGCGGGTTTAATCCCATTAGACTTTTTCTCTCTTTTCATTTCTGAACTCTTTTGATTTAATGCATCTATCATTTTACAGTTAAAAAAAAAAATTGCATACAGTAAAAACATAGGAAAAAATAGTTTGTTCATGATTTGATTTTTTCAAAAAATATTTATTAAAAATTTTCAGTAATAAAAGTACATAGGTCAAAAAGTTGAGAATAGATACGTGTAAGAAAAGTTCTCAAGAGTTCTTTGTTTTTTCTTCATTTTTTAATATTAGATGACAATCATTCAAATCACCTTTTAAATCTATCATTATTTCTTTGGCAATTCATCCCAAGAAATTCCAAAATAATGGGCCCATATCACCCTTCTATCAATTGTTTTTTATTCAAAATAATGAATCCAATACAGTTAAGATACCCAAAATAACCCTTAACCCCTGTTCTCTCCACCTCTGTCTATTATTGAGATTTAATGTGACATAACGGAGTCTCAAAAAACTCTCTGAATACTTTCATGTATACCTCTTTTGCTTTCTTTTTAATTAATATGTTAATTATTATAAAAGAAAAAATCAATTCCACCATTAAAAGAAAAAAATTGTACTCCCTCCGTCCCATTTTAGTTGTCTCATTTGAAATATTTGTATTTTTTAAGGAACTCTCTATATAAGGTTAGCACTATATATGATCTCATCTATTTTCAACATAATTTAGACTACTTCAATATAAATGAGACAACTATTTTGAGACGATTTCAAAATCCATATAAGACAACTAAATTGAGATAGAAGGATTATTAAAGATTTCTAATCATCATATATAAGACAAATAATCATTTTCCACGTGTCATTTTCTTTCTATCATTATTTGAAAATGAGGGAATTGATATTCAACTCAAAGTTATAAATACTTCTTCAGGCCCTTTTTTGGCTGTAATGGTGACTATAGGTAGACATTTAGACCAGAGACGATTCAAAATATTGGCCAATGGAAAGTTTAAATGTAGTCAACTAGTAATGCTTATGAAATTCATTAATGATTTATCACGTAGTGTCTAATATGAATTAAGATAAAGGGTTTAATTTTTTGCATTTGATCAATTCTGAAACTTTTATCTAATAGTACAAAAGAAAATTACTAATCAAACTAAATTACAGCCCACCAATGTACATTATTGACAGAAGGAGCTCAAAATATTGAACCCTATTCCCCATAGAAAACTAACACAGCTCGTACAATGCACATACTACATGCTAAGTGACAAGGTGGCCCAATTACTCCAATTATAAGCCAATGCGGTCCAATCAAGAGGGGACAAAAATTTGGGCACTTTATGACATGGTATATGTAAACACGTACAAAAGGAGATGCCTTGAAAAAGAGACATGGTTTTTTAAGAGCACCAAATCTATACAAAAGGAGATGCCTTGAAAAAGAGACATTGATGGGTTTTTTAAGATCATAAAATCTGTTCATTTCGCATAAGTAAAAAGTCAATTTTTTTTATTAAAAAGGCAACAAGTTGAAGTACATCTATAGGAGTTTTACGCTGACTATCTCACGATTTCCCACATGTAAATTTAAAAAAAAAATAATAAATAAAAAAACTCAATTTCTTTATTAAAATATGAGTAAATAGATGGTAGAGCTAAAAAAATTATATAATTACACCAGTGTCCTTCACTCAAAAAATGAGTTTACAAAGGTGCATCTACCAAAACCAATGCATCCATACTGGCCAATTATCAAAATGGTGATGTCAATACACTTTTGGAGGCACAATGCAACTTAAATTGCATTTCAATAGAAGTTTTAACTTGATCCATTTAATAAATAAAATCACTCTTTTAAAGACTAAACCATACCCAATAGGTTAAGGGGCTTGACCACGCATGGCTAAATGGGTCGAAGTGAGGCCCAAGAGTAACCCAATGTGAGAAGTAGCCTCCATGCTCACTCATGGCAACCCATGAACTATATTTGTATGAATTAAATATAGAGTAGAAGATTCTTTAAAAATAGGAAAACTTTTGTAGATTTGCTATTTTCTTAAAGAACGAAGGAGAATACCATTTTTTTTAGAGGAGAAGAAGATCCAGTGTTTGCAGACTTTACTTTCTTTCTTTTAAACTTACATCAAACAAAGAAAAATTAAATTTCTATCATTAGAAATCTCTCCACTTCTCTCCCTCCTACTATAATATGTACTCATGAAAGCAAGACACTCTCGTATCAACAATCTTTTTATCTATTTATCTAACTATATAATCACATGAAATTAAAGCTAAAAAAAAAAAAACATGAAAATGTGTTGGAGGGTCCCATCCCTGCTACAGTTCTACATAGTCTGTCGAAGGTTGCAGGATTGAAGGTTGGAAGTGATTGCATTCAAACGCAGCCTTTGAAACTTCAAATTTTTCTGAAACATTGAATTGACAGAAAGCATAAATGCAGAATCTTAAGTATACAAGACGACGATTTCTCTGTAGCATGTATTGGGTGGAAAGTAGAAAGTAGAAAATGGAAAGTGGAAACCTCAGTAAAAGCCAGCAACTTAGTAATAGCCTATCTAAGTCATTTTTTTTGTGTCCACTGAGACCATGGCTGCAAAATGGCATTTCAACGTACAAAATTTGGGGGGTTTCCACAAAAATTATTTTCGAGCAAGGGGATTTCTTCTAATTTGGTGGGGAGCAAATCCGTCCCTGTTTCTTGTTCTTAATAAATCAAATTTCAAGCTTGTGTGTGCAAAATGATTGAGGATTCCTCATGCAAAATCTAGGTCTTTCATTATAGGTTGCTCCTACCTAGGGCTGAACTTGGGTAGGTAGGATCGGAACATATGTCAAAAATATTGAACTCAATCTGATCTGAATTGCTGACCCGAGTTACTCAACCCTACTCGATCCGAATTTCTGACTCGATTTAACCCGAGTGTTGTCTTATAACTTGGTGTACTTGAGCCAGGTTCAGATCGGGTCAGATTGCTTTTAAATTTCTCAACTCGACTCGACCCGAGATATAAAGAACATAACCCAAACCCATTAATTTCTCGGATTGGCTAATATGAAGTTATGGCTTGTCATATGCATATAATTCCATATCTTCTTTGTGTATTTTATTTAAATCTACATCTTATTTTATTTTTCAATAATTTCTTTTATATTATCTCAAGTTTTTAAATATTCACATCGTAATTTGTTACTAGGCAATTAATTTATTTAGGAAATACAGGTTTATCAGTGAGGAAGTAGCCTTCACTATATAAGGGTTTGTTTTAGTAGGATAGCAATTTTTAGTAGACTTTTCAAATTTGGACAATCCTTTTGAAAGGTCTTATCTCTGCAAAATAGGCAAAAATAGGAATTCGAGATTCGAGATGATAAGAATTCAAGTACAAGATAATATTTTATTTAGGCTTTTTTTTTTTTAAACTTCAATACTTTTCAACGTTCGCTCAATCCAAATCAATCTCCAAATCTAACATTGGGGCACAAATACCTTCTTACTTTTTTAGAGGTATTGGGCAATAGTATATTAGTGAAGCGGTTTCCCATCTCAAAATGACTAACCATTGTAAAAGGTATCACCTCCCATTTTTAAACCCCATGACCCACCAAAGTCTCTTCCGATGTGAGATAATTTAATTTTTATCGTGACAGGCTTCTCCGATCTAATCCCTGGCGCCTTCACCAAGAGGACTCATACGTCTTTTGTGTAGGGTTTATGCATTAGGAGAGCCTCGAGCTCCACATGAAAGTAGTCTAATTTTTTTTGATACTAGTGCTAGGAGGTAGGTTTCCATTCCAAAATGACTAGCTATTATAGAAGATACCGCCTCTAATTTTTAAACCACAAGACCTACCCAAGTCTCTTCCCATGTGGGACAATTTTTGTCCGTGACAAATAGCTCTTAAAGACTGTTTGGCATTTGTAATTTGTATTAATCTAAAGGGATTTATGCTCTTAAAGATTGTTTGCCATTTGTAAATTGTATTAATCTAAAGGGTTTATGCTCTTAAAGATTGTTTGGCATTTGTAAATTGTATTAATCTAAAGGGTTTATGCTCTTTTCCCTATCTAATCTCTAATTATATTAATCCAACTAACACATTGTAAACACGAAGAAGATCTGAGGAAAAATCCCTCCTTTTGTTTCTTGTGCAGGTTTTGAGAATATTTGATTTCTTAAACAAATGCTCCTCACTAATGCACACCTAAACATATACCTACTCCACGATGAAAAGAAATGCCCATTTCTTTATTTGAATGTGTCGGTTAATTTCAATTGAGTTAAATAACTCAGTGAGATTTTTCAACCCTTATTAAGATTTGGCTAAAAAAACTTGAATCAACTCCAATCTGAGTTGAATATTATTCAACTGAGTGTGAGTTTTTTTTTATTAACTTATATTTGCAATTGGTAAATAATCATTGTTACAAGTATAAAGTTTTACGTTCGAATTCTTTTCAAAACAGTTAAGAAAATTAATTTGCAATTAATATAAAGTTCCAGTATCAAGTTCTACTAAGGATTTGCAATTAAGAAAAAAAAATATTTGGAAATTACCCTTCTATGGGATTTCATGATAAGTTATACTATTTTTTTCCAAAATTTAGATCAAATTTCTTGACTAAATGTGATTTCAAATTAAATGCAAATTTGAATTTTCAAACACTCATTTAAACTCATCCAATTATCCCCTTCATGAATCATATTCATCAAACTCAAAGCCCCCACCAATTTGATACACAAACACTGGCAGTGACGACCATGTTAACCAGTTGGGTCTTTGGTGGTCCACAATCACATGGATTGTTGAACCACAGAATCCAAGTACAAGGACCCTTTGACACCTAGATAGCAGCCCAGCACATCATGGTCAACAAACTAGGGTAGTACAATAGTGGTCCACAATCATATGGATGGTGGCAACCACTGCATCACCTACTTGCTGCAACCCTTTTTTTAAATTATTTTGATGCATTTATTATATCAATTAATGTATTTATTTCATCAGAAACATTGTTTTCATGCATTTATTTACATTTGAAGTTATGCTAGGATACCAATAAATATAAAATTTTCGGTTGGGTCTGGGCTAAGTAAGACTTGAACCCGCAAAATCTATAATTCAAATGGGTCCCTCGGAAATGCCTAGAGCCAGGAGAAAATCATCGGTATCAGATCGTATTGTGGGACATGGGCTCATGATGGAAGGCGTACAAATTTTGGATCATTTAATTTTGAAGGTGCCTATTGGGCTTGGGGATTTCAGCCCAAAAGACTAGCTTAATAAGTAGAGTTATCCAGTCCCTTATAACTCTCTATTTCCCCCCTTTCCGAACCGATGTGGAACTTGTCTGTAGCTCCAACAATGCCCCCTCAAACAAGGCTCTCTGACGGATCAAACATCGTCACCAACTGTCTCATTCGGCTAAGAGATACTGAGTCCACATGCGTTGGCTTAGGACCCAGCTCTGATACCACTTTCCCTTTCCCAACCGATGTAAGACTCGTTTGCAGCCCCAACGGTGCCATGAAAGAAGAAGCATTAAGAAGGGATCTTTCAATTGCCTTCAAAAGGGTATGGATAAAAACAAATGAGAAAAGGAGGCAGGAATAAGTGTTAGTCCTTTTAATGTGGGTTATTTGAGGTGGTTTTGCTCTTTTAAAGAGTTAGCATCCAACCTCAAAGACTGTAAAATTGCAGTAAATACAGCTTCTTGCTCCTAAAGAGCCATTATCATCTTTCTCCTTGATGAAAAGTACTGATCTAAGTAAAAATCTCATCAAATCAAGAAACTCAGCTGAATTTTTTTAAAAAAACTTGCCAACTCACTCAACTTGAAATCATATTGAGTCAACTCCGACTGACTTGCCCCGCCATTTGCCATTTTTAACTTTTTAACAATGCTCAAAATCCAAAGCAGGGGTTTTAATATCGACCGATATTTGTCGATATCCGATATATATCACTGATGTTGTCCAATATCGGTGGTTTTAATTTAAAAATAAATAAATTAAGAGAGATTTAATATTGGCCAAATCCGAAATTTCAACCCCTGATCCAAAGCATAGTAGGCCAAGTCGGGTGGAATTGTGCACGTGGTGGCATCAGATACAGCACCAAAGTAGATAAAGTGCCTCTAAGGCCCATTTGTAAGCCACTCTTCCCGTTCTATTCTTATACCATTCCACTAAACAAGTCCTAAAAATGGTAAAAACTTATTCCACCTAGAGAGAGAATATATTCACCCATTTAGTACATGAATCACCAGAAAATTCCTCCCTAATTTTACCCAGAAACACGCTATTCTTCCAAGAGACCAAAAAAAAAACCTCATTCTGGCCTTTTTACTATCTTACATTACAATTCAAAAACAAATTACATAAAATAAAGTCACCCGTTTTCTAATAGAATTTTGCCTTCATGGAATCACCAAGTGAGTCGCCTGAAAATTTTTCGAGCATACAGGGGGATCACCAACATTTCTGTTCCCTTCATTTCCATTCGCACCAGCACTAATGCCAATATGTTTTAAAATGACCATGCCACAATCCATCAAAACCTTTTGAAGGGTGAGGTCTAGAAGTGGGTGAAGTTCAGCTCTATCTAATCACCTTAGCTTTTTCAGTCCTTAAAAATCTGATGTATATGAACTTCTGCATGGACCATCTAGCACGACTCAAATGATCGGAAGAGAGATGAACTTGGAACCTGCATCCATGTGGTCGCCCCATATATCCAACCACCCTGTGCACTTCGTGAGACACGGCTATGGCTTCCACAAAAGAGGATGATAAGTAACGAATTGTTCAGACATCCTGGTGACAAGGACTACATTTATCTCGTGAGATCTCTCATAAATATACAACCAACCAAAATTCCTCGATGGTGAGTTTTACAGTAGTTGATGAATTGATGTATCTGTTAACATCTCCAACTAATGCCACACCCTCAGCAACACTTTCAAAATACACAGTGCTGCTCATTTCTGTTTTCTGTAGTATTACAAAAGAGAAGAAAGAAGCAACATAACTCATCTCCGGAAATGAATGTTCAGAACTGTAGATTGCATTGGGGTCTGCTGGATAGAAAGGGCCAATGGATATATAGGGTGGAATATGAACGAACATCTCTTTTGCCGGCCATCAGCACCACCTGCCTCGGGACCTATTTAAAGCCTACTTTCAGTTTACAATTTCAAAGCCTCAATAACAAAGTGATAATTATGCTGCTAACCTTGGAAGGAAAATGTCTTCTTCAATGGTTTCCATTTCCTCAGGATGTATTACAGGAAAATACAAATAATACAAGGAGAGAAGAAAGAGAACTGCTAAAACATATGCTCTAAGAGAGAGAGACAGAGAGAGAGAGCAGGAAAATATATTGTGCTATCAATTATGAGAATTTCTCATTAGTTTCACTTACAAAATATGAAATTTCCAAAATACCATACCACCCATATCCATCACATGGCTCAAACTCAATCATAAAACTAACCAGAGTCGAGTTGGCAAAGTTGCTGTGTCAATTGCAGATAAACTCCAATGAACAAGGGGGAAATTGTCATATGACTGAATCTAGACATGGATAGAGATGATAAGACAGGATGTGACAAAATAAGGGTTGACAAAGAACATGATTGTTGATTGAATCATGCAAAAGTAAAACTTGGAAAGTCGACCCCAAATAGGGGGGACAAAGGCTTTAACAACGATAATGATGATATGACCAACTCAGGTAGTTGTATAAACAATTTCAGTCATGTCAACTAATACGATTAGCAAGTCAGTTGTCACCAAAAATCATTTAGAATTAAGTCAAGCCAGCAGGTCAACTACTATTTTAGTGTATTAGCTAAGCATAATGTTTCCATACTCAAGACAAAAACTGTGAAGTCTCTGCAGTCAAGAAAATAGAAATTAGATTTGACTACTATGTGTTGGAGTAAATCGGACCTACAAAACTTTCAAAGATTCATGTCACATGTTTGAGGCAATTTGCATTAGCATACCTGGTTTTATCTTGAATTTTAGGCAATTTGACTGCCGCCTTGAAATAAACTTGATAGGATGATCCGTTGATTGTCGATGTCGATCTGTTGCAGAAATCAGCTGGAACCCAATTCGAATATTAGTAAGCAAGTTCAAGAGTAGAGATAAAAGAGCATTCCCTCAAGAACTACTCCTCTGCCTGAACCAATCATCAGTTAATCTTAGCCAAAAAGATACTGCAGTCAATGTACCATACTAGAACATCCCAGAAAAGGGGAATAAACTTATAAAATCAATAATGAACAGAAAAATAACGTCATGTTTCAAGACCAAAGCCCTGATTGCAAAATAATACGACAGTACAAAAAGAAAGCAAAGATCAGAAGGTTTACTGTTCCACTGCATTATCGAGTCAGCCAAGAAAAGGAACACCATAAACTGCACTAAATGAAATTATCTTTACCGATAAGGAAAACAGTGCAACTACAATAAACAGGATCCTTTTTACAGCTGTTTTCACCCCAAATCATTATAGTTGCTGACCAACGATGTTGGATTGGCTAGAATATTAAAGAACTTTATCATGATCATATGCTTTCCGATTCTGCATCATTCTAATCAAAGAGGTACATCTTATATACTAAGAGAAAAGGGTTTGAGAAATTCAAGGGGAAAAATAGCATTTCCAACTCTTCCTTATACATCTCACTGTTTCTTCTCTCCCTCCCTTATCTTCAGCTTCCACATCTCTCAATCTCTCCCTTAAACCCAATGGTTCCGAAAATTTCTCCATCAAATCTGATGTAGCTCCTTTCATCTCTTCAACGTGTCTCCAACAGTTCTGTACAAACCTCATATCATTCAATCCCTCTCTAATCTCTGCCTCTCATGTCTCTGTCTCTCAACTCCAAGATGGGATAAGCATACTCAATCTCTAACGTCTCCTCCTGATGTTCTGAGACAATAGCCTAATATATGGACTTTCACCACCTCACATCCACATATCATTCTCCTGCTGAAGAGAGAACAAGTTATAAGGTGAAGCATTCCATTCTTCAATTTAGGTTGTCCTCTCCATGCATGAACCAACGTTTAATTCAGTTACAACTTTAAGGTTTAAGATTATAAAAGAAGTTTCCCATCCATTCCAAATCGTGTCTTCAAACAGTTGCAAACACAGATCCTATGAAAAGGTAGCTTATCTGAGTCATGAGTTCCAGAGGCACCTTATGACTTCTTTTGTATGGAAAATGACAACATACAGCTGCATCTCATTGGCATTGGGTTAGCAACTTCTCATCCCCCAAAGTGTTGCATACATTCGCCATCTTTCACTTTGACACACCCTCATCATCTTTGAGGAATAGGAGGGGTGTTGAGGCAATCATGAGGGCCAAGCAACGACCTATGTTTAATGAATCGGTTGGATTAGAGATTCAAATGAGACGGAAATTCTTAGTATTAGAAGAACTTTGGCCATATGGAAAATCCGTAGGCAAAGTAAACTTGTGATTGAAGAGGATTCGGCAAATGCAATTAAATGAGCTAAGGGTGAAAGGCGTCCCTCTTAGATCACTACAGTGAGGGCGATTACAGCCTCAATGACAAGACTTGATGTTTCCTTTGTTCATGTTAGTCGTTCAGCTAATGGTGTGGCAGATTACTTTGCTAAGATGGGAGTTGATAACAGTTTCTCAAGAGTCTTCTTCCTTTGATTTTCGTTATCGACCGTTTGATTGCATATTGGACGGAGGGGATGTTTGATAGTAGTTATTGATTTGTACCTTCTGATTGTATTCTAGGTTATCTTCTCCTTTTCTTGTTTATTTTTTATTTTTTATTTCATTTGTTCTCTCCTATCTCACTTTCTTCACGTACAAAACTCAAATCTATTTTAACCATATTTGCACCTGGCCAGCTGTAACTAGGCTATCCAATCAACTCAACACCTCAGTTACAAATTTTGGTCGATATCAATTTTTGACCCCTGGGGGACCTAAAAAATTCAGCCAATATTTCAGTCATATTGGCTACATGGAATGAAATTTGTAAATGGGCAAAATCACCAAAATTTCCAAACCTTGACTGATCCAAAAAATTGCCAACATCGCAGATATTCATGTTTCAGCCATGCCTGAGCCAAAACAAAAAGATTCAGCGGGAATTTGTAACTGAGGTCAACACTGACTTCATCCTTTATCTTGAGTGGCCCCTATTCTCAGACCATATTCTACTTCAGTCAATTTATCTAAACACCCACTCCATTTCATTTCCTTTCTTTTAAGATAATGCATCTGATGTTGAGCTTTTTTTGTATTAAACTATTATCAGTATAAAAAAGTATATTATAGTCTGTCTTGAATTTTTCTCACCCCGAAAACTAGAGAACTTTCCTAACAATATAACAGTTATATAATTGTGTTGCCACACCATGTTATCTGACACATTCAATTTTTAGTATTAATAATAAACAATTTATAAAATTAAAAACAATAAAATATAAGGATTGAAGAAAGTGCCACTCTGCATAGTGTTACCCGGGTATGTGGATAGGGAGGTTTGCACTCACCCCAAGGATTAGTCAGGTGCTCTAAGAAGCCTGGATACCTTGGTCTTCAAAAGAAAGATATTTATTCTTCTAATTTATATTTAGGCTTTCATTTTAAGAATTTCTACTTCAATTTATTGAGAAATATTTTCAAATATAATCATTCTTACCCGTATTATTTTTCTCAATAATCTACAGAAATTACGATTAAGTTTCTGATTTTCTCAATTTGCATTCATCAATATAATTTAATTCTAGATTCCTACTTTGTTTCTTTTTTTATATTTTGCAACCCATGCATAACACGTGTTCTAATTTTTACAAAAAAAAAAAATCAATTTCTTGGGAAATATTTTTTTTTTAAATAATAACTTCTATCTATTATTATTTTCCCAATAATCTATGAGAATTGAGATTAATTTTACTCTTTTCTTCAGTTACATTAATCAATACAATTTAACTCTAGATTTACCAATCTCTCCTATACTTTTTTAATATTTTGCAACTCATGCATCGCATAGGTATTTTACCAGGTGTCCATTCTAATAAAAAATTAAAACCAGCCAAGGAGTCGATAGAACAATAACATAGGAATCAAAATTCTGAATACAATAAAAGGGCAAGAGAATAAAAACAAACTTTAAGGGAGACATCGACACACACTTAACGCATGCATAGACATTCATAAACCATGTGTGTGCACGCACACGCGTGCGCGCACACACACACGCACACACACAGAGAGCATGTATAAAACCTTTTCATCAAACCGAAAAAGTGAGTGATCAAAATAAGGTGAAGGGCTCTGTGATTGGCAACTGAAAGGCAAGGACGCCGTCAACTTCTTCACAAACTACAAAATGAAATATGTTTGTTATGGAATTTTCAAGATTTCAATACTGTGCCACGGTGAATAAGCGAGTCTTCATACTTCTCTAACAGTGAGGCATACCTGAGGAAATGCGGTAGCTTTATTTTTAATGCTCCTAAGTTGCTCAAGAACATGGATGTTGTTGGAATGA
Source organism: Chimonanthus salicifolius (assembly GCA_013350335.1). Taxonomy (NCBI): domain Eukaryota; kingdom Viridiplantae; phylum Streptophyta; class Magnoliopsida; order Laurales; family Calycanthaceae; genus Chimonanthus; species Chimonanthus salicifolius. Next base: position 55,137,756 of record CM023536.1, read on the forward strand.
GATGATATGAAGTTCATATACAACGAACTTCTGGATGTTGCATGGAAGTGGTCATAAAACTGCTCAAACAAGTGATAGAGTTCCTCTGCAGAATTCTGTAGGTAACAACTACATTGAGAAATGTTTTACAAGTTCCATAAAACCATCGATTAACAATATTTTGGAGCACTAAGATACCTGATAAAATGCTATAATGTCAGTTGTTTCCATGTTATACACAGCAAAAAATGCGGGATGCTGATCAGTATTGCGGAAAACCTGAAGTAACAAGGCAAAAAAAAAAAAAAAAGTTTGACCATAAGTAAACCAGTCCAATGTGCATTGGACAAATTCAAACCACATTATGTGGGAACTTTCTGCTCTTTTTTTGACATTTTTGCCTGAAAACCGAATTAACCATATGCAACAATAATAATATGGTGCAAGGAAAAGAAAAAGTTTCCACTAGACGTTAGTTTCAATTTCTGCAAAAACCACAATAGGTGCTATCCAGTATCAATTCTTCCAAAATATTCAAATCATTTGTGATTTGGTAACCAAATCATAATCACAGGGAAAAAAACTATATACTTTCAAATTGGTAACTGATATAAACACAGAAAAGGTAAAGAAGACGTACCCCTCCATCAACACTACCAAATTTGATAAGCAGGTGATGCCGATCTAAGAACTGTACCTGTTCAGGACAGTGAAAATAAACAAGCAATGAGTTCTTCACAAGTACGTTAAATGAGAGTCTTCAACAGGAAAATATAGTGAATATGCAAGGATTGAAAGAAATCAAACAAGCATAAATGAAATGAAAGGTTTATTATTGAAAGAAAACAGCAAAAATACATGAACCGCCATCTTCAAATAGCTACATTGAAAGTTAAAACAAAAAGATGAGGAAAATACATCAAGAAACTTACCTTCCACATAATCACGTCAACATAATCTTGAAAGTGAAAGTAGAATTTCTTTTTCAGACATTGGGCCCTCTGAAACAAAAACAAACTTGTAAATTGGCTAGGCAGACTATAATTTTGAAGAGAGAACAGTTTTTTAAACTCTATGATGGTAGAATCCAATAAGATAATAAATTGAAATTGTTATAAATTCATTTAGAAATTAATAAATATAGAACATAACCATCCCATTGTATGGGGTTCAGGCTTCCATCTTTGCTTCCCATTTGATGAAGGCCAAGATAGTATTGAACCTTCAATTGTATGAATGCCGAAGGAAGAGATAGTATCAACCTCCAACAAATGGAACCAATCAAACTTCCATTTGATGTGGTGCCGAACCAAAGACAAGCTTCAGGCGAGTCTTATAATAGCTAGTTTCTAATGAAACTAGTTTCAAGTTTAATTAAATTAAAATTGAAAGATGCAATTCCCAAAGATAATAGAAATTTAAATGACTTTAAAAGAGTTGAATTATAAAGATGAAATGCGAACCACAACTTAATTCAAATAACTTTGGAACTAGAATTCAAAAGAGAACTTACAAGAACGCTAAAATCCACACTTGGATCTTCTTGAATCAAATTACAATTCCAAGACTATATGATCTCCCAGCTTAGCAATGACCTCCATTTATAATGCATAGAGGTGAGAAAAAAAAAGGAAAAGAGGATGTGCCACATTACCTCAACCAATGGGAATGAAGAGAGATGAATTACATCCAATCACATGTGACACATAGGACTAGTGACATGTCTCTACCAATCACATGTTGCCATCCATGCCCATGCTTGGCTTGTGCTTCACAATTGGAGGTTCAAAGCTTGTTGGAGATGCCTCAGACACGCATTGCCAATGAGGATTCGCCACATGGGAAGGTGACGTGGAGGAGAGAGCTTTCATCCAATGGGAATTTGCCATCTTGGAGTGTGATGTGTTCCAACCAATAGAATGCTTCGAAGTGTTATGTGTTTAAAATGGAATCTAAGGTGGAGTGAGAATCTTCAAGGAGAGCCCATTGAGCACCATTAAGTGCATGCCATCTTGGAGTGTGATGTGTTCCAACCAATAGAATGCTTCGAAGTGTTATGTGTTTAAAATGGAATCTAAGGTGGAGTGAGAATCTTCAAGGAGAGCCCATTGAGCACCATTAAGTGCATGCCCATGATGAGAGAGTAGCCATTTTAGAGAGTCTTGCACTACAAGCTTGTGGAATTCGTTTTCCACATATAATGCTAGGGTTTGACCTAGCAACCCCACATGTGGAATCTTGAGTGGGCCCAGGCTCATGGGTGGGGTCCATATGCATCAAAGATACCGCTTTAGAGCAAAAATTAGACGGTTTAGACCCACCCTTGTAGCGTTCACACTATGCATAATAGGCCAAGGCAATTTCATTAACTTTATTCCCATCATCACTCTCCTCATCCCCGATGTCCCCATAACCGCATTCCATGGGGTGTGCAGCCATTTGAAAAAATTTAGGGGTTTTTTATTTTTTAAGTTTTTTGGGAGCCACCCTCTTTTGGGAATAATAAATATATACTATCTTATTTCTGCCCAGAAAAATGAAAAAGACAAGTGAAAAAGCAACTTCTAATGTCTGCCACTTCTCTTTTCTATTGAAGAATTTTTGAAGAGTTAACATTTGACACCACATTTAAGTCACATCACAACATAGAATGGCATTTCCAAGCTTTTTTAATGACCTACCGTCATAAAAGCCTCATCCCATCTATCTAAGGTCAACTTTCTTGTGTTCTACTTTTCCACCCTTTGATGCGGAGCAGTTTCCATAATTAGGATTTTATTGTTACTTTGTTGTCATTATTGTATTTTTTTATTTTAATTAAGAGTTTTAGTTTATTTGGAATTCATTTAATTATTCAGGGGTAATATAGTCTTTTTGTACTTGGGGGTATTTTGGTCATTTGAGAGTTGTGTTTATTATAAAGCCTTGTAAACCCTATTCTTCAGTTACCGATTGAATGAATGAGAATATGGAGTTTTTCGCAGCTATCATGTGCGACTCATCTTAGGAGTGATTCCTCTGTGGCATGAGGCCCTTTTGGCGTGAAGCATGGCGTGAGGCCATCCTTCCATCTAGGGCTGAAATTGGGTCGGGTCGGGTCGGGTTTTTTAAAACCCAACCCGGCTCGAGTTACTAATATATCAAACCCAACCCGATCCGACCCGAACTTTTGACTTAGACATCTTGACACGACCCGACCCAACCTAAATTATAACCCGACTCAACCCGAAACCCGACTCGACCCGCATTTTGAACCTACTTTAGCCTACTTTTTACTGTGCCCGGTCAGGTTTGATAGGGTCGGGTCGGGTCGGGTTAACTTAAAAATCTCTCAACCCAACCCGATCAGAATCCAATGCGGGTTTCTGACTTCTCAACCCGACCAGCTAACCCGACTTTCATAACCCGACCCGCATGATTTTCGGGTCGGGTCATGCTGGTTCGGGCCAAAACCCGACCCGAGTTTCACCCCTATATCCATCCTACCTTCTTTTTCAGGTACTTCTCTTCTCTTCTCTTCCTTCTCTTCTTCCTTCTTCACCTTCATTTCTTTTTACCTTGCTGCAACTGCAACCTAGAAACCCATCCCTGATTTTTCGCCCCTCCATTACTATTACTGTACCCTATTAAAACCATCTCCACTTTGTCGCAGCTATATAAAATCCACACTACACCTTTCGTTTTCCCCCAAATTGTTCCTTCACAGTTGTCGCATCCTGTTCTTAGCCCCAAATCCATTTTCGCCACCCCTTGTTAAGGATCCCCTTGCTTCCGCGACCCTTTCTTCTCCCATGTACTGCTGCCGTATCATCCCATACCCATCCCTGTCCTTATCGCTTATACCCATATGAGTTGCCGCAATCCTCCTTAGGCCCAGATCTTTGCTGCCGCTACCTTTCCCTTCCCTTTGGCTGCCGCTGCCTCTTTTAAGCCACACCCATCGTTCTTTTTCTTTATTTCTATCCAACCATTACTTTCTCCTATTTTATCATTAACCATATGCCCATTAAATTCCATTACACCAACCTTTGACTTTTCGCCCATTAAATTCCATTACCTTTGGCTTCATTATTTCCATTAACCCATTAGATTTTAGTATTTGCATGATTATTTGTGGTAATTCTTATATTAATTTAATTGCATATATTAATTGATTAGTTAAATTCAGCCTATATTACTCTTAGGGTTCAGTATCTTCATCCCCTTTTAATCTTTAGGGAACCTAATTAGGCATTTAGGGTTACCACATCACTTGTCCTGCGTCACCTCTTCCTTACCAAAAGCCATGTTCTATCACTTCACAATATAGCATGTCATTGCTCAATAGATTGCTAGTCAAGGGAGCCCATGGTATAAGGCCTCTACTGTGCACACCTCCTAGATGCACCTAGTTGAGCTTAAGTTGCACCTAAGCTTAGGCCTTATTTGATTTTTATGACGACTTCTTTTTTTTCTAGACAAAATTCGACTCTAATGAGTTATTATTGGTATGTCATTCTTTTAGATGTATGAGATTGTATCTTGCTAATATTGGTCTCATAGACACAAAATTAAGAACATAAATATATACTCTATAATTTCTAAAGAAATGTGTTTAAGAATATTAGGGTGCAAACCATGCACCTTAGCTTCCAGGGTCCTTTTGCATCTTGTACATTGATCATTATACACATTGCATCCCAAGTCTTTGATGATCTCCTCCTCCTAGATTCTCGAACTTGTAGCAATTCAACTGACCATCCCAAACCATCTAAAATGGTATCTTTCTTCCAATGGAGAAACCTTTAGGTTTCCTCTCATGCACTCATTGCAAATTTTGTCATTTTCTTTTCTTTTCTTTTGGGTAACTCCATACATCCATCTTAACATACATATCTATTCAATATGAAATTAATTTTCTTTCCATTTCTTCACTACCCAACACTCAGCTCCACAATTCAAAATGACAATGCCCACATGTTCTCTTAGTTCTTTAACCATATGAATCTATCAAAGTGTCACTAAGTAATTTTCAATGATATCAACTACTCCATCTGATGCAGGCATCCAGAGATGTGGAGATGTGGACAAAATTTTTATTTTGATCCAAGTGGGTGCGCAAGCAATTTGATAGGTCCGGACTCTGAGTCGAATGATGAAAATTATATCTTCGATCCAGGCGGGTATTCGAGTTAGAAGATTTGGTGAAGTGGGCCTTTATATGGGCCAAAGCCAAACTCACATCAGGCCCAAAGTCTGAAGCCCAGTGAGCTGCTCCAATGGCCAAGACACACATGCTTCACGCAATTGAGAATCCATGTGTCCCAATGCAACTGAAAACAAGGGATGTGTGGAATTGGCCATCACATTGGCAAATTTCTAATTGCATTAGGATTTGTTCCAACGATGGTAGCTTAGGTAGGTTTATTTAATTGCAAACTTAGGTTACTTAATTAGGATCTTAGGATAGCTTTTATTTAGAAGTTGTCTTTATTTTGATCTTATGTAAATTTAGTAGTTACTTTAATTAGGACTACCGGTGATGGTTTTATTTTAGGATTTGCTTTATTTAAGTTTCCTATTTCATGTAAAAGAGGGAGGGTTGGCTCCTATACTTTAGGTAATTACAGTCGGTTGTGATCTTTATTTAAGCATTGTAATCAATGAGTAAATGGAGATTTTCTTTTGGATTAATAAATTTGAGTTTAGTTTTCTTTCTTATGCAAACCATGGTGTGTTTGTGAAAGACTGCAATTCATTGCAGAACTTGTGGGAGACGACTGCTACAGTATACAGCAGACTCCATGGACACCAGATTCAAGTTCTGGCTGGTCCAATTTTATGATGGATTTTCAGGCCTATTGTTGCAGAAGTTTTGCAACCAAGTTATAGGAACGGTGGAGGTGATTTTCCCTTCCTATGGCCAGGTATAAAGGCAATCTACAACTGCTTAAGTAGCCAGCAGGGTTGCTGTTTGGTAGGCCCAAAGAGCACGTTGAAGGCCCAGGTAACCAGGTAATTTGCATCTTGTATAGCACACAAAGTTGGGATCTATAGATATTTTTCTATCAGAACCTTCTTAGCACTGTCAATATAATTAGTGGCTGCTAAGATTGTGTCAGGGAATCGTGGTGCTATCTTCTTCAATTTGTGATTCAATTTATTTAAGTTGTGATAAGCTTCCGCATAGCGATCAAGTTTTTGGTATATTCCTACCTAGCCTACATCACCATCACTAATCCAGACATCCATGTCTACATTACAAAATAAAATCAACTATTCACAGGACAAGTTTACTCAGGAAACTAGCAATGAATTTTACCAAAGGTTGAACAAACCTATCAATCTAGTCAAAATTTGCAATGTTGATATCAAAGAGACTAAGAAGTGGAGACCATCATTCCCGATGGTGTTGAGTGGAATAGTAATGTATCTAATGCAAGTACCATCCCGGGATGGGCACCTAAGAAAACTTAATGAAACAAGGTTATTTCAAAGTAGGATTTTTTTAATGGTAATATAGAGGTGGATGACAATTTAAAAACACAAGAAAATGTGATCTACTTGAAAATTTTGGTAATATGGAGAGTAATCCATCCCATTGTGAAGTTGGGACTCCATGGAAATGATAAACCACGTGTTATTACCCTTCAAAGTTTTTTCATCTTTAAAAAAAATGTTTTTAACGTTTCAAAAAAAAAAAATAACACGTGTTATCCAAACAGAACCATATCTTACACCAATATACTAAAGCCACTTGTATTTTGGTGCAGCACACCCCTATGACCCCTGAACCATAGACGAATTCCAGGATCTTCATCATCGTTCAATATTGCGTAAATATGAAGCACATAGGCAAGCAAATAATGACACAAATACCATTTAACTTAAACAAAAAAAAATTTGGTTTTGTTAGAAAACTATGAAAAAATTAAGATTCTAGATAAAATTTGTAATGAGATTTCAAAACCAACCAGAGAATGATCTACTTCTTCATTCCATATGCTTCGGAAGATAAATGACAACAAGCGTTGTTTGATTCCACTCAAGAAAGAATCCCCCTGGATATGCTGGTGTTGTTGTGGGCCATTTTCAACTTGATTCACATTCTGTTGAACTGCTATCCACTGCAAAACAAATGGCTTCAAATGTCAGCTGTAAATCCTGTGATTTGCAAGCTCATATCAAACTTTTTTTTTTACCCTTTTTAAGGGCATGTGAAATTTTTATTTATTTTATTACAGAAACCAGGGATGAAGCCCAGAATTTAAGGGATCCCAAATAAAAATTGTTTGAATTATCTAGTATTCAACCCAACATTTTCTGGAGCCTGACTATTGAACATCAATAGGTCAGATAAACAGACAAATTAAGTATGAGATTTAACAAATAAAGGCAACAAATTCCAAAGAAACCACAATTAGAATTAGTATTCCTCAAACCACACAATGGAAAAAGGCTACAGGATTCCAATTCATGTTTTATTAAAAAGGGGGAAAAAAAAAAAGAGGATCCTTAAAATATAGCAAATGTATCTCCACATGTTTGAAAATGTTGTTCTTCCTCTTTTCATAGGAGGCATTTTATTGATTGGCATATCCTATTTTGAGGGGGAGAGAAGGGGAGAAAGAGATGCCTAAGACTAAAAAAATTCTATCATCAAAGACAAAGTAAATCCCGCCAACTAGGAAATGTTTTTCTTGCCTGTGCATGGGAATTGAGGAAAAGCTCATCATCTTCTCGACAAAATGCCCCAACAGGCCGTACATCAACAAAGTTACCAGAATCCCGAATTTGAAGTATGTGTATCGTTTGGTAGCGAAGTGACATGATAGATAATAAGTCATCATACAAAAAGACCCCCATGCAGTGGGCCAAGTTGACATAATCATTACAGAATACCTTCTCATCCAATGTAACTCCATCTTCTAATCTGATTATGACAGAAGAAAATCAGCAATGAAAAAGTACACTAAATCCTAAAAACCCACTACAATACATTCAAATGATTATGTACTTGAGAAACATTCTAATCAAACAAACCTCACAAGGTGAAAAGTGATCTTCTCTATTGACGGTACTCCATGAATTGCTCCTTCAGTAGCAGGTGCATCATGGATTTGTGAGGTTGAAGTGGCAAACAAGCCAAACTGATTATTCTCCACATACAGAAAGAAGTCTCTGCAGATAAACTCATTGCCAGAAGCAAGAGATACACAGTAGAGCTGCGTGAAGAAGCTATCAAATCTCCTTGCTTTAGGGGGCAACTCATGAGAATCACAGTTTTCTTCTTTGCACGAATATGATAGCCATGTAGGTCTGTACACAATCAGGTCCTGATTATTTCGACTGAAACTTATGAGGTACTGACCGTCATCTGTGAACTTGCGGAAAAAATGGTCCGGACAGTCAACATCATAAATGGTGTAACTTGGAACTAAATTCTCATAAAATTGTCTAGCACAATGAACCTGTCAGGATAAAAGAATACTTAACTGCCTGAACTCACTTCCAGCATAAGCGTTAACAGTATATCTACAGTAAATAATACACAAGGATTTGCAGCCATCAAATGCAATATTGAATGAATAACATTGAACCTAGAACTAATAGTGTTGCATTCATCATCATCTAGTCAATTATCCCATGAATCTGGGGTAGGCTTTCATATTTGGATTTGGTAAATTCTTTCCATGGACCGACTGCCCCATATGACACCCATGGGTCTTGAACCCACAATCTCTAGACTACTACAATCATGAGCCTTGACCAGTTTGTACTATAGGCTCCTGTCAACTAATAGTGTTGCATTGTGTCACTCAATTTTTCCCCAAGCTCTCAAAGGAGTATCAACCATCAAATAGTATACCTCTCAAAAAATTAAAATTAATTATATCAAATAGTGCGAAAAAATGAGCAAAAAAAACAAAATCGGCAAAAAGGAATAAGGCGTTCCAAGTACAGTTTTTAGGCCTCAAAAATAAATAAATAAATAGTTTCTTTAAGCCCTCCTATTGAAATGGTAGGTTAGAGACTTCGAAAGACATTTAATACTTTTCTAGGGCTTATTTGGGGTCAAATGAGAAACTTAAGAAATATAAAAATAAAAAAATAGATAAGTGTGATTTCGTTTAGAAGAAACCTACTTTGGATTGATAATTAATGTTATGTGATAGTGGAATGTTATGTGATAGAAGAGTACAACGTCAATGAATCGTCCAATTTTATAAGATTACAGTTAAACCTACATTTTGTATTGAGCTCGATGTTAGCCTATGAGAAAATGATAAGGAGATATAGTGGTAGTGACAAAGATGTAGATGTTAAAATGAATGTGTGGTGTAACAAGAAAAGATAATAATAGAAATGGCTATATTGGTGACAGTCTTAAAGTTGCGTCCATAGTGGAATGGCAGTTAAGATGGTTTGGACATATCTTTGAATGCCCAAAAACAGACCGAGGACAATGAGTTGAAAGGCTACAAGCAAGAGGAACTCGGAGAAGAGGAAGCCCGCTAAAACATGGATTGAAGTCATATAACACTATGATAGAATGTGAAGTGACAAAGAACATGATAGTTGATAAGCATTGAGTGGAGAAGTAAAACTTGAAAAGTTGACTCCACATCATAGTTTAAAAACTCACATGAATCGGTTTAAGATGGCAGAACTCAAACATTTCAAGTCCAATAAGTCAATGAGTTGCACACAATTTTTAAAAGTCGAGTTTAAAACTTGTCTGGGTTACTCAATAAAATTTCAAGTCAAGTCTGAGTTTCAAGCTTTCAAACTATGCTCCGCATTGACAGAACAAAGGCTTTGACTATGAAAATGATGATGACAAATTCAAAGAGAAGTAAAACTTGAAAGTTGACTCGACATCATAGTTCAAAAACTATAAAAAAAAAAACTCATGTGAATCAGTCTAAGTTAGCGGAATTCAAAAACATTTCAAGTCCAGCAAGTCAACGAGTTATACAAGAAATTTACAAGTCGACATGAATAGGTCTAAGTTGGCAGAATTCAAAAACAATTCAATCGAAGACTTTGACTATGAAAATGATGATGACAAATTCATAAGAGCAGGCCTAAAATCACTTCATCAAGCCATGGGAAACCAGGGCTGGTAATCGGTCTGAGCCCGCCCCGCCGCCGGTTAATTGGACGGGCTCGAGAGCCCTATAACTTTTGCATATATAATTGTTTTTCAGATTGGGAACACCATCGCCCACTCACCCGTCAGCAAATCAGGTGATCTCTGCAGCATTTTGTTTAAAAAACTGATTTTAAACTAATCGGTCGGGCTCGGGCGTTGCCGTCTGAAGCCCGTCATGCTTCAGTCGGACTCGTTTTTGCAAAGCCGGGCCCAAGCCCGACCGATTACCAGCCCTTTAGGAAACTACTATAATTTAAAAAAAAAAAAAAACTCTATACAGAGGTAGAAAAGTAACCCAACGGAGTTCAAAAAGGGGACACCTGAAACTACTTGATCACGCGATTGAAATCTGAATTAAAACAAAAAACAGCTTCCCTCTTAGCAGTTCAAATGAAACCAATTGAAATTCAAAGACAATAATCCTAAACCACTTAATCAGCAAATAGACACTTGTCAAAAGAACAAAAACAGCTTTCTCTTCACAATTGAAAAGAAATCCAAAGAGGGGAAACCTACAGCCGCTTGGTCAGGTGATCAAAATTTCTCAAAAAAAAATGCAAATCCATGCAAGTACAAGAGTGACAGTAAGGGGAGAAAAATCATACGCTCGTTCCGGGGCGAGGATTGAGAATCTGACGCTGGAATATGCGAGCAGCGATGTTGTTAGACTTGAACATCAGTAGCAACCCAAATGCCCTTCCACCCAGATGCTAAAATGTGCATGCCTCTTCCACACCATCAGCAATAAAATGCAATGTAGAGAGCGGAGCAATAAGCAGATAGGGGCTAGAGTGGCGGCAAACTAACTTAGATTGCCAATCATACATACAGTAGAAGAAAAGAATACTGGAGAAGAGTAAAGGAAAGTATACTGCAGAAAGAAATAACAAAGAAGCTAAGACGAAAAACACCCTCTTCTTTCTCCTCACTACTCTTAGTCTTGTCTTTTGATTTTGGAATGGGGCCTTCTTCTCTTATCTTGTTTCCAGCTTTCGGCTTTGGTTTCATGGTCTGCAGATCATTTCTCGGCACCTGTTCCTTCATCTACGTGGACTATCTCCACCCACGGAACCCATCAACCCTAACACCCCAAAGGCCTGGCTTGGGTGTTTTTCTTTAATAATTAATTAGTTGATCGACTAATTTTTAGAATATGTATAAATTTTTTGGGGATAAAGTTGAGTGATCTTACTTCTAGGGGTTTTACCGAGTTTTAAAAAGGGATTCAACTGTAAAACCGACTTGATTCATTTTGAATCAGTTTTAAAAGACGGATTAATTTTTAAAATAGTTTGGTTTATTTAAAATTATTATACTTTTTATTTATTATATATTCTTTTTCTCTTGAAATTTCCATTTTTCATTATTTACTATGTGACTTTTAATTCTTCACACCCTTCCCTTAAAATACTGGATTATATTAAATTAAAAGAAACATATGTGGAGAGCCGTCGAAGAGAACATATACCAAGGGAAAACGAAAGGCGTCCAAGGGGTCACCAAGCACATGGACCATGTAGTGAACCCAGCTAATGGCAATGTAGCTATGTATTTTTTAACATTAATGTTATATTAATGCCGTGGTTTAAAGTGGTTTCAGTTGATGGTTAAACATTATTAAATCAAACTATTATATTAAAATAGGGTTTAATTAATAGATTAATTTTTTAAATATTTGCTTTTAAGATAAGATGGCTACATACTTGCGAATCAATGTTTTGGATCTCTTTCTAAATTTGGTCTTGATCTGTATGTCATAATGAGTCTCTAATGACTTGTTTTCAACTTCAAGATAGTATAGTCAAGACTTGTACACATCAAATGGACAATTGACTCGTAGGAAAAAAAGGTAAGAAATTCAAAATGAGATTTGATAGTGTATACCTGTTTACATACTGTTTGCAGATATACAATACTTGTTGGGTTTAAGGCTCAAAGCAGTTTGCCCAAGCTCAGTGTGTTGTAAGCTATAGTATTTATATTCTCTTTCATCTTTGAATTTCTTTGGCCGGTGCAGTTTCTCATGGAGAGAACATGAGCGGAGAAAGAGAGAGCTGTGAGGAAATAGGAAGGGAGTCTTTGTAAATTTTCTTCAGAGTAGAACCTTTGTACACCCTTAGATATAGGCGGTTTATCTGAACCACGTAAAATCCGTGTCTTCTTGCTGTGTGTGCTTGTTTGATTTGTAATTGAATGTTGTGGGTAATTCACACAACAATATTGAGTGATGAAACGAGAAGTCAAATAAATAATAAATTGTAATTATGAAAAAAAAACTCTCAATTCCCTGTTTTTTTTTCCAGAAAAGATGGTCTTCTCTTCTTATTGCCAAACACAGATCTCTTATCTCCATCATTGCCAAATACACACAGAATTTTTGGGACAGTCTCGCTATTTCTGAAAAAGAAAATTGTCCCACTGACAGATTTTGTCTCCAACCATTAGAACAAAAAATTGTGGGACAACGAGGTTCAACTCTAATAATGCCTAGGACATGATCATGCAACAAGGAACCCGTTGTCCACACTCCTTGTTGTCCACACTCACATGAGGCCCACCTAAAAGTAGTACCAATTTAATCTGTGGCCGCAATTCGTCACTCCGGATTTCTTTAAAGAAAAGCTATAAACATAGATCACAGAGCCAACCTAGACAGATGGGCAATGCACCAATTACACTCACCTACAACAGCAGTAACACCAATTACATTAAAACTCAACACTGACAACAAAACCACCGACAATTAATAACCACTATCAATTGTGCCCCCATTATTCGCAGCCCAGTTTGGTGTCAAAGCTGCTAAGACATATTCCAAAAGCCTGGAAAGCAGATAAAGGATAACGATAGTCCATTGTGAATAGGTCCTTGCCAATCTTACCAAACTGAAGGATGATCTTATCATGCTCACTTGTACTCGCCTGAGAATTTCCTGTGCCAGTGTTGTCTGCCGACCCTCCAGATGCAGCTATCAGCTGAAAGTTCTTCACCGAGGCAATTGTCACACGCCCACGGAAATTAAGGCACCAACACTGAAGTTGCTCATGCCACCTTGGAGACTTGTTTTTCAGGATCAACGGCCCATCCTTTCCAACATCCACTGAGACTTCTGTGAAGCGCGTGCTACCAGAAAATCTGGATGATCCAACTGATTGGAGATCTCCAGAGATATGATCCAAGCGCTGAGAGATAGACATACTGGAAAAGGAGTCCTCCAAGGAATGAGGAATATCGGAACAGCAGGGGACAGTGCCATTGGGTTCAATGGCAGAAGAGGGAATAGAGTGCATGGTGCAGCGGATGCGCCGTGGGCCTCGAGTTCCAAGCATATTGTGCTCATAGGCAAAATGTGCAATGCCATAGCTTCCAGATGGCACCTTTGGAGAAACCTTCGTGCTGTAGAATCGCAGGCTGGAGCGACCTTTAGATGTCACAGCACCAAAATGAGGGGGTTGGCTGTCGTAGATTGCAAATTTGGTGCCCAAAAAGTTTGACCTGCCACATCCAAACCAGAACTATATTGAGGTAATCCTAAGGAAAAATATGTGGAACTCTTCTAGATATGCATCTATTGAGACTAATTCAGGTTCTTTAAAATTTGAAGCCAAAAAATAAAGGTTGATTTAGAAGTGGAACAAAGGGTAACAACTGAACATAAATGTTCACCAAGCACTCGCATGTGTAACCACTTCGGCCCATATTAATGGTTCTACCAGAAAGGTATATCTTTAAATACGAAGCCCAATAAAATACTGGATCAATCAATCGACATTTTTAAACTACTCAAAATTAGATACTTTAAATTATTTTTTAACCTATAAACTTTTGTGGCCTCTGAGAACAAGGTTTGATTGATCACATGAAGATGATTTTTTGAGGCCTCATATTCAAGCAAACTTTCCAATGAACCCTATCTATCACATTTGTACACCCATATAAGAATATGCACCATATTTCCTGGCATTCAAGTGTGCAGAAAACACCTTTCCATAATTGAGAAGGGAGAAGGGAGCTACATGGAAGTGCCCAACAGAAGCCAAGACTATTTACTGGTTCAAACCAGGAGACTGACCTCAGTTGAGTCTAGAGGATTGATCAGTTGACATAGTTGGGAATCATTCTTTACACATTGAAGGATGTGTGCTAGAAGATTTGCTCAGTTCATTCGCAATCAGGTGACTCTTACCTCAATTTCCCCATGTAGTTGACACTATTTCGGGAGATGTCATCTGCATCCAATGACATAATGTACTCCGCATGTGTTGGGCGCCTAAACTTCCGGGCAGCAAGGAGAAATTTTCCATCCTCTACAATCACATAAAAGAATTGAAGCACTACTAACTGCATGGTACTACGTAATATAGGTCTATTAGCAATTTTCTTTAGCATCAGTATTTCCAGGATTACACAATGTAGTCTTAATTCTTTAGAGCTCAAAGAGACATGCAGTATATTCATCAAAAATTCAGAACAAATACATCGAAGAACATATCATGCTTGATAAAAGAATCAAATGATAGAGAGTCATCTTGCATTTGAGCCATCAGAAGTGGCAAAAGCATACTTTAACGATGAAGTAAAAGAAAGTTGCAAGATTTAGTTTGTTGGACATAAGCCCCATAGCATGACTTATATGCAGATTTATAAGATTGATTTGAGTCTATACTCCTCTTTATAAAAATAGCTAAATTGTAAAATAAAAAAATGAAGGGAACAAGAAGTACACCATACAAAAGGAGAGAGGGGTCACAAACTCCAAAAAATAGAACAGCCAATGCCACCAAATGCAAACCCAAGGAAACAAACCCACCCAAAGGATGCAAAAGATACATACAACACCCTTAGCCTATACCAATGCACCACTTCAAAGCTCAGAACAGATCAAACTTGAACATCTCTGAATTCAAAAAGAGTGGCCCATGCACTGCATATTCCCTTGGCTTTAGATGCCATAGCAAGGTAGTTTCAATTTTATTCCGGATGTTCCAATGGTTACTCTCCTACCAACTGTTCCAAATAGTAGGAAAAAGGGTATGGTGGAAAGGGATGGAATACTTTGAAGATTCTCTAAAGAATATACAGGAGTAAGACATTTTTTCCCCAAATGGTTATAGGAGTAAGACAAATTAGCAAGGGAATTAGGCATCACCCACTCTATTTCAAAGGGAACAAGATGAAACTCTAGTTTTCTGACAAGAAATTCCAATGCAAAAGCAAATGATCAACCTCTTCTGCCACCTAAAGGCAAAGAGGGCATCCACTAAACATAATGTGATGCCTCTTGCAAATGCTGTCAATGGTGAGAATTTTCACAAGACCAATTTTCCAACAAAAGATTACTACCCACATAGGAGCCTTAATTGAACCGAGTCAACAACTGGATTAAGGTTCTGATGGTTGTTCCACTCAAAAAAGGATTTGACAGAGAAAATCAAGCCAAAAAATCCTAGAGTCCTAATCAGACAATGATACGCATGCACAATCCAACATACAAGGGAAGCCGGCAAAGTCATTTGTTTCAACTTCTGATAGGTTTCTGTGAAACTCGATGCTAATTCCCAGTGATTGCCTTCAAACTTAACACAATCAGCAATAATGGCTTTAGAAGAGGAAGCAACACTGAATAAGGAAAGGGAACTTTGCCCCCGACAGCGGACGAAGGATCAAGATTGGATTCAAGTCAGAAACCAGAAAGGGTCGGGGAAGGGTCCAAGCTTATCTCAAGAGGTGGAAACATGAATACTGCAGGAGGGGTGGTTCCTACTTGCAGATGGGGTGACAAAGCAGAGAAGGGGGAAGGGAGGGAACAGGGAGATCAGAAGCAGAACCAGCTAGCAGTAGTAGTCAGAAATTCCGAGTTCGATGATGATAAAATGCTTCTGACAGGGGCTCTATTGGTGATCTCGTCACAGAACATACCTTCTCAGCTGAAGCAAATTTGGGAGGAGGAAAAGAGAGATAAAGAAGAAGAATTGTCTGTGAGGAAAAATAGGAAAAGGGCTCAGGAACTCAGAAAGTTGCAGTTCTCAATTACCTATGACAGAAGTGAGGTTACAGATGGTGCGATGGGGTTGGTAGGGAAGTCTTAATGATTATTGTCTCATGGAATGTCAGAGGGTTGGGGGAAGCTATTTAATAATAAAAATTATAGCTATTTATTATTACAAAAACTTCATAATAAAGGAAAAATCAAAATAAAGAAATAAAAATAACAAATAGAACTTTTGAACTCTACAGATAAAAGATAGTAAATCAAGAAACAGTCAACTTGTCCTAAAAAGTAGCACTTATGGGTATATGCCCTCCCTGTTGAGACTTGCAAACAATATCTCCGCTAATCAAAACAGGCAGTGCCAAGTGATTGTAATTAATAAAATGTTACATATTTATCCTGTGCTGCTTGTTGCCAGTTTTAAATAATGACCACTTGCAGGAACATAAAAATGTGCCTGCTGCTGCAACATGTGAGCACCATACAACTCAATACCCGATGATTGTATTTGTGTACTAGTAGGAATTCTTTCATGATTCCTGAAAGGCTTTGAAGTTCTAACCACTACCCAGATGCACACTCATTTTCGAAATCAGTACATTCTGGTAGAAAAGTCCAAACCCAAGGGTTCATTGACTTCGCCAAGTTGAACTTCAAAATAAGAATACCATTAGAATAAAAAGGGGGTCAAGTTTTGGACCGTGTTTCTAAAAGGAGTGTAAATCTGAAAATGTCTACTGTTTCAATTTTTCTATGTATGTGTATCTGTAATGGATACTGTTTCAAACATTTGCAAGTTTTTACTTTCTGCAAAAAATATATTTCAAATAATTGAAAGTTTTGATCCATAAGGATCACCCAGAGAAATTGGATCCCCACAGTCCGTTACGCATCTCAAATCATTCAATTTTTTCATTTGAAGGTATTGAAGCCGACAGATAACTGAGTTCACTTATGGATTTTTTTTTATTATCAGATCTCATTTCAAAATCATATGGATCCTTTTTTAGGCTCTAGGGGTTGTTAGTGCTTAAATGAATCACACGAAAAAAATCACCCGAAACACACATGAAAACTATCAAGACACTAACAAATCAAACAATGGAGGGAGGGGGAGAAACAATAGATGACATTTCAAGACAGCGCTCACCAGTATTAAGACCTAAGTAGAGGTGGTAAGTTGATGACGCCTTATTCCTCTTGATGTAGCATTGAATTGGCCCATTACGAGGTCCCGGCTGCAAGTACCAAATATTGAAAATATAAATATAGATACATAATAATTGTAGACAAAATTTTGAAATCTTTTAATCAGATACACAAAAGAAGATAAATATGAAATTCGGTACAAATGTTCTAGCTACTAAGACATCAGTCACACCTTAGGAAACCTCCTTAGCACTCCTTTATAAGTGATTAAGCAAAAACTACAATCTAGAGATTACATGAATATGAAATAAACTTCAAAGTTGCAGGAGTTTACAAAAAAAAAAAAATAGTTTCCTTTCCATTAATCAAACAAAAGGTAGAAGGTGTGGATTGTTAATGATCGAAAAAAATCAGGAACAGAAAAACCGCTATCACTTATCCAAATGTAAAAGCATCTTGCCAATGCCTTTTTTTGTTTCAACCAGAATTATCCTCTCTTTCTTTTTTTGCTGTAGAGGAGAATAATAGAATATACTTAAGAAGTTACTTTGCAAGGAAAAGATGCACAATTTTCCTCTCTAAATTATCGGACCCCTTCGCACCGCAATGGGTTTACAGTGAAAAATGTGAAAGGCCTTATTTTCCAATTCAATTGAGATCCTTTTTATCAAAAATGGCAAATGACACCTATCTCTATTAGAACTTCTGCGTCAATTCCAACTATAGATTGCAAAAATCCGGAATTAACATTCTCTCTAATAAGATCATAGAAAAGGATGGAAAATTAAAAAAATCAAGCAATGGAAATATAATGAGCGGGAGACTTACCTGCTTGAGAGAGATGGGAAAAGTGAGTTTGGCGCTGGTCTCCGGCATGCCGACGATCTCCTTGCACATATGTCGCCACGACCGGCAGACAGCAGCGCAGGCGACCACGTGCCTCCTCGCTGGCCACGTGCTCTCAGTCTCTTCCACCCGCTTCACCACTTCCCGCAGTAACTCCGGTGGCAGCGCCGCCCAGCAGCTCTGCTCTCCGTCGCCGTTGGCTTCCTCCGACTGATCGAAATCGAATGCCGTGGCTGACGCCGACGCCGACGCCGACGCGAATCTGTCCTTCTTCCATTTGAAGCTTCGTCTGGAGAGGCTACCAAATCCGTCTCTGACGATGCTCTTCAGTGACATGATTTCTATATTTCGATCTTTTTTAGAAAGAGAAATAGGAGAAGGAGATCTCTAGGTTTCGAGGCAGGGAATCACCAAAGGAAAATAAACAGAGGGGAATTTTTTTTTCCACGGTATTTTTTATTCCAAGGTGAAACGCCAAGTTTGACGGATTCTTCTATCAGCAGCACCTGTTGCAGTTGAGTTGAATTAAGTTGACTCAGTAAATGTAAGATTCTAAACCCTAATAAGATGGGTTTTAAATCTCTGTTTCGGCGGATATCGACTAAGAAATTTCCCTAAGATAGATTTTCTTTAACTAAAACCTGAGCCCTGTATCCGCCGATATCTTAAATACCGACCCATAAATCAAGGTTTAAGAATTCGAGATTTATTTCCAATTATCATAGTTGACTTTTAACTCTCAACTAATACATGTAAATCAACATTTGATGAGACACTAAAAAATAAATTAATTTTGTAAAATTATACTTAATTCTATATTTTAATTTCATAATAAAATGTATAAATTAAATTTATTAATTTTAAAGTTATTTGGTGTGTATGAGTAAAAACGCTTTTACATACTTTGAAGATTAATCGAGTGCTCTTAAAAACATCAGTTAGTGATTGTATTTGTAGTGGATTATATTAAGTTCTAAAGAGGATATCAACACTTATTAACTTGACATGTAAATTTTACCTTAAAATTTTAATTCATTATACTCTCTCCATCTCATTTTAGTTATCTCGTTTGAAACATTTGTATTTTTAAAAAAACTCTGTATATAAGACTAGCATTCAATGTGATCTCAGTCCATTTTCAATACATTTTATGCTAATCCAATATAAACGAGACAATTATTTTGAGACAATTCCAAAATCTATATAATACAACTAAATTAAGACAAAGGGAATATAATTGACTTCTATGTATCAATCATTTATCTTCAAAACCTCATATTTTACAATTATAAAATTCTTCAAAATCAACAATTTGGTGGTAAAAATGAAAGACTCGATGATATTATGATCAAATCTCTTCTGACGTGATCATTTCTCTTTAAAATGTGATATATGGCATTTCATATTCATTCAAAGACTTCAATTTCTTAAAAAATCACATCAATTTTATTGAATCAATTTATAAGGGATAATTCTTATTTGACATTCACCATATCTCTCTTTCTTTGTTTTCAAATATTACCATCTAAGATATGTATTCTTATCATAACAACCGAAAGTTATAATTAGATTGATGAAGGATGATGGTAGAAATTGCAAGAAAACTTGTACTTTTTCACAAACCTTCAATGGAATAAATTTTAGAGTCGATTTTTACAAATCAAATCAAGGAATTCAATCTTAAAAGAAATTATGAAGTTCGGATAGATTGCTAATCTGAATTTCACTGTTGAGATATTGAAAATGGCTCAAAAAGTTCTCTAGGAAAATTGACACCAGCCAGCCAAACCACCATGAATCAGCCCCATTAATCAGACTCACAGCCGTCCAAGGGATAAATATCAACATCGGCGGATATTTATTAAAGTTTTAAAAATCGATATATATTTACTTAGTTTTGCGGCATAAGTTTTGCGGCATACAAAATCAGTCTCACTTAGTTTTGTGCAATCCATTCTATGTTCATTTTTTCCTTGTTTGCTCAGTCCACTTGATTCCAACTCAAGCCACCATCATTTTCCTTCTGCACCTACTACGTGTCAGCCGCACCACCCAATCACCCACCTCCGGCTTGTTTTTCGTGACCATGTTCACTCTCTCTTAATTCAGTTGTCATTCTCTCGTCACTACCCCTCTGTGCTTGTTTGGCTACTATCCCCTCCTAAATCACCTCAAACACCCATCCATCAACAGCATAGCCCAGCCCTCTTTCTCCATTAGGTCCGTCTCAACACAAATTAAGGTATAAGACAAAAATCTAAATGGAGTCTTCTTAGTATTTAAGATATTATTAATTTTAATTATATATGTGCCTATTCGGTATCTAAAAAGATTTTACAATAATACACCTATGTGACAACTAAAAAAATGGACATTCCTAATCGTAGGCCTCAGACAGCTGCCTTTTTAACTTATGAGTTTAACCGGCCCTGCACCAAGGCCACATACATCTCTGCCCCCGCCTCACCCATCTCCCTCTCCTTCACTAAAATAGTCCATCCCAACCCCATTCTTTCTCAGTTGCAACCACTCTCACTGGGGCCTTGCCTTTTGCCATGTTTGAGCTCATCTCTCCATGTATGTCTCTGTATTTCTGATTTCAGGGTACTTTCGGCATTTTAACCATTTTTCAGATAGGAAACGGTGAAGTTAACTTGGATTTGCTTGGACTATTAGTTAATCGTATTTAAAAAAAATAAATGTATGAAAATGGAAGGGGTTTATTAGAATTGTTGGAAAATTAAGGAGGTCTTTTTTTTAGGAATTTTCTTTTATTGTTTATTTCCTTTTAAGAGAAAATCTACCATTTGTTAATCCCATGCTAAGAGAAAAGAGTAGATTGTAGAGATCCAATTTGGATTAAGGCCAGCTTGAACCTAATTGTTCTAGCATAAAATATGAACCCCTTGACCTATTTTGAATGTGGGTTAAGAGTTAAAAGTTCATTCGATTTTTTGTGAACTTGTTCACCATCAGGGCCGGTCCTGAGATTTCAGGACCCCTAGGCGAGTTTTTAAGATAGGGGCCTTTATATACTCACAAAAAATAAAATCATACAATTTTTTTTACATATGTGTGAAACTAAATCAAATATCATAATCAAATTTATAACAAAGTATTATTTAAAATTTATTCTTATTTTGAGATGCAAAATTACTAATTAAATTACTATATTCAAGTTTTTTTAACATTTATTTTTCAATAGATAAGATAGCTAATACATTTAATCTTTCTTATGACATTGTAAACCGAAGATAAGATTTTATCAGTTTTAACTTTGAAAAACTTATTTTTTCATACGTAACTGTAACTGGTATAATCAATATTATTTTATAAGTAATTCATACATTTGGAAAACAACAATTCATTCTTTTGGTACTGCATCTTTTATCATATTTGACTGTGACACTAATGCAAATTCTCATTTGTAAAGAATATATTATTATTATTTTAATTTCTCAATTTTTCTGTATTTTTTAAAAAATTAAAAATTAAAAATTATCTTAATTATAATGATTTATACTTGTATATTATTTCTAATAAAATCTACATTTATCAAATGAATAAAGTTATGTTTTTTCATCTCTTCAAATTTTAAAAGCTTCAAATTATTTTTAATTCAAAATTATCAACTCAATATAGATTTCTCTTTCTCTTTATTTAGATGATAGATATATTTTAAAAATTCTTTATTAATTAAAATTATTTTTTATTATTATTATTAAACTCAATAAAATGAGGATTATAATAATTATTATTATGATTGTTACTATCATTATTTTAATTTTTTAAGAAACCTACTCTTTAAATTGAGTAGAAAAATTATCAATATATAAATTTTCAATTTTGAGTGTTCTAAATTCAAAATAGTTATAAATTATCAAATGATTTCAAGTAGTATTAATTCAAATTATCGTTATTTTTCATTATTATTATTAAATAACGTAATAAAAATAAAAAATATTATTATTAACACAACCAGGGTTTGATCTTAGATCTAGAATTTGAAAAGAACAATTCTAACCTGTTGGACAAGAATGTATTTGTGCTTTAAGTATATATTATTTACTATTTAACATATAATAAAGGAGCTTATGGACTAAGAGCCCTATTTATTTGAGGGCCCTAGGCGACCGCCTATTTCGCCTATAGTCAGGGCCAGGCCCTATTCACCATGGATAATTTCTCTTAAATTGAAGCTTTAAAAGTTGAATGTCGTAATATGATAATAGATTAGTGGGAGGGTGCTTCGTTGCAAAAGCCTTCTTAAAAAGAGAGCAAGAACCATTTGCCACAATGGTAGAAATATTGTTGTCGTACCAAATCAAAATATAACACGTATGCATATTTTCACATTTGTAAACATATTTTTCGCATTTGACTTTGTATACAATATTCAATATTTGAGTCTAGTGGATAAGAGTCAATTTTTTTTTAGCAGTCACCTCCAAGATATAGTATTTTATTCTTAAATTTAGCACTTGACTCTGGCATCCAATATTCAACCGGGAAGGCTAAAAGCCATATAGCAAAGTTAACTGTTTATACTTGGGATTTAAATGTGTATATGCGAAGGTAAAATGCTATACATGTTGAAGTAATATGCTGAATATAAAAAAAAATATTATATACTAAAATTGTATGATAGAAAAATAAAGGCTAAGTGCTGCATAACAAAATGTGAAAATGTTTGCATAATATAAAGAGTAGTAATCCTCCTACCGATGTTTTGTATAATCCGATACGAGATTTAAGGTATTGTTCATTTTACTCTTCCACTGCAGTATAAATCGGCTTACTGACCGGCTCACTGGATCATTGAAATCGGATTACTGAAATTTATCTGAGACTATTTTTTTTTTATATAGAACAACAAATCGGATCATTGAAATCGAATCGTTAATTGGTTAACTGATCGAATCACTGAATTTTTTTTAAATATTTTCGTACGGCAGTGAGGGGTAAAATGGACAATACCCTAAAATCTGTGTCTCGTTATACAAGATACCAGTGGAGGATTGCTACCCTAATCTAAAATTATATGAATTTGATTGGATGACATAAAATTATATGAATTTGATTGGATGACTAATTTTATTGGGCCCGCATCCTTTGGTTGCTTGTTTGAGATACTCGAGGCCGATTCCAACCTTTGTAATGGAATATGGATCACTCATTTTGATCAGGAATCCGAATGGGCCCTGGACCATTCGCCAAGACAAAACAACTAAGAAAGAGACATGCTTTTCAGGCCAAGTGGGCAAGTGGTCCCGTGAAATGCCGAGTGCAATCATCAGTCCTCACAAGTCACAGGAAACAAGAGACGAGATCACGAGACAAGTTAAGATAGTATGTAAAACTCTCGACTGATTGTTCCCCTCCCTACCTTTAAAAAAAAAATTATATATATAAATTCTTTTAAAATTCTCAAATTTATTTCAATTTTTATATAACAATTAAATAGTTAATTTATCAAGAAGTGATCACCATTCAATATCTCATTATCTTTTACAATTTGCATTATTTCAATGAGGGAAGTGTAAGTTCAATTCTCACTCAATAACTCTACTTCGAAGGACCAGTCTTTCTAGAGTAATTCAGAGTGTGTGGATTGAGAGGCTTGTATGTGTTTCTGAATATTAATCTGGTACTTTAAAAGGCTTAGACGCATTAGTCATATAAAAAAAAAAAGACATCTTATTAAAATTATCAATGGTGGAGTGAGACTCATCAAATTCTAATCATATTTGTGCACAATATTTTTCATATAAATGAAAATGATTTTTACGTTGAAATTATTTTTCATTATTCTGTGTGAATTTTAATAAAAAAATAATTTTCACTGCTTATCATTTTCTATAAAAGGGTATAAAAAAATGAATTCATAGGAGGGGAGTCCGAAAGCAATTTTCACGCTTGTGGATTTTAAAGTATATCACCCAACTTATAGACTAATAATAGCCCAACTCAATTTGTGACCCAAGATCCAACCCAATACAACTGAGGAACTGATCCATGATCTATGACCTGTTCCATGCATGGGCGGCTCTACCAAAAGGTAACAAAAGTGGCCGCTTCAGGCCCTAAATATTGGAAGACCCGAAATTATTGATAACCTTATCGCAATACCCTATTAGGGAGGCTCAAATTTCGACCGCAGGAGTGTTAAAAAAAGGCCCGATTTTTTTTTTTCAAATTCTTTTTTATTATATATAATTAAAATTTTAATTAAATACTATTCATAATAATATCTTAAATAGAAAGAATACCCCATTTAGTTTTTTTGCTTTACGCCTCAACTTGTGTCTTGCCGGCCCTGATTCCATCATCCAATTGACTTGATCCATTACCCAATCAATCCAACCCTTGTTTCATAGTGAACTTAATCCAACCTATGAACAAATCTACAACTTAAAATATTATTGATGGTCTACCTTATAAACTAATTCACAACTTAAAACATAGTTGATAGTCCAACGGTTCAACCTGATCAAATATTGTATCTATAATCTATTATTTGACAAATGACAGAGCCAACCTGTATCCCATGCTTATCCACTGTCCAACCATTAAACCAATCTAGTTTATGAATTTTTGATTGGATTGAGGTAGGTCAAGTAAAGAACTAAACTAATTGTATTCTTTATTACATAATATTACCATTTTAAGTAAAATATAGGTTGAATTATTTATATAATATATATAATTGTTATTGTTATTATTATTATAATTATTATCATCATCAACATCTTCATCTAGAATTAGATATCATCGAGTTATAACCTACAATTCACCTACCTAACAGTAAAAATATTTCATTTACAAATTGTTATGGAAATATTTTATTGCACAAAAATAAAGAAATTAATACATGTGAAAAAGTGAATCCATGAACTTCATTTTTATGAAAACGTGAAATCAATTTCTATGAAAAATAGTTGCACATAAACATGTTAGTGTAATCTATATGCCTTTAGTGAAGGTAGAGGTGAGAATGAGGGAAGTATTCAATATCATTGACTAAAAAAACTCCATAATAAAAATATAAAATTAGGCATGCTTGTTCGCATCTATTTGCATGAAAAATGATTTTCTCGATAATTTTATTTTCAAACAAAAAAAATCTATAGATTTTGTTTTTCACAAATATTATTATTTTTTAGTTTGGTGCAATAAAAATGTTGCAACATAATTCATAAATGGATTCTTTTTATTGTTACGTGGGAGAGATGTGTGATTGGAGCTAATTCTAGATGATGATGGTAATGATGATAATCATCATAATTATCATAATAATCAAATAGTAACAACAATGACAAAAATATACAACAATTACTTTATTCAATCTCTATTTTACTTTAAACGATAATATTATGTGATGAGTACAATTGGTTTACATCTTATCTTGACCTACCTAAATTTAATTTAGAAATTCATAAGATAGGTCGTATCAGGTTGGTTTATTGATTGAGCAGTGCGTGAGCACATGATATAGATTGAGTTTTGTCACGAGTCAAGTAAAATATATTATAGATAGTGTGTTTGGTTAAGTTGGATGATCAACTGGGTTTGACGATTGGTTGGACCATTGAGCCAATTAGATCATGGAATCGGTCATGGATCATGGGTCCTAGATCGGATTCAGACGTGTTTGTATTGGATCTTGGGTCATAGATCGGGTTAAGCAATAGTTAGTCACTTAGTCCATGGACTGGTCACATATCTTAAAATCTACAAAATTTGTTTTCTGACCCTTCTCCTTAAAAGTTCATTTTTCACACTTCTCGTAGAAAATGACTAAGTCGCAAAAATAAATTTTCATAAAAAATGTTTAGACTGAGCGATTGAAAACAATTGCAATAAGAAAATTATTTTCTATTTTTTTTTTTTAAAATATCGTGCATAAACCATCAGTTTGATTCAACTCTAATTTTTTTTAACCAAATCACACCAACGAAAATTTTCTCAAGCCAACTCAATTGAGATAGGTCAAATTTGATTGACAATTATTTTAAAAAATAAATATATATTTTCTCTATCAGCTATCAGTTGGCACTACGTTACTTCCGTTGACAAAGGCGTACAACATGAGCAATCTAAACTCTATAGGCCCAATCAGAAAAAAAAAAAAAATATTTACCGTTTAATAAATCTAGAGCCCCTCATCCCCTTTAAAAATCAAAAGAAAAAAAAAATTGCTTTAACTAAAGTTAAGTCGATGTTCACATCTCTTTTTTTTTTTAAACTTTGAATTTGCATCAACTATTTTTTAAAATTAAATTCAGTGGGGTCTCTTTCTTTAATTAAATCATGCATAAAATGTACAATCCATCAAAAAGACTAAATAGATTTGAAATTCTTTTGAAAGGGACAAATAACATAAGAAATTGAGAAAGGAAAAATAAAATAAAAAGGGCTTTTCATATTCAGGAGGCCCACAATCCCATTGAAACCAACCAACACATACATTTGTCTCATGTCGAATGTACTAATGCACCGTGTTTCTAATGTGCACCTTAGATATATGAATCCTTTTTGTTAGTTTGGTAGGCCACTCTTTCTTAAGAAATGAGGAGAATACCCTATACAGTATTTTACTCAAATTTTCAATAAACAAAATAAAAATTGAAGGATTCCCTTTTTTGGGACTATTTGGTAATAATAAAATTTTATTCATCGTACCCTCTCTTATTTAAATTTGTGTCACACGTAGGAGATTTTATTCAACTAATCATTTAGGGCATGTGTACACCACCCTACACATATACCAAATTCAAGTGATGTGGAGTAACTCCATGAAAAGTGGTCCAATGAGGTTTGAGTGTGAATCGAAGTCAAGACCTCTCTTGATGAGAGGACCTTCTTGGCTGTCATGCCAATGCCCAATGCCCTCTCCTTCAGTGGCGAAGTGAGGGATTTTCTTTTTCTTTTTTTTAGGGGTGGGTAGTTGGAGAGGAGGATGAAGCAAAAGATAAAAATAACATTTTATTTTAATATGTGCATTTTACTTACTCAAGTTTGAAAGTAAAAATATAATCTTTCTCATTTACTTATCTTATTATAATAGTTTAATATTGTATTATTGTATAATATTTTCGTTACCATTATCATTATATAAAAGTGAGTTGCCTTGGTATTATTGATATTTACTTTTTACCCTTACATTCTCACTATTTAACCATTTAATTTAGTTGAATTTTGAGATACAATTAATTTATAAAAACCATTTCTTAATTAGCCTACTCTCTTAATGGTGTCACCGTTTAGAGACATAATTAGTGAACTTAAAGGACTTCTTTAATTATTTCACAAATTTTTATATAGAATTTTTTATTTTTAGATACTAATCAAAATCTCATTTATATCTTTCAAAGTTTAATAATAAAATCTCCTTTCTTCTATTTTTAATTAATTTTTACACAAATTTTTTATTTTTATAATAATATAATAAAATTGAACAAAATCGTTACTCTTATTTCCGAGAAGTCTTCAGATTAAGTATAGCCTTCGACTTAAAATAAAAGAATAAAAAAGTTAAGTAGGGTAAAAATACGTATAAAACGTAATCCCGTGACAAAAGGCGTGGTTTCCTACGATGACTTGAGAGGAGCATAAGGTCAGACGAGAAGGATTTCACGATTATCACGTGGGCTCTATTCTAGTGGTACACATGTGCACTGATTGTTGAGATAACGAGATCCATTCCCAAGTCAACGTGGGAAGTCGTCTAATCCAATGGTTGGGATCATCCTATCAGTTATGGCATCTAATTATTTAATGTTTTTATTCTAATTCAGCATAAAATAATAGAAAAATAATATAAATTGATATTAAATTTTCTGTGAAGCTGACATACTTATTAATTGTCACATGGTATGTAAATAAAAAATTATGAAAAATATTGAAGATAGAAGGTCTTGCATGTCATCATTAGTCACGGTTGTAAGTTCATTTCGATTTTCAATTGAAAATTAATTTGTATCGAGATGAAATTATTTTCTTTGAATTTATTAATATAAAATAATAATATTTCATTGTCTCTTTTCACTTTTCTAATTGCTCATGATAATTGAATAGAAAAATGTTTTCTATGCCACCTTATTTCTAGATGATAACCATAATTTTCAAAATAATATCAACAACAACAAATATATAGCATATAATAAATATATATATATTCTATTATATAATATATAACAATATATATATATTATTTAATTTAACTTAATTTATACGAAATGATAGTATATTATAGAAGTGATGATAGTCGGGTCCAAATATATATTATAGGCCGGATATTTAAACGATACGTCGATATCTCAGTCTATTTCAGCCTTTTCTTAAAAAAAAAAAAGAGGAGAAAGAATAATATCGACCGATAAAGATATATCGGTTGATATATCATATCGGCCAATATATCGACCAATACCGAATTTTGAACCTCTTACTGATAGTTTAGATCTTAACTTGACCTACCTCAATCTAAAAATGAGTCATGTGTTGGGTGTGGACATGGTTCGAGTAATAGGTTATAAATACCATGTATGTTTAGGCCTGAGTGTTGTGTTAAATTGTGTTTCTTATTATATTATTTATGAATCATATTTTAGAGTAAGGAATATCAGGTGGGGTGAAACTCAGGTCGAGTTTTAATAAACTCAATCCAATCCATGTCAAAACTTACTAAATTAGAATTGCTGACCTGTAACGACCAGACCCGACAACAGGGCTAGGGCTTGACTCAGTAAGATATTATCCGCTTTGGGCCTCGCACACAACTCAAACTCGCACGGTTTTGTATTTGGGCCCAGGCCCACGTGGCCTGGCCCAAAAGGCTTCTTACATGAGTTTCAATTGGGTAGGCTTTAATAAACCCACCCCTCCCTTTCATTCCCACCGATGTGGGACTTTTTATGGAGGGGGAGGGGTATCACATGACCTAACTCAATGTGAGTGTTATTTTATAACTTAGTACTCTGGTCAAATTGGATTGATTTTAAATTTCTCAACTTAAATCATCTCAAATTTTATGCAGATTTTTTTCCAACTTGATTTGATTCGAGATATACAAATACATAATCCAAACCCACTGATTGTTTGAATCGAGTCACATATAAGTCAGGTCAAAACCTGACCCAAGTTTCAGCCCTAGCTTCGAATTTTAAGATTAAATCCCATGATCCATTTAATTTACTCATTTACTTCTAGAATCAGATTTAGATTGGACTGGGTCAGATCTTGACCCATTGACACTCTCAATGTAGTGGTCAGCCATGCACGGCCTCACCTACCCCACACCCCACACCGTCCTTGACTTTGAAGATCCCCTACCCAATTTCTTATCATCATTGGATGAATCACCTGGAAGCCACTCCCATTGGTACATAATCCTCTCTCCTCTATGGTCTCTAGCGGCACGAAGGAGAGAGGGTACAGGATACTCAATCTAGGGGTACAAAAAAGGCTACTCTAGGTAAGGGTGAATAAAAAAAAAAAGGTTAGAATCTGAATTTTGGTCGATATCAATCAATATTTTTCTTTTTCTATTTTTTTCAAATCTCAATTGAGATCCTTTTTATATATATATATGATAAATCTCATATCGGCTGAGATAACTGGAATGATATTTTATCCCAGCTCTATCTGTCTAGTAAAAGTCCATTTTCAAATGATTTGGAATTTTGGGTTGACAAATAGTTCTTAACAAAATTCCAACCAAATATTCCTCAACTTTGTTAAGAGAAACATCTGAACATGTATTTTGTTTGAAAATCAAATCAATATGGTCCTTCGTACCATAGTTTAAAATTCGATACGTGAATTTTAGTTGAAATTCTTTGAAGTTGAGTAATTTTGGTTAATTAGTTTACTCGTCTCAAATTTTTTTGATAAAATTCACTGACTCACTCAACTAAAAATTCTGTAAAATTGAGTCAATTCGACTCACTTAATTTTTTTAAAAAATGTCTGAACTCAGTGCTTGGAAGTAATCAATTACCACAACCAACTAACAAGAAACACATTGTTTATCCTCCGTCAGAGGCATGGCACAAGGAACGAGAGATGAACATGAAGAATTAAAAAACACTCAGGACATGATCTCCATTCTCCACTCCCTTGGAAAGAAGGTATCCTCTTACCTCCTGCAATAAATGAAATTTGAACCTCTCACAAAGGGACGACACTGACCTGGCACATGTAGTTGTTTATATAAGAATTTAAAATAAAATTTATTAAAAAATCATTACTTAATAATATTTTTAAAGTATAACTCTTTTGAGAAGAGGACTCCTTAAATATTATATAAAATCATTGATTTTTCAAGTTAATCGATATATAATTTTTTGTTATTTCACACATGCTCTTATGTCCAACTACGCATGTGAAAAATTCACATATGTGTAGGTAGATCCTATTATGTTAGAAAGTCATAATTTGATAATATTCTTGAAGTAGAACTCACTTTCAAAAATTACTTGTTGAGAGAAAGATGACTCGTATATTATATAGAGTCATTGATTTTCCAAATTAACTGATATAAGACTTTTTGTCACTTCACAAAATTATTTCACTTAACATAAATAACCATCTTATGTAAATTAATAAAGTATATAGTTAAGGTTATGGTTATATCACTTATCTATTTGATTACAACACATGAATAAGCTGTTTAAGTAGAATTTTCTTTTTTCTTTTTATTTTATTATTGATATAATAACAATCCATACCATAGTTCAGTGAGATTAAGACATGTGATTTAGTAATGTTAGGTTAGAGTATTCATTCACAAAGCCTAGTTTTCACCAAAAAATCATCAGCAAAGATCTATCAGATGATAAATCTATGGTCTTCCTGGATACTGATTAAAAGGAAAGAGAAAGTCTGAAAAGGTCTTTCATTTGTAACCATTAAATAGATATTTAAAATGATTAACTACCCTTAAATAAACTGAGATAATCAAACCAAAACTCCACCACTTGATCCTGATGTGGATCTACGTGCATCGCTGCTTGATTGGATTGTAAATTGTAATCCTACATGGACTACACTAGAAATCAGAGAACTCAGTCAATTTTGAAGGTAACTATTAAAAGAAATTAGAGTCCTAATCCACTTGTATTTGTATTTTAGAGTCTTAATTAACTTCTGTTGACTCTAGAATACAAACACAAGTTGATTAAGAGTTTAAGACTCTAACTACAGTGGATGATATTATAAATAATTTTGTGTTATAGCTGTAATTTCTCTAGTAGCTATTGATCTTACAATGGACCCAGTTTGCTCTTTATCTCTTACTAAACTACAAAAACAAGTTAAACGAGAGAGGTAAAAGCTTTTAGAGGTCTATCTACTTTCTTTCAAACTAGCCTCATTAAATCAGGCAGCAGACTTACCGTTGTGATGTTAAAGAGGCCCTATTTAGTACAAGAACATGGTTCTTCAATCTTCAATCAAGTCGCACTCAGATCTTATCTTATCTTTTAGTCGTGGTCTATAAAATATAGTTTAATTGAATATTTAATATCAATCGACAACAAATTAAAAACAAACTGACATAGAAATTTATTTATTTATTTTTTAAATGGTAGATTTGAAACTAGCAGTAGAAATATGTGGACTTCACTATTAAATTGGAATAATAGAAAATGAGAATAATTTGGGGCCACAGGATCAATAACATGCGGAAAACGAGCCCATCAATGACTGTTAGTTTGTCAAATAGGGTTAGGAGGGTCAGACAAAGATGGTCCATCTTTCTTGTACCCCTTGATTCGGTGCTCCCGCAACGCACCTGCGTGTGGATACAGGTCTGAACGGCACGACAAGGCGACTCAGGCAGCTCTTCTGGCTGTCCTTTTTTTTATGATCGAACGTCCACACGCGTCCCATCAGATTAGTCTTCGTTGGTATAAGAAAACCTCTCAGTCCGGATAAAGTAAAGGAGAGTGGCCGTTCGGAGTCGAGAGTGGCGGGTCTTCGCCGGCGAACCCCTCATATTCACCTCTCTTTCACCTACCTTTCTGCCCTTTCACCTCTCGTTACTCTCCTCTTCCTCTTCCGCAAATGACAGAAATGGCAGTAGAGAAAGAAGAATGGGAAGGAGAGGAAGAAAGCGGGGGTCTGAAACTGAGGTCTCGCAAGCCCAATGCCGGAATCCCCTCCCCAAAAGAGGATCCTCGGACCTCCGTTTACTTGGACACTGCCCAAGGTAGCAACAGCTCACTCTTCTTCTTCTTCCTTTTTTTATCATTGTTTTTTTAAATCCTTTCTACATAAAATGACGTTGCTTTCTCCTGCAAAGTATAGAGAAAGAAATTAATATGATTTTTTTTAATTTTTAGTAGTTCCCAACCTCTATTTGGTTGCATGAATGCACATAATATGGATTTAGTGAGGTTTCCAAGAAATTTAACTATTTTCTTGTGTTAAAAATGTTGGGTCAAGCGGGAGTTTGTTTGCACGTTGTTGGAAAACCCGAGTTTGTGGAATTTTAGAGATTCCAGATTTTGCGTCCTATTCAAAGAAAATGAGATTAGAATTCCTAGAAATTTAAAATCCACAGTTAAAAAATACTTGCGTGCGAACTCGTGGATAAATCTTTCTTTATTTTTTTTGGAAATGGTGAATTGCATTGGAGATGGAAATATATATTTTATTTTGAAAATTCTAAATTTATTGTTATAGACGTGCATTCCAGAGGATTGCAGGAGACTTGCTGCTGGCTATATGATATCATTTGGAGTACTAAAATATTATTTAAGAATAAGGGTTTTTTTTTTTTTTAAAAAATTTATGTGTGAAAAATCAGACGTGAGGGTTCGAAATCGCAAGAATAAGGGTTTTTTTTTTTTTAAATTTATGTGTGACAAATCGGAGTGAAGGGTTTGAAATTCGCAATCCTCCCATTTCATTTTTTTTTTTTTTAAATTTATGTGTGACAAATCGGAGTGAGGGTTTGAAATCGCAACCTCCCATTTCGTCAGTAAGAAATCAATCACTTAAGTTACCTTCATGTTTGAAAATTAATATTTTGATTTAGAACATATACCAATTCAAGGTGTTAGGTTCTTGTGAAGGAGGGGTCCAACTTTTTTCCAACCATTGGTTGTTCATTTATTTATTTTGATATTAGCTGGTGGGCCCTACTATGGATGACTAATCATGTGAAGATCTTTATATGGGGTGTTCCTAGCCTTTGATTGGTGATAGAAAATCACCCTTGATTTCAGCCTTGGAGACCTGAGATCTTAGCAATGGTTCATCCAGTAATGAAAGAACACAATAGGATCAGGTTTAAAAGGACGGGTAATTCAATTGAAGGAATAAGATTGGCTGAGTTAACTCAATTAAATGAGTAGACGGGTGAAGAGGACCAGTATTCTGAGATTAATAATAAATAAAGTAGCAGGTCAAGGTCAAGGTCAAACGACAAGTGTGATGAAAGAAAGAGGAGCAAGGCAGTGGGCCGGGTTGGCCCGGAGAAGCCGAGCTCAACAGTCGAGAGAGAGATGGGCATCAATTGGGTACCGTGCTCAACAGTCGGGAGGAGATGGGCATCAAATGGGTAAAAGGAGTTAGAAGGGTCTGCAAGGTTTGGGAAAGCCTGGGAAAAGAGAGAAAAAGCACTGTGGGAAAGGGACAGGACTAATGGAAGAGAGATAGAGAGAAGTAGAGAAA
Organism: Chimonanthus salicifolius; assembly: GCA_013350335.1. Classification (NCBI taxonomy): domain Eukaryota; kingdom Viridiplantae; phylum Streptophyta; class Magnoliopsida; order Laurales; family Calycanthaceae; genus Chimonanthus; species Chimonanthus salicifolius. The sequence goes on from CM023536.1 coordinate 55,171,535, forward strand.
TGGAGAGGACGAGAGGCCTGGGCGACGGAAGAATGGGTGTCGCCGTCCGGTGAGGCCGGAGACAGGATACAGGCGAGGGAAGGTGAAGGCCGGCAGGCAGACTGCCAGCAACAATGCACGGACGGAAGAGCTGTCTTCAGAGAGACGCTCGACGTGGACGGCGGGACCTGTGCAAGGCAGCTCGGTTGCGAATCGCAGATATGGAATGCAGATCTGATGGGTACACCGAGCACCGATGCTGTATCGGGTTCGATTGTTGAGCATGGTCGACGAATCTGGTTTTCCCAAGTCCACGGGAAAGGAATAAACGCGGGATTCCACCAGGTAGAACAGAAGAGAAGAGAAGATAATTCAATTTCTGAAAATGGAAATAAGAAAATAAAGGAAAAAAAAAAGGTAAATAACAATTTTATAAAATAAGGAAATAAAATAAAATAAAAAAGGAAACTAAGATTTTTGGTTCAGCCGGATTTTTCGATTTCTTCGACCGGACCGAGTCAACCGCACTTTGTCCTACCTCCTCGGCCTACTAGATAAAATGGTTCATAACCAAATCACTGGCCCTTCTTGAGTGTGCTCACATTGTCTTTTAGCTCTAAAGTGAGCTTAATTGGACTTTTAATGTGAGTAGTTTGATCTCGTCATTCATTCATTACTATCATCTTCTTTTACTTTTTTCCCCTGGCTCTTTTTAAAACTTGATGAGGCGAAAAAAAAATAAAAAAGCAGATGTTTCAAAATCTTTAACTTTTTGGAGATAATTTACTCTTAAGATATTTTGGTGAAAGTTCAATTCTTCCATTGAAGTGTTCGGTAAGCAAAATTTTTTTTTTTTTCTTTTCTTTTTTTGAAAGTCTTTGGTAAACAGGTCTATTCTGTTTGAATTTCTTTGACTGAAGGAATATGGAAGTGCCATCACTGCATTTGGACCTACCGAATGGGAAATCCTGGCCCTGATCATCATCACAATCATCAAGAGTGTTCTAACGGGGTGAATGCCAAAATATTATCTCAACAGGGATCATGTTTTGGCTTACAATGTGAAGGTCAGTAACTACTGAAATTTCCAAAGCTGATGATAGCAACCATGAATCATTGATGATCCATAATCCTTCCACTGGTACACATATCCACAATAACTGTAACAAACCTTTGTCAAAATTACAATCTTCAACATGCAACAATCATAATGTGACTTGTGCTTTCTCACTGTCCGGGCGACTCATGTTATCTTTATTCTTGTATTATTAATTCTTTTATGTCAATATTCTAAATTAAAAGTGGGAAAAATGCAGCCTTTTTGCTCGTAGATTATGTTACAGACCAATTATGGCATGGCTAACTCCTCTACATGCATTCAAGTGATTTATATAACAGATGCAAAAACTGAGATGGTGATATGATGTGTCATTGCAGGTGTTGAATCTTCAGATGAAATTACAGGGACACAATCCAGCAGTGTTGGCCTGTTTGCTGGTGAGGGAAAACTAGGACATGAATGAAACAAACTTTGAAACGAAGAACCATGAAAGTCTAAATGGCCTGTTAACTGTTAGCAGCGACAGAAGTCCCAAGAACGTCAAGGCTGAAAAGGAATCAAGTTCTCTCATATCACCCGAAGGGCATCATGAAAATAAGTCTGCAGTGTCTCAGTCTGTCAATGGCAGTAGTGGTACACATGCAAATGATCAGCCCATCTATGGGAGAAAAACGAAAATATTGGAAATGGATGTTGAGAAGGTGTTAGAGGAGCAGGAGACACATGACTTATTCTGTCCTAACTGTCACTCATGTATCACTAAAAGAGTTATTTTACGCAAAAGAAAACGGATCATTCAAGATTCCCAAGATGACCCAAAGCGTGGAAAAATTCAGCCGGTACTTGAACCTGTTCCAGAAGCAGATCCTGATCCAGTAGTGTCCAGTGGTCCAAGTCATGAAACTGAGCCTGATGTATTCAGATGCTTATCCTGCTTCAGCTTTTTCATTCCAACTGGTAAAACTTTATCTCAAATAAAGAAAACAAGTACAATTTGCTTCCTATTATATATTCTACACTTCTAGAGCAGTTTGAGTTCTTAAATTATTGTATGCTTTTTCTTGTAGAGACTTGTATGTTTGTGGCTCTTTAGTGTTGATAGTGAATTGAACCCAAGACCTCCCGCATCTCAGGCGGGTTCTTGACCTCCAAGCCAACCCGCACAGGTTTAGTGACTACTGCTTTTAACCGTAACCATTTGCATATGCTGAAAATTAAGTGGTAAGGGACATGTAGAATTCACAAAGTTGATTGTGCGCAGGGCAAAGATTGGATGGCATGGATGTCTCATTCTTGGCCTCCTCTTATGTGTGCAAGTATATATATTATGTATTGGGTACACCTGGATGTGGTAGAAAAAATGCTACACCTCATTTCATGGACCAATGTATGTGTCCATATCACTCAAATCACGTGGGTGCTAACACCTTTTTCAAGATAACTTTTCAATTGTTTTGTGCTTTATGTGATGTGGAATGGGGTATTGATTATACTTGGGTTAATTGTAGTTTTTCTCTATATATACATGTTTGTGTTTGCCATCATGGATGGGCAAATGGCAAACACCTTTTGATTTTGCAAACATTTCTGTCCAAGTTTGTAATACCATTCTTTAGAATTTATTGTTTCACCAATATGACATCAACACTATTGTTTTTGGAAAGAAGGTTCAGGAGTAATGTGATTGAGTTAGATATAGCTTGGCATATGAGGTGTCCTCATTGTCACAAATGTATCTTATGCTTGATAAAATGCTGTGATTCTGGACATGACTTGCTATGATAGTATGATGATGATAATGATTTTAGACATGAGTAGCTATCCAGTTTAATTGTTTTGTTCAACTATGCAGCAACTGGCTTTAAGTTATTCGGAAGAAATGATGGTAAAAGCTTGCAGACTCCCAGACAAGGACCTCCGAAGAACTCCATCTCCTCTATTTTTGAATTGGTTATGGGCAAAAAGGCAGGAAGTGAGTCAGGTACTTATTTAAAGCAGGTAGTAAGATCTGTGATAAGAATTCTCTTGGTGTGATAGTAGAATCTCTCTACTGTTTACCTTGACCGTCTTCCATTTCTCCTTCTGGACTAAATTCAGAATTTCTCAAATCACAGATTTCTTTTTCTTTTCAAAATACCTTTTGAATCTAGTCAAATTACAACAAAGGTTTTTACACTTGCATAACATCTCTGTTGGTAAAGTTTACAAATTTAATCCAGTTCATCGGTTCTCCAAGTCAATTATCTACATTGATAACACAAATAACTATGATTTACATCGATGGGAAAATGTCCAGTTATGATGATGCTGGTGAAGAAATGAGTTCTACCTCAAATGACCTGATCTTTTTTATTCTAATACCAACAGTGTTTCACTTCACCATCCAGCATCAGCTGGTTTATTCTGAGATTACCCTCAATCATTCAACTTTTTTTATGTATGTGGTATGTGTTGATGCAGTGAAGGATACAATGCAATCTGATAAAGAAGTTGAACAACCATTGCTCTCATCACAACATTTGGATGAAAGTGTAAATCTTCATAGTACAACTGGTACTACTTCATCAATGGGAGTTGATTTGCTTGATATTTCTTCTTCATACATTGGAGAACATGTAGAGAATGCTACCACAAAAGTTGGGCAACACAATCAGAACGGTCTTGTTTTGTTGAAGCCTGGGTCTTCACTGCTTCCAGAAACACAAAATGGCGATGGAGAGAAATTAGATGAAGCTAAGCCGAAGAGTGCAGGTATGGGACAGATTTATTCTGCACAACTTTGATGTAGGCTGAACCAAAATTTGTTGTATATGGTGTAAGATCCACAAGATTTACTGATTATGCTGCTTTGATGTCTAACTAGATAATGCATGTTGTTTTTAGATGCTAAAGCTGATATAAGCTTGCTGAACCTGTTAGGGCTGGGTATTCATCCAAAAGACTAGTATATTAGGTGGAGTGAATCAAGTCTTTTATAAATCCTTAGATCTCGCTCTACATTTCCAATATGGGATTCGTTCATAGCCCCAACAATCCCCACCTAGAATGAGGCTAGCTATCCCGTCCGTCTGGGGGATCTCCTGAGTCCACATGAGGTAGCTTGAGACTTGGCTCTGATACCATTTGTTAGGACTAGGTACCCATCCCAAAAGACTAGCCTATTAGGTGGAGTGACGCAAGTTTTTTATAAATCCCTAGATCTCCCTTTACACTTCTAATGCGGGATTCGTTCACAGCCCCAATAGAACCATGGTAGAATTAACATTACTAGACTCACCTTAGCATGATCAGGTAGAATTACTTTCTGGTCCATTATACAACTTAAAACTATTGATTTGCGCTGCTTCATCATATACATTTCATCATATAACAATGAATGCATATTTAAGTAATTTGTAGGAACGTTCGAGCCTAGGATAAATATAATGTTCTGTCGATGAGCTAGTTTTACTTACTAGAGAATCTCATTCCAATAGTGAAACAGACAGTCCAGCATTGAAGCCCTTGAAAGATGAGAAATATGCATGCATGTATATGCATGTATGTATGTATATTATATATTTTAATTACTCTGATTTCATGAGTTTTGTTGCTTTGATGAACAACATTTGAGAGAAGCTTCTTGGTGGAGAGAAAAATACCTGATTGTTGATTGTGTTTGCATTGGACATATAGAAGAATGCCAACAATTCTAAGTTGGAAGAAAGGTACCTTGATTTTCCTTTCCTTACAAATGGGTAGCACTTGGTATCCTCACCTCCTTATTGAAAAGTGAATCAATATGATTTGAATTTCTACAAGTCTTGATTGGCCTTTATGTGATGAATCCAAATATGATCTAAAAGGATCTAACAAGATCTTGATGGTTTAACTTTGTAAAATCCATTCATGTCAATTTGGATTTTGTTCATATTGATTAGACGAAGATCTAATGACATCCATAAAGGACCATGTCAATCTATATTGGGCATAGTTTGATTAGGTGAGCTCAAGTCCTTTGACCCTCACTTATGTTGTTTGTGGATCAAGTCCCCTAAAAATTCCACTTAAGGCCTTGTCGGTTTTATATTTATGATTTTATTTATACATTGTAAAAACTTTCACTTGTAAGGGGGTGATGGATTGGTCTCTCTAGAAGCCGATATCTGTTCTTTAGAACTTTGTACTCACTCAGTATTTGGAAATATCAAATGACAATGTTGTGATGCAAACTTGAAAATTTCTCTCTAAATTTGTAGCTGTTTTTTGAGGAGGAATAATTACATAGTTATTTGTTATTTACAATTGTTGATATAGTTTTCTAGATCTCATACTAGGGCAAAAAGTTCAACAAAGTGAATCAAGCCTTTAAAAAAATGACGAAGAATAGAGCACTAAGACTCGATGTATCTTAATTGAAGTTTGGTCCTTAGGTGAAAGTAGACTGTGTTGGTTGACATGATTATTCAACAAAATTTTAGCCTAAAAAAATATGCATGATGAGTTTTGCAAGAGCATAGTAGTTCCTCTTTATAAAATAAATGAGATATTTCAAAGTTGTACCAATTATCCAGCTATCAAACTTATGGGTCATATATTGAAACTTTGGAAGAGGGTAATAGAGGACCGCCTAAGACAAGAGTCAGATATATCATAAAACCAATTTGGGTTTAAGTCAGGGTAGGTCAACAACAAAAATGGTTTTTATCCTAAGACAACTGATGAAGAAATTTAAAGAGAAGAGAAAGAACCTCTATATGACTATTATTGACATAGAATGGTCTATGATAGAGTACTAAGGAAACTAATTTGGAGAACCTTAAGAAATAAATATATTCCCAATGGATATGTTGAGATTATTCAAGATATGTACAACTGGTGCATTTCCATTTTTTTAAATGGTGAAAATGAAATTTATTTATGAAAGGGGTTATCAAGTAGCAAACCAAGAAAACAAGGATCTACCAATGTAACAACTACTACTCCAATTGGAATAATTTCATAGTTATTTGTTATTTACAATTGTTGATATAGGTTATCTAGATCTCATACAGGGCAAAAAAATCAACAGAAGTGAATCAAGCCTTGAAAAAAATGACGAAGAATAGAGCACTAAGACTTGATGTATCTTAATTGAAGTTTGGTCTTAGGTGAAAGTGGACTTTGTTGGTTGACACGATTATTCAACAAAAAATTAGCATAAAAAAAGATGCATGATGAGTTGCGCAAGAGCATAGTAGTTCCTCTTTATAAAATAAATGAGATATTCAAAGTTGTACCAATTATCGAGCGATCAAACTTATGGGTCATATATTGAAACTTTGGAAGAGGGTAATAGAGGGCCACCTAAGACAAGAGTCGGATATATCATAAAACCAATTTGGGTTTATGTTATGTAGGTCAATAACAAAAATGGTTTTTATCCAAGACAACTGATGGAGAAATTTAAAGAGAAGAGAAAGAACCTCTATATGACTTTTATTGACATAGAAAGGTCTATATAGAGTACCAAGGAAACTAATCTGGAGAACCTTAAAAAGTAAATACATTCCCAATGACTATGTTGAGATTATTCAAGATATGTACAACGGTGCATTTCCATTTTTTTAAATGGTGAAAATGAAATTTATTTATGAAAGGGGTTCTCAAGTAGCAAACCAAGAAAACAAGGATCTACCAATGTAACAACTACTACTCCAATTGGATTTAGAAAAAATGGGAAAACAAAAATAGATGTAGAAGGTTAATCTGTTGATGTCATTCTTCCTGCTTTGGCTAGAGAATCTGAAAACTCATTATGAAGTTTTCGAATGTGTTTAAGTTAAGGTTGGCATTTAATAATCTGGCCCCTGATTCCTCATATTGAATACACCAGCTTCCAAGGATAATGGTGCTGATTTGTCCATTTTATTACACATAACGAATCACCGGTGATCTGAACTCTCCTAAGATAAAGCCGTTATAAGTCTCTCCACCCCTTTAAAAAAGCCTTAAGCTCAATTCCATTAATGATAGAGCCAAAGAAAATATGTGAATAATTTAAAAACTACCTCTGAGGATGACACTCCTACCCTTTCTTTCATAGATTCTTGGTCAAAACACCCACTGAAGGGGAGATGGAGTAAATTCTAGTTGGATATAGGCTTATGATCAGCAACTTTAGTTATCACCGGTGCTCTTTATTTTAACCAAATGAAACTTCAAATTTGCACAGAATGAATATTATCTGAGGCTGTTCGCAGATAAAAAAATGCCCAATTATTTTATTTTATATTTGTAATTTTTAGAGCCAAGTGCTTCCCATTGGCTCAAATTTGAGACACTGTCATGGAGTTTGCATGTCCAACCACTACAGAACAGGAGTTAGTGTTTTGCACAATGTTTCAGATGCTATGTTTAGTCACCATTATGTTTTGGTTGTATTTGTTAATCCAGGTCATGGTTCAAGACATAATGGTGAAAGGAATAAGGGTAACTTGTTGAGTCCATCATATTCAAATGATACTTGGTCAGATGATAAAACTACTACTACCACAACAAATCCAAGCAGTCAGCTTGCAGATACACTTGTAAGCAGTGGTGGAAAGCATGTGGATGATCCAGAACCAAAACCTTTGGAAGATGAGAATGCTAATCTGAATACAACAGAGCTTGAAGGTTTACTGAATGGAGAAAGAAAACCTGATACTGGAGAAATATTAGAGGAAGTGCCTCAAAAGAATGCTGCAGGTATGGCACTTGCAGATACACTTGTAAGCGGTGGTGGAAAGCATGTGGATGATCCAGAACCAAAACCTTTGGAAGATGAGAATGCTAATCTGATCTCAACAGAGCCTGAAGGTTTACTGAATAGAGAAACAAAACCTTGATATTGGAGAAATATTGGAGAAAGTGCCTCAAAAGAATGCTGCAGGTATGACACTAGATCCCCAGACTAGTTAGGAACAAGATGTTCTTGAGGATGCAAGTGGTTGAGAGCTACTCAATTTTGCTGATCTATAGGTTTTTCTCTTTACACACTTCACAAGGAACCAGAAGGGGTCTGTTTCCTTCCCTCACCACAAACATTACATGCACATAAACATACATACATATATAAGGAATGATCATTTACCGATGTGCAGACCATGTTTATGCTTAAGCTCTCAGGTGTGGCTTCATGTGGCCCCCTCCTTTCAATAATTTTAACCTTTAAAAACTATCCCTTGTATGAATTAATGTATGCTCCCAATTAGAGTCTGAGAACTTGTACGTTGTGATTTGGCATATGATGATGGAAATTATCTTTGTGAACTGTCATTGTGAACTGGAGAAGTAACATTTTATGGGGTTTATTTTAGATGATGAGAATTGGTTGGTTCAAAAGATCTATTGTTCTAAGTGTGGTTTTAAAGGTTACAAAGTTTTAACTCTCCATTTTGCTTTGGCTTAATCCAATGGTGAGTGTATCTTGAAATGGTTTCAAATTGGATATGTATCCTGTTCATAGGATAAAAATAGTATGAGGAGGAGAAATGGTGTAAATGTGAGCTCTACCAAAAATTAGTTTTTTGTCTCACACTCAAAACTGGTTCATAAAAGGATAATTTATCAATTAGATCCTGTTCAACTATGGGCCTTAATATTGGATAGATAAGATGGAAGGACATTCTTAGAGTTAACTTCCTTGATTCTTCTGCTTGGTCCCTCTAAATGTGGGGTCCTTAGCTGAATAGGATTTGGTGAGGGCATATTAGTAAAATACAAGAGGATGGTTGGTGAGGAGTTGAGAAAGTCTGGTAATCACTCAAGCTAAAATTCTTGGGTTCTTTAACATGTTATCTCATAGGGTAAGCGCCACTAGTCTGACGCAGAGTAATGAATGGATGGTGAGCCATGCATGGCATTTTATTATTGAAAGTGAAGCCCATGAAATCATCCTTGCACTTGACTTTTTTGAGCATCAAATTAAACCACTGGATAATTTTTTCTATCCTTTAACACTTGGTTCAAGGGTGAAGATGAGTTGGATGGAAAACACTCTATAAGATTTGAATTCAGAGGTAAAATGATGTGTTGAATGGTTTGGATTGATCATCTCATGTGCCTTTCATGAAGTCATTTACTTAAGTGGGGTCTCGAGTGTTTCTCGGAATGCCTCCAAGTCTCGATTCTGAAGGATGGGGCCTGCATGACTGTATACACATGTACATTAATTCTTATATGAACATGTCGTGCGAGATGCATATGTGCTATGTAAACATGTACAGTAAAATGTGTAGAGAAACAAAGAACATAAGCAAGAAAACATTTCAACCACATTGGCTCCTTTTCTCACCTTTTTTTGCTTGCAAACTAGTAGGATAAATTTATGTCTGTCTTCCATATGAATTATCATATTTCTCGTGTATTCCTATTTCTCTAACCTATAAGTTGTCAGTTCCTGACATAATCTGAATCACCAGAATGTTCTTGAATTCATGATTCAGTGGCAGGTCTCATAGAACCCATTGAAGGCGCTGTTAAACCTGTTACACTGGTGTCATCTCAAATCAAGGAAGAAACTCTTGCTACGACAACTCCTAGAGTTGTGCCAGAGACTCGAATTGATATGGGTCAACAACAGAGGGTAGATGAAGCTGGAAGTCGAGACTGGGATATTCTGAAAAGCATTGTATATGGGGGCCTAACTGAGTCAATTACAAGCCTTGGTGTGATTTCATCTGCGGCTGGTTCTAATGCTTCCACATGTAAGTGTCTCTTTCTTTAAGATACAGAGATACAGTATATCAACTAGAATGAATAATTTTAAAACTAAATAAAAGTAAACAATCACAACTTACTAGAACTCTTCTTCCTATTTTTTCTCTTGACCTCTTGAAAAATCGAAAGCACATCCTACTTAATGCTAGTCTCTTATTAGGAAATGGCACCCTAATAAGTCTAAGTCTAGAACTAGTGATGTTCATGCAACTATTCCAACTAAGACTTTAACTAAAGGACAAAAAATTCCTAAATTTGATCAATTTTCAATAATTTGCTGATGCCGACTGCATAAAAAATTATTTCATATCAAATTTAGTCTTACGCTCACTAGACTGGTAATTTAATAGAATGTCCAATGGTATCAACTTTCCAACATTTTAGGCTATCTAAGAAGTACCTATTGTAGCATTTTGATTCCATTTGACTCCTAACATTTTAGGCTATCTAATAAGTACCTATTGTAGCATTTTGATTCCATTTGACTCCTAACATTTTAGGCTATCTAATAAATCTTTGACATTTGAATCATCATGCATTTCAAGAGTGTCCCTGGTTTGAGCATGTTGTTGGACTTGACTTCATGTGTCTTGTGGAATACTTGCAAGAAAAAAGATCCATGTAATTATGTACTGTGGATGTAAGTGCAGAAAGTAAAGATTTATTGCAATTATTTTTGTTTGTCATGGTAGGCACTAATATCCTACATTTGTTAGGCACATATTTCTCCAAACTGATTTTTCCCCATTGGGACAAAAATGATTTTTTCCTTCTTTTTTGAAAGTGAAGGTATTTTTTTGAAAGATAAGTGAAGTTATTTTTATGCCCATCATGAATTGCACGTCAATAAAACTACCACTGCCTTACCTTTCAAAAAAAAAAAAAACTACCACTGCCTTCCCAGCCATAGATGGCATGCATCCATTGTTACAACATCACACCATACACCATCATAATACTTGCAGATGGAAAGTGATACCAAACGATAATCCTTAACTTTTTCTTCATTTCCCTTTTTAAACCATAACAAGTGACAATGACTCAAATGTGGAATTTCTTTCAGTTTCCACTCTGCCACAATTTACAAGAAATGATCTTTTCATAGACTTCCCCCATCTATGATCAAGCTCTTATCATTAATGCTGCATTTTGAATAGAATAAACTATCTTTTTCTTTGTGACCCAATAAAAATTCCGTAGGTTATGGAATCCTTACTAGAATCTACATTTGTATCATATTGTGGCATTCCCCTATCATCACTAGATTGACCATTGTTTGTGCCTTCCAAGTTTTTGCCACATGCAAATTCCTGTTGGAACATTCAGAATAGACATGGCTAGTTTCCTAGTTTGGTTGCATTTGAAGCAACAAATTCCATTATTTTCAACTCTTTCCAATTTCCTTTAAATCACTTCACTTGAAGAAGTTGGTGAATTGACTTTATACTTGCTCTTAAATTTTTATTGCTTCTCATCTTTGATTTGATAGGTCTTCAATGCAAGGGTCGTTTGTGAGCCTCATGCATAGTGTGAATAGAATGGGCAACCAAAGCCTACCAAATGCTTAGTTGTAGGCCCTCTACAGTATCAGATAACAATTTTCACCTCCGTTTCAAACAAATCATTGTGTATAATTGAATAATGGAATTCCTTCTTATATTCAGTCACATCTATTATTCTGATAGAGAGACTACAATTATTTTTACAATGATTGTTCATAAATTATTGGGAGAATCCTTTATTTTATCTTTTCATTTTCCAGAGATCTAATTTTTGGTTTTCTATTTCGTTCTTGCGACATCCCCAATTGTTCTTCTTTGCTGTCAAGAACATTTTTTCAAACAAAAAGTTCTTTTTACTTTACTAAGCCTATCAAGAAAATTCTCACCTTTCATGGATGTGCTATATTCAGGTGACTCTTCCAAAATCTCGAGCACTCCTTCAATCTCATTTTTGTGAATCACGAGAATCTTGTGATTCATAATGTTGATGTCGGTAGTGGAATGGATTTGTGTCCTTATCCACATTTATCTCCAACAACTTTTCTTCCATAGAAGGAATAACCAACCTAAGCACCATTTCTGCAAATTGTTGGGATATCTCTTGAACTTGTTTATACAAGTCTCCAAAGCAGTGGTCATCTTGATCACCTCGATCATACCTTTTCTTCCACACTTCCTTCTATGATACATCTCTCTTGGCATCACTTGAGGGGTGACAGAAAAGGCTTCCAAGATTGAATGCTTATGTCACCAACTGATGCACTCTAGGATATTTGCAAGATTATATCTGAAAAAATCTAGGGCTTTCAACACAAAGCCCTTCTCCAAAAATGAACGAACCAACCACAAATAATGAAAAACAAAATTAAATTCTACCGACTCGGATCTCTCATAAGATTTGAGATGACAAAGAGGTTTACGAACTTCTCCAACAAGGAGGGTCAGCACTTTGGTTCAAGGTGGTCCAAGTCCTTTGCCTTTTCTCTCCCTTCACAGATTTCACCAATGCAAAAAGGAAAAAGAAAAAGGAAAAAAAAGAAAAACAAAAGACCACCTTGAGTGGGATTGAATTACTTTAAATAAGAATTATTACAACTCATTTCCCAAGCTAAACAAGGCATGAAACCCATCTACACGCCATCTCATTTATGTGTATATATATGAATTAAATAAAATAACAATAAATAAAAAATTCTAAACTTAGATAATAAAAAAAGAAAACATTATCAAAGGATTATTTGAAAACTTAAGCAACATAAAAGTTTAATAATAGAATTGGAAACTTGATTTTAGGCCTGCTAGTGGATCTTTCTTCAATTTGACTCAGATCCAATTTTTCTAGATATTTGAGAGCAATCTCATTGAAAGAGGTACATATTAATTATCATCAGATGCATCACCAAAAGTCCGCTCCATTCATTGTTGCAGGTGGAATTAATCCTGTATTCCCAAAGAAAGCATAAAATGCTACAGTCTAAGAGTTGTATCCTGTTGAAATGGAACATGTAAACCTGGATCACTGCAACTGACAATAAATCTAACTAAAACGCTTAATAAGAATTCCTTCTCTGAAATAACCAGTACTGAGGTACTAAGAACTGTAACACACACACACACACAAACACAAACACAAACACATACACACAAAAGGACACAAAAATGAAAGAGGAAAATCTGGAATTAGTTTTGAAAATATAACTCCTTAAAAAATAAAAATGAAAAATATGGCTTCCTATATATTTTTTTTTCTGGAAAAATATACATATGACTTCCTTCCAGCCACTAGAACAAGAAACTCTATGGAAGTTCAGTTGTTCCTTGAAACAGTCAACATTATGAAACTAAAAATTGACAGATTACCTAGTGATGATTAGCTAGAATTGACAGGTAAAGAAGAAAACCCAATCCTTCAGGAAAAACTGTGAGGAGTTGATGGTGCACTTTTCATCTGAATTATTCTTATGATTTTGTTACTGATATTAATTCAAATCGGAAAGGTGTAGTCATTTAGCTGTCAGTGCCTAATGCTATTTTGATGGTGCAGCCATTTAATCTTGTGATTATCTTGCTTCTATTGCAGATTTTAGATGTTCAGTTTTTACCATTATTTCTTTTAGCTTGCCTATGAGCTTCTGTTAATTTTCTTTCTATGGCTCTGCAGTGAATATTGTTGCCTTGGGCTTGGCAAATCTGATCAGTGGACTGTTTGTTCTTGTTCATAGTGTGAGTAACTCTGACATCAATATTGTTTTCCTTCTTTCTTCTTTGGCTTGGATGGTACATGACTCAGACTCAAAACTCTTGTGTTTGTCGCAATGCACACATTGTAACAATGCTAGGGCTGTTTTCAATGACATGCTGTGTCAACATTGTTTGTTCACAATTTCTGCAGAGAGAGACTTGCTATATATAATTTTTTTTTTTTTTTATAGTCGAAGTCACACATACAACCAATATGCTTGACATTGTATGGGGGGCCTACCCAGGGTCCATTTTCACCCATTCATCCACTGGAGTGACAGCATCATCGATCTTTGGTGCCTATTTACTATATCTAGAGCAATCTAATTTAGGCTGATTTTTGGTGTATCCTTAATCCATGCCTTGACCTTTCCTTCTGCCTTTCCTTTGTTGGTGGCGGGCTTCACATTGTCTGTCATAGAAGCTCTCTCTCTCTCTCTCCTCTCTCTCTCTCTTTCTCCACTGGTGAATAAATGGACCTGATATCTTTTATCAACTTAACTAGACAAATGTAATTGAAAAAATGAATCCATTGATGGAGAAATGAAAATTAAATGATCAATGTTATTGAACCTTTAAAGTTTCTAAACTAATATATGTTCAACTGTTAGATGAGATTAATGGATATGATGATGATGATAATGATATGTTCAAGGGTTGTAAGCTTATGTCTCTAAGAACACACAAAACACATAATGACATAGTTAAGTGCATTATATTGTCGGAATAAGATTATAATGCAATTTGACCTATGTTCAATTTTTAGTGTCAAAATTATGAGTTAGGTGCACAGCTCATGTCTCTAAGAACACACAAAACACATAATGACATATTTAAGTGCATTATATTGTCGGAATAAGATTATAATGCAATTTGACCTATGATCAAATTTTAGTGTCAAAATTATGAGTTAGGTGCACGGCTCCATGGATCTTCTTCTTTTTGGAGAGAGATCTTGGATATGCTTGTTCCTGCTTGGGTGTTTGATAGTCTCTCTTGATTGTTTGTAGATATATTTTTTCCCTATTGAGTGGTTTTTCTTTTCCTTGCAAAATTTGTTCATCTTTTGTTACTAATTTATTTAGATTTGCAGCTTAGGGAGCTCAAAAATGATCAACACACCAGTGATGAAGAAGAGGGAAAAGTTGCAAGATACTATACAATACTGGGACGGAAAGAGAACTTCCGGTTGCATACAACCATAGCGGTCTTATCATACCTTATATTCGGCTTATTGCCACCTGTCATTTACGGCTTCTCATTCAGAAAAAGTGATAACAAAGATTACAAGCTCATAGCTCTTGCAGCATCCTCTCTTCTATGCATAGCTGTACTAGCTATTGGGAAGGCACATGTCGGGAACACACCGAAGAAATATGTCAAGACTTTATTCTACTTCATCATTCTTGGGGTTATGGCATCAGGTCTCTCTTATGAAGTTGGTGTGCTGCTGAAGAAGCTCTTGGTGAAACTTGGTTGGTTTGTTTCCAGTGCTACTACACAGGTATCTTCTAATTTGGCATTTCCAGAAACAATAGCAATGAATTCATGGTGGGCATCTAACTGATGGAAGTATGACAGCTTGAGAGTTGTGTACATTATTGGCTAATAAGCAACAAATTTTGGGCTAATTGTGGCCTGAAGGTTTTGGACAGTGAATGCCTTCAGGCTTCACATCTTTACATTCAGATCACGCCAGTTTCATACCCATTGTTTACGATGATCGCAATGTTTTCTTTCGACAGTTGTTCCCAATTTCATTTTATTTTGTGGAAGTTAAAAATAAATTAATAGGCCAGCATTTGTAATTTTCCGCAGCTGCAGATAATCTAAATCCAGAACACCAACAAAATTTTGGTCTTGGAATCCATAGCTTGAATGCACGTGCAATGTTTTAAAGACTGCACCATTGACTGAACCGTTTTTATCATGTTTTGATTTAATTAAGTTCAACTGCTAGGTTGAACTGTTGTAAACCGTGATGTTAGTATAAGATCATAATAAGAGAATAATTATTAACATAAAAAAGCTTTATTTTTTTCATGGGATATTTTGAAAGAAGTATTTATCTTTTTACTTGACATAAAAAAGCTTCATTATTTTTCTATATTTTCAGAAAAATTCAAAATTAGTATAAGTTTTTTAAATGAAAACTCTTCTTTGTCCCATTTCAATACATGCTTTACAGTTTTAAACTACCACCTTCAAAATTGAAGTTAGAGATAGCTGTCATCCCATCTAAATATAAAAGTTAAAGTAGACCGAGATTAGCCAAAGTATCATGTATAAAAAATTTAGCCTTCTAATTTAAAGCCACAAAGTTAATGATTGAAGTACCAAAATCAAATATCTAGAAATAGTATATGCCTCTGATTTTTTATTTTAGAAAATCTAAATGCCTACTTTAATTTTATACGGTAAGATGGAGTCTATGATAATTTTTAATTACAATTTTTGAAAATAATAGGTTTAAATTAATGAATCTTGATTTGAATTGAGACAAAAAAGAGTTTAAAAAAACTGAAGTCTTTTGCCCCATCCAAATATAGTAAAGTACATGGGACATCTAGATGAGCTATAATATCAAAATTCAATTGTATATAATATTATTAGCCATCTATCGAAGGCTATAAAATCAATGATTGAATGTGAAAAATCAAAATTTATCAATTGCATTTGAATTTTTTGTACTTGAGTACACCTAGATTTCTATTTTCTATTTTGTTTGGTAGACAACTTCTACTTCGAAAAGACAATTAAAAATTTCAAGGACGCATGGTTATTTGGACTATTAAGATTGACTAAACATTAGATTTAGGGTTCAAATTTGGTTCACTGGTTTTTTAAAGACAAATGAAAATTCAAAAAACATGAAAAGAATTAATTGAATGGCATGTGTAGATTTCTACAATTAAGCCTAAAAGCTACTTATTTGCTTAATATTTTTTCTCTCATTTCTTATTTTGTCCTCATTCTGCTTATTCTCTTCAATATATATATATATAGAGACACTATTTTTTTTCTTTACAACATTCACCCACCCAAGTTCTGTTTGTGTGATTGACTGCAAAGTCTGACTGCTAATTAAGTGGTTTCAAATTTTTAATGCAGTATTGGTATTTGATTTTGGTCTCGGTTTCAAATACTGGACGGGTTAATGCTTATTGTTAGTATGTTCTTTCTATCTCTTTTTGATATTTTTCTTTCTTGTAAGAACTCAGAATGAAAGAAATCAGTCAAAAAGTATATCCTTCATAGATAACATTGGTGGCTTTTGATCATTATGGTAACGCAGCGAGTAGGATTACGTTTAAGGGTTGAGATGGGTTGGCCCATTAATAGGAAAGTAATGGGATAAATAGATGAAAATAGGTTGGGTTTAATAGGATTAACTTATGGGATTGGTGGAAATTTATTGGAAAATGGGTTTACCGCAAATGAAGAAAATGGAATAATGGGTATGCCAGTTGATCAATTGGAAAGAACGAAAAGTTTAAACAAACGTGCATACTAGTTTGTGTGCGATGATCTGTTTAAATTAATGTCATTAAAATTTCAAAAACATTGGGTAATAAAGCAATATTGTATTAGGCCACTCAAAATGTAAGGTCCTATTTGATATATAGAATAATAAAGAATCATTAAGAATATGAATTATTTGAGAGAGTGAGTATTTGTTTGGTGGAAAGAATGATCTAAAAATAAAATAAATTAAGAATAATTTTATTCTTTGTCTTTTGCACTAGTTTTAATCTCATCGAAAAGGAGGTATTATATTCATTATGAATGAACACCATTCCTATTCTATCTTAGATGACTCAATAAACATACTCTGAAGTCTGAACATATGTAACTCAATCAGTAGAGAAAAAGTTTAAAAACATGAGTACTTTAATCAAATTCAAGGGCTTTGTTTAACATTGTGTTTTTTTTTTTGGCGATGCAAGATTTACAAGGAGAGATGGTTGGAGTCAAGTGCATCATTAAATGTAAAGATTATTATGTTCCCTTACTCCCTTTTGCTAAGCAGACAGTATAAAAATCCTTGTCAAAGTGACTCTTCTTGGAACATGCATGCTTGCTTGTGTACAGTGTATACACTAAACAATTATGTCTACCTTCTGTGGTCTGTTCTGATTGCTGAACATGTGAAGAGGTCATACAGAACTTGATGGTCCCTCTTTTCTTGAGAGATGGGAAAAGAAAACAACTGGTTTGGATTGGATTGGATGGGAGGAGTGGAACAGCTTTCCTTGTCCATGTGAGAGCAGGAAAAAGTCCAAGCAATGCATGTGGTTTGGTTGTTCTGACACGAGTGCATGATCAAAAAATGCACAGCTGCTTTCAATTTAAAATATTACTCAAAAGAATGCCCCACATTCCTTAAAACAAATCATGTCCTCTGCTACTTCCCTTAGAATAGATTGCCAACCATATAATTCCAGTCATTTTTAAAATTTCTGGTTCCCATATGAGAGAGAGAACTAAAGATGAGAATCTCAGTACACAAGCTCATCAACTTATGGTTTGCTAGATTACAAGTGCATTCTACTCCAAAGAGTCATTCTTCGTAGAACTACCGTTTGTGAATAGAGAAGCTTGCACATGCTCTGAAGATTAGTCGATTGCTCCAAAAGATCTGAACACTTTAATCATCATGACCGAAAATCCATTGGTAGAACCCAACGTGTACTGATTGTCTACAGAAGTAGAAAAAAATGATTCTATCTTGATGATCAAATACCCTATTTGGAGGTTGGATCTATTCGAATACCAGTGGTGGCATGTCCATGCTACCGATCTATACATAGAAGGTCTTACATACTTCACTATCGCATGTGGATTCATTCTCACAAGGATTGACGGATTGATGTGAAAAAAGGCAAAGAGTATTACATATTAGCATAAGATACAATAGAGGTGAATAAGAAATTGTCTTTGTAGTTAAGATCTAAATTTATTATTTAAATTTAAATAGTCTGTTAATCTTATTTTGTGATTTTCTTAATGATTGGTTAACGGTTCATTCAAAGAAATGGAAAACTCAAAAAGAAAAAAAAAAGCAAAGAAAGCCCACAATGAAGGCTGAGCAAAAACAAACACAAAAAAGGCCACAACTCGGATCAAGAAAATTGAAATTTTATGGTTAGATAAAATTAAAATTTTGAGATCTTAAAAAAATCACTTGACTTATCAAATCAAGATGAACTTGATAGATATGTTAATAATAATAATAATAATAATAAAATCTTTTCAACCAATCTATTTACATGAGTTTTGCTTGAGTCTTACTGGTTGCCTCCTGCCTTAGGAAGCGAGATGTTGCGGGTTCGAGCCCCCATAGCATAACTTTAGTGTGTCCTAAGGGTAATGGGCTCACCCGTGAGGGTCTTATGCTGAGTATCCCGTGATTTTCCACAAGTACATTAAAAAAAATATCGGGCAATCGTTACCAATAGTTAAATGTGGGCCTTAATCGATGGAAGACAATGCCGTAGTCCAAAGGTATTCTCACGTGACATGAAGGGCATGGCATTCCATCAAAGTTCAAAGCCTTGGGACAACTCATTTCATATTGGCAATTTGTCATCTATTTGATGATTGGTGTATGAAGTAGAAGACACAGCATTGATCTAAACATCCATCTGTATTCTTGGTCCTCCCTCCTACTGCTATTGGTGGGCCTTATTTCTCTCCTTTCTTATTTTACATTCCACATGGTGTGTGGCAGTGTGCAGACAAGAAAAAGTTATCAGACACAATACACCAAGCATTTGGTGGATATGGCATCTATTATCATCTAATCATCATCATAGATTAGAATCAAAATGGGCCTTCCAATTTCTTTCCTCTTCTACTTCCCCCATCTAAGTTATAAAATGTGACATTAGCACACTTCGATAATATATTATTTTTTTAGGTCTGGAGGTGTCCAAGCGTCGCATCCGACTAATCTCTTGGGGTGTGTGAAAACCTCTCTATCCACACACACCGAGTAATTCGATGGGACCTTACTCTATACATATTCCCATGAGACCTTATTCTAATCATCATCATATATTAGAATCAAAATGGGCCTTCCAATTTCTTTCCTCTTCTACTTCCCATCAAGTTATAAAATGTGACATTAGCATACTTCGATAATTATTAATCACTATTATCATTATTAGAGTTGACTCACTCTTAATTGAGGGATTGATTGTAAATCACCAGATTGTAATTGTACAGTTTTCCTTACTTGTAGCTTAATTTATTCATTCATTAACTTTATTTACAATCTCAGGACCCTTAAAATCTTAGAGTTTGCACTGCCCTTAAGGTCTCTGAAATTTTAGAGCATCTCAGGACTGACACTGCTCTTAAAAAACATGTTACAGAGTTTTCAAATGTCTTGAATGTATTTATAAAGTGAACAGTTGAAGAAATATGAATACATGTGATGCATAAATAAATCCTAGCATGTGATGCATGCCAGCCTTATTAGGTAGTTTCTTAACATAGAAGCACACTTTTTTTTTTTTCCTTTTAAATTCCTCTTCTAAGCCAATGGGACACAAATAGACATGTGTTCACATGCATTTTACATATCCATGAAGACATTTCATTCCATTTTTTCATTTTTCTACAATTCTTAGCATGTTTGTTGTTAAGAAGGCACATAAGTCTTAACAACACACAGTTTTCCATGTATGATATCACTAAATATTTAAATCAGAAATTATGTTAGCTTGCTTCAAATTGTAATTGACAAAGAAGCACTGATTTTCTATTTGGGGAAATGATAGTGAGATCTGTATGAAAAGATCCCACTGCAAGGGTATTTTTTTACTGCTAAACTAAACATAGTAGATTTGTAGTATTTGTGATGATGATGATGTATAATCGAGATATGGTTGGATATTTTGATTATTCAGACTATTAAAATGAATTAGTACGTCAAAAGTTCTAAAGTTGATGGAATGTGAAAAATTTGACTCTTTATCATCAAGTTAGACTGCACCAAATATATGACAGATCGATGAATATCAACAAACTGCGATACTACTTATTAGAGGCTTAACTAAGACACCAAAAGTTGCAAAAATCAGTTTAAAAGTCTTTGTCTATAATGTGACCCTTAACATCACTATTATACTAATCAAGATACTAAATATTGTAGTATAAACTATTTATATACATGTAATATAAGGCTGTAGAAATGAATGGCCAAGTTTGAACTCTTCTTTACAATTTAAAAAGTTCTAATTTAAAAATGAACTTTTTAATTGTTTAATTTAATGGGAGAAGTAATGAAATGAACATTAAATCACTAGGGTCTAATATATAAAAATTACATTTATGAATTCTAAAATTGCTGCTATAATATATGGAATCATTCTCAAACAGCTACTGCATTGCTGCTATAATATTCTTTTTATTAAACAATGCAAAATTGACTTCCTCCTAAAGTATACAATCAGATATTACATAAGGTTTTCACCATGCAACTTGCCCGTATAGTTTATATGGGGCAAAATCTCCATGGTTCTTTTTAATTTTTTATAATCCATAAGAAACATAACAACATATGAAGATGAGCGACTGTGAAGTTAACGAATAGATAGTTAAAGACTGAGAAAATTATTAAAAGTCTAACTTCAATGAATTCTCTAAATATAGTTTTCAACCTCTTAAAATCTATGGTAAAAAAAATGGTGGACGAATTTATCTCAATAGAAATAGAATGGAAATTATAGGGAATTTAAGTTCATACTCCACTTTTTTGTTTCTATTCTTAAATCAAATTGGTGAAAAAAACATGAAAGAAATCGTCTACAGAAAAGGCCAACACCCCGGAGATGGCACATAAACACAAAGGGCTTATGTAAGATATTAAAGAAATAGCCCACAGTGCACATTTGGTGAGAGCACGCTTTGCCACAACCGGACTGAACTTAGTACACTTTGATTCAAATTAAATTTTGTTAACCATTTATTCATTGAAGTAAAAGGCTGAAGGAAAAGGAGAGAGAAAATGATAGAATTTTTCATTTCATCATTGAAGTGAAAAGGAAAGGAAAAAGACGGAAATTGAGGGGATCAGGTCTCTGTCCCTCTTCAATATCTTTCATTTGTCATCGGTCAACGCCATTGTGATTCAGCAACCCAGAATAGCTGTATACTCCAAGAGGAACCAACTTTCTTCAGCTTCTACCATTCAATTCAGATTTAAAGGGATCCATTCTATTTGAGTAGCCTGAGTCCCATTCATTGTCATAAACAGGGTCCAAATATAGGCTGATACGATTTGTATCCACATATTCATTTTTGTAAAAAAAAAATAAGAGAAAAAAAAAATTGAGCGATATTGAATTTTAAACTCCTGGTCATAAATACCACTCGTAGGATATTAACGATGATCAATGATATTGGAATATTTTCAAATTCTCTAAGTTTTTATCAAGAGATTAACGAGAAAATCTCGCATAAAATATAATGTTTAGAAAATAATAAATAAAAATATTAATAAAATAAAAACTTAATATCATTCATGAACAACTACCGACCAATTCAAAACAAATAATATATTAGAATACACTTAAATAAATATCATACAATCTTTCAAACCGTTGCAAAAATTTCATTAAGATTATTGCAAAGATTTTTTAATAAGAAATTTACTAGGAATTTATCGCGATATTACCATTTATCGTATTTTTATTGCAATTTTATTGAGAATTTACAGTGAATTTAGTACAACACCAATAAATACGAGTTAATAATGCGATAATAAACCCTTTGAATTACCACTATATTGCCAATGACCATAGTACCCATCAAGAGTTTCCCGCAGGGGAAAACTTCAATTGGAAATTGGGGGGATAGAACTGCCATTTTCTTACATAAATTCAAATTTACCAATGTTCCCCCTCTCGTTTTTCTTCTCACGACTCTGTTTTCCTCTGTTTTTACATTGTAACGTGGTGAAATTTACATCTATGTGTTGGCGATTTCCTTCGATCTTCCATCTAGGAAGGATATGGATGGGATCTTCTCTCTCATGGTCTGCAAAATATCAGCCATTGAAGGCCTCAAGCTTGGCTGCCCGTGGATGCAAAGTGAGGCAATTGAGACCATTGCAATGGCCTCTTCTGTATTGAATTCTCCGGCCAGGTTCGAATCCATCATTTCTGTCACCTTGGTTGAGTCTCTCAGTATCGGGTCTGCAAGAGACGTCAGAAGTTTCTGTCTCTCTTCACAGAATGCTTCAATTCCTGTAATCAGTTCAAGAATCAGCACTCCGAAGCTGTAGACATCATTCTTTTTTGATATGAGTCCAGTCCTCATGTAATGTGGATCGACATAACCAGGAGAACCCATTACTGGATTTGCCGATGATGGTAGGACTGTCGATGAAAAGCCCATTTTTGCGAACCCGAAATCACAGAGCTTGCAATTGAGTTGCTCGTCGAGGAGGATGTTGGAAGCTTTTATGTCACAGTGGATGATTTGGAGAGCGCAATTGTCGTGAAGATATTCGACTGCTTGTGCCAGTTGGAATGCAATCGACATCCGGTGGTTCCAAGTAAGGAGTTGGTCCCTTCCACTTTGATTATGGAGTTTATCATGTAAACTTCCCCTCGGCACATACTCGAACACCAAAGCGCCTTCTTCTGCAGGAGAATATATCTAGTTCAAATGAATTTTCGGCAGTAATTTGGATAGTGTTATCATTAAGATCTTCTGGTGTCACTGGTTAGAAGTTAGAACCAAACTGATCTATTTTCCTTTTTCATATCAAATGATCTACTATCACATAAATCTCAGCCAGAAATCTTCAATGTTTTGGTTCAATATCAGATTAATTTTTCTTGGTGAGGTCATTGCTAAACATATTCTGAAAAAAAAAGCAGAATAGAAATAATTTTTGTTTTAATTTTTTGGACTGAAATGGCATGACTGGATCGGGCACTTAAATAGTGGTTCTAATATTTCATTTAGAAAAAATGGGATCCAATTTAGAGTTCTGAAAGAAGAGAATGAAATTTTGAATGACTCAAATAAAAAAAACCCTGTTCTAGTCATCTAACTCTCCATTCATGGTGCCATAAAAGATTGAGATATTCAAGCCCATAAAAGAAAATGTTGCCATTCTTCTACACAACCAACCTCGTTCATCGCAGTAACCAAGGAGCTTGACTATGTTTTCATGGCGGACCTGCCTTAAGACTTCAAGCTCCTGCTTGAAAACCCGACTCAACCGTTCGCTGTTATTATGTATTTTCAGTGCTCCGAGGCTAGAATCCGAGAAGCGAGCGAGATAGACTGTACTGAATCCACCTTCTCCAATCACAGAAGAGAAATTCTGTGTAAGCTTTTCTGTCTCTTGCCAGCTGAATCTCTTCAATGAATTCTCGTCAACGTCTTTCGAGCAAGCCTTCTGCGAAAGATCCAACGGGTCGATTATATTGGCTTTCGTCACTTCACATTCCCCTTCCTCCTCATTCATGACTTTCTTCCGGATCTTGAATCTGAGGCACTTGAAATAGGCCATGAAGAGAAGGCAAGTGAAGAAAAGAGCTGAAACGCCGACAGCTATGAGAATTTTATGACCTCTGCTGATGGTTGCTGCTGTTTGTAGAGAAAATGTGGAACTGGGTGTGTCCTCAGAAGCTGCAGAGATGGTGGAATAGGAAGAGAAGAGGCAAATCAGAGGGGCCCAACAACAAACATTAAGGAAATTTTGAGCAGATCTACTAGAAGAGAGAAGACGACGCAGAAGAAGATTGGAAGCCATGGAAAGGAATTCAAACTTGAGGAGGAAATTGTGTGGGCTTGTTATTCAGAGCGCCCACATGCATGACATCTTAGATTGCACTGAAACTTGAACGTTGACTGTTGCATTTTTAGAGAAATTTTTGGATTGCAGAGAGAGAGAAGATAACATGGTCTTCCGGGAGGAAGGGAGACAGGCATTTACTTCATCAATGGCCGTCCAATCCAATGGAAGTCTTTTCGAATCTAAGCAGCTGAGAAAATTGAATTCTCTCATCTATAATCCAAGACCCATGATTGGATATTTATAAATGAGATTACAACTATACTAGATGGAAGTTTACCTAATAGCTATATATGGGGTGATGATAGGTTGTGGGTTCCACCACCTCTCCTTGCTTTCCCCATCCCTTCAATTATGAGGAATATGAATACTCAAATCTCAAGTTCTCTTCAATGTTGGGTAAAAAAATTGTAAGTGGTAGATGCGGTGACTGTTGGTTGACCGTTACGCGTGTATTGATGAACCGATACGTATTGGCTGCGATACATAGTAAGAGTCTTCACCCGTTCTCACCCGTATGCGATATGTGAGATAGGTTTTCACTTAATTTTAAGATTGTCATTATTTATTAATTCTCACTTTTTCTCTAGTCGTTTTCTCCTTTTCACATCAACATTTTCTCTCTCTCTCTCTCTCTCCCTTGATCTAGTGACTCTCCGATCTTGATGCTTGTTCTATTTTCAGTTTTGATATTTGATCCCGACATAGGCTCAAATCCATCTTCTCAAATTATTTTTTCTTTTTTAATATCTAATTTTATTTTAATCAGATTTGTTTTTTTTATATGATTACTCTCTCCATGTTTTTAATTTTGGCCATTTCCACTCTCTCTCTCTCTCCCCCGATCTCTCTACTCTTCTCTTTCAATGTTCTCCCAATCTCGACGCTCGTCCCATTTTTTGTTCTAACATTTGGTGAAATTCCTTTTCGCAAATTGGATCATCTTGATGTAAGCTCAAATCTATCTTCTCAAATTATTTTTTTAATATCTAATTTTATTATATTACATTTGGGTTTTTGTGACAAGAATTTCTCAATTAACATAGTTTGGGTTTTTTTTTTCTTTATCAAATAGGGTTTCGGTAAAGTGTAAACAAGTCTCTGTTTACAATTAGATTTGCATTCTAAAACATCTTGCTTAGTGTAACTTAATCGAAATGTTTTATCGCAAGTTGGTCCGTTAAAGTTGCTCTAATACAAATTGATCTAGTTTTTATCAAATTTGGATTTTTGTAAATCTATGTTTCTATTAGATTTGCATTCTAGAACCAGTTGCACTATCTCAAGCTGCTTTATCACAGATTAGTTGATCAAATTACACTATAGCAACTGGTCAAGTGGTCGGTCTTCAATTGTCAAAATCGGGCTCGGGCTTGGCACAGTGTAGCCCGGCCCGTTTCATTCCTACACTTTTGCATGACATTTACTGATTTACATAATTAGCATTCCAACCCGCCAAGAACCTTGATTCTCTTTCTCGCTTGCATTGATTGCCACGCTTCTGGGCTTCCCCTCTCGCACCCAAAAGCAGCGATTCAACAGGATCAGTGATGAACGGCTGTTGTCCTCCGACAAGATGCGTGGATTCTCGACCGTCGATGGCTTCATGGACGGTAACGCTCATATTCTTATATATAACCAGTTTGTGATTCCATGATTTTATTATTTTGTTTATTGACCGAGAAGAATTGGAAGAAAATAAATAGTAAATGGTAAATGGTAAATGCACTGGGCAGCAGTGAAGGAAAGCGTGGAGGAAATGATAAAGTATTTGGCAAACGAGCCCTCTATTGGCCTTTTCTTTGTTCAACAACATACGCAAAATGCTGTCCCCAACTTGATCACTCTCAAGGTCTCTCTCTATCTCTCTTTGATAGTTTTTTTTTTAATTATTGCTGTACACTTCTGGGAGATAATTTGCAATGCAATAAGAATTGATATTTATGCCTTAAAACACTGTCACCTTATTTTCCTCGGAAAGTTTTTTTTTTTAATGGAGAAGAAACTAAGCACTTTCTTAGGAAAATTAATTACTTATAAAACATTTTCCTAGGAAGATTTTTTAAAGTAAATCTACTTGTCCTTCCATTTTTCTAGGGAAGCATCTGTTGAGAGAGAGAGGGAATACACTTCCATATTATAGATAATCACCAACTAAGAAAACAATTTCCTTGTAAAATTTTGTAAATTAAAAGTGAACCCAATTGGGGTCAGTTGCTCTGAGATGCCCTCTCCAACACCCACACACAGGAAGCACATGGAGCTTTGTATAGGACATGCAGATTTTGGATGGAACCTTGATTACAAACGAGTTGATTCGTATTAAAGAGGATGGACTACTGCTGAAGATGGACATGGAAAATGCATATGGCCATATATATATATATACTTTTAATGATAAAGCAAGAAAATATCATTCAATGGAAGGGGCA
The DNA here is from genome assembly GCA_013350335.1 of Chimonanthus salicifolius. Taxonomy (NCBI): domain Eukaryota; kingdom Viridiplantae; phylum Streptophyta; class Magnoliopsida; order Laurales; family Calycanthaceae; genus Chimonanthus; species Chimonanthus salicifolius. The sequence continues at coordinate 55,198,289 of CM023536.1, forward strand.
AAACATCCCAAAATGCATATATTCAGATATGATGGTTGGGGTTTTGTTGATTATATATTCAAAAGGATGGGCATTGGTGAGGATGGAAGCCTGCGTCTCTGGTACTTCATTCTTTGTTTTGGTCAATGGTTACCAACACTCCTATTCAAGCATCAAGGGCAAACAAGGTGATATGATGTCTTGATTCATTTTTATAGTGCTGACAGGAGCACTCGGATGATTGATGTGCATAGTTAGGAAGTTTGGACGTGACATGGGAGCAATTAGATGTAGATTAGTGCTATCACACCTTTAGTTTGCTGTTGATACTCTATCATTATTTAATCCTTAAAAGAGAAAAGCTGGTTGGGGTGAAAAAAAAAAACCCCAAGGGGTTATCCCAATTGGTTTGGGAGCAAGATCTCTAGAGGGAGATCTTGGGTTCAAACCATGAGAGCTCCAATGAAGGGCCACTCCCCATGAGAATATGTATAGAGTAAAGTCCCATCGATTTACCCGGTGTGTGCGGATAGGGGGGGTTTTCACACACCCCGGAGGACTAGTCGGGTGCGACACCTGGACACCTCCGGACCTCAAAAAAACAAATGGTAAAGCTGCCAATGACATATGTGGCCCATCATGGGCGTTAACCCAAGAGCCAAAAAGAGTTGTGGGATTGGTGCTCCAAAGGTTTGAATGTAGGTTGGCTTAGTTGGCAAAAGAACCATCTTTTTATAGGAGGAATGATACCATTGATTAAGGTGATGCTAACAAACCTATTTGTGTTTCACATGTCACTTTTGAGATGCTGATAGCCAAAAAGTTGGAAAGAGTCCAAAGTAGTTTTATATGAGGAGATTGTAAGAAGCGGAAAGTCAAATTAGTCAAGTGAGGGATCTTTTTTGAAAGGACATAAAAAGGAGTGTGGATTGGGTTTGGTTAGATGTTGGATAGAAACAATGCATTATCAAGCAGACCTTGAGAAATTAGCTGCCCAGAGTCCTCTGCCAATGTCTATAGAAAAGCCCAGAGTTCAATTAAGGCTAGGTCTTGCAAGTCTTTTATCAAAGGTCTTAACAAAATTTTGGAAGAACATTAACCATTTGTGAACAGAGTCATCATCCTCCAAACGTGTGGTAAGGAGCCAAAGTGGATCATAATCTAGTCCCATAGAGGTTGAATTTGTCTTGTCTTATGTTGTTCAAGTCTCTTGTAGCTCATCATGACCTCAGATAGTTGTTGTCACTTGAGTAGAAAAAGGTTGAGTCAGAGGTAGAATTACGTAAGCTCTAGTAGAACCCTTTGATTAGAAACATGAGCCTTTGTGGTGATCTTTCAACTCCATTTGATTATTTACCTCTAGAGTGGGTTCACCAAAGAATGATTAAGATTGGTTGTTTAATGAATTTGGTTGATGTAGGGAAGAAGTTCCTTTGAAGATACCTAACTGTGCTTCATCTTGTTTGGCCAGCATCGCAAAAGGCAAAAAGAAAGATAAGGCCTCGAAGGAGCTCACAAGGTTGAGCTTATCCATAAAGTATGAGCATTGGAAGGAATGTTTAGCAGTTGATTCCATAAATGGTGTTACTCAAGACCAAGAGCCTTTTTTAGTTCATCGTGAAGATTTTGTTATGGAATATAAAGGAATGGGGAGCTAGACCAAACGGGCACCTATAAAAAACTCAAGTCTTTCATACATGCTAGACAATAGAGTGTTTTCAGAGATCAAAATAAAAAACATGAGTGACTTAGTTGTTCAGTCCATTTGGGGCAGAAGGAAGTGTAGCAAGTTTGCCAAAGCATTAGTTGGCTTCTTGGGTGACATTTTTCTCCTGTGGGATTCCATCAAATTCAATTAAGTTGATGTTCTTGCTGGTGAGCTTTTTGCTTTTGTGGTTTTGGAGGATTGTACTACCAGTCAGGTGTGGACTCTCACTTTATGAGTCTTGCGATGACTGTAAGAAATCAATTTTCCTTTTAGAATTTTCAACCGAAAGTAGATAGGGTTTAGGGTCCACATCAACTAGGTAGGACCCATAAACCATTTGAAAAAAAAAAAGCCTCAAGAAAAGATAATTTAAAAAAATTTAAAATTAAAGGGGTTCTTAATGACACATGTAGGCACTTAACTTGCAACTATGGACAAGTTGAGACAAATTGAAAATGACACTTCTCACATTGTTCTAAAATTCTAATTGAAGTCAGAAATTGAAAGAGAGGCTTTGAAATTGGCAGACTATCCATCCCCTCTTGGTTACATAACAGTCATATTGGGATTACATTTCGGTACAAGTACATTTGGATGCAGTCAACATTTGGTTATGATCGGATACAATCAATATTTTGTTACATTTGGATTTAAAATCCCCCAAGGTTCGAGGATCTATCAGTGTAAAATCCCCCTAAGGCCGCTGAAAGTGCAGGGCACTTAATTGATCCAACACCTTTTCCAGAGGCTACAATTGGTTAACATGACCCAATAATGCTTGTGACGCTGCAAAAGGCATAATGTTGCATTTCCATTTTTTCTCCCTCCTTTCAAGAAAGTCTGCCAATAAAATATCAATTTCCTGTCCAGTTTTGCAAGACTTAGAATAGGATTCAGACCCAATGACTTCTCTGAAAAATGAGTAGTCGACAATGGGTAAAGTGGGGATGAGAGAGAGGCTGAGTGGCAGGTGAGGATGTCTGACAGAGGCTGAGTGGCATGTGAGGAAGAGTGGGAGAGGCTGAGTGACAAGTAGGAAGAGTGCCAGGAGAGGGAAAGTTCTTGTGCGCTGAGAGGAGAGGGGATAGATGGCTTCGGCCTATTCCAGTCCAAGTGAGGATCAAGTGAGATTGTGAGCAGAGTTCGAGAGTTCATCCATTTTTACCTTTTATTTTTTACACTGGATTCATCATCACCATTCCTCTTTTAATATTCTAGCATCAGCGTGGAAAAAGAGAAAAATATAGTTCTTCAAGCAACATAGCAGTTAATTGCATGTCTTTCCTTATAAAAAAAAATAAAAAAAACCTTTTTTTTTCTCTTGCCCCATTCTTTTTTATTATAAACATCGTTTGTCATTACCCTACATATTCCACGACCGCATTGCATAAAAGAAAGGCAATTTGAGTTCTCCTGTCTTAGACCAAGACACTGTCCTGCATAATAACCTGGAGGTGGAACATTGTCCTGCGGGAAGTCGTGGAAAATAGAGCAGTGTCCTGCATGAAGATGAGAGGCCAACCCAGGTAACTTTTGTGCATTATGAAGAATTCAGTTGGTTGGAACTAACAGATTAGTATCACATGGAGTTGTTCTATGGTAAATATCATTCATTTTTATTTTTACTTTTACCTTGTTTAGTACACTCACAAGCACACACAACCACTTAGAATGACCAAGGCCACGGATTCGTTTCTGGGTTATTCTCAAATTTGATTGAATGGCCAAAATACCTTCTTCCAAAAGCCTAAAATTAATAGCCCAACGGTATCGAAAGGGATCGTTGCATTATACAAGCATTTTGGAGGTGCCTAACACTTTCCTCCGTGTAACTGGACACTTACTTGCAATCTTTTGGGCACAATATTTTTTGAAAGGTAATCCTTTGGGCACAATTCCAGATGGAGTTTGAATCTTTCTTCTTTATTTTTTGAGCAGTAATTCATTAGTAAAAAAGAGAGTACAAGGGCTAGAGAAGGTCTAAAAGGGATAGACCTGAAAGATTGAATCTTTCTTCTTTCTAAAGTGAATGGAGAGCTCGATCCTGCCTAAAAATAGGATCAATGCTGACTTCGAGGCTAAATCAGTAATCTTGAAGGAGCCCACTTGATCCACAGGATGCCACCAAAATGTGGTGCCTTATAGCCGATGACTACAAGTACTCAATGGTACTCTGGAAAAAAGATTATGGTTAATGGGGGTGAGGTGGATATTGGGGAAATCACCGATCAATGTAATGGAAAGTTGGGTTGCATGTTGCATCTTCTTTTAGAGAGGCACGACTCGGGGGAATTTCTCAGTCCATATAGAAAGAGGAATGGAAGAGTATTTGACTTCAAGGAGGAACCTTTGGAGGTGGTGTTTTAGTTGGCAAAATTAAGGTTGATCATGTGGTTATCGAATAGGAAAGAGTTAAGAGGATTCTCTTTCAGTGATTTTGAGAGACATTGGGACACCTGCTTGGAAATGTCAAGGAAATATGGGAAAATCCACTCACAGAATTCCTCAAGCTCAATGTGGATGGAGAACTGGGACCAGGTGGTATGGAAGGAGAAGTGCAATATGAAAGGGGTAACATCATAATATTTTTTTCACTTGAAGCCACCTTTGGGGTTGAAAGAAGCCAATGAAGTGAAAAAATTATAGGTTTTTAGACAAGCAAGACTGCTTAGCAAGGAATGTGCTCGTGAGAGGAGATCATTCAAGGTGATTTGACAAATGCCACTACTTGGCATTGGGAAGAGAGATGCAACATGGAGTGTGGGATATAGTGAGGGATCTCGAGGCACTGAGCAATTAATTGAACATTCTTTCAAACACGTGAGAAGATCTATAAATGCAGTTTGCAATGGAGTTGATAGACGTGTTGTTTTCTCATGTTTTGTAAATACTGTGTGTGGATAATTCAGTATGTGCCTCCTATAATGTAATATACTTTCTTGATGAGATGAAATTTTATATTACCTTTTCCCAAAAATAGGAAAAAAAGTAGTGCCATACTTCATTGTATAAAGTTGTTTATGATGAATAATCATATTTCTTATTATTTAATTTTTTATTTTTCTTCTTGTTGTGACCTGTGTATGAATGAACTGCTTTTATATTTTTGCCTATTATCATCTGTTAATGATTGTGGGTCATTTTAATAATGTAGTTCATGTGACAATGCTTTTATTTTGTTTTCATAGGATAAGGTTGTCGAGAAGTCTCATGAAATAACCCTTCACACAGAAGATTTTGAGGATTCTATTGACATGGTTAGATCGATGAAAGAATGTGGCTTCACCATTGCGGATGAAATGAATAGAGACATAAAGAAATCTCTTTTGATCATGTCAACATCACAACCAAATAAAGGGCAAGTTATTTGTTTTTTCTTTGTGAATTTTTTGAGCAATTTTTTGTCATGATTACTACTGAATTATTTTGATGAACAAAATTATTTAGTGAAAAAAAATACAAGAGTACAGGAGGGATTACGAAGTCTTGGTAGGTGCTTGGATGTGGTGAAAGTAGGGCTGGGGAAAACATTTTTCCTAGAGAAAACTATTTGCCCTTGCTTGATAGCTACTTTTGTAGAGAAAAGTGAACAATTTCTCTGGTTGTAGGAACAACCACGAATTGCTTTAAGGGGTAGAGAAATCACTCTTTCCCTATTGCGCTTACTGAAGTTTATTCTCTGCACCCTATGATTTCTCCATCTCCTTTCCCTAGTGAATACCAATAAATAAATAAATAACTGAAAATTTGTTGGAAGAGTCGATATCAATATACTGAATGTCCTTGGAAGCTGATATTTTAATGGAGGATTCTGACATTTGACCAAGTATGTTTGTTCCTTTGCTTATAAGATTGCTCAATTTGCACCAAAAAGACAAGTGACAATCTTCTCATACTATTGTGATGGCACTATCATTTGATTTCTCAAATGAGAATCTAGTAGTGTTTAGGTCACCCAGCCACCCATTGAATGTCTCACCCTGAATTGGTCATCTTTTTGCCTTCAACTGGCTTCTTAGTCTGTAATCATTTGGGCCATAATGCCATATATGTTGATTCAACATTGTTCACCACTCAAAACAGTTTTGGAGTAAAATGCAACAATATTCCCCTCTAAAGAAAACACACTATCATACCAAATGTCCAATTCTACCTGAATTTCAAACTGTTGGAATGGCTTCAACTTTCAATTTGAGTGACCCAAGTGTCTATCAATCTCCATTTTCGGTCCACCTGTTTAGTTTCTTTGGAGGAAACAATATGCTTTTTCTGCACATGATCTCCTTCAAATACCCTTTTTTTCTTCACGGAACCTAGATCCTATGATAACAACAGGATATCTTCATGATCAACCAAGGATGATACCCTTGCACCCTTAACTTCTGTTTGTCCTTTTAAACTTCGTAACTAATCTTGTAGATGATTTCATATTTCTATGTTCTTGTGAGCTCATACATGTATTTTTCTCAATTTTGGTTCTGTTTCTCTATTTCTGATCTGCAGAAGCTAGGATAAAAACGAGTTCACCATTCAGATCTGATGTCTATTCATCTCAAATCTGAGATACCTGAAACCATCAAACCATTACTGATGACTGGTAGCAAAAAAGTCTTTGCAACCTGTCTCTCTCTCTACTAAACTAATATGCTAATGTGTGTCTTAACAACAAAAGGAACATGCAAAATTTTTCACTGCTTTGTTTATAGGGTTCTTTTTTTTGAATGATACTGCTTTGTTTATGGTTTTGAGAATTGTGAACCCAGGTTAATCCACAACCCAAACTCGGGTTTTCAGATTGATAGAAGCAGATCTTGTGGTCCAGTAGCCTTCAGTTATAGCACTGGCAGCACTCAGCCAGATGGTGGCGGTGGAAGTTATCTCTCCACTGTTCTCAACTCAGCAAAGCAGAGAGCAGCAGCTCTTAGATGGCCTCAACTTGATGCTTCTCAATCAAGAAATCCAAAGGGTGAGAGGTACATGTCCTCTCCGGCCCCACCAGAGTCATTGGTAGCTTCCAGTGCTGTTGTCTCAACACTGCCGGACATGGAAGCTGATAAGCTGCCGTCGTTGAGCCCGATTAATGATGAACAATTTGATTCGACAACCACTGCTTGTGGAAGCTTGGGAGATGGTGGCGGTGGAAGTTCTCTCTCCACTGTTCTCAACTCAGCAAAGCAGAGAGCAGCAGCTCTTAGATGGCCTCAACTTGATGCTTCTCAATCAAGAAATCCAAAGGGTGAGAGGTACATGTCCTCTCCGGCCCCACCAGAGTCATTGGTAGCTTCCAGTGCTGTTGTCTCAACACTGCCGGACATGGAAGCTGATAAGCTGCCGTCTTTGAGCCCGATTAATGATGAACAATTTGATTCGACAACCACTGCTTGTGGAAGCTTGCCAACTCAGGATTTGTCATTGACATCTGAAAATTTTGATAAATTTAAATCCGATCAAGAGGCTAAGCTGAAGGAATGGTTGGAAGAGACTGAGAATTGTACTGGAACATGCAACTAGGCAAGCTAAGGTGGACCCATTTTCATTTATGTTAATTTTAGTGCCTCTAGATTATGATTGATGAAAGTGTTAATACTCTTAGACTTTTTGCGGGTAGTTTTGTGTATACGTGGGATTAGTCTCACCTCCAATGTGGGGTGAGGATTCCAATGTTATAAAAAAAAAAAAAAAATCTTTGCTTAAATGTAATGTGGAATGGTCACTAAAGCATTGAGAGTTGAGATCTTGAGATAAAGAGGCAGTGTTGCATAGAAATTTTAGTTTCATGCGGGCAAATTTGTCTTGGCAGATCTAGTATGTATCATCGTTTGTTCTTATTGACATTGCAAGTTTGGTATATTTTATATGGGTACCTTATTTATGTACCTTTTACTTTCTGATTAATACTTATGATCATTGGTTTAAAACGACATTTTAGATGATAATTCATTTTTAGTTAGTAGGCATGACAATTTGGCCACATTAATATTCATATGATAGAGGAGTGATTAACTGTATGGTTCATGATAGGATTCAAATTTCGAGGTAGTAACTCAAAAAGTCGATATTAAATTGATATTATTTTGACTTTGATGATGATGATAAGCCACGAGGTATGCTGAAGGTGCAAATGAGGATTTTTGGAGTTGAGGTACAAGATGCATGTTTAGGAAGTCTAATTTTTCTAATAACCTTTAATTATAAAATATTTACAAATATTTTCTTATTTGGTGTTGTCACACAAACATGGAGAAAATACAAGGGTACCCTACAAAACAGTGAAATATCTATGACAACTCAAAATCAAAACTAAAATAAAGCCTCAACTTGGTGTAAGCCTAGTGTCTTGGTCCACCTTTGACTATGAGCCCACCAAATGATCAGTGGGATTCACCTAATTTAAAATGGGCCTGTGCCTATTGAACTTGTGCAAATGCATATTTGATGAATACTCTTCTTGAACTCAGGTTTTCCATCTGAAGTTTGAATCCTTGCATCAATCTTTGTTCTGTACCACCATCCAAATTATATGTCCATGGCATGGCCCACTTGCATTTTGAATCCAACTATTCTAGGCATTGATACTTATCCTTGACACAGGCTCTAAATACTGCCAAGCCCATGGGCCCTAAAAGCATGTAATTGCACCAATTCACCAGATAATACAAGTAACCTTCTGTCCTTCTCTGTGCTTCCTTTTCATTTATTTTTCCATGCTCATTGTTGTACGAAAAATTTACATCTATCCATCTAAAAATTTAGACCCTTGATCATTATAACGCCTTGTTTTCATCTTTTACTGATTCACATCTAATTTGGTGCACATGCTGATGAATAGGGCTGTCCAGAAATATGCATCATCTTGAGGGCTCTGATGTTGAGCTGGGCCATGTTTCTGGGCTGGACCTTGTTCAAATTATTGGTTTTCTCCAGACCAGGCACAGTCCTTGAACAACGGTACCAGTGGATACGGCAAGTGCAGTCAATCCGCCCCTCAATAGGCCCATTGAAAATTCTCAGGCCCACTTTCACCTTACAGACAATTCTACCTATGGAAACAGAAGTTCAAGCAATGTGCCACAATCTTTTGGGGGTGTGATGTATTGACATTCATTTGTAGCACCATGGCCATTTGTCTTTGTCCTTCCATTTTGAATTTTAAATGTATTCATAACTGTATTTTATCATAATATATAAAATTTCTCCGTATCTCAAATAATATAAAAGAGAATTTTCTCAAATATAGGAGACCAGAGGGTAATACCATCGAGTTTGTTATTTTTTGAGGAATGATTTTGATGGTATGGATGATATCAAATGGTGTTACTTGGGATATGTAGGATGCACGTGTCTTAAAATCTAACTTGATCTTTAGTTTTTAAATACAAAGATACATATAGATGTAGCTTTTAGATTTTATGAAACTATTTGACCCACTCTTGGATGGATCACATGAGAAAGATGTGATGAATTTTGTGTATTTTCTAATCAAGTTTTTTTTTTTTTGAAATGGTTATCATATTAATAAAAAAAAAAGCACCCGGGTGCAGGTAAACGAAAGAAAAAATAACACGAAAGTTCAGCATCAGGAAAAGCCCTACAATCCTATTGTTTGATCAATTTAATGGTGGGTTCAATAGTTTTATAAAATCTAAAAAGATAGGTATTTATATTTCCGCATTTAAAAATTATTAAATCGTTTAAATTTTAAGACGTGGATCCTACATATCTTGAGTAACGTCAATTATTGTCAAATCCATATCATTATCAGATAGGTTAGGATCCTTTCTCTTGAATGGGTCTGATGATCCATCGTGCAAGAAAGCTAACTTTGAGAGTTTGGTTGTATACAAGAAATGATTAAGCCCATCAAATTTCACCAAAATATTGAAATAGGAAAAATTGATACAAAACTCGATATTTTTTATAATAATGGATAGGATTCGGTGTATTTAAGATCGGAAGGCGGTTTTAAATACATTTCTCTGGGTTGAGGTTGACCCGACTTGTCAAGGATTGGAGAATAATAGATGACATCACCATTTATATAATGAGAAGTAGACAAAAAAATAAATTTATATGTTTTATTATAGAAAACACTTGATATCTTTATTAATTTTTATATATTAATAGATAATATATTTAATATTTATTAATTTGATAATTGTGACTATTGGATTCATATGTACTTGAATTTCTCTAAATGATTAATGTTGAATGGCCCTCATGGAATGTCCATGAATATCAAATCCAAATGATCCATGCAAAGTTCTGACAAATGACACATGTAAATGGGCCACAGTGGACGTTATGAGTTATTCTGCTTGCCCATGATTATTTCACCTATCACAATGTGAAGGAATATTTGTTCATTTTCAAATTTCTAGTTTCCAAATTTCTAACATTTAAAGATTGTCAAGTGTAACATGACTTGGATTCTTAAGCTTTATTTTTTACTGTAAAGTTCTTCATAAATTAAAAAGAAATAGTCAAAGTAATTTTTTTTTAATTCATCTAAATAAATAAAAAGGACAATATGAATGAAAATAGAGCCCATAATGATTAGGGACTTTAAGAGAAATTATATTATTATATTTGAATTTTAAAGTACGATTTTTTCATAAAGTTAGGATAGTATGTCCAACCCATTTGAGTAATATTTATTTGCAATTGAATTTGTCTTGACACTTTGTTTGTCAAATGGTAACCTTATAAGAATTCATCAAAGATGAGATGAAGTTAATGAGCGCTTAAGATAAATTAAAAAATCTTATAAAATAAAAAGATTGATGAGAAGCAAGGCTCTTTGTTTTAAGATGACTGCCATGACTTAATGCAATTAGTGACAGAATTTGACATATGGTAGCGATCTTCTTACCAGCTATTTGTATAACTCGACACAGGAGTTTACTTTATTGTCCATTTTACCCTTCGAATCGACTCGCCGAAACCCTTCGAATCACTTACAGCAAATGGTTCGGCGAGCCGATTTGAAGTTTCAGCGAGCCAATTCGAATGACAAAATGGACAATACAGTAAAACCCGTATCAGAATATACAAAATAGCCGTGGAAGGATCGTTGGCTTTTGACATAGTGTATATTTATAATATATTCTAGCATATTTTACCCTTTTACCATTAGGATGAAAGAGTGAAAATAAAAATATATTAATAACAATTTATATTTCACATTGTCCCCTATTGTAATGATAAATTAAGTTTATTTTTATATTATATTTATTAAAAATAATTGATTTAAAATTAAATTTATATGAAATTTTGTTAATTTTTATTACAATCCTTATGATTGCAATATGAATCTAAGATTGAAATGACTCACTGTCCGGGAGGGTTTCAGCCCTAGGATATCCATTAATTAGCCAATGATAGTCAAGCGGCACTGGCAATTATATGGACGAATATAAGACACGTGTCATGAGATGTATGATTGTTGATTCTTTTTCTAGCGTCAAAGTTAGAGGAGAGGAATGCGTGGCATGACTTCATTTGGAGCTTGGGATCCACGTGGCAGCTCACAGATGGCTATCGAATTAGTAGAGGTCAACTTCCTCCTACAAAGCGGGAAAGGACATTATAGGCTTACAGCCTACAATTTCATTGTTCACCGACTTCGTGCTCTTTCAGCCATAATTCGATTTGCACCCAAGTCACGGTAAGAATATTATCTTGTGTCTGAGCTTATGAAATAAATTAGGGGTTTTCAGTTCTATCTTTCCTAAATTTAAAATGATATATAAAATTTATGAGTATTTTTTATATATTGAATAGTCTTGTCTCTAGTAATAAAGTGTATATTATATATATATATATATAAATTGATATATGATATCAATATGTCCAGTGTTGATTTTGAAATGTCCTGAAATCTTAGAGTTCTAGATATAGTGTAAGTCGTGAGATTTTAAGAAATGTGAGATTATGAGTAAAGGCATTAGTCGTAAATTATTATTTATATAACTTACTACACTAAATTTGTTAGAGTAACTATAAAAATATCATGCTTTCCAATATTATTTATGTACTTCATAATTTGGTTGATTGCTTGCAAGCATGACTAGTCCCACTTCTTTGAAATTTCTTCTTTCTTGAGTCCCGCAAGTTATGATTGAACTCATCATCACTATAACGTAAGAATATGCACATTACAACTTTATCATAAAATTTCACTCACTGCTCTCTAAGTACATGCATAAAAGCTTTATAGCCAAAGACTTTCAAATGAGAATAAGAAATATTTTGTCTATTGACGTCCTCCCTAGAATATGATTTTTGGTAATTTGATTGAAAATATCATGTTTCTAGAGAAATGTTTTATTCATTCTATTAGCTACACCATTATATTGAGAAGTGTTAGATATTGTTTTTGATGACGTTATTCTTGACATAATAACTTCTTAAATAACTTTGAGGTATACTCTTACTATTGTTTGTGAGAATCAACTTCAGTAAATTTTTTTGTTTCCTTTTCTACTGTAGTATAAAACTACTAAAAAAAATTTAAAAACTAGTCTTTGGTTTCATGGTGTTGACTGACACTTTTTGAATTAATCATCAATGAAAATGACAAAATATGGTTTTCTTTCAAGGAATGGTTCTTCCATTAAATCATATACTGTCATTCTTTTTTTTTTTTTTTAGAACATGGATATCTTCATCTCATATTGAAGATGAGACTAATTCCACGAGCATCTGTAAATCTCTCAATCCACACATACTAGTTAAGTCGATGAGGAGTAATCCCATAGAAAGTGTTCCAGAAGGTATCCCCGTAAATGTCTCCACCCCATCATAAAAACTATGATTCTTATTAACTAAACAATGATCATAGGACCTTAGATATGCACCTTTGTTGTCAAGGAGAAATTTCTTCTCTTCCAATAGTCAGCATGCCCTTTTTTAGTCATGTTGCTAAGCTACTTGTGTCACAAATTGGGTAAAGAGCCATCTTCTTTGGTATTCAAACCAACCTTGCATACTTTTGCTGAGTCTTACAAATGCATTACATGTTTTTCCTCTTGCTACCTTAAAAGAGCTTTTGACAAGTTCTATGCTTTGTTGCCAGAGTAGCTTTCATACACTACTCTTCCAAGTTCCAACTTGAGTTCAGATATTAATTTAAATTGCAAATCATGAACAATGTCTCATATTCTTTAATATTGATGTATAGCCATATTAAATTTAGTACACACATCACCAAGGCTGGCTCTGGCTATAGGTGGCCTAGGCCACCATCTAAGGCCCCCTAAAATTTTAGAGTATGTCAGGGCCTCCAAAAAAAGGATACTAATTACAGTAAAGTCCCATCTTACGATTTTGCCTAAGACTCCTGAAATTTTAGAACATCTCAGAACTGAACGTCACGTTCACATTAAGTAACTACTAGTCCAATTTTACAACACTCAATTCTCCTAATCTTTATATGGTAATAACATTTTCTAGAAATAATGTAGTATGAACACTTACTCAGTATCCTAACATGCTATAAAGGCATCTATTTTTATTAGTCGTGAGTACCCCAGTTTCATCATCAGATGCTATGATGCGAGTATCCTTGTCAACTTCAATTTTCTTATTTTTCTACCTTATTTTTTTAAAGAATCCAATAATTTCTCTCCATGTGACCTTTTTGCCACAATGGGAACACTTACCATTTTTAGACCTTGATCTCTCTCTAGGTTTCATGTGGTCATTAGGTTGTTCATTTTTACTCCATCCCTTTATTTTTTAAACTTTTTCTTTAATGAACAAAATCAATAAATTTTCTTTTTTGAGAGAGGATGAGAGAGGATGCTCTCCACCAATGAGAGAGAATTTTCTCCACCAAGAATGTTCATCTCCCCTTTGTGGAAGTCCACTTTTAGAGGATTTAGACTCCATGAGATGGTTGAAGAAGCAACTTCTAAATGAAAGTAAAGTAAATCATCATTATCACTTTCATCATTTATTCCATCAATTTAGATTGACCTTTATATTTCGACATTTTTTTAAAAGTAATGAGATCAAATATATTAAAAAGAGATATGTAATGAATATACAATATAGGGTTCATAAAATTTAGACCCAAATGAACCACAATATACAAAAACTCAATATATGACTCAGTCAAAGGCCTTGGGCATCATTCATGAGCCATATTCCATGGATCATAAGTGATAAACGCTAACTCCCACGTTCGCAGTAGAAATCCACAATGTCGTTGGCCGTTCGTTTAACCTGCTGAAAGGATACATCTGAATCTATACATAAGCTCTTAATTTTCCTCATCATTGTCATCGCTCTCCATGGAGCTTTTTTCTCCCCTTTACCCATTTTATAGCATTCACTTGCGTTCCCTTCAATTGTAACTCTCCCCTGACCCAAACATCAATGAAGAAATACCACTAGAATCTCTAACCACTCTCAGTATTCATTATGAGCTCGATTTTCCAATCTTTACATTTGAATTTGACAAATTATTTTTTATAAGTCGACTATTTATCTGATGGCCATGAGATTTTAATGAATAGCCTTTGACCTGTAAAAATAAACCTTTACCAGTTGTGTTGGAGGTTCTAAGTAAATCTCCTATTTCAACTAATACTGAAATATTAGATTTATTAAATTTGATATATATTAGATCAATAATATAATTATTCATTTAATATTTCAATTATATTCACATCTAGCATTATAATTTATAATATGATAAATACACTATAAACCAGTAACATGTATCATATCCATATTTGAAAAATTTAAGAAGATATCGATGAATATTTTGCTCATATACTGTGATGGTCTACACTAGATGGAGAGTGGGTGAAAATACTCCATGTGCGTGGATGCAGGGAGAGAATTTGGTCAGAGTGGCACAATGGAAGTGTATATGAGTTCCAAGCAGAGTCGTTAAAGATAGTATCAAAGCCAAGGACAGTTCTAATCCCAGATATGGAGATTGTGATGGCCCGCACTAGATGAACAGTGGGAGATACTCTATATGCATAGATACAAGGAGTGAATTTGCCCGTGATATACTATAATAAAAAGATATATATATTTATATATATATTTACTTGTATACCGAATGCTCACACAGTATTTCACGAAATAAGAAATTATGAAATAGGTGTAATTTGGAGTGCATGAATGGCCGGCAGTTAAGGAGGTGTGGGATCCGCTTCACAGCTGTTGCTGGGCCTTCTTGTGGCTGGGAATTCCTTCCTTCTCTTTTCTTTCTGTATAGTGTATACTAATTACGTAAATAATAATAATAATAATACTACGTAGGTAGCGTGTGATGGGTTCGGTAACCTGAAAAATAGTGTGAGCAGATGGACAAAACCTGCTAACAACTAATTGCCATGAGCATCTTAATCTTACTCAGTAATTTTTTTCATGACACCCACTATTATATTTAATTTAAATAATCATTTGATATTTTAAATATTAATTATATTTATCAAAGAGAACTAAATAGGTGTAAAAAAAAACTATCCACTATCAGGTCACGCCTTTCATTTTTATCATCCATTTTAAAATAATTAAGTATTTTAAAGTTTCAAATTTCATAAGTAAATACTGATAAAGAGGGACTAAACCTCACTCCTCCACGTAATCATTCGCTTTATTAAATTATTCAATAATCTATATAATACTGTTAGTTATTATAATCTCAATTTTTACTTACATTAATTTTTTTTTATGAACATTAGATTTTTTATGTCTTTTACTTCAAAAAATACTCACAAAATGGATTTTTTTAGTAAGAGGTGAAAAAGTTAAATTAACCACCATAGCTCAGCTAGTTACCTTCCAGTTTTTGCAGGAGGTCATGGGTTCGAACTCCTATAGTTTAATCTTGATAGTGCCTTAAAGTAGGAGTCCACCCGAAAAGGTTTTAGGCAGGGTATCCGGCATTTTCCCAGATAAATAAAAAAAAGAAAAAAAGAAAGTTAAATAAACCCAAGATATTCCCATTTTCCGTTCCAGCACCCACAGCATGACAGAGAGAGAAATTTGGCATTCTTCTCCTTCGGTTTTCACTTTAAAGTTTAAACTTAACTATTATTAGCTGCAAAGTAACCTGGTGACAAAGCAGCAGCTCAGCCTCCTTTGTTTTCATCATTTACACACACATTTCATTCCTATCTCTCTCTCTATTTTTCAGTGTCATACCAAATTTCCGTCTCCTTCTTCTCCTCCAATCTCTGTAATATTTTCAACTATTCATCACAAATACATTGAACCATACGTGTATACAATATTTTTTTCTGTGGCAATTACATGTAAGAAGAGCTCTCTCTCTCTTTCTCTCTCTCTCCATCTTTCCTTTACAGTTGTCTACATCTTTTTCACCCTCTTTTTTTTTTTTCTACAGATTTCTGAGTTCTGATTACCCCTGCAAATTCCACGACTCCCATCTCTCTCTGTGTTGAATTTCCCCTTTTCTTACATTAGCTTCTGTATCACTACACTCTCTCTTTATAACGAGTAACGGAAAGATAGACAATCTTAGAAAAATTGGTAATTACAGAAGGAGATAATACGATTCAAGGTGGGTGTTGCCCGAGATGACGTCATCTTATGCCGGAACCCGTATTCTCAAGTTGTTGTAGAAGTAACAGTAGCAGCTAATGCAACAGCAGAAACAGGAGGATGTGGAACTTACAGAGGCGGCGTCGCCCATCAGTAGCCGACTACCTGCTCGAGGAAATTTCCATGAGTTGGAGCAGGTGTCAGGAGTCGTACACGAAGAGGATGCTCTTGTGGGGGACGAGTCCGAGCGTGGACTTGCCGGAAACAGGTGGCCCAGGCAGGAGACCTTGGCCCTTCTGAAGATACGCTCAGACATGGACGCTGCCTTCCGTGATGCCACCGTCAAAGGCCCGCTTTGGGAAGATGTTTCCAGGTATACAATTTTCCAAATCATTCTTCTTCTTTCCCTGAAACTCGTGAATTTCAGCTACCCAAAGAGCCAATTGGAAAAAGCAAATATCGTAATTCCGAGGAATTTAGGGGAAATGTGAGAGGTTTTCCAGGAAACCGAAAAAGAGAAAGGACTGTTTGGAAATCAAGCCAAACTAGCCCCATCTGTACTAAACCAATAGATTTGGAATTTTCAAGGAATCTAGGTTCATTGGAAGTTGTTCCTCTTGTATAGTAGACTGCTAATGTTTCTGCTTCCTCGTTCGGCTTGTTATCGATATTGCTGCTGCCCCTTTTGCCTTTCTCTCTCTCAGACAAATTGGTTGTTTTTTTTCCTGAATTCCGAATCAGTTGGCAGAGATCCATCGCCACCAATCTCAATTACAGGAAAATCATTAAACTGAGAAGACCCATCAAAATTAAGTATAAGAGAAGAGAGAGCGGGGGAAAAAGAAGCATGCATTGCATCTCTTTGCGGCCCTTTATTAATACTAATAGTATAAACAGGAAGAGGTGTAATCATCACAGCTAACATTTGTAGTGAGTTTCTCGTCTCTTTTTTTCTAATCTTTTTTATATCTCTTTGTGGTTGGCTTGATTCCTAGGAAATTAGCCGAGTTGGGTTACAAAAGGAACGCCAGGAAATGCAAGGAGAAGTTCGAGAATGTGCATAAATACTACAAGAGAACAAAAGAAGGGAGGGTAGGCCGCCAACACGGCAAGAGCTACCGGTTTTTCAGCCAGTTGGAAGCCCTTAACAGCGCTGGGGGTACCCCAACTAGTGCTAGTGCTGCTTCTGCTGCTCTTTCACTGTCCCCAGTTACGGCGCCAGTTCCTGTGCCTGTTTCGGCTGCAATTGGCTTCAGCGGTACAATGGATGTATCTTCTTCTGCTAGGAGTCAACCTCCCCCGCCTTCTGCCTCCCCAGCCGTTGCATCCCATACCTATGTTCTGCGAACTGGGCCTGATTTAACTGCTGAACCCATCACTGGAGTTTCAGGTTCGGCTGCTGCTGTGGCTGGAATTAGCTTCTCGTCAAATACATCGTCCTCATCTTCAGATTCTGAAGAGGAAGAGGAGACGGAAGAGGGGCCCACTACAGGCATCGGGAAGCGTAAGCGATCTGGATCAGAAGGGGGTAGGAGGAAGATGATGACATTTTTTGAAGGGCTAATGAGGCAGGTAACGGAGAAGCAAGAGGAGATGCAGCAGAGGTTTCTTGAAGCAATTGAGAAGAGAGAACAGGATAGAATGGCAAGAGAGGAGGCATGGAAGCGGCAGGAGATGGCAAGATTAGCCCACGAGCATGAGATCTTGGCCCAGGAGCGGGCAATGTCAGCGTCACGGGAGGCTGCTGTAATTGCCTGCCTACAACAAATCACTGGCCAGACAATTCAGATAGCACAGCCGGTGATGGTGACGATTCCGGCTGTCTCTCCACCGCAGCAACCACAATCTCAGCCTCTGCCAAAACCAGTGCCACCACCTTCTTCGGTGCCAGAACAGCATCAGCACCAGCACCACCAACAGCAACCACAGCAGCCGCAGCAGCAGCAACCACCACCTCCACAAAAAACTGAACTTGTCCAGCACCAACCATCACCTACTGAACTAGTTATAGCTCAGCAGGAACAGTCCGAGATAGTTGGGAGTTCTGATCCAGTGTCGTCATCTCGTTGGCCTAAATCAGAAGTCCTTACCTTGATTAAGATAAGGACTGGGCTTGAATCAAGTTATCAAGAAGCTGGACCGAAAGGCCCCCTGTGGGAAGAGGTCTCAGCCCAAATGCACCGATTGGGATTCAACAGGAGTGCCAAGAGATGCAAGGAAAAATGGGAGAACATCAACAAGTACTTCAAGAAGGTGAAGGAGAGCAACAAGAAGCGTCCTGAAGATGCCAAGACATGCCCCTACTACTCCCAATTGGATGCGCTCTACCAGAAGAAGCTCCTCGGTGGTATCGGCAGCAGCACAAGCACCCAAAACAAGCAGGGGCAAGAAATAAACCTGGATTCCAATCCAAACCAGAGCTCCCAAGAAAGGGGTGATATGTTAGCAATCACATCGCCTCAGCCACGGCTTCTGCAGATTGATACTGAAGTCCAGAAGAGCAGTACAAGCAATAAGAATGGCGAAAACAGCGGAGGAAGTTCTTTACAGGTGCCGACTAGTAATGGGGGCTTACGGCCAAGCTTTTTTGAGGAGGGACCAATGAAGAAGGTAAGCACCTCTCAATTCTGTGATTTCTCTCTCTCTCTCTCTCTCTCTCTTCCCCCCCACCCCGCACCCCCCAATGTGTGTGTGTGTGTCTGAATTTTGGGATTCAATTGATTCTTGTTTTGGATTGAAGCCAGAAGACATTGTGAAGGAGCTGGAGCAGCAGCAGCAGCAAGCAGTGATGGGCAAGAGTGATATTCTTGATGAAGAAGAAGATACAGAAGATGATGATGATGACAATGACGAAGAAGATCAGAGGAAGACGGTATACAAGATCCAATTCAAGAGGCAGAATCCGGGTTCTGCCAATGGAGGTAATCCAGCCAGCTCTTTCCTAGCCATGGTCCAGTAGTTTTCCTTCTCTTCCATCGCCACCCAATGTACCATGCACTTATTCTTTAGAGCTCAGGTGTGATACATCATAAACTCATGCCTCCAATCAAAGACAAATATCCTCTAAAATTCCGCCGTTCCTCCTCTACTCATCTTCAATACATCTTCAGGCAATCCTTTTTCGGTCATTATGGATTGTGGGTGTCCATCTTCTTGCTTTGATCAGTTGCTATTTCATTGATTTGTCATTGAATAAAATCATTTCCAGTCAGTTGGTGGATGCAAATTGGAGGCCCAAATAAGCTCCCCATCTGAGAAATGAAGAAGAGACTTCTCAGACAACTCTAGGCAGCAGCAGGACACTCTTAAGAAGCCTTGTTTTGAAATATTTTCCTCCTTTTTTCTAAAAAAAAATTTACAGTATATTTTTATTTGATGCTCTCTCTCTTTTTGTTGCTTTGTGGATTTGATAATAAACAGTAGGGTAGCAGTCGAAAATGGCACTGCAGAGTGCTAAGAGCCGAATTTTTTTCTATTTTTCTTTTTGTTTGTTTATTATTATTTTACTTTTTTTTATGTTGTGGGGGTGAAGGCACTGTTTAATTCTGTACATTTTCTGTATTTTTTTCCTTTTTCTAATAATAAATTACTGAGATTTACTTGCTCGCTTCCTTTAATCCTTTCCTGGGCTTGCACTTTTCTCTATTTTTTTCTCTGAAAAATATTTTGGGCATTTGAGAAATCTAGATGAATTTTTATGATTTGATTTGGCATACCACATCGACATTTAATAAACAAATGATTAGAAAATTTGAGTGTGTTCTTTAAATATGAATTCATATTTGATTTTGATCACCAAATATGAATTCATAAAAACCATTTGATTAAGCTGATCAATTCAGATTTTTGTGTTCTTTAAAAAAAAATCTTGATTAATCTAATTGGAGTTATAATACCCTTTTAATGAGTCAACATCTCTAATCATTGAGGGTTTGACAAGGGAGTGCATATCATATTACCTAAATACAAGGAGAAACATTTCTTAATTTATAATGATCTTAAAGTTCATAATTAAATAAAATAAAAATATATTATATTATATATTTAAATTAAAATCAATAATTGTACATTTCTTATCCATATTATTTCTTTACCAATTTGACCCTCCATGTTTTACCAGCATCCACTTGAGCCCACTTGAGCATCGTTGGCTCTCACTATACAGATTTTTATTTTCCATGATTGGAACGCATGTGGCTGCAACTTGCAACAGAGTTTCTTTTAAATGACTTCTGTTTTTTTTTTAAAATTAAGTTAATCAATAAGAGGATGTTTATCCTCAACCGATCTTAAAATCTTAGGTTTTGTTCCTCTTATTTACTCTTATAAATAGAAAATATATATCGATCGATATTTTGAATATATTAACTGATGTTTCAATTTATACAATATTCATACTATAATTTATATTGTATTAATAAAAATATAATTTCGGCAATTGAGTATTCAAATAAATTTTAGATGATATTTTGAAAGTTCGTTGCCAGATTAATTTAACAATTGTTAAAATCTAATATTTTGTGAAAGAATTCAAAAGTTTTGTTAAAATAGACAAATAACCATAAAATCTTATATGTACTTCCAGTGCCAATAACATATGTATTTAAGATATGTTATCATCTCTAAGTATGCCCAGTATATCTAGAGATAATAACATGCCTTATCATAACACCCGTCCTCTCTCCTCTCCTCTCAAACTCAACTCAATTGGGTACTAATTAAAATTTAAGGTATCGAGGTGTTTAGGCGTGGTACCCGATTAGATTTTCCAAAATGGGTCAATCCACACACATAGAGTAAATCTGTGAGAAGTAGCCCTTTATTAGTGGTGACATGATGATGATAGGGAAGAGGTGATGGTATCACCAAACTTAGATTTTTTTTTTTAATTATTCTTTAAATCCACATAATATATTATTTAATATTATGATGCTTTCTTTGCTCTCATTCTATTGTCATAGGTTCAGTCTTTAGGAGATTTTTTTTTTTTTTTTGAATTTATGTGTGGAAACCGCAGGATACCCCGTGTAAGACCTTCATGGGTGAGCCCACTACCTGTAAGGCATACCAATAGTAGGCCATGAGGGCTCGAACCTGCAACCTTCCGCTCCCTGGAGACGGGAGGCAACCAGTTGAGCCACACCCATGTGAATAAAGTGCATTTTTTGCATGATGACATGTAATTGGTAAATGAGTCTCATCATATGAAATGCTATCTCAAAAGATTTAAAATTAAACATGATTGTTAGTTATTTAATCAAAATGTATTCAAATTAATAATCAATTTATCATTGATTTTGATGAATCTAAATTTAATAACTAAAAATGAATTTTAACTTAACTTTTTTATTTTAAAATACTGTACAATCCTATATATAATATAGGTGTAAAGTGTGCATTTAATTAAAATAACATAATGTGTGAATCTGTGGCAAGCCATCAGGATTTGAGTAAACTTGTCACGTGAGAAGAAGAGATGGGGTGAGATGGTCCGGGATCCAATTCCAAACTCGGTGTCGCCTCAAACGCGACAATGAAGAGAAAAAGTACGGCGATTTGCTCTTTGTCAACGTCTACTTTACTTACAATGTTAATCGATACAATTCAAGCTTTCAGGCCCACGGATTTGTCTCATTTTCTAAATTAAATCTCGATATTTTTATATTTGATCTAAGACTAACAATATGGCTTCGGATGAGATATCGACCTATATGATCATATCAGCGATATTAGCATATCAACCGATATCTTGGTGATACGATTCTTTTTTTCTTTTTTTTACTTTTTCAAAATATTAATTATTTTTTATTTTTTGAATTAAAAAAATGGAAAAAAACTCATTTTTTAAAAAAAATTGAAAATATCGGCCTATATTTGACCGACATCATCCAGACCCACAAACGAATCAATTTTTTTTTTTTAAAAAAAAAAACCACTGATATTTAATGATATCAACCTGAGATCATCTACAGTACGGCCGATACGTATAACCCTTGATTTGAACATAATATTTATTGTATATGAGATTTATTGAAGCAAAAAAATTAAATTAATTGAGACAACAGAAACATGTAAATTGGGTGAGTAATTTGCCTCTGGATTTCCAAATGGTTAGCATTTCGTGCCGCTTTTGTTGAAAATCACCCAATTTCCAAATGGGTCACTTTCCTTGAGATGAAGGTTAAGATTAGATTAATTTGGCGGTATAAGTTACATTAATTAATCAATTGATACAATGGTGGGACATTTTTTTATTATTTGGACATAGCAATTTAATTGGCGCTTGGGATAAGGGAGAAGTAGCTTTGAAGCTTCAACTTAATCTTTGCGTAGGTCATCCTCTTTAAGTTGTCACGGAAAGTTGATTGTGACCCATCCCTTGATAAGGATCAAGGCATGCGTAATAAGAATTGATTGATGTTAAACTACTAAGGTAAAAGTATTTCACAACTCAGGTTGCTGGGGCGAAAATAATAACTTTTCCTATAATTTAATTTTGATTCTAATGATAGTAAGTATTTTATAAGATATATTAACATTATAAATTAAAGTAGAAGATACTAATTAGAAGAAAAAAATTATTTAATCATCTTTTTTTAATTTAATTTAAGCAAATAAATCGAAAAGTTAATAGAGAGCGCTATTTAACTGTTCCATCATAAATCAAAATTTTATTTATCTATAGTCAATTTTTTTTAATTCCACTTTTCTATTTTATCTAATCTAACTATATAATTTTTTAGAAAAATACCTCAGGAGTTGTGACTCAAATCTGTCTAACTTAATGTATTCTTTTGGAAGTAAGATTCCACTATAATTGAGAAAGGGATGGAGCCATTGCCGTTCAAAGGAAATTTTTACTATGAAAAAAAAAAAGGAGATTTTCAATAGAGAAAAATGTCAATTTGTCTTTTATTTTAGGGTACATTGCATGTTTACATTATATGGAATATAATCCCACCAACCATGATTTAAAAATTGGCCAGCATCAATAATAGTGATGGTTACACATGAATCGTTATTTTATAATGTTGGTGAGTATTATTTTTCTTTTAAAAGAAAAGAAAAGAAAAAACTCCATCTACAAGTTGGTTAGATTCCTCTCCTCATATTATTATTTTAATTGAATTTTTAAAATTTTTAAATGAGTCACATGGCAAGCATATTGTTGTCACATTAATCATCACTTGGGATAGTGGTAGTTACATAGTCATGTAAATAATACGGTTGATATGTTGCGTATCAGCTGTAATACAACGGTATATTGCAGTGGAGGTCCAAACAGGTGACAGACGATTGCAGTATCAGCCTGTTGTGGTTGATATGTATCATTTCATCGATATAGGTGTAACAGCTACTTGTATTAATGAACTGATTTTCTTACTCCAAGTTACATATTGCGTCTCGAAAGATCTAATATATAAGTTGATCAATATTTTTGTCTTGAAAAATATTATATATTGTCATTCTTATTGTGGTTTTTATGAGGATGAATGAATTTTCATATATTAAATTTTTGAGCAGTGTTCATCAATGATTTAGATGTAATTGTGTTAAAATAGACCGTGGGTTAATTTATTCTCTTGGAAATTACCGTGATAGTGATAGCATTATCATCATTTCACTTTAGGCGGAAAAGAAATGGACGAATGACACAGGAAATTTCTTAATTAGTGTAATCTAAACTGAAACGTGGCATGTACCCTTTCATAGAAAATTTGAACCATCAGTCTTTTCCCTGCCTTGGACGAAATCTTTTGTTTGATTTGATTAACTCTAATTATGACCAATTGACTAGGACAAAGTTCCAAATCAACCATGATTAAATTTAATCATGACCAAATTACGTGGTAAAGTACCAAATTGGCTCATTAAATCTTGGCTTATATCCATCATAATGAGCATTTGAGCCTCGCCATTTTTGCTGACTCCAGCAATTAAATCTGTGACCTTTTGGAAGATAGCAAGTTGCCCACTGAATGTGAATTGGAAACTTTCCACCTACAGCTGCAGGTCGTCCATCTATTGAAAAGGATTTTTCACCTTTAAAATAAATAAAAAAGTCATCCAATAAATTTAGTCGAACTACTGTATTAGATGGTTGGATTGGAAATGTTAGATATGGATTGCAAAATAACTTAAATTTCAGCCATAAATCAAGGGCAGGTAATTTGGAAATGATGATAAATCAAGATGGATCTTGTCGCCACAATGGAACTAGTTTTAGATATGAGTTTATATATATATATATATATATATATATATATATATATATATATATATATATATATATATATATATATATATATCTTTGTATTATTATTAAAGTCATAATTTTATTTTATTTAGACTAACGTGTGGAAAATTTAGATATAGTCCTACTAAAACCCCTACTGATGAGTTCACTACACCTAAAGCACATCAAGGTTAGACCATGGAAACTCGAACCTACAATCTCCTGCTTCTTGAGATAGGATGCAACCAGTTGAACTAAATCCATATGAGTATCATAATCTTATTTACCCGGAGATGGAGTTGGCTTTTCAAGTTATACTCCTTTCTACATTGTCATAAATCAGGCAATCTATCACTTCACAATTTTTCTCAATTTATCATTTATTAAAGCAATTCTTAAACTATCCATTATATGATCTTTAGTTTATATGTATCTTATCAACCAATATTTAGTCTCTTTGAAATTATTTTCATTCTATAGTTGGGTAAAATGTGTGAAGGACTTTATTATGTAAAGATGATAATTAAAAAACCTTCATGTACATAGGTGCAAAAATTACTATCTTTTATTACTAGCTGTTAATTGAATAAGTCATTGATATCATTTCAATGAATCATCCAAACACGGTTTCTAAATATATAATTAAAAATAGAGAAATTTTACCAACCAATGTAGAACTTTGAAAAGCAATAGCTAGTAAAGCAAAAATAGCCTCAAATTGTTTTCTTAAAGAGAACTCCAAATTAACTAAAATCTTCAATTTTGAACATAATCACCATTGCAATTTTTCTATCCATTTGATGTTGGAATTTTTAGTGTTTCTCTTCAAAACTCTATCCTATCATGGTAAATAAAGACTTTTAAAAGAAATAACCGTTAAAATGGATTGAACTAACCAACAATTTAACAAAAAAACAAAGACCAAAGTAGCTTAAACTATCCTTCGAAAATCCCAATTTTCATCCATTTATGCTCTTCTATTCTATTACATCTTATAAAAAATATAATATTTTCTCTCTCCAAAATCTATCATATAACCTTTATTATCATTTTAACTCGTAATTTTGAAAGTACCTCTCTATTCTTTATCGAAACTTATTTGAACATTATTATTTTTCTTAAATGAGGTACCAAATCACATGCTTTTGAAATAACAATTCGTTGCACTTAATATCCTTGATGGATTAAAATTAAAAAGATAAAATAAAAAAAATATCAAATTGCATCACTTAATGTTTTCAATTTAAAAAAAAGTCATTCTACACTAATCAAAACCCAGTCTTCATTGCTACCCTTTATGACTTTCACCTATATTTTTCAATGGGACATTGCAAACCTCCCTATTCACATACATCGGATAAAACTAAGAGGGGTGGTACTTTGAGAAAGTGAGAATTGAACTGAAGATCTCTAAAAGGAAAAGTAGATTCATTGATCATCACTCTAACTCCGTTAAATTGATTGATGCCTTTTATCAAAATTGTGATTAGAATCAAATCCAATTTTTTGCAATTTAGATGTAAAAAAGAGTTGAAATGTTGAAGTAAAACCTGGAGTCTGGGTTAGAGAGGAAACTAAGCAGACATCATACCCAACTAATTAAATAATCTTGATGAGAAGGCATGCTGCCTATCCTCTTCTCTCATTTTTTATTTTGCTATAGTTGAAAAGAAACTAGCAAAGTGGAAGCAAAAGATGCTTGCTTTCGGCCCTTTAAGTTTCATGTGAAGCAGGGAGATCAATCAAAGGGAGTCTAGTATTGCACCAGTTTTGGTAGATGAGATAGGAAACTTGAAAGGGATTGATCATGAGAATTTAATACAATGTGGTAAGGTAGATAATTTCATTGACTAATATGGTGTTCATATTATATAATTGAGTAGAACATAGAGAAAAAATCTCAGAAACAGTAGATTAAGAATTCAAGACTAACCCTTTATCTCTGTTTAGTCCTACTTATTTTCTTATTCATATTCTCTGTTGGTTAGAGTTTTGAGAAATGATCCTATGTTGTTGCAAGAATAATTTAAATAGTGTTTTTTTAAGATATACGACGTCCACCTCTTAAAAATTTAAATCGTTATTTAATTTTACAAAAATATTGAGCCTACGATTGAATTGATTAAATGAGAGAAGTATGAAAAACTTTATAATTTTTTTATTAAGTATATATTATTTGAATTATGTAATGGTGGGACCAATAGTCTTACAAAGTCTATATGTCACAAATAATACTATTTGAAGTCATATATATTTTTTCTTTGAATTTACGTGTTGGAAACTACAAGAAACCCAGCGTAAAATTTTCACGGGGGATACCCCTTATCCTAAGGGCACACAAGGTTTCTCCACCGGGGTTCGAACCCGTCACATCCCGCTTCCTGAGGCAAGACACGATCTATGTAACAGTGGGACCAATAGTTTAAAAAATCTATATATGCCTCAAATAATACTATTTAAAATCATCTTTACTATTGAAATAATAGTATAAAATTATTTTTCATTAATTTTTGTGGCTTATTTTATAAACATAAGTTGATTAAATTTAATGAATTTTTCTCTCATTTCAGTATGCACCAATGTTATAAAAACCGGACCGAACGGCTGTCGAATCGAATTACATCGGCTGTGGTTCGGTTCTAGTTGAGAATTGGTTGTGGGTCAAAACCGTAGAAAACCAGTCAGAGCCGCGGTTTTCTGAGGTTTTGACCCACAAACCTTGAGTTGTGGACTGCGGCTCACAAATTTTGAATTTTTTATTTTTTTAAAAAAATTTCCTTTCAAAATAATATCATAAAATGTATATATTTGAAATATAAATATTTATTACCATTTCTATCCCATATTTTTCACCATTTTAATATACTATTTAAAGTTTAAATATTATTTTTAATATTTATATTAATGTTATTGGTAAAAGATAGCTTACTTAATTTTATATGTAATATTTATAAGGTGGCCATTTAAACACTCCACTTTTCTTTTAAGGGACACTTTATTTGAAAATTTTATATGAAAATTACCATTTTACTCTTCAATTTTTTTTAAAAGATGATTCTTTCATATAAAACTGAAAGGTAAAATAGTAATTTTATATAAAATTTTGTAATGAAATGTCTCTTAAAAGAAAAATAAAATATTTAAATAGCTACTATATTTATATTATATTATTATTTGACTTGACTTTAACCGACTTCAAAGGCAGTTGAAACCAATTAAATCTAAAATGCCTTAAAAATAGTTGGATACTATACCGTTCACCTCAACTCAGAAATTACAAAAGCAAACAAGAAAAGAGAGCGGTATTTTTATTTTAATTATTGTACTATGATGGGACTCATCGCTAGAGTTGTCACTGGCAAAATTGCCCCACCATGTCACCAATGATTAGGGATAAACTTTTAAATGTCTAATTTTAACTCACTTTCCTAGCTTTACAATTACTAGTGGCATATTTTACCATGATTTCAATTACTGTTGGGTTAAAAATAATAAATGTTTTGATTAGACTGAGAGAAATATTTTGGCCATTAATTTCTTCTTTTGGTGTGGCTCAATTTCAACCACATGCAGGTTAGATTATGATGATTGCCTATAATTTTATATTTCAAATCATTTGATATTTTCTCTGATTTAAGTTGAAAAATACTTATCTTTAAATGTAAATGGGCATAAAAATACGGTACAAGAGGAAATCCAGACCACCAATTTCAGCTGGGTCCTACATACTTAGTTTGATAGTCAAATTCATCTTTATTTATTGGAATTTTTTTATTAACGTGTGAGAAACACAACACGGGTTCTATTAAAATTTTTATGGATGAGTCTACTATCTCTAAGGCACATGGAAATTAGATAATGGAGATTTGAACTCGTCACCTCACACTTCCTGAAGCGGAAGGAAACCGATTAAATTACACCCATGTGGATATTTATTGAAAATTTTGAAATTAAGTCTTTCTCAATATAAAAGAAGTTATTTTTTATTATTCTGTATTCGATGTGTACAAATTGAAAAATTTATAGATAGTCTAAAAATTAGTGAGATAAAATATGTGTAGTGATTTTTACATCATGAATTTTTCTCATAATACATCAAATTTAAATAAAATTTTAGTTTACTTTTAATTTTCACTTTTCTTCTCTTTTTCTCTTTTTTCAAAAATAAAGATAAAATTAAAATTTTATTTAAATTTAATGCACTGTAAAAAAAACTTATGATATAAGAATCACGTACTTTAAATCTTTAAAAAAAATAAATTTTACAGATCAACATCCCAATCCCGTCAGTATATCATGTGTAACCGTCCTCACGTGGATCAGATTCCACTAAAGAGGCGCATGTCATGCCAGTATCAGGCATCAGCATCATCAGAAATTGTACACAACAGGGGTACCAAATGGGAGAAATAAATAACAGAATCATTATAGATTTTGGATTTATCCTTATAAAACTAATAATATAAAATTGAGCACTCATGCCGCCACCACACCAGTGCTGCTTTTATGCTTTATCGACTAGTGGATAACATTAAATAATTTAGAACGATATTTTTAAGGAATTTTTTTTTTTAATTCAACATAATCATTTTACCTCTGAATTTGACTCGTTGTATTTTTACTATAAGTGATTTAAAAGGGTTTGACGAGCCGGTTCAAATGATAAAATAAACAATATAATAAAATCTGTATTGAATTAAACAAAATGTTTCTGGGAGAATCGCTACCTTTAAATAATAGGCAACAGATAACTCAAAGGCCAACAATATTCCTACACAAAATACTTTGTGTATACAGATACGCGTTTTATTGTGATGTCCATTTTTCTCTTCACCTTCGAAAGTGTAAAAGTTTAGAATATAAAAAATCAACTCACCAATTGGATCCCTTACTAGTTTTTGGCGAGCTGATTTATTGTTCACAAGTGATTTAGAGAACCTGATTTTACTGTTCATGAGTGATCCAGCGAGCCGATTTTACTGTTCACAGAAATCCGCTCACCAAGCGGATCACTTGAGAACATTTTGGCTAGTCGATTTTACTGTTCACAAGTGATTCGGCGAGCTGATTTTACTGTTCATAGAAATCGGATCACTTATGAACATCTTGACAAACCGATTTCTGACATTCCTATTGTATTATATTTTCGGTACGTCAGATGAAGGGTAAAATGGACATCACAGTAAAACCTGTGTTTGCATACACAAAAGTGCTCGTGGGATGATTGCTAGCCTAACTCAAAACACCAACCATCCATTTTTCCTCTCTAAACCACTGAGTCCCTAACTTAAAAACTTTTTATTTTTGTTTATCTCAATCTCGCCCATGCAATATTATGGGCCTCTTATGGGCTGTAGGGTCCTTCCATCGAGGAGAATGGAGAATTCATTGTAGCAGTTTTATGTGAGACTCAATTTTTGTATTAAGATAGATTAAAGGGTTTTCTTCGCTAAACACCACACTAAGATTGTATAGGTATATATAATTTATTTTTAATCCATTTTAAAAATACTAGATCAAAATTATTGTCTCATTTGGTCTAGAGGAATTCCAGGACCTAGCACTTCAGTGGACCCCTAGATGTATGGTTCCTCTTTCTTTTAAGTGGTTTGTGTGGGGGTTGTGAACAACTACACAAAATTTGGTGAGAATATTTATTAAATTTTTGGATGATTTTTTTTCTTTTTTCTTTTGAAATAGTTCATATATATAATAATAGAAAAAGAGGTAAGAAGTGTAGACAGAAAAGAAAAGAAACACTATAAAAGACACCAAGTTAGACTGACTAATTTTTGGATGAATTTAAAAAGTAAAATTTAACAGTTTTAAGCTCATTTAAAGATTGTGATTGAAGGTTCACACTAATTCATTGTGAATCGATTTACAGTAAGAAGTGGATGCTAGATTGGCCTCTTGTTCCTGTCCCCTCATTGTTAGTGTTGTACAAAAGGTGCAAGCTAAGGTGAGATATGTGAGTGCAGCCCAGGGATAAAAAAAAATGGCCCATTCGAGATCTCGGGCCTGCCGAATATCGGCCGATCTTTCTTTCTCTCTCCTTTTTTTTTTAATAAATCTCGGCCGTATAGGTTGATATTGGCGAGATCTCGGTCATATCGGCCGAGATGTCGCCCGTACGGCCGATACATCCTGGTGCAGCCCAAGTGCAACCTATGAGTTTTAAAATATTGAGCCAAATTAAGGCCCAGGTCCAACAAATGGCCCTAAAATTTATTACCATGCGCTGCCCATTTGCATGATATTGGACTTGTTCATGTTGAATTTGTCTGCTGGACCCATTATTTATTTCGTTCTTTAGGCAACATCACCCTGCTTCTTTAGTTATAATATCAGGCCTGGACTTAGGGTGGAGGTCTAATGCTTCAGCCCATGTCCAGCTCAAATGATTCAGAAACAACTTTTGGGTTGGAAATTAACACATAATTTTGCACTCAATGGTCAATATTTTCTTGAATAGATCTCAATTGCAACTTCCAATTCATTAATCTCTTCAATAATTGAAAATACCACCTTTGTCAAAAGTAGAAAAGTTGTTCTAATCACATCTGATTCAACATTCATACGACTTTCATTAAACCACTGTGCTAGAAAAAAATGTTTTAATTTCATTTTATTATATTATATCATTGATACATGTTTACATTACAGAAAATTGCAACTATTCAGTATCTCATTTAAGAATTAAAATAGTTTCATGTGTATATTTTCAGTTTTTTTTTTTCTATTAAATTGTAGTAATTTTATTATTTTATAGTAAACTATAATATACATAAAAAACCCTCTAATTTATTATTCTATTTCGCAGTGTCTGCTTTGCGTGTTCTTTCAAAGCTCAGTTGTTGTCTATCTTTTACTTTTCATGCACGTTATAAAGTAAAAACTGATCTACCCTTTATGATCCTAGCTGGCTCAACAAGTGGGGTGTAAAATTAATAACGCACTCATCCTCACCACTTGCATAATTAGAAGAGCTCGAAGTCATAGTTTAACACTTAAATATTATCTAACATTCAAATAGACGTCATATTTATCGAATTATTCAACTATCAATTTAATATTACAAGATAATGGACTATAATGTTGTCCATCTTATATAAATTATAAGATCATAATGTATTTGTAATAAAGATAAGGCGACATGCACTGTTGGGAGAAAATCACCTTCTTCTGTACACAATAATATTGAAATAGAAAAAAGAAGAAGTAAATAACAGCACAGAGATTTTATGTGGTTCTCTTTTGATAACTCCAAGGATTTAAATCGATCCATTATGCTAAAAGGCAAAATAAAGAAGAGACAGCTCATGTTACAAATGTTCTGCTCTGTGTCCAGGGCCGGCCCTGGCTTTAGGCCAACTAGGCTACCGCCTAGGTCCCCCTAAATGTGACCAGTGAGTTGTAGGACCCACACTTGCACTGCTCTCAGGACCTGAAGCCCCCACCTAATGCACTGTGCTTAAGGCCCTTGAGATTTCAGAGTCGATACTGTCTGTGTCTTATAAAATTTACGACCAGATCAACAGTGCATCTCTGATGAGCAGGCTTCATAAAGCCTAAAAAATTGGACTTACTCATCTCTTTTTTGTGTTAATATGAACCTCTCTCTCTAGAACCCCAATCCTTAAGATAATGATGAAATGGTACTTTCTTATACATGAGATCTCTGTCATTAGCTCATATAGGTTAGTGCTTGGTATAATTGTATAAAAAAGTGAAAATGGAAGAACCCACTAAAGTCCATGCACATAATATCCACTTGAACGAGCAAAGTACATCTTGATGTGGATTTTTTTTCCTGTTAAGTATGGCCTAAATAAAGAGTTTAGAAGTTGCTTTTGAATTTTAAGCTAAGCTTTTGATGTGATGTATTGGTAATCCAAATCCATCGTTGTCTCCTCGATTGTACAGATATGGTTGTAATTAAAAAGAGAAAAGTCCAAACTTGCTCATTACTGTTGATAATCATGTTAAAATCCTATAACAAACAAAGTGATTAGCACTGATCTCCACATGCTAACACAATTTTGATGGCATTTAGCTTAATGAGGAAGCGCAAAATAAAAAAAAGTTTTCTTTCTTATGAAGATTTCAAATTTCAAATATAATTTATTAAAGGTTCCAACATGCAATTCTTAATGTACTATAAAGGGTTTTTTATAATAATTTTTAAACTATAATAAGGTTTTCAAAGATTTGGAAGCCATAGACTCGTTTCTTCCTGTAGATTGTGCTACATGCATTCAAACAAATACATGCTTCACCATAAGCATGTACGAAAATCCGTGCACAAGGTCTATTATTGTAAATGATTTTTGGTATTTAGCACTCTTCTTGGAAAAAATATTCTTTGTACTTTTTCATCATTAAAAAGAGAGAAATTCTCATGTACTTAGTATCTTTCTCTCCTATTTATTGGAGACACTTGTAATAAATATTGTTATCATACAACTTTTTTCATTAATGCATTTGTATACATGTACATAGTACTTAAGAAAAGATCATAATTTAACTTTTTTTTCCTTTTATTAATGAATTTATGTAAATATACATACATCTACAAGTACTTAATAAACCGATAATATCTATAAGAAAATATAGAATT
This sequence comes from Chimonanthus salicifolius, assembly GCA_013350335.1. Taxonomy (NCBI): domain Eukaryota; kingdom Viridiplantae; phylum Streptophyta; class Magnoliopsida; order Laurales; family Calycanthaceae; genus Chimonanthus; species Chimonanthus salicifolius. The sequence goes on from CM023536.1 coordinate 55,231,358, forward strand.
TAGCCTTTTCTTTGATTGGGGAAAACTACTTAAGCCTGTTCAAGAATTCAAGTATCTAGTAACTGATTTTGATACCTCAACTTCTTATCCCTACTTTGCTCTACTTATTCTTTGCTCCTCTATTCTCTTCTTTGGTATCGTCACCTTAAAGTTCTCTCTTTTGTAGGGCTGAAACTCAAGTCGGGTCGGGTTTTAATAAACCCAATTTAACCCATGTAAAAAATTATTGAACCCGACTCTATTCGAATTATTGATCCGAGTTTCTCAACCGACTTGACCCGATTCAACCCTAGTGTTGTTTTATAACTTGGTGCACTCGAGTCGGGTCGAGTTAGATTGAGTTGCTTTTAAATTTCTTAACATGACCGGATCCGAATTTCATCTGAATTTATTTTTCCCAACCCGATTTGACCCGAGATATACAAAAGCATAATCCAAACCCATTGATTTCTCAAATCGGATTAAAACCCAACCCAAGTTTCAACCCTACTCCTTTATTTTGCATTGAGCCTCAAGGTGACCCTACAACTCAGTTGCATATAGTCAAACTTAGTTTAACATATTCAACTTGAATGGATTAGGCCAACTTGAATTTTAGGTTCTAAATCGAAAGAAGGCTCAACGCGAGCCGAATAGATTAGAAATGGATGGGTCTGGATATCATTAAGTTTAATGTAGCCTAGTATGACACTTATTATATAAGAACTTGTGTGAGACCCTGATCCGGCCTAGACGGCTGAGTCCACTAAGGGCCAAGCCCAAGTGAAGAGAGTGGAGTGGGAGTGTGTTTATGTGCTTGAGTGAAAACCAAGGTCCCACATCGGAAGTTGAGAAGTTTGAGAGGGGGTTTATAAGTAGCCTTGCCCTCCTCTTCTAGCAAGACGCGTTTTGGACCAGGACTTGGGCTGGGTCCGATTCAAAAACCGTGCGGACTCGCGCATGTGCATGTGTGTGAGCGTGTGGGCTCAAAGCGGACAGTATCTTGCTGGGCCGAGCCCCAAGCCCTTGTTATGGGCCAGGCTGTTACAAATGGTATCAGAGTCGAGTTCAGCACTCATACTATGTGGGCCTACTGCCTTCAACTGAATTCATTGGGTCGAGCCGGGGATGGCTCTAGGCTTAGGGGGGTGGATTGTGAGACCCTGACTCGGCCCAGACGGCTAAGCCCACTAAGGGTTAGGTCCAAGTGAAGAGAGTGGAGTGAGAGTGTGTTTGTGCGCTTGAGGAGAAAACCAAGGTCCCACATCGAAAGTTGAGGAGTTTGAGAGGAGGTTTACAAGTAGCCTTGCCCTCCTCTTCTAGCAAGACGCGTTTTAGACCCGGACTTGGGCCAGGTCCGATCCAAAAACCGTGCGGACTTCCGCGTGTGCACGTGTGTGCACGTGTGGGCCCAAAGCGGACAATATCTTTCTAGGCTTGAGCCCCAAGCCCTTTTTATGGGCCGGGCTGTTACAACTTGACTTGCTAACCTTTGAAGGATTTGTTGTTGTACGAGCTACACAAACTCTCGTACAGTAGTCTAAAATCTTTTTTACATTGATGATGTTGAATAACAGAGAATTTTTTTAATTTACTGATCCACTTAACTTTATTCAAATTGAAGTTTTCAACTATTTAATATATGAAAAGAGATTGATTGAGGGACCATCAAAGAGCTCTATCTTTCTAAGTTACAAGTTTATAGATTTTAATTAAGGGTGTCCATCTTAACACGGGCATTATCTTTTAGGAGGCACAGGTTTTTCAGATTTCTCACCTTGCCCCTGCAGAAATCAGTTCACTTTCCAGTGAATCGGTTCACTTGTTCGGTGAATCGATGAGTGAACCGATTCACTTGGAAATGAAAAGAGTCCAGTTCGGTGCACCGATGAGTGAACTAATTTTTGCAGGATAGATGGGGGGCAAAATGGAAAGTTCACTAAAACCTGTACCACCTAAAAGATAATGCCCGTGATTAGGGTGGACACCCTTAATTAATATAATTAGTTCAATTGATTTAAACTTTTATGGTTATATTAGAGATTTTGTATTTTGATCCTCCTTAATTTATCTGATGTATGATGTTTTTAGATGATTTGGTATATGCATGAAATTATTCTCACTTCTAATTTTGAGTGAGAATTCAGTGTTATCAGAATCGGACCGAACCGCGGTCGAATCGGCGGTTCGACCGGAACCGCAGGGTATACGGTTCGGTCCTTGTTAAAAGTTGACTTTGGGTCAAAACGCATAAAACAGGTCAAACCCGTGATTTTATGTGGTTTTGACACAAAAACCGCGAACCTCGAACCTCGGTTCAGAAATTTGAATATTTTTATTTTTTTTTTAAATTTTCCCCTTAAAAAATGTGTATATTTGAAATATAAATGTTTATTATTATTTCTATCCCATATATTTCACCAGTTTTGGTATATCATTCAGAGTTTGAATGTTATTTTTAATATTTATATTAATGTTATTGGTAAAATATGTCTTATTTAATATTATATATAATATTTATATTATTTTAATACTTGACCGGCTTTGATCGCGGTTGAACTCGAACCTCCTCGAAGACGGTTCGTTAGACGGTCCGGTTCTGATAACATTGGTGAGAATACCTATGTTACCTATATATATATATATATATATAAATTAATTATTTTCATATTTTTATATCTAATCGACAAATACTTTAGTCGTAGATGAATTCTAATAGCTGAATAAATCTAGACTTTCATTCATTTGTCACTATGAATGAACTTCATTAGCCACGTGAAAGTCAGTGTGGCACGTGCGGCACGGAATCCCTCCAACGCACAAAACATTACACTCTTCCCTCTTAAAATCCGCGCGGCCTTTGAAAGGGCAAATCCCCCGCCTTGTTGAATATTTCATTGCTTATTGCTTCCCGAGTTATGGAGCCTTCAAAGATGCTGGTCTCTGTTCCTTCTCCCTCTCAAGCCCTTCCCCTTTCCGAAGCAGATTCTCAATTCTCAACTCTCCTTTTCGGTAATACTATAGCTACTGCTCATTTCAGCATTTATATCAGCGTCATCTGATAAATCTGTTGAGAAATCTGTAAAAATTGTCTATGTGATCGTCTAATGCTTGAAGATTTAAAAGTATTACTGTTCGTTTTCTCCATTTATATGTAATCACATGTTTCGATAATGTCTGAACGAGATATTGATAGATCGGATAAAAATCTTTAGATAAGTGTTTGATAATTCAAGATCTGAGGAATGACAACTCATTTTCGTGATTTATATATTAATCCCGTCTTTCATTAACGTTTGCATTGATGTCTGATAGGATAAGAAATTTGCAGAAATCATATAAATGACTTATCTATATTCAGAGATCTGAATGAATTACCATGTTTTCTCGATTTATATGATAACTATGTGCTTGAGTTACTCTTGCAGTGAGATCTGATTGATTGGATGATAAATCTGTTAGAAATTGTATAATAAGTGCCATCAAATCAATCTGAAATTTTTGTCATTTATAAGTCCAGATGGGGTTATCCAAACAGTTAATGTGCATGTAGGTGCTTAAATGGACACCATAACATAGGTCAGAGTAGAATAGTAAGCAACTTCAGACAGATATCTTTGTTTGTACATTTGTATGGTGGATGGCATTTTATTTCAGTGATTGTGCCTAACTTGAAAGAATATGAATTGTTATTTCGTGCTGGGCTATGCTTCACCTGGATTGGAACTGTTTACATGCTGAGAACTTCACTAAATCATTATTCTAGGCTAGAAATTCAGATTAGAATGATAAAATTCTGAGAGATGATCCTATGTATCCTATACACCAAAACTATGCATTGTATCCCCCACGTATCTCCCCTGTGAACCCACTTCGTTAGGCAAAATTATTGAATCAAATTCTCCTTCCCTTCTTGCATTTCTCATCAAGGTGGCATTTACCACTTGGTTTAGAACAGTAGAAATGACAGTCACCAATCATGTTTGTTTCAATTCAACAACAGAAACCACTCTGATGGACATTAGCAAGCTACCAATCATGGGTGTAGAATTTGAATTTGTTTCATCTGTTTTTCTAGAGTTTTTTCTGACATTGGACTGGATCATTTCTTAAATTTTGTTTATCATTAACTCAATTTTAGGATTATATATCAATCTTAATACATATGTAGTATTTTTTTTCTCTAGGTCTTACTTAAAATCCGTGGTGAATGTACTGGATTTAATGGTTTTCAGAGTGTTGGATTTACCATCCCATTTTGGGAGAGTTTTGCATAGCTGTCTCTCGTGATATACTTGTTCTTTTTTATGCAGATGTCTCACAGCAGGTGCAAGCAGCAATGGAGAATATGCTAAAGATGATAGGGTGAGCTACTCATCAATCTTTCGTTGAGAAAATCTAATTGTCGGTATTCTAGAGGTTGAAGGGCAATGGCTGGTGACAAGTATTTCGAAATGAACAGGGCAATGGCTGGTGACAAGCATTTCAAAATGAACAGGGCAGCGTGCTACTTTAAAATCCCCTGATTAATAGCCTACATGTCAATCCCTATGAGAACCAGCATAATGGTTTACTTGGTTTAATTTGTCTGCATTTTTTTCCCTCCTTTCTGTGAAATTAATGGACAATTAAATTAAAGAGGAGGACATACGAAATAAAAGGCAGTCAATGGAAAGAATTTTCAAATCCAAATATGAAAGCCTTCGTCAGATTCATAGGATAAATGGCTAGATAATGATGCTGCTGCTGCTGCTTCATTTTGAAAGATAAATGCCTCCCAATCATTACCAGCTTTAGCTGATTCATCTGCAACAGTATTCCCTCCTTCAGTACATGGTAAAGTGATTCATCTAGTACTGTGAAGAAAGATCTAATCCCATTTAAGGACAGAATTTCCCTCTTTGACATCAACTCTCAGAAAAAAGGGGTCGTTCTGGTTATATTTTGACTGTTCTTTACTTCCCCCTTTTTCTACTGAATCCTAATTATCCACCATGATCTTATTTTTGGTATATCACTCTACACTTTGGGTTAAATTGTAGAAATTATTTACCTTTCATCAAATTATGAATATTCAGTTTTTTCCCCTCAATGAGCTCTCCAATTTCATAAAACCTGAATCTCAGTGAGATTGATCAAAGCTCTGCTGGAATAATGGAAGAGATAGAAAAGTGCAAGGAGTCTGCTCTTGAGAGAAAGAAAATCTTGGAGGATAACAAAGAACATTTCCAGAAGGCTGCTTTTACCGTGCTGGAGATGCTCAACTCCGGAGAAATGCGTTAAAAGCTGTAAGCCTTCACTATTTTCAGCTCTTTTTGGTTCTTCCAACCACTTGTTCAGGTTCTATGAAATTTGCCTGTTTTTTGTTCTTCATCTGCATGACTCTAAGCTGGTATTTGTTGTTTCAAACCTGCTGTATGTAAACAAATACTTGAATGAAGGCCTTCTTTGTTACTATCGATTACAATGAAAAAAACCACCAAACTATTTGTTGTTTTCATATTGATATTTCCCTGCAGTTAAACAAAGGAATGCAACTAAGTTAGCTAAGATACCAATAAAATAATTTATCACATCAGTAAAGAGTATAAAAAGGTATAACTTCGAGAGTAAGCTTGGCATTTTCCTATTCCTTTCTCTTCTTAGTTCAGCCATTCTGAATGTGAGATTAGACTGATTGATTATGCAATGAATAAATTGGAATTTCTTTTTGTTTAAACGAATCAAACTCAAATATTGATTAGTAGAGTCTTCTTTTGTAGGGGAATGAAACGTTAATCACCGCACTGGTGTTATGATTAAGCAAATAGGACTTTTAATCTCCCATTTTGGGACGAATTAAGGACTCATCAAACCTTATTACCACCTAGACAAAAGCTCCTCCTCTCTTTCTCGTTTAGAGACCAGTGGACTTAATTGTCAAACTCAAGTCCAAGTTATTTTAAGGTAGGCCTAGTGGGTAACTAAAGATTCAAAAATCAGTGTCACGCTCCATCAAATTCTTCAAGAAGTAGATATGCGTCAACCAACATGCCTTATTTTGACCATATCAACTGATACAGTCGATACTGATAGTATTAAAAAAGATGTTAATTTGTATCTTCTTGAGCTTTGAACAACTCAAAAAAGCTTGAAGAGTTAATTGATGTAATCTATTTTTTTAGATAACATGGGTATTTTCACCTCACGTTGGAGGTGAGACTAATCCCACGAATACACTAAACCACCTGCCAACCTCGTGTATCAGGTACGTCGGAGAGAAATCGAACTTAAAATTTCTAGTCTAATTCTATAAGTTCAGATGCATCAAGCTATCTGTAATCTATTGCTATTGAGAGGCAAAAAACCTACATAGGATAATCATTTGGCAAATAAGGAATGTATTGGCTTCGTGATTTTCTAATATGCCTTGAGTATGTTTTGTGAGCAACTGAGGCCGTTTTTAGTGTCAACCTAAGGTGGTAAGGTTTGTTTGGAGTGAGAATATGTTAAAGTTGAGGTGGAGATGATTATTCGAAGAAATCTCCTATGGGAAGAATCTGTTTGAATAAAGAGAAAGTGGAAGAATCTCTCGTTTCACTTTCAGAATTATTTGTGCGGAGAAATAAGATCCACACTATGAAATCTTATTCTATTTCATTAGAAAAGTGAATCCCTAAGGCTCCGTTTGGATGGGGGGTAATTTTTATAGGGGTTACCCCTAAGTAGGGGTCACCCTTGAGTAGGGGTGACCTTTGAATTGGGATTACCCTTATCTTGTTTGGTAATTGTTGTGGTAAAGTAAACCTTACCCTAAGGGTAAAAAATCTTGTTTGGTAACTACAAACAAGGGTAACCTGATATATTAATATTTTTTTTTATAAAATATAATTATAAATAATATTTATTAAGTAAATTCTAATAATATAACTTATAATAATATTATCTAATTTCTATAAATTATTTTTCATAATTATAATTTAAAATGAATACTTGCATTCTAATATTAAAAATATAAATAAAGATTTTTTTGATATTACTATTTTAAATCCCAATAAATAAATAAAAAATATCAACATATCTCTTCATAAAAATTATAATTACTATTTTTTATATTATATGAATTTAATAAAAATATTAATTCTCATAAAATTATTAATATGTCAGTTTACCCCTACGTACAATTACCCCTGCTCAAGGGTAACCCCTGTAAAAATTTACCCCTCACCCAAATGCATCACGTTGAAAATGTTGCAGAAATTTTATTTTTATATTATATAGATTTAATAAAATTATTAATTCTCATAAAATTATTAATATGTCAGTTTACCCCTACGTACAATTACCCCTGCTCAAGGGTAACCCCTGTAAAAATTTACCCCTCACCTAAATGCATCACATTGAAAATGTTACAGAAATTTATTTTTTATATTATATAGATTTAATAAAATTATTAATTCTCATAAAATTGTTAATATGTCAGTTTACCCCTACGTACAATTACCCCTGCTCAAGGGTAACCCCTGTAAAAATTTACCCCTCATCCAAATGCATCACGTTAAAAATGTTGCAGAAATTTTATTTTTATATTATATATATTTTATAAAATTATTAATTCTCATAAAATTGTTAATATGTCAGTTTACCCCTACGTACAATTACCCCTGCTCAAGGGTAACCCCTGTAAAAATTTACCCCTCATCCAAATGCATCACGTTAAAAATGTTGCAGAAATTTTATTTTTATATTATATATATTTTATAAAATTATTAATTCTCATAAAATTGTTAATATGTCAGTTTACCCCTACGTACAATTACCCCTGCTCAAGGGTAACCCCTGTAAAAATTTACCCCTCACCTAAACGCATTACGTTGAAAATGTTGACACATTTTTAAAATAATCTTCTAATAGAATAAATTGTTAATTATTCTGAAAGATATTATCATAAATCTCAAAATTTTTAGAATTTTGAGACCCTATCGAAATTTCGACAGAATCACCCCTTCAAAATAGAACATGTTGACAAATACATTTTAGAAAATTATATAATATATAATTGAAAAATAAATGAAGGCACGAGATAAATAGGGGAAAAGTTTCCCTAAAAAATAAAAAATAAATAAAAAACCACTATTATTATTTTAAATTTCAAAAAATGAATACAAAATTCATTATATCTCTTCATAAAAAAATATAATTTGTTGTTTGGTGATATGAGATTTATCAAATGGAAATAATGGAGTGCTTTTAAAAAAAATAAAAGCCAAGTACTTACCAAAATAAATAAATAAAAAAAAATATAAAAAAAAATCATAAGTAAAAGAGAGGGGGGAGAGGGGTAAGGAGGGGTATTCAAAAATGAATACCCCTTCCCCCGTGGGGGTATTGGAAATGGAGGGGGGAGGGGTAAAATTTTGAATTTTTACCCCTCCCCCCTGGTTACCAAACGGGGGTAAGTAGGGGTAACTGGGGGTTACCCCCCCTTACCCCCCATCCAAACGCAGCCTAAGTGCCTGTTTTGTGAGGTCCATTTATACTAAAACATGAAATTTTTAGCAATGAGATATTTGCGTTTAGAACGTCTATCATCGTGAGATTAGATTTGAATCTTTTGAAGTCATTGTTCAAAGATTATATAAACAAAATCGCATTTTCAATTTTTTAATATTCAGATGTCTTTTCACAAATTGTGAATAAATTTTCATTATGAACGGTTACATAGTAAAATATTTTATTTATTTCATATTGTATTTGATGTTAATGGTATTTTATAATTTATATTCTATTATTACTCATTGTATCTTTATAAATGTTTGTATTATAATTTACTGAAGTAGTCTAACAATAATGTTTGAAACAACTACCAAATGTTGTTTAATCGCCACAAAACTTCTAAAAAATACCAAATAATATTAATTGAAATATTATAAGATTTTAATTTAAAGGTAACAGCATTTGTAATTAAATTGTTTGAAATCTGATAATTGTCAAACAAATACCATCTAAAGGAGAATCTCCATAGGAGGTTGCTCCGAAAATACTAAGGTGGGTTATATATTTTCTTACACGATAAGTAGTTATGTAAAAGTGAAGTCTCTTCTGATCATAAAGATCATATTAGCTTTTATGCTTTTAGATTTTAAAAAATTTATTATTAAAAAACTATTAATTTTTTATAGACTATTTCATAAAATAATTATTATTGGATTAAAAATTTAATATGAAACTCTATATATTATTTTACTGAACTATATAAAGTGTATCACATAACAAATATTCCATTCTTGTGGTTGAAAATGAGTCTTATCTCCTTTCTATGGGCGAAAACAAATTCTACTGCTGCTTACTGCTCAAACAACTGGCAGTAAGCATCTGTCATTCCTGTGGGTAATCCTACTGTGGGCTTGAATATTAGACACCTAATGTTGGCCCTACCTTATCTTTGGACGTGGAAAACAAAGATTATCCAAACTTTGGACGTGCAAAGCATCCAAATACAAAGAACACAAAATCAAGACTGCGTTTCTTCGCTAAAATTTAAGGCCGCGCATAGAGACACTCTCGAAATCTGTGAGACACTGCATTTCAAATTTATAGTAAAAATTATATTTCTGTCTTTCTAAGTGAAATTGACTGAACGAACATGCAGTTTATTTTCACTTCGATCGATAGATCTTAAATGTATATAATCGTGCGATTCAACAAACAATTCATTTTAGCTTCGTTCGATTGATCTTAACAGCGTATTCAATCGATCGGATGATCCCATGTGATTGTCCGATTGATTTTAACTGAGAGGTCAACATTTTGACAGTCGACTTCTGGTTTGAAGATCTCGATCACACGATCTATTATATTCAATCGAATGATTGAATACCCATATAAAATCAATCGCACGATCTCAGAGGATCGTCCGATTGATTTTATCTAAGAGGTCAAAATTTTGACAGTTGACTTCTGGTCTGAAGATCGATCGCACGATCTATGATATTCAATCTTACTTGGGATAATTGAGACAAACTCGTTGGTTGTGATTCATGGAAATCATGAGCTTGAGGCAAATCATTAAAATCTACACTACAGGATGCCTGTGCAACACTTCTATTTGTACAGGTTCTAGCATTGTGACCAATATTTTTGCATATCCTGCATTTCCTTCAGTTCAATTGATTCTTTACAATCTCAAATGCAGAAGGATCTCGTCTTCTAGATGTTTGACCATTTGAATTTTTTAAACCTGGATGACGTCCTATGGTATACTACATAATATAATCGTGCGATCGATTTTCAAACAAGAGGTTGACTGTCAAAATTTCGAACTCTCAGTTAAAATCAATCGAACGATCCTCTGAGATCGTGTGATTGATTTTATATAGGTATTCAATCGTTCGATTGAATATAATAGATTGTGCGATCGAACTTCAAACCAAGAGGTCGACTGTCAAAATATCGACCTCTCAGTTAAAATCAATCGGACGATCACATGAGATCATCCGATCGATTGAATACGCTATTAGGATCAATCAGATGAAATTAAAATGAACTGTCTGTTCAATGAATGGCCTGTTCGGTCAATTTCACGTGGAAGGGCAGAAACGTAATTTCCACTATAAATTCGAAATGACAGATTTCAGGGGTGTTTCTATGCACGGCCAAACTTAAACATCTCATGTGCCAAATCTTCTTGTCAATGGCTTCTCTCCATCTTTCCATCCGCTCTCAGTTTTCTGTTCCTACAACTTCCCTTCCATTCATAATTCCACAAGAAACGGAAAAGCCCATCGCCTGAAGGTGTCAGCTTTGGAAGAGAGGCACTGGAAGGATATGAAGCTCTCACTTATGATTGAAGAGAAAGTGGCAGAAGCACAGAAAATTTGCAAAGAAAATGCAGTTTCTGAAGAATGCATCGTAACATAGGGTGAAGTTGAAGAGGTCAGCCAAGCCGAAGCTCATCTAAGGCAGAAACTTGAAGCTAACTATCGGTCCGACCGCAACTTGCCATGATTCTGAATGAAAAGACTGAGAGAGATAAATTCAAAATAGTGTAACAAGAGGTAATCTAGGAGATGTAACAAAAAAATGAATACCCTTGTGAGAGTTGAGGTCTTAATAAGAGTAAAAAGTTGATTTTTTATTCTTACAATTTAGTTATCAAATAAATGTAAAGAAAAGTAACAACTCGTTATCCTTACATCCCCTCATCCAAACCGGATTATGTTATGCAAATCGTATCATGGCTTCGGCATATCATGAAGCTGATGCTTAGGCTCGATTTGATTAGGACAGACAGAAGGTTCCCTAAATCGAAATAGTAGAAGGAAAAGAATGATAGATGATGCCATACATTTTCTACGGTGAATGTTCAGTGTGCGGGGTGACCTGTGAAGACTTTTCTTTTACTTTAGTAATGATGATGATGGCAACTAACATTATTTATTTCTCGCACAAGCTTTTGTGTTAAAATTATTCAAGAGGATTTTTTTTCTTAGACCCACTTCAAATTTTTATCCGAATATCCATTACTAGCTGATTCATCTGTGTCCTTTACGTGTTGTCCGAACTTGTCTTTTGATTTGTCGTTTAGAAAGGGAAAGATACCCAATTTGGAAAAATGTCAAGATATTTGTGCACTATTATTTTTATTGGAAATATTTTTTTTTTGTTAAAATATTACTTTTTGGACTGTTTGGACTAAGCATTCATGCAATTAATTATATCTTTCACATAACTTTTATGCACAATTCATCATTTGAAGGCTTTTTAGTAAATATAAATATCAATATAATTCTATTTAAAAATAGATTTTGTTTAGTTAGACAACATAACTAATGTGTTAGAATGATAATCAATCTAATTTTTCTGTTTTTCTATACAACTATCATTGTTGAAATGATGAAATAATGATACTTTATATATGATCATTTTTATTGAATTCTATCTAAAATATTTTCTTTAAAATGAAATAGATTTAATCTAATCCACTCTCTTGGGTAAAATTTGATGAAAAAAACATTCTTTACTTATGAAAAAATGTTGAAATGCTACATGTGAGGCTTAGCAGCGCCCACCAACCAAGGTTGGATGGCTTCACACTTCTTGCTCATTCCTGTAGACTGTATTCAGGCCAACCTTTCAGTGATTCAAATCTTTCACATGATGGGTCGATTTTCATATTAGCAAAGCAAAAATCTCTTTTCCTGAGTTACAGTCTTTATTATCTAAATTCTCTAAAGAAACTTGTGTGCAAATTAGCATCTAATAAGCTAGCATCATTCAATTGGGACATTGTTAGACAGTACTAAAGTCAATCTATACTTCTAAAAAAGACCTCTTGCCACAATCCAAGCTTGATAGTGTTCAATGGAGCCATCATTCTGCGCTTCACCTTGAATATTCACTTACATAAGGTAGATGAAACTCCACTAAACTAAGGAATTAAATCCCATGTTTCATTCTTATAAATGGCAGAAACTTATTCTTCTATAGTAATTTCTAAAACTGTAATACCCATGGCATCATAATATGACTTAAGTTGTAAAGTATCTGCAACATCAGACAAATAACAATGGAGTGTAGAAAAGTTAAATTAATCCCAATCTTTATACATGTCAACTAAGTTCTTATTTGAAGTTAGACTATTGTAACGGTAGATCTATAATAGACTTTCGATAATATGCTCCATTAACATTTTGGGTAGAACTATCCTTTAAACTCTGAAGCAAGAACTCCATATTTCTAAGAACTTCTTGTGGGAGGGCTTTGATGAAGATGTGTGAGAAACAAAACAGATTAAGAAATGATGAAACACTTGATTCCTTATAGTAACAACCTCTGATTTAGACTCCACTACAACTAGATGTTCGAATAGTTGAATCTGTGCATCTAAATATGAGAAACAATCAAAGTCTCTAATGATAATTTTCTTCAAATATTACCTGTTTCAAATAATAGATCTTCTTAGTCATTGAACCAATGCACTTCCACTTTTCTTTGACCAATAATAGTCAATAAGCATATGCTTCACATTTTTTTTTTCTTTTAAGTTTTCTTTGGAGCTCATCCGAAACATGTAAAGATGCAGGTGTTCTGAGAAAACATCCAAATAGATCTATGATTCGGACGATGATTACTCAAACAATAATGCAAAAGAGAAAAGAAAAAAAAATGAAGATCAAATCATATATGAGACAACGATATACGTGGTTCGGCAAGATTGTCTCTGTCTACAGACGATGATAATAATTCTATTGATAACGAGTCACAAATTATATCTCACATTAAAGTTTTGAAAAAGAGAAACATATATAACATTTGGAATTTCTAATGTATTTTTCAAGTACCGAAAATACTCCAGTAGTAGTGCAGACGCAAAAATTGTCACAATAAGGACCTTGAAAAATACCCCAGTAGTAGTGCAGACGCAAAAATTGTCACAATAAGGACCTGACCTTAGGGGCCATCCCTTAGGCACTTGTGTACGCATATGGTTCTAGCATACCTCCAAAAATATAACTTAAGTTAGGGCGATAAACAACACATTTATGAACTAAGGAGGGTAAATGTGTTGAGCCACTTGTCAAACTAAGGAGGGTTTTGTTTTTTTATGTATTTTATTTATCTAAATCACATCCATTAAATCGTAAATTCATGGATATGAAACCAAAAGACCTAAGGTTATAGCCGTTGGATGGTACAATTACAGATACGAGTCAAATGACTTTAGATCTCATCTTTAGAATTGTTAGACTATGAATACATGTTAGAAGGCTTCAAATCACATCCATTAGATTTTTAAATTAGGGATATGGCGCAAAATGACATAACATCATATCCGTTGATTGTAAAGGTATGGGTATAGACTGAAACGACTTCTGATCATATCCCATTAGATGCTAAGGTTAGTGAAAACTGAATCCAAAGGTAAGTCAGGGTGTGTTTCTTAGATGTCGAATCCCACAGTTATAATTCAAATAGGGTGAGTTCAAATTTTAAAAGTGAGTTCAATTTCTTCTCTTCAAGTCACCCTGATTCCAACTACAACATTGGATTCTTCTAATAGTTGTTTACATTCGCTAAACAACAATGAAAAAGATGTGGGCTAGGGTAAAATTGCACCTAAGTCTACCATTAATGTTTTTACTCTGGGTTTTATGTGATGTTCACCTGCACATGGGGTCACATGATAATGCCGTGTGCATTTAAGTGTGGGGTCCATCAAATGGGATGGTGATAAATTTATTGAAATTGACCTCTTTTTAATGTGTCATCCACCAAAAATTATTTTGATTGGATTATTAAATTATATTAAGGTCATAAAGTTTGAGAATTAAAAAAAAAAATTGAAAATCAAATTGGAGAGCTTTAAAAAACATGATTTGATAAATCCCATTAAAATAATTTTTGGTGAGCAACATATTGAAAGAAAGTCCATTTTAAAGGATCCATCATCACCTCATTTAGTGACTCCATGTCCGAGTGCGCAAGATAATACCCTGCAACCCAGTGCGGTAGTTTTTAGCTTCTACTTGATGTTTCACTTAAACATTGTCAATATATACCATGTTTTGAACTCCGGTCCACACAAAAGAACATATTACAAGTCAAATATATATGACAATGAATTTCATTGTATAAAGGATGATGATATTTGACTAATTTTCAGACCTATTCTAATGTTTTAAAAATTAGTTTGGAGATCAAACTATCTTAAAAAATGATTGAGTTGGATAAAGTTTAACTTAGGTTTAATTGCGATTAAGCTCAATCACACCTATGGCATCATCATGTTGCATAAACAATATTAATTAATTAAATAATTAACTTCAAATAATTTAAAATAAAATAAAATATAAAAGAAAAAATTTAATAATAATTTTTTTGTAAAAAAATAATATTACTTATAATTATAAATCATAAAATAGTTGAACAATTCAATATAATAAATTTCAAACCTTTTACATATTATTGAAGTTTAACTGCACCGGTCATTACGAATTTTTGAAGATTTTAATTTTAAAATATCTTAAAAGACTAGAGTTTTAAAGTGGGAGACAAACGCTCAGTTATATCTAACAATATATAAAGGACGCGTGTTCGGAAAAAGTGTTATGAAAGGCTTGTGTTTTTTTTTTATTATTTTACTTTATAGTGGTGTTTTCAGTTGCCAAACGGCCTTGAACTTATTTTATAAGTAAGAATAAGATCAAAAAATCAAATAAAAATGAAAAAAGATATAAAACGGAAAGTTTCTGTAGCGATTTAGGGTTTCCCTCTTCAATCTCTAGACCGAGAGAGAGATGATCCAATACCGACGGTCCAATGTCTCCACCTTAGCAAGTTTCGGTCAGTCTCCGTTCATTTTTCTTTTACTTGTGTTCTATTTTTCTCTCTGTACATTTCCATTTGTTGCAATTCCGCGGAAGATTTTGATGCTTTGTTTTTATTTCTGCATCTCTTATTTTTATTGCAGTTGCTGTTGTTGGGTTATGGAGATTTATGAACATATCGATGATTAACATTTCGGTTTCTTTTATACCCTAACCTCAGCACATTCTGTGAAAATTTGGGTTATGATTTGTTGTTGGAATATTTGTCGAATTCTAAAGTTGGTCCCAGTATTTGAATTGATTATTTGATCTGTTTTCTTGCATTTGCCTTTTACTGCATTTTTTAGCAATTTTGTGCGTTAGATTTGTGTTATAGTTGAAAATGAGATCATTTCATGCTTTAGTTTGAGATGTTGATTTTTTTCCTGGCATTCTGTATTTCATCTTGTGCATTTGTTGCGTTTTTTCTGTCATGGTCCTAAAGGTAAGTGTTACGTGTAGTTTATTGTTAAATAGCTTAATTAGTCAATGACAAGATTTAGCACTTTTAGGAACACTTGTTTGAACCTGAATTACGTTTCTTGTATTTTTTCTAATCTTGTTTCATTTTACTGGCTTCCTTCTGCATGAGGGTTGGTCTTGTTGTATCTTGCTCTTTCCTTTATGATGAGTTTTACTTAAAAATTCAATGTATAGGATGGGTAATAACTAGTTACTGTGTTCCAGAGAACTCTGAGAAAATTTCCTGAAAATTCTGTGCATTGTCTTTTTTTTGTGACAACAACAGACACAAGAAGAACTATTTCTTCTAGATTTGAGATGTGAAATCCCTTTGACATCTTAAATTGCTCTTTTTATTGTCTTGAAAACCGAAAGTGAGATCCTTATCGAAAGATCATGTATTTTGATAGCTTTTTCATTATTTTTTCATCAAAAAGAATTTTTTTTTTCAGGATTGAAATGGAATGAGTGGCTAGGATATCATCTTCGTACCCCAAAACGAACCAGCTCTTGATGGACTCTTATGGTACTTTTTAGCATGGTTTTCCAAGAATCAACATGTATCCAATTCACATTGAGCATATGACACCAGTATATGTTAGATTCCACAAGATAGGGGAGAGTGGATGCATTGGATCACAATTTTAGGATGAGGATGTACATTGGTTGAGTTTGGGTTGCTTTTGATTATATTCTCATTTAGATTTGATAATGTGTGGTTTATAATTAGCATCCGAATACAATTGGATCCTATCTCCACGAATCAACATCGTGATTATAAGCAAACAATCATATCTTAGTTCATTTTTTATATTTATTTGAATGGTTACTATATTAATAAAAAAGAGGCACTGGAGGTGCAAATACAGAAAACAAAGGAAATACAAATGCAACCAACTTGTGACCTAAGACACCCTCAAGAAGTACTAACAACACTGGGCAAAACACTAAAAAAGAGCTTAAGCTATGTCAATACAATCTTTCCAAGCTCGCAAAATGTCATTCATTGATATATTCCTGAATTTCGTAGTAGAGGAAGCCCAAGAGGCACACTTGCTAAAAACTCTTCTCGAAAGTGCTTCACTCGACTCGGCATGATCCTTAAAGATTCTATTGTTACGTTCCTACCTTAAGCACCAAACAATAGCAAATAGCGACAGGCGCCACAATGAGGAGCATTTTGGAGAGACCGAAACAACATCCCAATCATAAGATAACTCTGCCACCATAGAAGGCATAACCCAAAGCACACCAAACTTATCCAATACAGAATTCCATATAGCATAGGAGAAATGGCAGTGGATAAAAAAGTGA
Source organism: Chimonanthus salicifolius (assembly GCA_013350335.1). Lineage (NCBI taxonomy): Eukaryota > Viridiplantae > Streptophyta > Magnoliopsida > Laurales > Calycanthaceae > Chimonanthus > Chimonanthus salicifolius. Next base: position 55,248,460 of record CM023536.1, read on the forward strand.
TTTGTATCCTCCGAGGCCTGCAAGCAAATTATCTTAGTTCAAATCAACCTTAGGATTCGGATTTGGAATTGGATTTGGATATTGAATTGGATCAAGGAGGTGGAGAGGAGGAGGGGAGAGGGAGGAGGTCGAGGATAATGAGGTGGAGTAGGGAGGTAGAAAGGGTAGAGGTAGCAGGTTGAAGCAAGAGGAAGTGAAAGTGAAGTATGGAGGGGTGGGGAGGTAGGGTACTCAAGAAAAGCTTAGGGAATATGAAATCTCCATTCCACCCCTTCATTTACATTTATATAAGTTGGGTTGGTAGGTTATCAAATTCAAATTTAGTCATAGAAGCTACTGCAAAAGCTTAGTGTATTTGTTATTGGATTCGGATCCAAAATTAAATCAATTGTGATATATTCATCAAAACCTTGTAGACATAGATTTTCAAGTTTTACAAAACATGAAAGGGGTCCACTTGGATGGTTTTCATTTATGTTCTTGTTTAGTTATTGTTCCAAAATGTTCAAAGTAATGGGTCAATGGCTACTCCATTGAGGACTAGCCCCATTACCCTTTTGACAAGGAGAAATTTGAGCACTTAACATTATTTTCAACAAAAAAAAAATATAAGTTTTCCTTGAAAATTAATTTTTTTGGGGGGTACTTGGTGGGTTTTAACATATATTGGTGGAGAACCCAGAGGATCTTGGCCACTCGAGTACTGATTACAAGATTGGATAGGGAATCTTTAAACCTTCCCTCCTACGGAGAACTTGTAGGATATTTGTCCACTCAAGAGGGCAAGTTGAAATTTTTTCCAACTTTCATAGTGTCAAGGGAAGACGATTGTCAATTGACACAATGAATCATGAAAAAAGTTCATAGATTTTCCAAACAATCTTGTGGGATGCACTAAAGTGAGATGGGAACTAAATAATGCACAACGGCCCTATCTGGGTTACTTTTGGGGTGAAGCCTATGCCATAAATATTCCTCTCTTTTAGTGTACTTGGATTGATCCCCAAGCGACACTTAAGAAGAAGAAGATCCTCGCCAAGGTACTAAGACATGCCCTTTTATGGGGCTTGAGAAGCTCTTTGAAAGGAGAATGTTGATGTGCATGGCTGGCCCTATGCATTCCCTTTCCATGGGGCAAGTGACAGTTTTGTTGTTGTTATTATTATTATTATTATTATTATTGTATTTCCATATGGATGGTGTTAGTTTATAACAACTTTGTTAACTTGCAATTTGACTTCCATTTGTTGCGTTGGGAAGTTCTCTGAAAGGAGAAGGTTGATGTGCATGGCTGACAGTTTTGTTATTTTTTTTGTATTTCCACATGGATGGTGTTAGTTTATAATTACTTTGTTTGTCTTGCAATTTGACTTCTTTTGTTGCGTTGGGACGTGAACTCTAGATCAACTTGATTGAACTATGTAAAATCTAGATTGACACGATCTTTTATGGATCTCTTTAGATGTTCATCAGAGTTTGTCAGACAAGGATTGATCATCACTCATTGAGATCCTGATAATATGGATTGTGCACATGTGATGCATTTTTACATGTCAACGAACTTATCATTTTGGGTTAGATATTTTGAATTTTTAGATTTTCTAAGATCTATTATTGCTACGTAACCACCTATTCAACTTCAGAGTTTGTGGTCCCGTTTTTTGTCTACAGTGGTTGTTCCTGTTTAGTGCTCTTGACAATCGTTTAATAAAATGCACTATTTAAAAAAAAAAAAAAAAAAGAAGAAAAAACCACGTTACCAATAGTAAAATAATGGATGATTTCTAAAGAGACAATTGATGATAAATCTGAAGTTGAAGGGATGCTATAGAAAAGCAATGATCCATGAACTTATTCAAACATTCCTCAAACATCTACTCATTACTTGGTGGTTGATTTCTTCAAAAGATTTTATATGTTACACCCAAGAGAGGACTATATGTTTGGCTTAGCCAGTGAAGGTAACACTTAGGTTGTGGAAGCTTCTGTTGTTTCTTTTTGTGATGAGTCTATAACATAGCTCGGGGAATAGCTGGGTGAACAAGAAACCATATATCTATCTATCTATCTATGTATCTATCATCAATCTCTCTCTATCTATCTATACCAAAATTTGTTCCACAAAACACATATACAAGAAATTATCAACCTGGAAGGAAATATGCAAGTCATGTTGAATTGACCGATAACTGGTAAGTGAAGCTAACTCCTTTTTTGGACAGAGTCGATGAGATTAGGAAATTATCAAAAAGATATGAAGTTAGAGTCCTCCTGGATCCCTAGATCAGCTAATAGCAAAGCTGACAAGCTAGAAAAATTCGGAGCATCTCAAGTCTCTAGGAATTTGAACATGTTGGGCTAGTTTCAGTTTTGATGCTTTATGTTTTGTTAGAATATTTGAGGTGTCAATTCGGGGTTTCCCTTTTCCTTGGTTGCCCTTTGGCTGTTTGAGGTGTTTTGTATTTTTTATCTTCACTAATAAATTGTTACCTTTCAAAAAAAAAAGAATAAAAAAGAATGAATAGGTGAAAAATACTCTTAATGACTTACAAGAGCACAATCCTAGTGATGCTCATAATGTGGTGCATACTTTGTGAATGGAAGAACAACCTGTAGAAAGGCAACAGTTTTTTTTTTTTTTTGAATAGTAACTTCAAAGCCAACAGTTTTTTTAATGATTCCGATTTTATTCATCACCTGATGAATGACAAGATCAACTTACTGGTCCACCTCCTCAACCAGGCTACATTATGCTAAGAAATAGATAACATTACATGATCAAAGCCCACTACATTTCACTAAAATATTAGCAGAAACATTTGGTCATCAAGCATAGTTTTTTGTGTCTTTCTCGTGCCTAGGCTCGAAAACGAATTTTGTGCCTTGTCTAGCTCCAAGGCAAGTTCACCTTACTTAAGCCTAGATTTTTAGAAACCTTTTTTCCTATAATAAGCCTACTTTCAAAGTTTTAATGATAGCTAGTAAAGAAGTAATTGTCAGTAATACTTGACTAGAAACTCTAATTATTCGATAATATACTTTTACATGTATAGAATACATATATAACGTGCTTGGAAGCTTAGCTGGCAACATATTTTGGTGCTTTGGATGAGTAGTATTATATTTTGTTAACATTGATACAATTAGGACACGAATCCAGTATCTACACATATTTTGACTTATCTAAGTATGTGCTCCTGGCAAAACTAGGCTCACACCTAGAGATGCACCTTGCGCCTTGAGCTTTAGAACCCCTTGACGCTTTGGTCGTGCTTTGCGCCTTCACTACTATGTGATCGAGGGATATGGGAAACCCTTTAGACTAATTACCAACCTAATCTCCTGCACTTTCCTTAACACATGCCAAGAACAACAAACTTCGTGACCCATTGAGTAACCCACAATTGAATCTAGAATCTACACATATTTTGACTTATCTAAATGTGTGCTCCTGGCAAAACTAGGCTTGCACCTAGACATGTACCTTTCACCTTGAGCTCCAGAACCCCTTGACGCCTTGATCGTGCTTTGCTTCTTCACTACTATGTGATTGAGGGATATGGGAAACCTGAAACCCTTTAGCCTCATTATCAACCTAATCTCTTCTACAAGGAAAGACCCTTACCAGACCAGCATTGAAAAGGAGGGGCTTACTCAACTCGGAGGATGATCTCCAATGCCCCTTATGTAGCCAAGAGGAGGAAGAGGAGGACCATCAATTCTTAAATGCCCCGTTGTAGATCATCTATGGAAAAATTCATGTAATCTCATGAGAATACCGTGGGTATTGGGATAACACATGTATCAGGGTGATGCGCTCATGGTCCATCTCACGCCTTGACTCTAGAAAGAAAATGGCCTAGAATAGAATTCCCGCAGCAATCCTTTGGCCCATTTGGAAGGAGAGGAATGCTAGAGTGTTTCAATCTAAGGAGTAGGGGGTTGGGGAGTTATTCCAAAAAGCCAAATGTAGATTGTGCACTTGGCTCTTATCAGCTAAAGACTTCATAGGATCTAAGATAATGGATTTCTATCTGTCATGGGAGGGTTCAATGATGGGAGCCCCTAAAAAGACTAAGAAGTCAACCACTTGGGTACCACCACAACAGGGATGCTTCAAGTGCAATGTGGATGGGGTGGCTAGGGGAAAATTAGGACTGGCAGTAATTGGCGGCGTCCTACGCGATCATAATGGAGAGTATTTAGTTGTATTCCTAGAGTTGATCGGTAGAAGAGAGTCGAACGAGGCGAAACTGCTTAGCATTAGGAAAGCCTTCACTATTTGGAATTCCTTGGGGTTGGGCAAATTGATCATCGAAAGTGATTCAGCAAATGCAATCAAATGGATATCGGGAGTGAAAAAACCCCTATGGAAGTTGTCAATAATGGTTAGGGAAATAAAAGCTCTTAGCAGATTGGTCAATGGTGTTGTAGACTTCTTTACAAAACAAGGAGTAGATTCAACAAGCCAGTGCGTTTACCATTTGTGACACATAGAGATAGTACCTTTGGAATGAGAATCTTCTCTTGTTATTTCGATTTTGTTTTCAGACATATGAGATCTCATTGGTAGGGTGACTTTGTACTTTCTTTTCTTTCCATTGGGTTCATTACTCCTGAACTCATGTTTCCTCTTTTTCCTCTATGTACCTTCCTCTCTTTTTAATGAATTTTCATGTTATCTCTCCAAAAAAAAACACATCATCGACCCATTGAGTAACCCACAAAGGAACCCCCTTCAATAACACCTTCTGGAACATCCATTTTTACTAGTCCCTTTACACAATATCACGTTGCTTGCAATTCTGGTTCAGTAGCATAGATTGGACGAAGATGCTATGCAAAAGATAGTAACACTGCATTTAGTGTTTCAAATCAAATCACCAAAACTTGCCTTTCAATGGTGGTTGATGCAACTATTTTCAAAGTTAAGCTTCAATTTATCTTCCATAGGAGGTTACCTGCAAGAGAAAGCCAACACTTGTTGGTGGGCACTTTACTATTACTATTATTATTATTATTGTTAATTTTTATTACTAACAAGAACCACTAGCACAAGTGGTAAGGGCTTGTTGTTTTAACTCAAAGGTTGTGGGTTCAAGTCCCATGGATGTTAGATAAACAGTTGGTCCACGAAAACAACTTGCCAAATCTAAATATAAAGGCCAACCCCAGATTGATGGGATAAATGGTTTTGATGATAATGATGATGATGATTGTTGTTATTATTATTATTTGAATGTTCGGTGGGGCATGTTGATCTCCACCTCCTAGGGGTTGGGGTAGGGATGGCAACGGGTTGGGCTTGGGATGGGCCTTCACTGCGCCAAGCCCGAGCCAGACTATGACAATGAAATCTTGAGCATGAACCCAAGCTCGATAGAGGTTGTCAGGAATCCCAAATTGGAATAAAACTACTAGGTATCGGGACTTTGTACTCTATTTTTTAAATATTTTCATTGATATTATATAAAAAAAATTAATCATATAGATTGAAAATAAGCTTAATGAACTACAAGTGTGCAAAGTTTCAACTCAAAACTCAATTTACAATACTTGATTTTAGTGGTCAATGTCACCTGCTGTTCGTAAAAAAATTTCAAGAACACCAGGTGACTTTGGCCACTAAGATCAAGTGGCTAAAAGTTGATTTTTGAGATGAAATTAACTCCACTTGTTGCTCATCAAGTCTACTTTCGATCTTTATGGTTGATTTATCATATGTATTTAAAATACAAAAATATACATAAAATATTCAAGCCGGGTATCGGGCTTGATCATTGAGTTGTCCAAGCCCGAGCCTGACTAGCAATTGGGCTATAAATGAATGCTCTAACCCTATTTTCTCGAGCACAACTTCTTGGGCTTTTGAGTTTTTGGGCCAAACAGCCATCTCAAGATAGTGGACATTGTATAAAGAGAGTGAAGACGATAGAAGGATTTCGTTCAAAGCTACCATAGACCACTACTATTTGACTAAATTCTCTCCTTTTGGAGTGGACACATTGTGATGTACACATTAACTTTCCTAACAAAGTGGTTCATTCAATCATCACAAGTGAGGTTCCTCCAAGATAATGATGCTTGAATCATGTGGTTGCTAAGCTTCATGATGCTTCCCTTGATGTAGGCATGTTAATATTCAAAGGGTTTTTTCTTTCTGGATCTGATAAGGTCAGGTCGAATTATTTTTTTAAGGAAATGCATGACCCGGGCCTAGATTTTTTATTTTGGGTTGGGTTGAGCTGGGTTCATAGGTTTGGTAAAAAATTGCTACCCCTAATCCAATCTGTGCCCATTCTCCTCCTATTGCTCTTGGAATTTTCTCTAAGTTAATAAATTGAGGGAGATCCAAGAATTGCTCTTAAATACATTCTAAGTGGCTGATTCTGCCAGTGGCGTTCTAGTTTTTTGGTTAGATGGTTGGGGTTTCTTTGTCTGCTCTTCTAGTGGCTTCTCAGCGGACCCTTTTGTTTTTATTAGTATCTTTTAATAAATTGTATGTTATTAGCTAGAAAGGTACTCTCTCTTTCTCTCTCAATTGAATCGATCTATCTATATATAACAAATTGAAAGGTTACAAGTAGAAGATTCTTGGATTATGGAGAAGGCCATTAAAGACTTGGACTGAGGTGGTAAGAAAAGGCATGACAAATTTAGTGATGGAGAAATAGATTTTTTATAGGGTAGGGTGAAAAAGTAGAACTCAGAAAATTGACTCCAGAAAGATGAGAAAGTGGTTGATGATGATGTCAAAATTTTGAATGATGAACGGTGATTTATAGGAACAGTTTGCTAGTTGGCGATGCTTATTATTATTATTATTATTATTATTTTATGATAGAGGGGTTGAACCCCAAGACCTCCACCTCTCCCTGAGTATGAGGGCGTTGGTAAAACTCCTAGATGCATGCATACCCCTGCAAGCCATGTGCATTGGGTTACTACGGGACTCGAACGTAGGACCTTTGGTTCTTGAGCCAAAATGTCTGCTAGTTGAGCTACCCCCGTGTGAGGCTTGGCAATGCTCATTATTGCTACCACAAATGTTGCAGATTTGGGTCATATGGGTGTTATATAGAAAGTCTCCTGGAAAACAAATTGCCAAATCTAACTAAGATTGCCAATGCCAAATAGATGGGATAAATGGATTTGATGATAAAAATGTTGATGGTGATGATGATGATATTAAAGAGTATCTTTGAGGTGGCTTTTACTTGTGTCATATGACCTCCAAATGAGTGTACAAGGGGTGAATTTCTTTCATTGTGTGTGTTCTATTCATGTTTGACCAACAGGTTTGTACTAAGAGCCTAAGATTGATGTTAGGATTAACAAGAAATAGGAAGTTGAAGATGGTAAGTTGCTGATGTTTCTATCTGTAACTGGGACCAATTATACATGTCAATTGCTGAATTTTCTGTCGGTATTCAGGTGTTGTACATGATCAGGAAAAAACCTATGGGCTTACAAATTGGAAGTTAAAACTTCTTTTGTGCAGGGTGGTCTTGCCTAGCATAGTTTTATTTTGTGGTTAAATGAAAGCAATTGTTTGCGTAACAGAAAATCTTATGTAGTGATTTCTCTTGTTGGTTTGATGTTCTATGATACATAGGTTATCAAATCACTCTTTATTCCATTTCTCAGTCAAGATCTGATCAACATGAGTTTTGATTTGATTTGATTTATTTATTTTTTCTATTGGTTAACTTAGGGTTTTTAATTTTAAAACATCTTTTTGTATTTTTATTTTAAAATGTCATTAAGGTACTATTTTATATGTTGCAGGCACATAATTTGCAGTTGCTTGGCTTCAGTACTTTATTGTAGAAGAACGTGTTTTTCTATATTTGAACTTTAGAAGTATAAAAGCATTGAAGAAATGGCTGATAAAATAGTGTCCAGCTTTTGGGGCCCTGTCACATCTTCCACTGAGTGGTGTGAGAAAAACTATACCCACTCTTCCTTTATTGCAGAATTTTATAACACCATATCCAATATCCCTTGCATTCTTTTGGCATTGATTGGTCTTATTAATGCCATAAGGCAACGGTTTGAGAAAAGATTTAGTGGTCTTCATATATCTAATATGGTCCTATCAATTGGGAGCATGCTATTCCATGCCACACTACAACATGTGTAAGTATTCTCTTATTCATGTCTTATTAGCACATGTTAAATTCATTTTCACTTATGGCTTGTTGTCATTTCACTTTAATACTCTGTGTTTTTACTGGTGCCATTGTTTCTTTACATTCTTTTAGTGCTTAAGTCAATTTGTTGGCTTTAGTTTGTATCTGTTTCCATTATTTCATCCCTCCCACACAGTCAGATTTACTCGCACAAATCTGTGAAGGAAGAAGTGAAATCTTTTTTGGAGCTAAGTCATTGGTTTTAGCTCGTACTTGCCTGGTGTCCATTATCATGTTAAGGTGGAAGTCTTGCATGATTACGTATATGTGTCACTTTGTCCAATGCAACACAGTCCATTCTTTCTGTTTTAGTCCAAAATCATATGATTCATTGGTTCATCACAATATTTGAATAAGTTTAACAGTATTTTATTTGTAATACAATAAAATGTAAAAATAAAATTGTATTGATAAAGAACGATGGATGATTTTACTCAAACAAGAATGTAAAGGCTTTCACTATTTCAATTACATTTCAAAAGAACAAAAGGTACAATATTACTTTGTTGTCTTGCAAATTAAAGTTAAAATAGCTTAGAATAGTCCAGGAAGATTCTAGTGCAGGTACTAAACTCATTTCAAATGGCTCACGCAAGATAGCTATAATCCCACCTGGAGAATCAGGCTAAACACATCTTTATAGGGAAAACACTATCTTTTTTGGAGTCAAGTCACTTAAGTCTATAATCCTCTGTTTAAGCACTTGGAGTCTCCATTTAAACTGCATTATTTAATAGTTCAGTGGTAGGGTTTGCTATTACCATTGTGAGTGCTTATTGCAGCAAGCTTGGGAAGCATTCCGGTTATTGAGCAATTGTTAATTTGGACCACATCAAATAATGGAGCTGTGGACATTTTCCTTTGTGGTGAGATGGGAAAATAAGTAGTGTATTAAGAGATATGGTCGATTGATTTTTACATGATAATTATAGTTATTTTGGGATGGAATAATATGATGATCCAGAGGAATACTAGCAGATGCTTTTTGTACATTTTACATTGTCAGACCCCAACAATCAAAGGTTTATTTATTTATTTTAAAGTTACTAATCATAGTTCATCATGTAAAATACCAACAAATGGTCTCTTACGCCTATAGGTGACAGGAATTAGTGGAGTATAGTAGTTTTAACATAACCGAAATTGATTTGTAGAGAAGTTGGTAAATCATGTTCATAATGAGCTGGTGGTTCTTTGGTCCCCCTTCAACCAATTCTTTTAAGCTCAACTTTGTTGTGTGCTTGCTATTGGGAATTTGGGCACTTGAGGTCATCATTTGTATCTTTTAAGGGAAACCATGTGGTCCTACTTAGAGCCAGGTTAGTGCCAATTTGCTAACAAGGTTGAAAATTTTGCTATGCTCATATAGACTATCTAGTAATAGGAAGGTTAGAAAAAAAAATATAGGATGGTTAGAAGCATCTGGTGCCATTGTTGGAGTTGGAAGAGCTTGGGGTCCAAGGGAGTTTGGTGGAAGGTGATTCGAAGGTTGTGGTGGGATGGATGTTGGGTTCGCTCTGGCCTTGGATATACCTTGATAAAATTGAGAGGATTCGTCATGTTATTAATTCCTTTGATTTTATGATTGCTTAGGTCCCCGGTCAGCTAACTTAGCTGCAGATTCTTTAGCTAAGCAGGGGACCTTGCTAGATGTGGAAGTTGTTAACAGAATGATGTAATTTTTGGTTTTCTTCCCTTTGGAGGGTCTTTGCGAGCCTTCGTTTTGTATCCTTTTGTGTTTAATGAAGTTACCTTTCAATAAAAATTAAAAAAACTAATCTCCATATATCTGATCACATGAAAAAAAAAAAGAGCTTTGATGCAAATTTCTCATCCATTTAAGTTTTGGATGTCTATTGAGACTCTGTTTTCTTGTTCATTTGATTTTTGGATCTGTATTTGGATCAATAGAAATTCAAATAACTTTAGCAAAAATCCAGTTGGTGATCTAAAAACAGTAAGGGTAAATGTCGAGAAGTGGGATAAAAATAGAAAATATAGACAGGATCAGAGTGCATGCACTTGAGTTTTTGATGGTTTTGATTTGGGCGTCTTTCATATCCAACATCCATATTGGATTTGAATCACTATACCTTAAAAATCAATACAAATGTAGGGGGATGCTGCTCATATTCTAGAAAAAGTTGATTTGTGGATATGTACATGCCCTAATTTGTCCTATTTATGCCCCTAGTCAAAGTGATTTTGAGTACATACATGAATTGGGTAGGATTTGTTGTGTTGAGGACCAAACTGAACCTGATGTGTATCAAATTGTGTTTGGGATTGAGCTTGTTATCCAAGCCCTACCCAATCTGTGATTGGTGGATGTGCATCCAAGCGCATCAAACTCGAGGGTTTTTTCTAACATTTTCTTCATGAATGTATAGGGCTAGGAATGTTTCAGGTTGTTTGATAATTTGAATACTAAATATGATAGGTATCTTTCTAAACGATCATTAATTTATTAAGAGAAGAAACATGGTACGTCAGATTTGAGGTGAGACTAAAACCAAGTTGTGGAATTGTCAAAGAACCAACATGTAGCTGAAGTCGACATTCGACATCACACAAGATATTGCAGGTGCTACCATGTATCTCGGACACTCTTGTGAGCCAAAGAGCTCACCAAGGAGTTAGCTGTCCTTGGGATGTGCTTGGTTTTGTGATTACTTTCAAATTTGGGACCCCTAATTTTGTCAATGAAGTTCTCCAATTCCCAAGAAAAGAAGAATTCCTTATATTCCTCATTGGATTTCTGCAAATGGGCTTCCTTTGGAACTAAGTTGTGGATTTTGAATATTTGATGAGCTTGTATCCTTGAAGGAAGGTCAAGCTCTTAGTGTCATTGGCATTAGAACCAAGAATCATCTGTGTAAAAGATTGAATTGCCTCTCCATTTGATTCCATTACCGATTCTAACATTGCCTATCAAAACTTGTATCGAAGTTAAGCTTGATCTTCCCAAGATGTGGAGCATCCCCTCTTTTAATTTAATGCAATTAATTTTCAAAAAAAAAGAAGATGTGGAGCATCTCAAGTTGCAATGGGGTGGAGGAGGAGCCACTTTCATTATTGTCCATGCAATCCACCAAACACCTTCAAATATTTGATTTGGGAAGTGTTGGAAGTGAGAGAGCAAAATAGCCTAAAAAACTGCTTTGGTTTTACTTGATTGGCCATACACTGATAATTAAAGGCTCACCTCTCAATTCTCTTGAGCTTCTTTAACTCCAAATACACCATAACACGCTCGTCGAAATCATCTCCAAAGGACAATGACCCTTTTGATAACCAAGCCTAGGACGTAGGAATTAAATAATTGATTGAGGTAATTGGGAAAGACCTAAGAGAAATTGAAGAACTTAAGACAGGCAAACTAGATCTTCTGAGTGAATTAGAAATAAATGGTCTGTTCTCTCCACATCTTGGAGAAACAGGTAGATCACACATTGCCAGCCGCAAAAGCGGTTTATATTGTTAGGGTCTTGTCTTGGGCAGCCAACCAGCAAAAAGTTAAGGCTCTTGGATGGTCAGAATCTTCGAGGAGGAGGGGTGAACCTTTGGCCAGTCAGTGGTTGGGGTTAGGAATTTCAAATAGGACCTCATTATGAATTTGCATTGGTTCCTGTTGGATCCAGTACCCTTGCTCATGTTTAGGAATATAAATAGAATCAAGAACATTTTGAAGGGAAAGTCTTCCATTTCATGATCGAAGCCTCATGCAATATTTCCCACAATCCTTTCAAAGTTATGTATCACAATATTTATTTACTTATTTTGATTTTCTGCTCCCTTATACAAAACTGGAAATCTTGATTGAGGAGGGCAATCACTGACCTTAGTATCTTGCCAAAAGAAAATTTGGTTGAGCTGGAAATATGATATGTGTTGACGTGATGTGAACTTGACATATTTATTAACTGGGTTGACTTGAGCCTAACCTGATAATCAAATGTTGGAAATGCCAACTTGAACTCAAGACTAAAAGTTGGGTCAAGTCAAGATAAAAGCTATATTAACAATTGTGATAAGAATTTGGCTTGGCTTGTTCAGCTTGGTCATTCAATGTTGTCCTGACTAGCTTCTCTTCATCATGGTTGTGGACTTCTGAGTTCAAAAGCGGCATACTTGTTCCTTCTTCACGGCTTTTGTATGGAGCATTCTTTTCTAGAGTTTCATCACTTGCAATTGTAGATGACACCATTATTTTTTGTGATGCGTCGAAAGGAATCATTCGCAACATCTGTGCTTTGGTGAGAGGGTTTGAGCTTTCTTTCTCCTTTGGAGTCAACTATTGTAAAAGCGAGATTTTCGGCATTAACTTTGAGTCGTGAGGAGCTTTCCCACTACTTACAAATCTTGGTTGCTGGCTTGTGTCCCTTCTTAGTCTTACTTGGGTCTTTCTCTTTCCAAGTTCTCTATCCTGTAGCGCTTGGCCCTTTTTTCTACATTCTGAAGTATTTGGTGGAGAGGAATAACAAGTATTTTGGAATCGGAAAGAGTCTCCTTTAGAGGTCAGTTGCAGAGTTAAGGCAAAGTGTGCAACTTAGTCTACCTCCCTCCCAGAGTTCCAGTCTCTCTCAGGTTTCTGACATTAATAGATCTTGAAAGGAATGCATAGACTTGCAATAGTTGTGTCTCTTCCCATTTGTATTTTGGCCTTTGGCATGGCTAGGGCCTTTTAATGAAGTTACCATTTAAGGAAAAAATGGATTAGTGATGTGGAGCCTGATTACACATTATTGATGGCAAAGGTGTTATTAGAAGGATTTGACTGTGAACACATGGTTCATATCCATGTAAAGGGGTCTAACCCAAAGGGGTCTAAACCTAAGTGTGCTCGTTAGTGGTTCATCTTTGGGGGGCCTGGTATATTGAATTCATGTGCTGATTTTCAATCTAAATCAGTTTTTGTCAGATCAAGGCTAAGCATGCTTTAATGGGCCATTTTGTTGACTATCTCGGTCCGGTTGCATTAATCACCAATTGCGTTACAGCATTACCCTTTTCTTTATTTAGTTTCTTTTAATACAAATTAGGTATTTTAGATCTTTTGTGTGTTTAAGTTGGGTATTTTTTGTCATTTTCATGTATTAGTTGTAATGGATGGCTAAGATTGGAACATCTTAAGCCCAAATGAATGATAGGGATTGGTGCTAGGGCCATAGTAACTTTTAAGTTAATAAAAAACCCAAAACAGTTTTTTGGATTCAATATTGGTGATCAAACTTGGTGAGAATCTCACCTTAAGGGGCTGGTGGCAAGAGTTACACCCCAGGAGACTGCTTCAGCTGCTGTTTGGCGACAAAACCCTTTGGTTTGTCGGGATTTTTTCTGGCAACAGAGTTGGAAACCATTGTAGACTGCTCCAGTCATTATAGGAATGTGCTTTGGCCTTGCGAGGCCTTTGTACTGAGAGCACTATCACACATCCTGCTAGTACAGATTTTGGTTTTAAGGTTGAAGTAGACTGTTTTTAATTTATTTAAGGGGCTGTTTTGTTGCTGTTTGGGGAATGTTTCTGCATAAACACAGTCCTTGGACAGTCTTGAGACCGTTCTTGACCATCTGGCCTACATCAATCAGGGTGTTGGATCATATAATTTGTTGCTCCTAAATTTGATAATATTTGGCATTGTCTATGAGAGCCTTAGAACAGAGCTTATGTTCGATTTTGGTATTTGGGTTAATAGCCATGTAACTGATGAGGGAGAGATTGATCACTCAAGAATAAAAATGTGGTAGAATTTAGAAGAACGTTTTTTTTTTAAGCATTCCAGAGGAAAGTTATAGAGACATGGACATTGGAATTGATCTGTGAACTCTTATGAATTGATGATCAAATCAAATGTATTGGCTTTTTTTTTTTTTGTTAGTAATTATTCTTTATTGTGGTGCCTCTAATTTATTTATTATTTATTTATCTTGAAGATAGTTTTGGCATAGTGCTTCTGGAAACAAATGAGTAAATGGTTAATGGGTGCTCAATGAAAGGATTGCTTCTTCATATGAAGTTACTTATCTTATCAAACTTAAGCTAATATCTTGTGGCCATATGTAAAGGAATTTATAGGGATTTCAAAATTAGTTTTGCATTGAGCTAGGTCGATTGTCTGTTGAGGAATAATGGTCTTGGATGATTTGATTGATATCTAGATGAGTCTGTTCCTTTTTTTTTTTTGGTTTTTATTTTCGGTTGAAACTTTCTTTTGTTGGGAAGAGGAGGAAGGAGGGGTGGGGGCTTGCACCTCTTTTTTGTTGAGAGTATACATTCTGTGTCCCTCTTTTGCTCTTTAGTTGTGCTTTTGGAGGTGAAATTTCCATTTCCGTTAAGAAAAATAAAAGGTGTGCTTGCTTAGTCTAGATGGAAGAAGAGTCATGTTAAGAGACTTGCTGGTCTAATGTAGATATATGAAGACTATTTATGGAAAGAGAATGTTTTCAAGGACTGCTAGACAGCAAGATACTTGGAAATGTTTTAGTTAGCAAAAATAGATGGTAACAAAGCCATCATTAATGCAAGTATACAGCATATGACAATTTTATATTCTATAGGGAACACAAAAGATGGGACAAGGGGATTATTGTAAGCTAGTTATATTGTGTAGAACGACTGGAGACCTTGATGACATTAGGTGCATTAGTACTAAGGGTCTTGGTGAAAGGTAATAAGATTGGGCATAGGTAAGTAGACCATGAATCTTAACCAAATATGAGGATGATAACATTTGAAATAAAAGTAAAGCCTGTTAACTAAGATAAAGAAAAATAGATTGGTAGAATTAGATGATATACATGTAGCATTATGGTCTTCATGGGCATTATTGGGATTGGTTAGTTAACAATTTTGTTTTACAAACTCTCTAGTGTAAGAAGATGCACTATGAACTTGGAGAGCATCGAGGTTCCTTTTTATTAAAAGAGGAAATATTCAAAATTGTGCAAATAATTGAGCTATGGATAGGGAGTTTGGGATGGGGGAAGCAGTGGTCTCTTAATGAAGTTTTTTTTTTTTTGTGGATTGGTAGAGGTTTTGGGGGCCTTAGATTTTAGAGAGTTCAGTAGGTGTGCTTATCTGGAAAGCTGTAAGGTCCTGTAAGTTTGTTTTGTATAGTCTCCCTTGTCCTGCTATCTCTTAGTCAGAGGAGCTATCTTTTCTGGGGTTTTCTTTTGTTGTAGTTTTTGTCTGTTGTTAGCCCTGCCCCTTGGTGGGTTGCCAGCTGGGTGTTTTCTTTTCTTTCTTATTTATAAAATAGTTACCTTTCAAAAAACAAGAACAAAAAGAGCTATGGATGTTACGTGATAGGATGAAACTTTAGGAAAAAAGTAAGGGAGGAATGTCCCAAACAAAAATGTAACATTTCAAAGAAACAATTTAGTTTTATTCACGTTAGTAGCCATTTTCTTGTTAAGATAACACACACATGCACATGCGCCATATGAAGAAAAATGTTCTTTTGAGAACTAGCACTCATAGGTTTTGTGAGAACTCCAACCAAAAGTTGTCAAATCACCCTCGAGAATGCGTTGTCATTTGAAAATATTCAAATGGTGTCAGGTTTTTACACAAAAGATAGATGGGAAAAAGAAACCCCTCATCCTTATCTTCTTATCCCCTTTGACATTCACCCTACCCCAACCTGCCCTGCCTTGTTCTACTGGCAAAAGTGGAGAAAGGGAATTGTCTTGCATTGAAATTGTGACTTCACATGTAGTCTTGGTGGCAGCCGTTAAGAATTCTGTTTTTTTTTATCATTAGTTTTTGCATGTGTTTCAAAGAAAGAGGCGTGCTGGCTGATTTGTAATTTTGTCAAAAGTTGGATAACTTTTGTGATTTCCCAAAACACTTACTTTTGTCCTTTTTTTAAATAGTAAAATAACTCAAAGTTGCAACCTTTATGGTTGCTAAGAAAACACTTTTGAGAGGAACTCATTTGAGGTGGTTTGGTTATGTTAGTAGAAGACCAGACACAACCCTAGTGCGTTGAGTTGAGAGGCTACAGATCACAAGCACTGGGAGAAGCCTACCACTATAAACATTTAGGGAAGGGATAAAGGACATGTCAGATTGTAGAGTGATTGGTGCTATGTCTATGATAGGGTCAAATGGAGAAGAACATTTATAGCTCGATATGCCCAAGCTCTAAGCTTGATACCCAGCCCGAATATTTTATGTATATTTTGATATTTTAAATAAATATAATAGAGATTGAAAGTGAACTTAATGAGTTATAATTGAATCAAATTTTATCTCAAAACTCAATTTTAACCTCTTGATCTTAGTGGTCAAAGTCACTCGGCAGCCTTTCCTTGAATTTTTTTAAGGACATTAGGTAATTTGACTGCCGAGATCAATGAGCTATAAATGAGTTTTTTGCTAAAATTTTGTAGATTTGTAGCTCGATAAGTCTATTTTCAATTTATATGGTTGAATTTTTGATAAATTAATGAAATTAAAAAAAAAAATAGATAACTAAACCATCTATTGGGATATGCACAGTCATGTTTACTTTAATTCAGGCTTCTAATTGGGCTTGGGCTTCCTGTCAGGCTCTTGGGCTTGGCCTCGGGCTTGGTGCTGTGCATGCCTTGCCCAAGCCCGACTTGTTGCCATCCCTAACTGTGAAACATATAACTTCTAGAATTAGGGCAAAACTTGTGAGTTCTTACAAGTTACCTTTTATCATCCCTGTTTCTATTTTTCAATTTTATATGTCATATGTACTGGGTGATACATTTCAAAGTAGATACATCTCTTGGATATTGAGAGGGTGACTTATCACGTATAGGGGATAGATAGTGAATAGGTGTCCTTGTTGAATTTTATAACATTTTTGACCTCCCGACGGCATCTGTATGGAGTTTCGTCCTGACCATTTTGGCATCTACCCTCCTCTGTCGCTTAGTTGTTCTTTCCTTGGGAGATCTCTAATATATCCATCAGGTGCTCTACGATGTGGCGGTTAGCTCCTTTTGCCATCATATGGAGCTTGTGGTGGGAACACAATAACAGGGTGTTCAGAAATTATTCCCAAAAGCACCTTGTAGTCTAGTTATGGCCAAATACGGTGCTTGGGCCTCTTCCCTCTCTGTGTTCTAGGATTGTTCCATCTCAAACATTTTGAGAGTGTATGGCCCTGTCTTAAAGCGTAGTTGTTTTTGCCTTTGGAGTTTCTTCCTTGCTTGGTTGTATCGGGTTGAGTGGTGTTTACTTTTCTTTGCTTCTGATTTTTGTATTTTGAACTTCTGGTGCATTTTTCTTTTTAATATATATAACTACAGTTACCATTACCATAAAGAATATTTTCGACTTCCAAAATTGCATACCTTTTATTTTTCACCTCTTTATATTGTTTTTTTCTCCTGAACTTGTGTCATAAGATATCCAGTATGAATGTTTGATATAACCAGTGACTGAGAAGACTGATGGTTTTCATGTGCCTGTGCTGTGTGCATGCACTGCATGTATGTCTTGTCATCATCCTCTGAGGTCATGATTGCACCTTTGTACCCTGCCCAATCAGAAGCACTTCAGGTCTTAGGGATGGAGTACTCATTACAGAAGTGTGCACGTGTATTTTTTCTTGCACTGTTGCCTTTTCAGTAACTTGAAGTCATCATGATATTTGCAAGTGTAGTTTGGCTTTGAGATTATGTTTTATCCTTAACATGAGAGCAATGTCATGTGTCTTTTGGCTACTATGCCAACAAAGAAACCATTTTTTTTTTTTTTTATGTGGGGTAGTCCGACAAGGAATATGTTGTATTCTAATCCATATTTTATCCCCCAAAAAATGAGCTTTTAAATTTTTAGAAGTTTCTTTTCTCTCATTAACAAACTGCTTTTTGAGATTCTACCTAATATTCTCAGTACAAATTTTCAGACAACAGCAAAGTGATGAAACACCTATGGTCTGGGAGATGCTGCTGTACATTTATGTTCTTTACTCACCGGATTGGCACTACAGGAGTACCATGCCTACATTCTTGTTTCTCTATGGTGCGGCTTTTGCCATTGTACATTCACTGGTTCGTTTTCGCATAGGCTTTAAAGTGCATTATGTCATCCTGTCTCTTCTATGCGTTCCACGAATGTACAAGTATTATATATACACGAAAGAGGCATCTGTTAAGCGGCTTGCCAAGCTCTACCTGGTGACTATATGCCTGGCAAGTCTGTGCTGGCTGTCTGATCGCATCTTATGTGAGAAAATATCCTTCTGGCCTATCAATCCACAGGGCCATGCATGGTGGCATGTGCTTATGGGGTTCAACTCCTACTTTGCAAATACGTTCTTGATGTACTGTCGCGCCGATCAGCTGGGGTGGGCCCCAAGAGTGGTTCATTTCTTGGGCTTCTTCCCCTACGTAAAGATCCAAAAGCCTAAGGCTCAGTAGTTGCTTGTATGGTGCTGCTGGCATTAGAGATGAGATAGCATCTCTTTAGTTTGAAGGTTATGTTGTGGCAGTGAGCATGAGATGCGGGATGAAGGTGTGCCAATTTAAGTGTAAACTACTATTGTGATGTACCATATTTATGTTTTTCATCTGTTTACTGGATAATTCCAGGGCCAAACTTTTGTTTCAACACAATTTAGTTCCTTTTTCTCAAGTTTATTTTTTTTATACTGTAGAAAAAATTGAAAAATATTTGACTTCCAAGTATTTGAATTGAAAATTTTGTTCTAAGGCTGTACTGTGCACAGTAGGGATTGTGATTTTTTATTTTTTTTGTAACCAGTTCTTTATCCTGGCTTAGTCAAAATTAATGTGACCCTGTGTTGGGTGTGTTAGTAGTGGCTGATGATGATAGTGCTAAAGATAATTTACAACGAACAATGAGGATGTGTTGCGTGTGTTTTACTTCATCCAAATTACTTGGCATATGAATTTCCAAATCAAGGAGTCTCGAGTTTCTGAACTTTGGTTAGAACATTTGATCTCTTTATGGTCATCGGGTTTCAGGGCTGTTTCATCTTTTATGATCGAGTGACAAGGCTACATAGCAAAGTCAAAATCACTGAAAAACTAAATAAAGGTCGTTTGAGTTGCATGTTAAAGATGGGTGTATGATACATCGGTGTGACAAGAAAAAATCTTAGAAAGTGCATTTGAGAAAGTCTGAAAGTTGATTTGACAGGAAAAAAAAAATGTTAAAAATGGACATCTGACACTGCATCTGCCTTGCCGTGTCTCCGGCAAGAAGGGGATACCACGGTGCGGGAGTTCTGTTGATGGAAGCAGAAAAATCATTAAAGAAGAATGTGAAAATATTAATTGAGATGATCTTGTCACATGTTGAAGACTAGAAAAAATCTTGGCTTGAAGAGCTGGAGAGAGTAGAAAGTCTGTACAAAATGATAATAGAATTTTAGATTTGCCAAGTACAAATATTCTGAGGCATGCAATATTTTTAGCCTTTTGATTTTCAAATTAGTTATTAATTTTATGGCCTTTGATTAGATAGATTAAATCTTTCATATGAGATTGAACTTTTATTTTTTTAGTTGATTTAAAGGTCCTTTTTAATTCACTATATTTGAAAATGGAAAATACTATTTTTAATTTCATTTAAAAAGGAAAAACAGGTTCTCTTTATCCCAATTGAACACATGCTTCAATAACTTTAGGCCGGCCATCATAATAAGCATAAAATCTTTTAGGAGACACGGGATAGAGTGAAATTCTCATTTTATTCCTACCGGTATACTGCTCATCAAGTATTGGTGAACCGATATACAGAACATGTACATGTAGAGCGGCGTGTTATCGGTTCACCAGTACTTAATGAGCGGTATACCAGTAGAGATAAAATGAGAATTTCACTCAATCTCGTGTCTCCTTAACACGGGCGCCCATAACTTTGATATATCATTTTCAACAAATTTCAATTTGATATGACTAACTATACAAAATGAAAGTATACATCTAGATTTTCCCATATATAAAAATTCAAAGGCATGTACTATTTTTAGCCATTTGATTTTTCATGATCAACTATTATTTTTTGTAATCTTATATTAGATGAGTAAAAAATTTATATGCAGCTGATATTTTAACTCTTCTAGATGTGCTTGTATGAAAATGTTTCTCACTGTTATTCCTCAAGAAACTTCTCTTTATAAAATTTGTAAATTCTTTTATAATAAGAATAAATAAACCATGTTCTTAAATCTTAGTTCTTTTTTCAAGCATACTTGTTTGTCGAGTCAAACTGGTCTCCAGTTTCCACTGAGAGACACTTAACCCAACCCACGTCAGTCAGGTATGACGTAGACTCGTGGAATCCTAAATCACGCTTAAAAAAAAAAAGCAATTTAAAACCCTTGCTTAGGACAAATATGATGTAATTGTCAGTTAAAATTATCAATTTGTTCTCTATCTGGGGTTAGGATCGAGGATCCTTGGAATAAAAATTAGTCAGGCGATCTAGCAAGAGAATGGGTCCATGAAAATGGCGGGTTTTCTTCAATAAAATGAAAAGAAATCCAAAGATGTTAGATGACTTTGTTGGGACACTAGTGCGGAAATTAATAATAATACAGTATTTTTTATACTAGGAGATATTGGACTTATATTTGGGAAGTGATTGGTGCACCAAAAATGAATAAAATATTCATTTTACTCAAATTTATTTTAATCTTTTTTCTCTATCTTTTTATTTGTTTAGACAAATAAGTATTTCACTAATTTTTTATGTACCAAAGTCAAAAGTTTTGGTGCACTAATCAATTCTTTTGTCTTTTTATCTACTTGTTACTATCTAATTAGTGAAAAGATACACAAGTATCCTTGTTATAAAAAAACACAACTATTCTATTCGATTTTCCTCTTATACGTGTCTTTATGTATTTTTTCTAATAAGGCGGAATTGAGAGCAATTAGGAGAGCTCTTCAGATTTGGTGTAGGTTTAGGAGTGGTAACCTCATTATTGAAGGTGACTCAACCAATGACATCTCTTGGGCTATTAATAGGAAATTCCCCCCATGGAGGTTGATCAGTATTGCTAGGGACATACGGCGGCTGTGTAAGCGTGGTGGCATATCTTTTTCTCATACACCTAGATCAGCGAATAATGTGGCAGACTTTTTGGCTAAAGCCGGTGTTCTTATACAATCACCTTCCCTGGAATTTTACTCTTCTTTTTGATTCTCGGGTGTTGAGGGATCATCTGGTTTTGCTTGGGGTGGCCCCATGGTTGTATCTTTTTTATTTCTTCCTCTTCCTCTTGGGATATGAGTATATTCCTCCTATACTTGAATCCCTATCTTTGTAATTTCTTTTTTAATGAGATTTTGCCGTTAATGTTTCAAAAAAAAAAAATGTATTTTTTCTCTTTCCTCAATGTTATAGGCCGTGCAATTGGATATTTGGATATGCAAACATCGTAATTGGATTCTAAGTTCCATATATTGAGGTTCAATTGACACATTTTTGCCGAGTCTTTGGCCTATCAAAATTTTCATGAAATTAGATAGCTAATTAGACCCTGTTGCAAAAAAAAAAAAAAAAAAGCTAATTAGACCACCTCATGTAATTCATCTTCATTTTCTCATTCCTCTAAGATTTCCTCGTCACTTTGTCCCTTTAAAAGCCCGTGTTTCTATCTCTAGTGCAAAGGGCTTGACTTTGATGACCATTAATTAGCACATTTTGAAATTAAATGTGGGAGATTGAGCCAAATTAATTTGGGTGTAGAAAGATGGAAATGATGGACAATTGGACAGTGAGAGTTTTGACTTAGAGAAAGTTGATGATGATTAAAGGTTAATAAGAAGCTTTGTCTTTTTAGCATAAATAAGAAGCTTGTCTTTGAAGCAAGCAAGTTGATAGTGATTAAAGGTTATTAAGAAGCTTGTCATTTAAGCAAGCACTGATAGATTTTTGTACACACCTACTCTATAGTTAGTGATAGCAAATCATTTCACTTAAACAGTCATTCATCCTATTTGCTTCATGACTATGCATATTGCAAATGATAGAACTAGTTTTCAAGAAGAAAGTCGATTTCTTAAAGAAAAAACTGACATATTTTAAAGTTGTATTTGGATAAAGATAGAATAAGTAAGTTCTCCTAAATTAGAAGGGGAGACCTTAGGAGTCACGAACACCTCTATTTTTACCATTTTTTTAAATTTCTATATTTTATTTTTTTTACTTTTACATCACCCTGTCTCGATACATATTAGGTGAAAAACTTAATTATTCTGATGAATTAATATCTATACCTTAAGAAACATAATTTATTTGGAAGATCCTATATTCAAGCATATATTTTTAATTAAGGTATTTTTGGGAACCATATAATGCAAAAAATATGGATTACAAATAAAATGAAATCTCATGGTCTCATCTCCATATAGACTTGTATTGATGTCTACATCAGTGTATTAGAAAATCAAGTTATTAAACCTTTGATCTATGTATGGCTATTGTTACTAAGTTTCAAATTCCACTATAAATTGTCGAAAATCACCTACTAAAACAAAGAATGCATTTTTTTTGTAATTTTTTGTTTGATTCTATTGGACATTGGCTTCTACACTATTCAATACCACCCAATCTACTACTCAAAGTCAGGGTTACAATATGGGTTAAGGTCAATTGAACCTAATAGACCAAATTCGAAATATAAGTGGAATAACTCAACCCATTTAAAATATGGGTCTGATCCATATGAAAAAGAAAAACGCTTGACTTGTCTAAAATTTGAACCAGGCTAAACTCATGTTTTGTGCAATCTGACTCGTCCAAATTATTACAATTATATATGTATAAACAAACACTCTTTATTTCTTATATCACCACTAGATGATTTTTTTAGGTACTCTTTACAATGGTTATATTTTAGTAGTGAAGAGTTATTTTTATAAATATTTTTTCACTTAAAACATATCAATATGAAATATATAGACCAAATTATCTATTTAATTATATGAGTTAATTTATGACTCAATTTAATTCTACTCAAATTGATTAACTCACATTAAAAATGAATTGAATTATAATAAACTAAAGAAAATCAAAACATAAGCTAAATTAGAAATAATAACTCAAATTAAAGTTTGACTCAATCCAACAATATTGATTCATATTCCACTGCTCCTCAAAATTCCAACTTTTGATGGTCACAGTTAACCAAGCCCAATACTAGTGTAGCCCTGTAGCATTTTGTCCAACGACCTAATAAAGATGCCACAGCTTACATACTTTTAAGTCTAATTTGCTCCAGCTTTCCCATGTCCAAGCATTTAATATGACTGCTAAGTACTAACCCTCCAAAGAGTCTTAACTCTTAGCAACGGGAGTGGGATTCTCTATAGGGTATTTCATATTTAGCGACACAAATTTTAGAATATTTTCAATTTTACCTTTTACAAGATGAGTAAAATTTCAATGGGTTGACTTTTACTGTTCATGCTATTTTTACTGTTCATCAACGAAAAAATTTAAAATTTTGGAGAGCCAAATTGTACTATTCATGAATTTCGGCTCTCTAATTTGAAATTTCAGAGATCCAATTTCGTGGACATTACACTGTTCATGAATTTCAGCTCATGGAGGGCAAATGGGGCATACGCTAAAATCCATGTTTGTATAGACAAAATGTCCGTGTAAGGATCGCTGAACGACATTGAAATATATTAATGTCAATATAGCTAGTAACAACACCATATAATAAAAACAATAATGGATTAAGTTTAGATCAAATTTCAGTTAATTAGCCCATGAATGTTCAATTTGAATACCAAAAAATTGATAATCAATAACTAAAATGATTTTTTCAATTTTTTTTATTATTTGTAGATATTACAAAATTATCAAATTTAATTATTAATTTACCTTTCCTTTTTTAGTTTTTCACAAATTTCAAAAGCGTGGACCCAATCCTTTCACAATAACTTCAATACCAAAATTCCTTATTTTTCAAAATTTTCTACTTTTAATACAAATAATATGATAAAGAGAAGTCAACTATTTCCAAATAAGCTAAAATGCCAAATCAGTAGTAGACTTGGTCGAACCACCAAATTAAATATGAATAATAATTGTGATTTACTAAAACTTGAGAAATGAGTGATTAACAACTTTTGAGTAATGATTGAGTATTAATTGATGATTGTATATGTGTATTTAACCTTTTTTTAGGGGCTTCAAAGTTTTCTATTAATAATACCTTATTACGGTGTTTTAATTATATAACTTTAAATTGTTTATATAACGATCCGACCCATGAACAGAACTTAGGGTCCAACTCAATGAGAATTATCCGCTCTGAGTCCAAAAATGAGTCCTCACGGTTTCGCCTTTGGGCCAGGCCCAAAACGCATCTCATGAGTTAAGGAGGGGCAACTACTTATAAACTCCATCTGGAAGTTCTCAACTTCCGATGTGGGACTCTCCAAAATTCCCACATGCACTCCCACTTGCTGGGCTTGTCGGATTCGACCGGCCCACACTGTGGGTCCGACCGACAGGGCTTAGTTTCACTTGGATCAACCTCTCTAGGGCCTGGCCTTTGGCTCACGGGTCAGGATATCACAATTTATATTTTAGTTAGTTAAATATAAATTTAATAAAATTACTATATAAAATTAGATCAAATCATTTGGTTGACTGACATAGTCACTTGTTGACATTCTTGAGAGCTAAGAATTCACTTCAGTGGAGGTCTTTTGTTCGATTCATACTCAACTTTAAAGGGTCATTCCCTATAATTTTATTCGGTGTGTACGGCTTAAGAGATTTCAAGTGAGAAGTCTCATACACCTTTAATCATACAATAAAATATTTTAAAATACCACAAGAAGAAATAATTAACCAATTAAAATATATACGAGAAATAATGAAGTGTATTTTTATATTATTTATAATAGAGTTAAATAAAAAAGTTAAAATTTAAAATTATACTTGTTAACACAAATTTTAAAAACTATGATTATTAAAACAATTTTTATTTTTATTTTATTATTGAATTGGGATGAAATTGGTGAATGGGTTAAAAAATTTACAGCCGTCTGTGTTTGGAGGCAAGCACATGATTGGCGCATTGCACCCTGCCACTATCTCACACGATTACACATTAAAATAATAATGATATGCTTTACTAATAGATGAATAAAGAAGCAATGGAAATGGAATAGAATACAAAGGAGGAATCTGTCGCTGGACGTTTCTTCTCTCTCTTTCTCTTCTCCATGGATTGGAGGATTCCACCACGAAATCCTCTTCTCTTCTCTCCTCGCTGCTGATAATCCAATCCAACAACGCCACGTTTCTTCTCTATTAAATCTTCATCCTTTTTTCTTAATCAACAACCAAAACAAATCCAATCTTGATTTCATTTCTCTCCCTCTCTCCAAACAGAAAAAAGAAAAAAAAGGAGGGAAAAGGTAATCCCCATTTCCCCGTTTCCTTCTCTCTCACACATACATATAAAAAGAAACACTTTCTCTCGTTTGGTGGATGAAATCACCTTATCTTTTCTCCGTTATTGATTGTTTACATTCCCCATTTTCTGCATATGAAATTCTGGTCTCTTGCGGCTCCGTTTGAGTCGAAGGCTAGGTTCCTGTCCTTTTCAGTTTATTCTTCTTCTTCATTTCTTGATTTGGTGTGGAATCTAGATCCTTAACTGATATTGAAGATCTCGTTATCGTTTTAAGGCATTAGGATACTGTGTTGCTTTCTCGCTCTTTCGGTTTCTGCTTCTGATAATTTGTATGTTTTCTTTACTTCCATGCAATGATTAAATTTACGATATCAGTTAGTCTTGTATCGAAATGGTACGAATTCGTGTTAGAATTGTTGTGGATTCGGTTGTTGGAAAAGACATCTGGCTACAATTGAAATCCAAGATCTAGGACTAATTTGGAAGACCTGACAATCTTTTTAGGGCATTTTGGTGCTCGGTTGCTTTTTTGCTCTTTTTTATTTCTTGATCCGATAAGTTTTACATTCTTCAGTTTGTTTTTGAGTTCATCAACTTGGTTCCATCCGCACAAGAACTAAAATTCGTGATTTCTGTTAGTTTTGTATACTGTGCGAATGAGGTTGCATCAGGATCAGTGTAGATTCAGTAGTTGGGAATGACTCCTGGCAGTATTTGTAACCTAGATCTAGAACTGTTAACCAAGGATCTCACAATTGTCTGAGGATATTTTGAATGCTCAGTTGATATTTTGAATTGTCGGTTGGTTTCTCGCTTTTTTGATTTCTTGATCCAGTAAGCTCTAAAACTCATTTATTTGTTTTGAGGCTCATTGAGTCCTTTTCTCGATCAGTGCCATGACTGAATTCATGATTTCAGTTGATTCTGTATCGAGATCAATTGAATTTGCGTTATTATTGAGGATTGAGTCGTCGCAAACGACCTCAGGAAGCGATTAGGACAACTTGAGGGTGTTTCAAGAGCTATGATGGTGTCAAACAACAGCTGTGGACATGAAAATTGTTGGGACATTTTCTTGTGAATCCATTTGATAAAAATGGCTCTACAGGTTAATCCACACTCTGAGTCTGGACGGACTGAACAGATTATTTCCCAATTTCTATTGAAGAGCTTGCAAGTTATTTTGGATTCACGGATTCCGTCTCTGCGTCCACGTGATCCAAGCGGAGACCAGACCCCTGTCTCCCGATCCCGGAAGAATGACAAGTGGTTCAATTTAGCACTAGGAGATCGCCCAGCGGCTTTGGAGAATCTGAACTTTTGGCATCGGAATGTCATGGACCCAATGATAATCGATGTGATCCTCATTCATGAAGGCATGAATCCTTCTGCCGCTGATGATTTGTATAATTCGCCACGGGCACTTGTTGAGACCGTTGTTGAGAGGTGGGTAATTCACTATGAGACTCAGAGGACATCTCAGTCTGGGGATGGATCTGCATCTTACAAGAAGACTTACAAGAAATCAATCATACTCCTACGTTCTCTTTATTCAATTCTAAGACTTTTACCAGCCTTTCGGGTCTTCAGGCAGTTAACATCATCTAGTCAGACCTATAATTTTGATATCAGTTACAAAGTTTCTTCATTTAGTGAACCCTTCTCAAGGGCAGTGGAGGAAGAAATGAAGAATTATTGTTTTGCCCCCGTTGAGACTCCATTTGGCCGTCTGTGTGTATCAGTGACTTATCGTCCATCTCTATCGTATTTGAACCTTGAGACTTCAACATTGTTTCCACCACAGATAATTACAGACTATGTTGGAAGCCCTGCGGCAGACCCCCTAAAGGTTTTTCCATCATCAGATAAAGGCATCCGTGCAACCTCATTTCCCTTGAGAGGTGTCCAGTCATCTTCATCTGCGCCATTTCAACGCCCTCATAGCTGGACCAGTGGCATTCACAGAGCTGCACAGTTGATACATCAACCCTTTAGTGTATCACCTCCTACACATCTTACACCTCCAATGCTATCAGATTTTCAGCCTTCATCCCCTGACATTTATGGCCAGAAGATTCCAAATTGTAGGCCATCAATTCATAAGAAAGGCATGAGTTTTGATGAATGTCGGCTTTCACCTCCTTTCTCACCATCGCTGTCCCCATCCCCGCCGATGTATCTGTCTGGTGGTAACACTTCGCACAGTCGTTTACATTTTGGGAGTTCACCAGTCAGTATCCCTCAGGCCATGACGGGCAGAAATCCCCGATATTTAACTCCTAATTCCTCTGATCCAAACAAACATTTTCTGCCCCCTCCATCTCCCAGAAGCACTAAAGCTGATCATTCATCCCTGGAGTCTCCATCTCCATCTGAAAGTAAATATTTCAGGAAGCTGGATGCAATGCGAACAGGAGAATTTTACTCTGGGATTACAGGTCCAAAGGTATTCTTAGTCTATTAAGCAAGATGACTTCTATCTAGAGTTGGTTTTATTTACATTTTTTTTTGCCTTTATAGGTGTTCAAAGATGGAAGAGATGATTCAGGACGCTTCTCAGGTGTGGTATCTTCTAGTGGTTCACCCCGTGTTGGATTTTCTAGGAGTTCAAGCAGACTATCGTTCCAAGATGATTTGGATGATTGTGAGTTCATGTCCTTTTGCTGTTGATGATGTTGATACGTCGGATTCTCAGACAAGGTACTTGTTCCTTAGATCCATTTGTGATGCTTGTCCTGATAACTTGCATCTTGCTAATTGAGAAGCCTCCAATCTGAGTTGTTATTGATGTGCTTCCCAGTTGCTTATAAATTATGACTACTCCTTATACTCTTCAGTCATTGAAGAAACTGCTTTCTAATTATGCCTGCATGGATATCGTATGGGCTACTGCTACTGTTCGAATAGCTCTGTTTTGTAGCAGACATCTAAAACATCATACTTATTTCCAGAACTCCAAGGAGACAAAACCTTGCTGATAACTGAGAAGTATGGTTATAGAAAATTGAAGTTGATCTTTTGATTTCTGGTCATAAGATGGCAGAGAACTCTTTTCTATGTAATTTTAGAAATCAGTGGAAACGCATGCATTTGGCTTGAAGCTGAGCAAGTAATCTGCAACTCTGTTCTGAAGTTTCCATTTTGTACTTCACAGTGTCTCTGTGCGTGGGATACCTTTCATCTGGTGTGCTGATCAAGGCCCCACTTATGCTGCATGAACTTATGTTTTGTGTGTGTGTGCATGTGTGTACTTGTGTTTAACATGTCTGATACAGCTCAAATGCTTCATTTAAAAGGTGAAACATTTGATGAGGTAAAATGCATCTTAATCACCAAAGAAGGCAATCTGGACTTGCTCATGGGTTAGTTTCAGAATGTCAGCTGTAAGCCTGATCCACTTTTATAGGCAGGTCTCACTTTAAGGTTGAAAAAAATTCCATTTTATTTTTTAAAATTGTAACGTGTCTTAAATATCAAACATGTTAAGTTGTACAGTAAGAACCTACTGATTTTTCTATGAGCTTGTCTTGGGATAACATTTTTTATTACTTAAATGAACAAGTTAAAGGAAATTGGTAGTATGGTGGCAATGAAATAAATTTAGTCAAGGAAATGGTGCCACAAATAACCCCAACTGAAGTATGGCAAAACATAACAGAAGCACTAACTAAAACATTGCTATGCTGATCCATTAAGAAAAATGCACCTTTGCTTTCATTCCTTCAATACACACTTGAAACTTGAAAGAAGCATTAATTCTCTTTGCTTGGTTTCTTTGAAGATGTCCCTAACCATGGTTCTAAGGTCTCTCTGCCTGTGAAATGTTGTTTTTTGGTTTGCCTTTGACTTCCGTAAACTATTGACTTCTCTATGATTCTCGGTACTAATCTGTTGTCTATGATTTCTTCTCTATTTGAATCAATTTTAACTTCCATTGGATCAGAAAAGCTCTATGGCATTAAGACCACCATTTGTTATGACAACCCTTGTTCCATGAAAGGTCACTCACAGTGACGTGGAAAGTGTCACCTCACTAAAACTACCGCATATTGTGCATCATAAACCGTAGAATAGTAAGGTTCACAAGTATGTTCCCTCAAAAAAAAATTAATATATAAAATATATCAAAAGAGTAATAATATGAGCAACTCTCAAACTTTTTCAATTGTAAGTGAATATTATATAATTAGTTCATTGGAACCAAAATTTCAATACTCCAACTCCTAAAAGTATAAGACCAGTATATAATCTAATGAGGGCATCCCTCCAGGAAATGAGAGAAAAGGCAGTTTTATCTTTGATCGCCTCTAGTATAGGAAGAAACCAACTAGCGAGAACTATCCATCGGTAGGTTACTTGCATGTGGATCCACACGTGGATTCGGGGTCCATTCTGAGCCTTTATGGACCCCACTTGGTATGAGTCACACATCCAAAAACCTAAGGAAAGAGAGGAAAGTTGTGTGAAGCTTGTGGAGGCGCTACTTGGCTAAAATCTAACTAAGTATGCTAAGATCTCGTTAGCAGAAACAATGCAATCACTTCACAGACCAATTTATGGCATCAAACGATATCGGATTTTATCAAATTTAGATTCGTTGGAAAGCTTGTTCAAAGACATTTCCAACAAGCCCAAGTTTACTAAATTTTGAGTTATGTAGCCCGAGTTATGACAGTTTCAATCAGCAGGTTGTCACAGGGCTAGGTGAATCCTTCGTCGATTCAGCCCATGCGGCACTCACTCGAACAATTTGTCGTCAAGCGACTCAGCCTTACCACCGATACAATCACGCTTTGGACAATGTGATCAACACAAACCACACAAACTTGAACACAAGTTGAAGAGAGATGGAACACCAAGAATGCACTTACTTGAATTGAACACAGAGAATACAAGGCTTTGGAGACTCGAGCTCTCACTCACACTAGGCTAGAACTCTTTGCTAGCAGACAACCTTGAAGCTATCCAACAAGCTTCAACACTTGTGGCATTCAACTCTTTCCCAAGTTCACCACTCCTCACTAGCTTGACTCCTCTCTCAAGCTCAATGTGAAGATTGAAGGTTTGAACTTACACTCAAACTCCTCAAGAGTGTAAGTTCTCTCAAGTGCAATACAAGTTCTTTCCAAGCAAGTGTGCTAGTGTGTTCTTGTGATTGCTTGAGTGAGAGTTTGAGTGAAGTTGGTCTTGAGTATGCAAGTGAGACAGGTTGACTTGTTCAACTATCTGGGTGTTGTTCAAGTGTCGCGCGGTCAATTTGTGATGGCAATCTCTAAGTCCGTGACAAGGTGCATATATTTGAACCTGTCAATGGCCGATTTCTCTCCTTGGATGAGTAGGCTTCCCAATTCAAGTTGGATTAGGACAATGGCCAACTTCACATTGTGAATTCTCATTGGTTGATGAAGACTCCCACCACATGTATCTCCTTTGGGCCCATGAATGGAAGTGTTTAGTATATTTGGTTAGCTTAGGTGTCAATTAAGGATTGGTTGTAAGTTTATTTATTTTATTTTCCTCTTTTTTTTTATTGGTCCATTGTAAGGAAGTCTAAATGGGAATTTAAGTCCTTGTTCCCACGCCAATTAGGTGTGGTTGGGCGTGGGTAAGGTTAGAGTTAGGATTGAGCTTGAGTTAAGGTTAGGGTTTGAGTCTAAGCAAGTCTATAAATACATGTACCCATGGCCAAATTTAGGAGGGAGTTTTTAGTTTGGATTTTGTACTTCAAGTTGAAGATCAATGAAAGCTAATTGAAGCTTTTTTCTAGAATGCATATTGGAGCCTAGCGTATTGACTTCAAATTCCAAGTATGTACCGATTGGATTAGTTTTTTTTTGGCTTAAATTGATTGGATTCATTTGATTTGAATTCATTGGTTCTTAGTCAAGTGTATTGCTTAAGACCTATCACTTAAGCCTTCACTTGTTTCGATACTGAGATTCAAATCTTCCCCATTCGGCCAGTAAGTGGTTGGATTTAAACATCAACTTTTGGCCAGCAAAGGGACTGATTTTAAATTCCAGTTTTGGCCAGCAAAGGGACTGATTTTAACCTCAATTTCGGCCCTCTAAGGGGCAGATTTTCAACCTTAAAGTTTCAGCCAGCAGAGGGAACTGGATTTGAACATCTGTTCAGTTATCCAGAAAGGCTAAGTTATCATCTTAGTTTTGACCATAAATGGACAACAAGCATTCAATTTTAATTCAGTCATTCAGCCAAATATCACTGCGATTTTAGGTTGAGTTCCCATTGATCCAATCAGCCAACTAGTCTACTTAGACTTATTTACCAAAGGATTGTGCGTTAGCATCCACTTTGGCCTCAGCTGATCTCGGGTGTCACCAGGTTGGTTTTCATTATCCCACCATGGTCTAAGGTCGGTTCTCCAACACCACCTTAGCCTACATCAGTTGGTAGCAGAGCTGCTTGTAGCACGTCTCTGGTCCGGAACCCTTTGAGCGAAAGTTCATTTGGTTCTACATCACCTATTGTATGTCCAATTCAAACTTGGACTACATCATAATTTAAGTATACTGTTAAAAGTCAATAATGAACTAAAAAGCCCATGAAAAATTGTTCAAGTCTTAAATGTCTAACAACTCAAGCCTTAGGAAACCATCAAAACAAAAGGTTTCATGCTTTCACATTCTTAAGAATCTCATAATTCTATTATTTAATAGGAATGGTAAAATTTGTTAATAAATACAAATCGTTCTTCTTATAATATTTTATGAATCATAAGATACAAATCATGTATTGTAAGATTTTAATTACAATGATGGGCAACACTAACATTCAACTGAAAAAGACAAATCCTTGGATGCTATGGTATTCCAATATGGGGTGTTGGGAACATGTTCTATTATTGTGGGGCCCATAGGATCAGCAGTTTGGATCACTAAACAATGTCCTCTGATTTTGAACCCTATTCTGTGAAGAGCCAATCACATCCACAGTTCAAAGATAAATAGTTCTTCATTAGTTTCAGATGTCAGTCCTATGATAAGTTAAGTAATGAAGGGTAAAACTTCAAATGTGCTTTACTGGTAAAGGAAAAGGTTTACTTCAAGGATCGCCAACCCCATGTGTAAATAAGATTTAGATGATGATGGCAGTAGGGAGAAAAGGTCAGTGTTTCATGGTGCAAGTTATGATTTGCTGAATTGTGAATGAGTGTGTGCAGTAGAAAAGTAGAGCAAATTATCAAAGAAGTGTGCCTTAAGGATTGAACATAGATCAAAACCACTAGACTTGATGTATAACCAAAAAAAACTTTCAGTTTTACTCGGAAGACTACCAAATTTTGACCAAATTCAGTAATTGACGAATAACATTTACTCGTAAGTAGAGAACGGTATACCATGAGGAAGTTCGAGTTTTCTTTTAATACTTGAAGGATAATCACCCAGTGCACTTGTGTATAGCGTGGGTTTGTTAAAGAGGTCTTCCCTTGAATATGTCACATAAAAAATCACCTTCTTTAAATCAATCAAGTCATTTTTTTTAAGCTCTCTCTCTTGAAGCATGCATTGACACTTCTAGGGAAAATCATCATCTTATTCCATCCATTCTGGAGTCGGCACATTCTAGAGAAAATTATATCTAATATTTGGAATTGAGGTAGACATCATCTGGTCTGAAACTTTATTCTCGTATGAATCAAATGAATAAACCTCTGGATGCTGAAACAGTTATCATCATTTAGCGTACTACTACTTTCGTTCTAACCCCCAAATCTTTATGGCTGTTGGTTTTGGACACTGACGTGTAAAGTAGAAACTCATTTTCATGCTTCTGAATTCTGATGGTTTGTTGGATGATTTAAACTGAATTTTTAGTCTGTAGATATCAAACATTGCATTTAAATGGCTTCTCAGTTTGCTGTATATTTAGATGCATTTAATTTTTTGTTGAGCAGAACTCATGATGGGAAGGATGCTTCTGAGGTTACTCAGACATTCCCATCAGTCCGGCAATCGCAAGATGCTGCTGTTGGTGTTCTTGTGCAAATGCTGAGGACAGCACCACCTCTGCGCCAGGATCAGAGCTACTCATCTCAATCATCGAGGTCTGAATTCAATGATGAAGTCAGTGCTTCTGGGTTCTTCTCTAGAAAGACCTCAGATGCTTTGGAGGAGCTCCGCAGCTACCGAGAAATGAAAGACCTTTTGCTTTCTCAAAGTGGAACTCAGTTACTGGGATCTGTAAAGAAAAGTACCAAGTAGGTTTTTTTTCCCCGCTCCCTTACTACATATCTGTGAGGTGGAAGGCATGGGTTACTACTAATTTCAGGTGTGAGTACATTGGCAATATGGAAAAGAAAGATCCACCATTTTAGGTGGTGTTTGTACATACTAATACTGTAACATATTGCCACCATAACAAATTCTACTTTGGTCTATGAAATGAAGCATTTTGTCTCCCCTGTGGGAGTTCACTTGACCGTTTATGACATTGCTACATGTAAACAAAAATATTATAGTGAACGAATCTTTCAGCCTTCAAAACATGTTTATTGTTCACACCCTTTATTTCTTTTTCCTTCTTTCCGGGTTTGACGTTTAGAGGACTCTCATGGATTTGTTCTAATATTGTGATGGTAAATCTGTCCACATGCAGCAATTGTCATATGCATTTACAGGAATTGATAGGGACACTACTGTACATTTTATCTCTTAAGTGATGTCTAGTATACTTTGTTATAAAAAAAAAAAAAAAATGTCCATTCCCTGCATTTACAACCTCCAAGTTGAAGGTCGGCTTCTTTAAAAAAAATTGTTCAAAAGAAGTATTTTCTTTTCAATGGGAAGCTAGGCATTTTTTATAGCCCTAATACCGTACACACAGCTTGCTCAGCCTTGTTGACGCCGGGGAAAAATGGGCCAGGATGGGTTGGATCAAGGCTCCTCAAGCTAATCCTATTTGAAGTTATTTTGGATTAGGTCAAGCTAATTTTTTTAGGAAATACATGCTTGGTTGTCTTTTCTGATTGGATCTGCAGACCAGGTAAGAAATTGCCCCTCGTTGGTAAAATTCAATGCATACTCCCTTGGATGGAGGAATTTTCTCAATAGTACCCATGTCATAGATGTCCATTTCTTTGATTGAAAATTGATTTGTTTGATTAGTCATGAGGAAGAGATGTCCACATGGGTGTAGCTTAACTGGTAATCTCCTGTTTCAGAAAGCGTAAGTGTGCCCTAAGGGCATTGGGTATCACTAGTGAGAGTTTTATGTTGAATTTTCTACACATAAATTCAAAAAAAAAAAAGAGTTGCAAAGCACTAGGCAAGATTGAACATTGAAAACACATGGCTTTTTATTGGAACCTTCTGCTTTAGAAGTCTAAAAATTTTAGGCTTCCATAACAAGTTTAAGCGTAGTTTGATGACGTATTAGATCATTAATGGTTCACCTTCAAACTACTTCAAGCCTAATAGGAGAATTGGACAAGGACACCTGCTCCTCCTATGTCTCTATACCTATTAAAGCCTCTACATATTGCAGAACTGCAATATGTTATTTTTTAACCTTTGAGGGTCCTGACAGTTAAGAACTCCAAACTCTAATAAGTTGTGAGAGGTTTTGAATTGAAGTCCACTCTCTCTAGTTTTATCCAGTGTGTGAATAGAGAGATTTGCATATACCTCAGAAATTAGTCAGATTCTCTATAAGACAAAGATACCTTAGACTTAAAAAAAAAACACTTTAAATGCACCCCCATTATAATCCCATAGAGATTTAATTGCACTGCATGTGGTTCAGTTTATTGGGGACGGAAAGCAGAATTGAAGTATGGAATAAGAGGTTGGTTACAGAAGTGGATCAGCTTGAAATTCCAACGAGGAAATTAAAAAAAACATTCAGTGCCCATTTTCGGTACCATTCGTGAAATCAAATTAAATAAATAAAGGACATGTTTGTACACAACTATTTTGTGGAAATTGATTTCTAGATGATTTCTATTTTTATAGAAAATGAAATTGATAGATTTTGTTTTCCATAATTATCAATTTCTTAGTTTAGTGAGATAAAATGACTTATAATAGTTCATCAATAAAATCTTTTTCCATTGCTAGATAGGTGAGGCGCATGTTATAACTCAATCGTACTTAATTCTGGATGACGATGATGATCCTATTAATCATAATAATCAAAATGGTAATAACAATAACATACAACACGGGAAGTTATGACCCATAACACGGGTGGGCCCTTTTAGAATTGAAAGTTCGGTACAAACTTGATTTCCCATCAAAGATACTTCTGTTCTTATGTATAAAAATTGTACACAGCGGATCAGATCACCCACAAAGGAGAGATTAATTCATAATGGGTCGCACGTGGAAAGGCCAGAATGCTAGCAAAAAGAAAGAAACAATGGAACCCACGTGGCAACAGCAGCAGCAGCAGTATCTCTTTCTCGTAAAACGAGTAAGAACAACAATAATGCAGACACATTGATTCTTTCCAAAATGATTAAAGTATTGATTGTAAAAGGAACACATAAAATAAATAATTACTATCATCATCACCTACTAAAGCCCCAACAGCTTCGGAAAGTCAATCACAATTACAACATTTCCAATCCATCCTACAAATAAATACCTAGCATTTGATTTAACATATTTATAAAAGGGCGAAAGAAGTTAAAAGTACTCATGATAACACTGGCAAAACGAAATAATTCAAAATAAAATAACAACCAAACCAGATCGTCTCTCAACAAGACAACATCAGAAAATATATAAGCACTAGCTGATCTAATTTAAAAAGACGGGAAAAAAAATGAAAAACCGGCAAATCTAGAAGCACTTCCTGTGGACAATGGATGGTCCAGATTCGTCGTACTCTCCCTTCGATATCCACATCTGCAAAACA
Organism: Chimonanthus salicifolius; assembly: GCA_013350335.1. Lineage (NCBI taxonomy): Eukaryota > Viridiplantae > Streptophyta > Magnoliopsida > Laurales > Calycanthaceae > Chimonanthus > Chimonanthus salicifolius. Next base: position 55,284,929 of record CM023536.1, read on the forward strand.
CATTCCAAACAAGAACCTTTTACTCCATGCATACCTTTGAATAAAATTAGCTACCAACTTCTAAGTGTTTTCAGAGAGAATAAAATGCAAAATAATAATGGGAAATAAATCATTCAAAGTTTTAAAAAAGGAGAATAAAATCCCACAGTTTATTCTCTTGAACAACCTTTCGTAACTAAATGAACTCTGAGAATAAATAATTAGTGATTCTCCAGTAAGTGAAATACATGGGATTATAGTATGCTCTAGTCGATACTCAGGTGAGGCCAAGATCATAACAAACTCATCAGTTGATACTCAAGGTGAATCTTAAATGGCTTGTGAACAATGCCACACATCATCGTCAACTAGGAAGCACAATTTCATATGGCCCATAGTGAAAAACACCAGCCATCTTGTCTATGGCATTGATATTCTTTTTTCTTTTTTTACCAAAGGTGTCTCAATTATAGGGGGACTTTATCGGACTAAATCATTTGGAGTATGTGCGCACCTCCCTACACACACATACCGGATCCAAATGAGGAGGAGTAACCCCATGGGAAGTAGCTCAGGGGGGTTTGACCATGGATCAAACTCAAGACCACCCTTCATGAGGGAGCTTCTTGACCTCAGGCCAATCCCCTCTGGGTTTATGGCATTGATATCATTTGCAAACTTATTATGCCATACAGAACGTCTTAGAGAATGCCCATTTTCCCCATGGGAGTCGGTTGTAGATTATGCCATGAGACAAGATGTTCAAGTTTTACCGATAAAGGAATATACAGAACCTCAGTAAATGTGCTGCTTAAGTAGAGAAAGTAATGAATCCTGATGTGGTGAGGGGGAAAAAGATAAAATTACCAAAATTCAACTGCAAAACACAAAGCAAAACAGAGAACTGCAAAAGATTATTACCTGTTGGAAGGTGCTTAGTGAGGCCAGGATTGACCCTCCAATCCAGACACTGTACTTCCTCTCCGGCGGTGCCACCACCTTGATCTTCATGCTGCTTGGGGCAAGTGCGGTAATCTCCTTGCTCATGCGATCAGCAATTCCAGGAAACATTGTGGACCCACCACTGAGGACAATGTTGCCATACAAATCCTTCCTGATATCAACATCACACTTCATGATAGAGTTGTATGTGGTCTCATGGATCCCAGCTGCTTCCATTCCAATGAGAGAGGGCTGGAAGAGCACCTCAGGGCAACGGAAACGCTCTGCACCAATAGTGATCACCTGGCCATCTGGAAGCTCATAGCTCTTCTCAATTGATGAGCTGCTTCTTGCAGTCTCAAGTTCTTGCTCATAGTCAAGGGCCACATAGGCAAGCTTCTCCTTCATGTCCCGAACAATTTCTCGCTCAGCAGTTGTGGTGAATGAGTACCCTCTCTCTGTCAATATCTTCATTAGAGCATCTGTCAGATCTCGACCAGCAAGGTCAAGCCTGAGAATGGCATGTGGAAGTGCATAACCCTCATAGATAGGGACAGTGTGACTGACACCATCACCTGAATCGAGCACAATACCTGTGGAAAAAAATTCCCTAGAAGTTACAAGGCATGTCTAACATTCGATCCATACAACAAATAATCCTCCATGCATGGCATTACCATGTAGATGCCAACTGAGACCCACATGGGTCCCTTGTAAATAAACTTCATGAATTCACAACTTTCCATGATAGAGCTTTCCAATAGACCCATTACAGACCCATGTGGGCCCCAAATGGTTGTGCACACAGCCAAGCCATTCACAAAGGATCATTTCACCAATATATACACACATTATACTTTGAACATATCTTCAATGAAGCTTATAATTTTAGTGATGCAGACCATTTAGACCAGTCATCAATTTGAATAAATGGAACGAGATGATGGCTAGATCTAATGAAATCTAAGAGACCAAACAACTTTACCAAACTAGAAAGCCTAAATGACATCCAAAACACAAGCCCAAACAATCCATCATTCTTCACACGATGGTGAGAACTTCAAGTGTCAAAGGTTCTAGATCTGTTTATCACAGCAAGTTATCATCTATCAGCCACCAGCCTCAAAGCAGACGCTTTAAGAAAAATCATCTAATGCCTGGAAATCAAACTGGCCACATGTTAAGGCATAATTTCATATGAGATTCTACATTTGCATCCACCATCCCTAGATGGATAGGAAATTGGTTACTATGACAATGACAATTATGGTAATGATATGTATCCACATGCGCACTTTTAGTGATTTCCACGTGCACATGAACAAGTAAGCTAAGAGAAACACCAGTCACTTAGATAAAAGTGGTTGAGCTTGACATCTCATACCATATTTGGGTTATGAGAAACGATCACATAAGGACCTAGCATCTGCACCATACATTTTAATGAATATTGGAACTTTAAAATACGGGCATTTTCAAAATAAACAGTGGAGATGCTCTATATCAATTTCTTTCTTTATCTTATGTGTGTGCATAGAAGTAATATATAAACAAATGTTATAACTTACTGACCCGTGGTACGGCCACTGGCATAGAGGGAGAGGACGGCTTGAATGGCAACATACATGGCTGGGACATTAAAGGTCTCAAACATGATTTGTGTCATCTTCTCCCTATTCGCCTTTGGGTTGAGAGGGGCTTCAGTGAGGAGAACAGGGTGTTCCTCAGGGGCAACTCGGAGCTCATTGTAGAAGGTATGATGCCAAATCTTCTCCATATCATCCCAGTTGCTGACTATTCCATGCTCAATGGGGTATTTCAATGTGAGAATACCTCTCTTGGACTGGGCCTCATCCCCAACATAGGCATCTTTCTGCCCCATTCCCAACCATAACACCTGTGTGCCGAGGCCGACCAACAATACTTGGGAAAACAGCCCTTGGAGCATCATCTCCAGCAAATCCAGCCTGCGAGGGGAAGGCACAAGGAATATGTAATTGAAGAAAATGAATTCTGATGTTGTGGAAATGTAACATGCATGCCATGGTATTAACTGTCCCACCTTGACCATTCCAGTTCCATTGTCACACACAAGGGGCTGAATGTCCTCGTTATCCGCCATATTTTATATCGAACCTGCACCAATTACCATGTATGCAAAACAGTTAAGCAGTGAATATTAACACTGGAGCCAATTGTAGAACAAGACAAAATTCAGGTAATAACTGCCTCCACCAAAGAAAAAAAATAAAAAGAAATTATGAATATCTTTGAATTACAATAATACCACCACTAAGGATTTAGAGCTAAAAAAATGTTAAACATGATTTTATTTTTCAAATTAAAGACGATATTTTCCCTTCTATAATACCCTGGGCATTTTTCCTTTTTAGATCTCAGTTTTCCTCTCACCGCCTTCTTTTGCTCACTATGCAAATTAAAAGCATTTTGAAGCAATTCTAAGAACTACAAATAGTATTTCTGTTTACAGGAGGATGATTTTCACTATAGTAGTAGTAAAATCTATATTTCTTAATCATTTTTATTAAAAGGAGTTAACTATAACAGAAATCAACTTAAGATAAGCTATAAAAAGAACCACCAGTGGTAACCAAGCGTTGAACAAAAATGAATGATCATCTTCATTATCATTACTAAAAAGTCAATTTTTTCAAGCTTTGCCGCTTAACATTTTCAATTATTTCATTAACTTCTGTTTCAAATCAATTATAAAAAAAACATTAACCGACCCCAAATAAATAGAGTAAATAAAAATAAATAAATTGCTCAGCAATTGGAACATCAAATCACTTTCATAGAATATGAGTACTGTGCATGTTACACATGGAGAAATTATCTGGGGAGAACCTGGCGAGCACATATTGTGGGGTCCACCAACAATGAACATATGAGCTGGATCACTCTTCGAAAGGTTTTGAATAATAAATATTTAAAAGTGGTGTAGGACTAGGACTTCAGTTAATCTAATAGCAAGTGAAATTCAAAATTGGATCAAATTACACAAGATCAATTCATAGGGTATTAGCCAGGGGTCAAAAAACCAGTAAGACCGGTATACGGCTGATATATCGACGATATATTTCGTTTTCCTATTTTTTTTTTAACAAATGTCGGCTGATATTATTATATTTTAATTAAAAAAAATTTGCAAATATCGGCCAATATCGGTCGATATATAATAATATCGGCCGATATCATAACCAATATATATAATATCGGCCGATATCATAACCGATACATATCGGACATATTTGGATCCCTCGTATTAGCAAATACAGATTTGGGGTTTAAAAATGTAAGCCCCCACCAAAAAGTGATCAAGCAAGAGTTCTCAACAGACAATTTTTCATTCTGAATCGGATCCTCTGGTGTTGTGGCACTAGAGGATCCAGATTCATTACATATGGCTATCATGCCCATATTTTGAAAATGCAATGAAGAAACAACTGTCAAGGTATCAACAAAGCAAGAAATACATCCAAAAAGGAGAACAGGCACCAATACAACCACAAATTGGAGGTCCACAAAGATAAACAGATGTATAAACAAATAAAAATAAGAATGTAGTTACGTCCTTTTATTTTTTTTAACATAAGCTTCTATTATCTAAACCTTTATGAAACTTAAATGCTAGCATCCATCAAATAGCCAAATCAGCATACTCATATCCCTACAAATCACCTTGTTGTCAAAATAAAATGATTGCAATACAAAATCAGTAACAAAATAATGAGATGTAGCTGTTGCACGTCTACACACGACCATCAATGAAATTCAAACCATAAAATCAATGAATGAGAGAAAAAAGGGCGCAAGATATATCTCGAACAATTGGAAATCATATCTAATCATTCAATTAGAGAAGAAACGCGGTGTATAAGCATCAGTCGATTCAATCTCCAATGTTAAAATACAACTAATAGATGGATCGAAGAAAAAAGAAGTTAATTTTCAACCACCATTCACTTTAATTAAAAAGGAACCTTTATCCCACAGGAGATGATAAAGAGAAGATGAGAACATAGATCTGTGGCACAATGAACTCTTCCAGAAAACTTTCCTAGATCTGGATTTTAATCCCGGATGCTATTCACTAAAACAAAACTGGCTGCGATGTTATGGTCAGGATTACACAAGAAATCCGGCACAACACAAAATCAAGCAGTGAGGATTGGAGGCAATTGAAGAAATCTGTATTGCGTTTATTCACTACATATATATATAAACTTCAATCATCCGAATCAAGCAACCTACTAAACTTGGAAACGGTCATTAAGAATCACATTAAAAGATATTTCCAAAAAAAAAAAAAAAACGAAATAGGATCGGATCTATTGATTCCACCAACTTTAATATCTATCGAACACTTGCTAATTCTAAAAAGTTCTGACCAGAGTCGATCGTGCGATCTTGAACATATAGATCGAGTAGATGACAAAAGAAAGAGCTAAAACATGGATATCAGCTTAAAAACCGGACAATAGAAGATTTCTAGAAAAAGGAAAGAAACGAAAGAGAAGGAAAACGCGTAGCTCCAGGAATGCTGAACGCTCGAGAATCAAAATCATAGGCAAAAAAATGGCAAAAAGAGGAGAAATCACCAGAAAGAGGAAAAAACAGTAGGCGACTAAGACGCAGAAAGAGAGGAAAAAATATCAATCAAAACACGAAATTGGGAAGTATTTCAAGGAAAATAACAAAGGAGAAGAGGAAAAAACGCGAACCGATTTCCATGGAAAGAAAGGTATAAGTGGAAAAGATGTACCTTTTCGAGGAATTGCTGAAGAGGTTTCTAGATTTTGTTCTCTTTCTCTTTCTTTAGCAGAAGCAAGGAGAGAGAGAAGGTTGGATTCTCTTACATAAGAAGCAGAGCACGGGAAATGCAAGGGAAATGAAACGCAAATTTAAATGAAATGCGAAATGAGGTGAGCGGAATAATTTGTGTCCTCCCTTCCACGGGAAGGGAGAAAAGAAGGGCCGGTGGGGCCGGAATCTGACTCCCACACAGACAAAGAGCTGGATTTCACGGCAGCCTTCACAGTTAAGCGACGGCCGTTAACGGCTTTTTACAAGAGGTGAAAAATTGCTTTTCCCCTCGTGAATTATTTTAAAATTTTCTCTCTCTGAGCAGTCAAACAGTTTGGCCGCGGTTGAACTTTGAACAGGGAGAATATAAAAGCGGTAAGATAAATAAAGACAATTTTTATTTTTTAGTAGTGTTGGAGATATTTTTTTGAATTATATAAGGGGGAACTTAAAATTAAGAGGAATCAAATTAAAGGTTTTGTGATTTGTATTTTAATTTTTTATCTTAAAATTTATAAATTATAAAGAAAAATAATCTGATGAGAATGAAATTTTATTTCATAAATTATATAAAATAACTTTTAATCTAAAAATCAACACTAAACCACTTAATTTTAGTAGTTAGAATCACTAAAAGTCTTTAAAAAAAAACTCCTTCAATCACATTAAGTGGTTAAAATTTGAATTTTAGATCAAAATTTAGTTCAATAATATTTTTTAAAGGGTTTTCAGGACATCATCTTCTCTTTAAAGAGGAGAAGTTTTCCATTTAGTGATATAATTTTCTTGGAGAAGTCTCTCCAATTCTCTTCGTCCAAATACAACAATTGTGTCTTGTGAGAAACTATGAAAGATGGATTTTAAATTAATAAATTTAAGAGAGTAAATAGAAAAGAATTTGCATTGTTTATTAAAAAAATTAATAAACGAGAAACTGAAAGAGATTATGGTTTTCCTTATTAATGTTAATGTCACTTAAATATGAGTCTCAAATATGTAAGATAGTGTTTGGTAGGTTAAAATCGTTGAGGAGAAATGCATGTCCTTGGTTGAACTTTTTCCACAAAAGCATTAAAGTTGGATGTTCTAAAACATGGAAAAACAATTTGGGCTGCAGAAATACAATTGATAAAAATCCAACTTTGGTTCTCCAGTTGGATAATATGATATTATTAGATGAGGCACGCTTAGATATTACTAAAGTAGTGAAGGTTGGCTTGGCAGTTAAGAAATCGTTTGAAATCGGAGAGATGTTGAATTTAAATTACTCTCAACACAAAATGATCAATCTCTATAATGTTACCTAAAATTAGTCATATATTTTAAAAGATCTGAACACTTGAGGTTAAAAAAAACTAGGTAAATGGATAATCCAATTAGAGTTTGTCCAATTCACACTAATAAAAAAGGGAAACTTGTTGGAAACAAAACAGCTTTTGCATGAGTTAGGGATGAAGACTTGGGAAGTGGCACCTCCTGAATTCCTTTGATAGAGAGACCAAAGATGGATACTGGGGGAAGTGAGAGACTACTTCGCCAAATTGAGAGTTGACAACGATTGGATTGGCGTTTTCTTCATTTGACTTTTCAAGTTTTCACTCTATTCTAAATAGCCACTTTCCATAAAATTAATCGATGTGTAGATTGTTATGCAAATTTTAAATTTATAACTCGCAAGTGTACGAACTATTAGATAGTATAACGATTGAGTGCGAGGTCAAACCCATCGGAACTTAGAAAAATATATCCGTGAAAATACACTATTGAATTACGTAATTTAAGAAATTTCAAAAATATGGAGAAAAATCATAAATATAGAGTTATTTATCTAATCTATGAATTTTAGTTTTAATTTAGAAATATTCTAGATTTAAACATAGAATCTAACAATTTAACTAATTTTAATTAAGATGGTGGATTTAATCTAAAAATATAAACAATCTCAATTTAACTTAGAAAACATAAATTACGATGCAATTAATTAATTTACCAATCTAGTTCTTCAATTTTTCAAGAGTTTGAATTTTAAAAACAAAAATTAAATTAAAAACACCTAAATTACCTTTATACATATTTACAGTGGAACAGGCTCAAAGAATCAAGAAGGCATTATTTTCCATATTTTAAAAATAAAACAAAGGCCTAGAATATGGAGCTCACGTAAATCACCAATCTAGCATTCAAAATTTTCATTCATAATTATTTTAAGAATTAAATCTATGGATTTCATTAAATTAAAAATCTCAAATTAAACCTTAGAATGAATAGAATTTAAACTTTTTTCTCCAAATTTAAAATATTTCATCGCACTCTTAAAATAATGAAGTCTATTCAATCTAAATTTTCATCATATTTAATTTGAAATAATGAAAATAAATCCATACATAGATTTAATTAAAGAATAAAATCAAATCAAATAATCATCATACATAAATTGAATAATAGAAAAACCATAAATTAAATATTTCATCACATCTCAATTTTATTAATAAAACATAAAATTAAATTACAAACCAATGGAATTTTGGAATAAAAAAATACAAGAATACAATGCAAGAAATATAAAAATAAACATAAACATAAAACCAACCTAAGTTTGCAGTGTGTTCTTTTCCTCTTCTATTCCTTTACTCCTCCTCTCCAAAAATCCCAGCCAAGGTTCAATTCTTTATATAGCCGAAAGCCTCTTTAAATAGTGTTTGGAGAAGGTAAATTAGGCAACCATGGACCCACTCTCAATTCCAGCCACCCTTCTATTTACTCTTCATTCTGCCTCATATGATAGTTTTTTTCGTGGCTTCTATTTTTATTTCAGCCGAATCCTCTTCTAATTTTTCCTCTACTCGGTTGCACAACCTTCTATTTTTCTTTCCTTCTCCATTCTCTTCCTAATTCTTCTTTCCACCGATCCCCATCTTTTCTTGTCTTTCTATTATCAACACCCAGCCACAGTTCACGTGCAAGCTTCAAGGTGGGTCCTTGAGACGGTTTGTAGATACCACAATGCCTCTTGGCTGGTTGCTACACGTTGAATCTCTCTGTTTGCATACAGTACGGGCACATTGATTCTTGGCTTCCCTTTTCTCAGTTGTGTTTCAAAACCAACCGTACACGTCCCATGAAAACCTTCTTTCCCTTTCTCTGTATACGATTCTTGCAAATCTGATGTATTTACTATCTCTTGTTTTACTCGTTGATTCAACACTGATTTCTCTTTGCTATTTTTTTAGATTCTGCACAAAGGAAAAACAATTATTGCTGCTCTTCTCTTGCTGAATTTATAACTTGGTTCTAACATTAATTGATGCCTGCAACTTAGATGATGGCTGTTCTAACTCAGAACTGCTGCACCAACGCTGGTTGCTTTTGCTTCTCTCTTCATTTTGCTTTCTTTACTTTCCACTCCTTTCATCTTAGGACAGTCCTCCAACTTCTGCTGATGGTGAAGCCTTCGTGCTCAATCAGATTTGTTCTGCACTTCTCTTGCCACTGATTTGGCTTGCTTTTACAAAACTTCTACAGATTATTCCTGCTTGAATCCACCGCCTCTTCTTCCATCTGTATGCTGCATGAGTGTTACATGCTCTGCTTTTGGCTGCTGCTGTTTGTTATGGTTTTTGACAGATTTAACCGTTTATGCATTGATCATCTGTTGCCTGATTTGCTACTTGTGAATGATTTTTTCAATCAGGTCTTAGCCTTCAGAGTGGTGTCAGCACCAGCAAACCATCTCCTCTTAAGTGACTTAATCTTGCAGCAAAACATCTTTCTTTGGAACCTCGTCATCTTACGGTGCCATGAGAACTGATTTGTCCTGCTCACCACCTCTTTCTTTTCACATTCAAACAACTGTAGATTTGCATAGTTAGTCGTCAATTGGACTTTGAATGGGACTCAATGCATGCACAACAACTCACCAATCTGACAAGCCATAAAAATACACTTAATTAGATAAAATTAATTAATATAATATATTAACAAATATAATTTTAAAATATATAATATATTACAATAATAATATAAAATAAAGAAAATTTAAAAACTAACTAATCAAATATTAAACGATAAAATTATCATTTTTCAGTTATCACTTTGCCCCCAACAAGAAATACTATCAATAAGTCTGACATGACTCAGCAAGTATTTAACTAGACTAATGCTCAAATCGACTTATTTATAAAATGAGTTGAGTTGACTCACGAATTTTAAATGAGCTGACAAGACATGTAGTTGTCTTAGTGGCACGTTGGAAATGAATTCTTGCAACAAAATTTTCTAAAAGAGAATTTTCATCAAAAAAAAATCCCATTATATTTTATTTCTTCGTAAGCCAAAGATAAATACAGGTACTGAGTGCAGTGGAAATCTCTAAATCCAGACTTCAATTCAAAATGCTGTAGAACAGAGGTGATAGTCTAGATGGATACAATATGTATTGGCGATATATTTGATAAAAAAAAAAAAATAGAAGAGCCGAGATACCCCTGCTGTAGAAGGTACCAGTGAGGTACAAGCCAACTTATAAAAGCAAACCAAAAAACCATAAAGCGATGACCCAAAATTGGATCACATTTATCAACAATAGTACGGTGATTATATAAATACAACCGTCCTATCAATTAGTTTATATTCTAACTTAAAAACCATATACAACCATTTGGTTTAACTTTCTAAAATTAGTTTAGAGATCTTAGGTTCGACTCGGTGATTTCGTATATCTTCAAAATTAGTTTTACCTCCAATATATAGTGGCGATACCTATGTTATCTAAAAAAAAATGATACACAATCGAAACATACTAAAATAATATAGTTTGTTATTTTTATTTATAATAACAAAAGCTATATAATTTTTACAATGAAACCCATTTTGATGAATCCAAAAGGTATAAACACTTTGTTTCCTTGATTTATCATAAATATTTTTTTTGGTAGTATCATATACTTTAATTTCACATTGATCGATTTTGATCCAATGGTACAGAACTACAGATACTGCTGATAAATTAAAATCCATAATTATATCATGAGTTAAATTGCTTAAATTAGGCATACTCTTCTTTTTTTTAAAAAATGTGATTTGAGGGTAATACTCGGGATAAAAATCTCGTTTTTGGATGGTACCAACTGTATCAGCCGAAATCTCAGATATTGAATATCGGCCGATATCATTCTCTCTTCTTTTTTTTCTTTTTTTAATATATGTCGGTTTTTTTGTTAGTTTTTAAATAAAAAATAAAAAAAACCCTTTTTCTAAAAAATCAGAAAAACCAAATGTTGGCCGATATTTCAAATATCGGTCGGTATTCTAACCGATATGCACCCGATGTCATCCTAACCCACAACGACATCATAGGATTTCGTCCTCTTGGGACTATCACAGATAACCTCCCGACAGTGAAGAAGACTGAAAAAGATGCCACAGTAACCATATAAGAACAGGCGTTGGAAATTTCTATAATAAGATATGTGACTTGTCATGGGATAAATATTTATAAAGCAGCACATGTGAGTATGTTACCATGCATTCATCAAAAGCCAGGGCTATTTAATTTTGTTAGTTTTTAAATTTAATGTCTCATTAGAAGCTATAAATTAATAGTTTGAAAATTAAATAGGCATGACATTGATGCCGTAGGACCACCATATATTTATCAGAGCTGAACACGACTCAATCCTCAACTAAGTTTAAACTGAAACTTTGGCTTCTTAATATCACAAACAATTTCAGTCGATGTTGGACTCATTTTAGGCTCTATTTTTCTATTTTATTAAAAGAACATTTCAACTAAAGTTTTGGCCTTATCTATAAATTAATATTTCAAATAAAGTAAAGAAAAATTTCAAAATTCAAGTCAAATGATGAATATTCAAAAAAAGTTGTTTAAAAAAATACAGCTAACAGTCGTAATCTTAAGAAGTGTTAAAACAACAAAATTCGAAAAGATTGGAATAACAGTATAAAACACATCTTAGAAAGTGTGAGTCTTGATTTCAATTTTCACTCTGGATCTTTCTTTGTAGATTTATACGATCTATGAGAGTAAAAGATTTAGATATCTTGATCATTAAAAAAATATTAAAATAACAAAATTTCTCGTTGGAGTAATCGTCTCGGATGTTATATTCAACCTTAAGAATAAGTTTAAATTTACTTAATTTATTCTAATTATATTCTCACCTATTTTTTAAAAAAATAATCAAAATTGGAAAAACCCGGTTGAAACCTAACCGCAAGTTCCTTTCGATGACCCTCCTGCACCAATGGTGTTCTTATTTTAATGACCATCATTACTTGTTAGTCTGTTACTAGCAGATCCATCGTGCTACTAGCATTAAAAAAAAAGGCTTAAACAGAGAGCATGAGTATCTTTGATCGCGCAAATTCCAAATACTTTAAGGATATCGCTGATTACCTGTCACTTCAGTCCTTGTGGACCTAAAGACGTTTGAGAAGTTGCAAAGTTTATAATTTAGAGAGACGTTAGTATCACGCTCAAGAAATTCATGCTTGTTACTTGTAATCGACTCAATCAGTGTCTGTTACAAGGAGGTTTATACGTGTTCGTATGATTAGTCTCATCTTCAATTTAAAGTAATATAGGTATATTTCAACTGATTATCTTTCACCTCTGAAAATAGAAAGTTGCATGTTCGAATCTTTCACCTCTGAAAATAGAAAGTTGCATGTTCGAACTCCTATGAATTAATTTTGGTACGCTCTAGAAGTAGTGCGCTATCCATGAGGGTCTTTTAATGGATATCTTGCGATTTTCATATTTAAATTCAAAAAAAAAAATCTATATTAAAAAAAAATTGAAATTTCATATCAATAATAACCCTACAGCAATGGTGAAGGGAAGCACGTTTTACCTCAGCCCTGGTTCCTTAGTTTCTTCTTCAATAAAGGACTACTGTTTATAAATATTCTAAAAAGATCATTTAACCTCATGGACCAATAAGTCAACTTTTCTAGACATTGTCTATGATAGTAGTAAATACTTTACACAATATGAAGGTGTTGTATAGAGTCATCATGATTCATGAGATAGTTTTTCCAATTTTTTTTCTTTTGTTTATGTTATATATTGTACATTTGATATACTTTTAATTTAATCACGATGAAAGCTACTCTCACCAATGAATTGAAATTGAGATTGTTTGTTATCGTTGATTTTTTAGTCTTGAAATTTAATACTTTGATTGACTAATTTAATTAATTTTTAAGATGTTATTATTCCATTAAAATTATTTTTTAATCTGCCTACTGACTGAGTGCTATCAACTTCCAAGTGAGTTCTACACATGCATATAAAAAATCTTATAAAAAAGAAATAAGTTTATCATTAATGAACTAAGGTAAAAGAGTTTTTAGAATTTTTATCAAAAGTTAGAAACTATAAAAATATAGAGATTCTCTTTATATAAATTAAAAAATAAAGGCCTTTTTCAAGTTAAAAAAAAAAAAAAAAACCCCTTACTTCATCTATTCAAATAATCATAGATAGTTACTTCTACAAAATTGAATGTGATTAACTTTTTTGTGATGTAAAGACATATTTATAATAACCCTTTTTAATGAATAACTAGATAAAACAGATTGAAAATTCATCGTTATCATTATCATCATCTAAATCATTTATCTCATTAAATTTGAAGTTGATCTTTAATTTAAATTTAACAAATTATTTTCATAGATCGATCGTCTTATCCAGAAGTTAAAAAAACGTTATCGACTGATACATCGTTATCGGCCAATAATTTTCTCTCTCCTCCTTTTTTTTTAAAAAAAAAAACGGCCGATATCAGCCAATCTTCACTTGGTCTAAAACCGTTTCATATCGGCCGATACTATACGTATCGGCCGATATTTGTACCCCTGGTCTTATCTAACACTAATATGATTTGAATCGACAACTTTTAAACTATAATAATAAGTGAATTGTGTTATAGAGATGATATTTCATATAGACATTTGCAATTGGACTCAAAATCAATGATGAACCACTTGGCCGTCCAACATTTATTTTATAAAACTCTAGTTGTTGAAATGGAGGAAATCCATATTTCACGTCTGAATTATTGAAATATTTGCTTCTGTCATACGTTATTAGACCTTGTGTTTTGCCCATGTATCAGATGACTTGATTCTTAAATTGGTAAACAGTAGGATATAATTATAAATTATAAATTCAGTTGTTATGTAATTGATGCATCCTCGACTTTTTCGAGAATTAAGGTGTGATCAAGTATTTTAGTTGAGTCCATTGAGTTTGCTCATTTCATTGTTAGTTATTTTTTTAAAATTTTCATTGAAATCATTACCTTACCCGTTAGAAAAAGTAGAAGACAAGAAATTATCATTTTCTTGTAGGAAAGACCCAAAATTTGTGGCTTTTATGATGGGAGCTGTGATCCATTGGGCTGGACCCACCTTTAACGCTAAAGAGCCATACTATATAAAGGTTCCATGTAGGGTCACTTTGCTTCCACCCTATTAAATTGGCCAATTGAAGTAGCTCACCCAACATTCCTAGGGCACATATGTATTCCAAAAGATAAATGATTGGCTCTGATAAAATCAAGTGATACATTTCTAACTATAGTTTTAATAATTTTTTATTTTACTAATAAATGATGAAGACAAAGAGTTTTCACCGTATTATTTGTACTCTTAAATAATATTATCAGAATCAGACCGTCTAACGAACCGTCTTATAGGCATTTATATTTCAAATATATATATTTTTTAATATATATATATATATATATATATATTTTTTTTAAGGGGAAATTTTTTTTTTTTTTTAAAAAAATTTCAAATTTTGTTAGCTGCTGTTCGCGGCTCATGGTTTTACCTTCAAAACCGTATAAAACCGCGACTCTTACCGATTTTCTGCGGTTTTGACCCAGAAACGGTTCCCATCCTGGACCGAAATGCAGCCACCGCAGTTTCGGTCAAACCGACTGTTTGACCGCGGTTCGGTCTGACTTTTATAACACTGCTCTTAAACCAAAATCAATATATATCATTATATATCAATATATTATTATTAAATTACTTCATGTCATCTATTTAGATTGGTATTCCTATTTTAGATTCAACAAAACATTTATTAGAAATAATTGTTGATTTAACACCAAATTGACTTATAGTGCAAAACTAACAACTCTAAAAGCGATCACTAATTAATTGTATTGCATTTGTACTATTCCAAAAAAATTTATTATTGTATTCTCGCCAGATATCCACATAAAAGTGAAGAGGGTAAGATGTCATAGAATCATGCACTTGATGATCGTATTAGGAATCTTCCACCAAAAAAGACAATTGAGCGAACAGATAAAAGTATAATCTACGAATGTCGAACTTGTCAAATCTCAATCTTCGATCCAACCCAGCTATTGGCCCAAGTTTGATCCGTCTCAACTGGATCTTCAATTTTCTCTGTGCCACGATCCCATGTCTCAAAAGTAGAATTAGAAAATATACAAAAAGAAAAAAGAAAGAGCAAGCATTGCTGTCATATGTCTTCATCATTTCAAAAAATCATGGAACCTTTCATGGTAACCATCATCAAGAGAATTAATAAATAAAAAAAAAAAAAGGGGTATTTGGAGCATTGCACATGAGATTATGTCGATATTAGTTTAGATTATATTTCCTCTTTTTCTTTTCTAAAATAGCCTAGATCATATCATTATTAATAAACTAAGTGTATATTTCCTATGGTAGGATACACAGCTAGCATCTCTCTGGTGGCATGCCCATGTTCTTATTCTAGGGTCAACCAGCTTTTGGAACATGGGTATCTTTACAACAACCAAAGTTCATGCCTACTTTTGAAGACAATCGACTCATGTGTTGAGTAAGATGAATTTTTTTTAAGATTGATATCTTCGTTTCATATTAATGACGAGATTAATTCTATAAGCATGTTTAAACTTTCCAATCTATATATACTGGATAAGTCGATGAGTAGTAACCATATTAAGAGTAGTTCAGAGGAGTTTGAGTGTAAATTGAATTTAAAACCTCTTTTACGAGGAAAGCTTTTTAACCATCAGATCAACCCCCTCTGATAAGTACAAATTTTCAAGAAAGTTTTTTGTATTTGTGAGATTAGTCTCACTTTTAATATAAATTAGAAATATTTTGTTATCTTAAAAACAGGAAAAAGCACAAATTTCCCTATTTGTCTCTATGTACAATAGCTAATTTCATCTGGATTGGAGCCACTATTAGATATTTAGGTGTTTTAACTTTTAAGTATGAGATCCAGAGATCTTTTCATCTTAAAAAATAAATACAAAGTAGGTAAGTTCCAGATCTTGCGACTAGTTAAAGGATATTCATAGAATCTCTAGTGGATAATGGGATTGTGACTGGGAATGTGAAATGCACGGAAATAAGGTCAAATTTAAGTCGCTATCATCGCGAAGCAAGGCTAGGATGGAAGGTATTGGACGATGGAAAATATAGAGAGGAAGAATAAAAAAGGACATGTTAGATTGTAAAGTGTAATATAATGTATATTTATCATCTAATATTTTTTGGATGATAGAATGTATCTAATATCACATAAGTTTATTGCTAAATACCATTATTGAATTCATCAAATATCAAAATAAGAGAAGAGTTGAATTAGGAAGAGAGTATAAGAAAAAAAAATTAGAGATTTGAAATTTAGAAGTTTAGTCCTAAGATCCATACAGCACTAGTAGCATTTTTGTTAAATTTTTAAAAAAAAAAAATACTTAATAATGGCAATTTACCAAAACACCATGTTTTTTTCGAATTGACTTTTACTAATTAAAATAAAAATGGCAACAACTTCCACAAAATATTGCAATAACAGTTAAGGCTCATTATTACAATCTAGACGTTGTGAGTTCAAATCCTATTGGTGTCAGATATGGTATTTAATCCATGCAAATAATTTGTCAAATCTAAATATAAAAGCAAACTTCAGATTGATTATTGATTTAGATGATGAGATCGCAACAATGATATTCTAGAAAAAAATACAATAAAGTTAAATTTACAACTGGAATTTCTTACACTAAATGGTGACACCAAAAATATGTAGGTGGTTCTTACTAAAGCCGATGTTTTGGTCACCCAAGGACCTTTAGCCACTTCCTTCATACAAACAAAGTTTTGAGAATTTTATGAATCTCAAATAACCCTAGTTTCAAGGTGTAGCTTGCTATATAGATAATAATAATAATAATAAACCTATGAGGATTAGTTTGGCGGTTAAGAACCTGCATGAGATGCGAAAAGTTTTAAATTTAAGTCACTATCAACACAAAATATTTACTCGCCATAGTGATACTCAATGTGTGTGGCGCGACGTTTGGAGAAGGTTGATAAGGCGTGTTAAAAGAATGATTTGAGGGTCTGAAGTGGGTTGATTTTGAGTGCTAAAATAGAATGGCTTTGGAGGTTTGAAGTGAGTTGATTTGGAGTTCTTAAATGGGCTGGTTTTAGGACCTAATATGGTTTTCTTGTGCTGAAATGACCTAGTTTTGAGTACAGGAAGGGATGGATTTAGAAGCTGAAATGGGCTGTTTCTATTGCAATAATGAACTGGGTTAATCTGGAGGGGCTGGTTTGGCGGTAAAGAACTCGTATAAGGAATTTAATTCATGTTCAATACCAAAAGACCACTCTCCAACTTATCCAATATGAAAATGGACAAATGATAGGCACAAAAAAAGACTAGCTTTGAGCAGAGAAGTGGATTGGTTCTGTTTGCAGAAATGAGCTAATTTTGGGTACCGAAGTGGACTAGCTTCAAGTGCAAAATTGGGCTGATTACAAGTGCAAAAGTGGTTTATTTTTAAATGGAAATGTGGACAATTAATGGTGCTAACCTGGGCTGGCTTTAGGTGCAATGAGCTGATCTTAGGTTAGAGCTAGCAATGGATCTGGTTGGGTTTTTTTTGGGTTCAGGTCAAACAAAGTTAAATAAGTTTAGATCTTTTTCATATTTGAATGGGTTTAGATCTCATGTCATTAGATATGTGCCATATAACATGACAATAATCATATCAGTTGAATTTTTTTTTTTTTTTTATAAATAGGTTTAAGTTGTGTCTACCCATTTATTAAATGGGTCAAATCAGATAAGGTACTCAGGTTAGATCAGATTTTGCTAGATTTAGGGGCTAATTTTAGGTATAGACGTTATTTGTCTTCAAAGGGTAAAGGACTAAAGGTGTTTCGTCAGAAGCTCCTAATCTGAATTTGAATCAATCTCTTGTGTCTCAGTGTATTATTTATTCTCTCTTAATAAAATCTCTTTCACGTCCCGTGAACATAGGCTAGGTGGGCTGAACGACTTAAATTTTCAGTGTTTGCTTGTGCTTATTTTTCCCATTCAATTTGATTTATTTTCACTAAAAACGCTAACAAAAGGTGGGCCGTTTTCAATCACAAAAGTTGGGTATGTTCAAGTGCAGAAGCGGGATGTTTTATGTGAAAAATGAACTAAAATTGGTCGTGGAGGCAGGCAAAAAATTGATGAAAGTTACCGGTTACAGGAAAATGGGTGAAGATTGCCGACTTAAAGAAGTGAAGAAGGATGTGGAGGCAACGTGGCTTTAGCTTTATAGGAAAAGAGAAAAGCTTGCTCCTCTTCCTCTTGTTCTGTGGATAATTATTTATTTAAAGGATGGTGCTAATCACTTTCTTATTACAAGTTAATGTGAATTAATCTCAATCAAGATTCTAAGTATTGGTGATTTGAAACATAAGGATAAGAGCCCCAAAACCCTCAAGATGTGAGTGATAGAGCCTTAAAGCCAAGACGTAAGTGATGGGAGTTTTTTACGTTCATGGTTGAAAGCTCTAGAAAAAAATCCAATGAATTTAGCCTAAAAACAATCAAATCTACGTGTTTGTATTATTCAATAAAAAGTTATCATACTTTGATATTTATTAGAGTTATTTGTATTCAAATTTAAATTTACTGTACATTTTAGTGGGTAGTTTGTGAGAAAAAAGGATTAAAGGAATACTTCTGATTATTAGAAAAAAAAAAAAAATTTCCAATGCATTAATCACTATCTAATTAAAATCTATAGCTTGGTTATCGAATTAAGACAACTTAAGTTCACCTTTAAATCTTGGCATTAATATCTATTCCATTCGTTATTAGACATCAAGTGAATCTAATAGACAATTACCATGGGAGTTTGAGATGACCATAATAGGTCCATACTCTTAATAAAGAGAGACAATTTAAATTTTAAAGTGAGTGTAAAATGATTATTGATTTTAGTTCATTAAAGAGTTATACTTCACTTTCATGTTGGCAAGTAAAACAAAAAAATCATTTAAAATAGTAAAAAATAGAAAAATCAAATTTAAAACTTAATTTGATTGATCTGAAAATTTTGACTTGTCCTTATCATATTAGTATTTATAAAATAAAGAAATTCAAGTAAAAGACAAAAGTTAAGAAAAGAGATTTTGAGATTACATTTGTTTAATTTAAAAAAAATATCTAATTTTATTACAATATTGTTTAAAAATAGAAGAAATCTATACAAAATGAGTAAAAATAGAAGGAAAAAATATAATTATTTTAAAAAGTTAAAAGAATTTGACTTATTATTATATTAATTTAAAAAATAAATAGTGGTGGTTATACATCATGAATGATTCCATCATCTATTTTAAAGAAAACAAATCCAGTTATTCGTAAAAATTAGAATCTGAAGAGTAAGTTGCCTGGATGAAGAAATCCCTGAATCTTTTTTTTTTTCTTTCATAAATCAAAGGTAATGAATCTTTAAACTTTTGTGTCATCTATATGAAATTGGTTCTTCATATTTTATCTTTTTCACTCATTATTATGAATAAATGTAAAGAATAAAATATATAAAAAAAAATTGTACTTGAGCTTACTAGACCAGCTTCAATGAAGAGCCTATGTCAAAAGACAATCTCCTCTCAGCAAATCTGAAGAGCAAAAGACATTAATATTCGAGCAAAGCAACACCTCCTTTGCTATCCGCTCTCTTAAGCGAAGCAAAGGGGCTGCCTGATTCTTTGCCCGTCAATCACCACAAAACAAAACAAAGAGGAAAATCCGATCATCTATTGGTAGAAACTGAAGAAGCTCAAATGAAAGAGAGATTTTCTTATGCAGATAACAAAGGGGGAAAAAAGTTTTTAAAAAAAAAACCCACCACCGCATAGAGAGGATTTTCCTCTCAGAACGGCGAAAGAGGCGGAGAGAAGACGCAGTACATGAGGAGATTAGCTGAGCAACCGTCGCGAAAGCATATGCCAATGGGCTCTTGCTTTGCTTTGTATATATAGGCGGAGTCGACAGTCTCGACGAGTAAACCCTAATCGCATTTGCGAGATCGCACTTTACGGACTTAAGGAACGGTACAGTGGTACACCATACTTGGGCTGTCATTACTGATCCGGCCCACTTATAACGAGGTGTTCAAACAAGGTTCCAAATATCGCTGAGATATGAGTTGAGATTTTTCTCTCTCCTCATTTTTTTTTTTTTTTAAATTTCAGTGCTTTTTTTTTTGAAAAAACGCGTTTTAAAAAATAAAAAGAGGCTGTTTTTTTTTTTAAATAATAAAAATATTGGCCAATATGTAGGCCGATATTCATCGTATATGGGCAAATATCGGCAGAGATCTCGTTCGCTTTTTTTTTTTCTGACCAATATTGTGCGTATCGGCCTAGATTTATACCCCTGTTACAAACTTCAAAGACCGGGTTCGGCCAGACTGTGCTCCACAAGTCCACATAAGCTAAGGTTATATTTACATAATACAAATTTAAAACATAAACTCTCCGATTTGAAAAAGTATTAAATTTGAGAATGTTCATTTGAGAGGTTAAAATTTTAATTGTTTATATTGAAAGTAGATATGATAAGTTATGACTGGATCAAATTTAAATTCAAAATTTAATTTTTAGTCACTTAATTTTATTTATTAAAATCAGTTGACGTCTTTAAGATATACAAAATCAAGGATGTTCTGTCTCGATAGATTAAAAATTAAGTATTTAGCTCAAATTTAGTCACTTATAGTTTATCATGTTTACGTTCCATCTGAACAAGTAGGGGTGAAACTTGGGTTGGGTTTTGGCCCGACCCGACTGACCCGACCCAAAAATAGTGTGGGTTGGGTTATAGAAATTGTAAACTCGTTTCGGGTTGGGTTAGGGAAAAAAAAACCCGACTGAAATTCGGGTCGAGTTGGGCTGAAGAATTTAAATTTCAACCCGACCCGACCCGACCCGAAAAAACCCGACCCGAATTCATAACTTAAATAAAACCCTACGCCCCTTCCACTTCTGTTTCCCCTCTTTCTAAAATCGATATCCACCTCTTCTGCTTCCTCTTCCTCTTCCCCTCTTCCCCTCTTTTGAAAATCGGGCTAACTTGGGCTAACTCGGGTCGGGTCGGGTCAACTCTCGGGTTGAGAGTATTAGCAATTAGGGTCGGGTTGGGTTGACATATTCGGGTTTGCAATTCGGATCGGGTCGGGTCGGGTTCAAATTTTTTTAACATGGACAAACCCAGCCCGCCCGACCCGAGTTTCAGCCCTATGAACAAGTGACTTTTTAATTAATCTCCAACATAATTTTTTTTTTAAAAAAAAAAGATCAAAACTTACACATGTGTTAATGTTAAAGGGACCAAAAGGCTCAGACCAGTTTTTAGAAGCTTCTCATCAAAGCCCAAAATCACATGTTTAGTTCCACAACATTTTTCTCATAACTTGCAGAGTTGGTTATCCTTTTCCCTTTTTCATGTTTGATTTAATTGGAATTTAGGGTAATACTATCAGTGTCATCCCTACCATTGATTTAGATGCTTGTCATGTCTACTGCCACTCTTTGATGCCACTCTCGCCGATGCTGATGTTTTACCACTTTGTTCGTCGGCAATGTCACCATCAATGCAATTGTCTATCTGCGGTTCATCTGTTTGTTGGAATCTAATCGTTATGGCAACGATTAAATCTTCTGTTTTCGATTCATAGTTCCAGTTGTCGAGATCATTGAATTTGACGATCTCATGTGCTAGAGTGTCGGTCTTTGTTTCTGTACTACAAATATGGCACATTAATTCACTATACCGTCGCATCTCTATTGTTAATCCGCTTCCACTCCATCAGATAGTATCATCTGACCGTAGGATTACCTAGTTATCAATTATCCAGTTCAATAATTTTATATTCAAATGGTGGCCCACTTGAGTTAGAGGAGGGGGGAGGTGTTAGGAACTTAGGATTAGAATTAGAAATTAGAGTTTGATGTTAATCTCTAGTCGATAGAGATAAGACTTAATTAGAGTTTGAGTTTATCCTGTCACTGATGTATTTGTATAAATTAGTAATTAGTGAATGAATCTATAATCAGTTTTCAACATTTCATATTAAGCACACATAAGCATCCATCCATGTAATCTCCCATAGTTATGTTTTCTTATTAATGCTAGCTTTAGTCAAAGCAATTAGTGACTCAGAATCGAGCTCATGACCATGATCATTCTGAGGTGCATGTGTTTACAAGTATGTGGACTAAATAAGAAACGAAATGATCTCCTCATTATACAGTGTACCTTGGAGTCATGCCATGTCTTTGATACGCTGAACTTGTAAATGAATGATAATAAATGGATGGTGTTGATGTGAGGATCAAGTAAAGGTAAAATGAAGATCAAAGTGTGCTGATACTGAAGTGGGATGCTGAAATAGACTGGTTTTGACGTCTGAAAGGGGATTGGAGGTGATAAAATGAACTGGTTTGAGTGAAGAATGGATTGGTTTTGGATGTGGAAGTGGGATGATTTAAGATGCAAAAGTGGGCTGCTTTCTAGTGAAGAAGTGAAGGTGAACCTTAGTTTCATGTGCAAAATTGAACTGGTTACTTAAACAAAAGAGTCCTTAGACACTCGTTGTATGAAACAAGATATTGAGTTCGATTCACGCTCAATCTCTCTAAGCCGCTCTTCATAGGGTTACTCTCCATCTAATTACATGCCACTCTCCATGGAGTTACTCTCCATCGACTTACCTAGCTTGTGTTGATTAGAAGGTTTTCACATACCCGTGAAATTACTCTCACCTCCAATGTGGAGTGGGGATACTTATGTTAAAAAAAAAAAGAGGGCTAATGTTAGCTGCAAAGGTGAGCTAGTCTAAGGCCCAGAAGTGGGCTAGTTTCTGGTGCAAAACTAGACGGATTTTGGGGTATAGATCTGGTTCAGAAATGGACTGGTTTTATGGTAGGAAAAGTTTAATTGACTTACCATTCAAAATTGTTTTGTGCTAATCTATATACAGATGTTTATTTAAAAAGGCCTACTTCGACCCAAAAAGGCATAGACTCGCAGACTCATTCAGTTCTTAGAGAAGGACAAGAACATCTTCATGCCACTGAGTTGAAAGGCAATTATGATTGATTTAATTTAGATTTAAGATAATATTTGGCAATGAAATGAAGCCGACAATCCTACTATATTAAACAATTTTTTATTGATATAATAATTTAAAAGAAATTAATTAAATCAATAATATACCATCATCAGATTTAAAGTAAATAAAATAAACAACTCAAATGTAGCTTTCTATCAATTTTGAATTTTATTTGTTTAAATTTTAAGGATATAAAATTTCAAATGAACTTGTTTTTGATAATAGTAATATTGGTATTCTCTCATTTACTTTAATAAGAATATTTTAAAATATGTTATTAAACTTAAAACAGAATTCATAAAGAGCACCAACCGCTGAGGAAGTAAAGCACAAATGAAAGAAGCCACATACAAGCTTCTCATCCTCCAATTTCCAACCTCGTATTTAAATATAAATAATACTCCCTCCGTCTCATTTTAGTTGTCTCATTTGAAAGATTTGTATTTTTTAAGGAACTCTCAGTATAAGGTTAGCACTCCATATGATATCATCTATTTTTAACATCACTTTATATTACTCTAATATAAATGAGACAACTATTTTGGGATAATTCCAAAATCCATATAAGACACCTAATTTCGGATAGAGGGAGTAATACAGAGAGCTTGTCCTCTCCATAATTCCATTCACCAAGGACTCCTTCCATGGCTGTATTTGCAAGACGGGAACGGAGAAGGAAATGCTAACGAGGGAGGAGAAGCCGAAGAGGGGGCTGAGGAAGAGCACAGAGAAAGAGGAGATGAGCGAGGCAGTGGAGTTTGGACAAAGGAGAAGCTGAGAGCGGTGGAAGAGATGCTAAGGTCGTACACAGAGCACGTGCTTATCCACGCCCACACAAGGGTAAAAGAAAACGCTGGGCATGAGATCTCGGTCACAGGAATATCGACCGATATTTTTCTCTTTCTTTTTTGTCAAATCTCAGTTGTATCGGCCGATATCGACGAGATCTCGCTCGTACGGACGATATTTCTCGTATCAGCCGAGATATATCGGGAGTCCTAAATCCGAGATATCTCGGCCGATACGAGATATCTTGGGCGATATTTCTATCCCTGCACCCACGTCGCTTCTTGGAAAGCCCAGCTCTCTCAGGTCCAAATCTTCTCTCTCCTGATGTTTTGTTTCATTTGTTTTCATTTTGGTAATTAAGATTGATAAATGAAGTATTCTTTCAAGCCTTTTCCATGAAATCATCCTCTCATTAATTCTTTCCAACAAATTATATTTATTTAAAAATATCAAAAGTCTTTCTAAAGCGTTATGCCAAAATCAGACAAGCATATGTATATCATCATCTCAACTTTGCATTTCCTTGACAAGTGGGAAAACCTATCCATGGTTTTATTCTAGAGACAGATTCAGTGGCTGGGCAGTGGGTGAGAAATACACACAATTCCCTTCATGAAATATGTACATCACCAAGACAATATAAATCAATCAATCAATTTTATTATTAAAGTTTGTAATCTCATCTCAAGTACATTTGTAACTGGCAAAAGAAACTTCTAGTGAGAAATCAAAGAAACTTGAAGATATTTAGAAATTAACATTGATTCATGAAGTAATGGTAGATTGGTAACACAAGCGATCATTAAGTTGGATGGTGCAGAGCCGGGGATAAAGATATCGGCCGATACGATTGATTTTTAAGCACCACATTATAGCGACCAATACATATTGTATAAGCCATACACACTATTTCTCAACTGATATGGTGGTTATATATTGTATTCGACTGATATGGCAAATATATCATTGATATATATCGACCCTGATATCGACCGATATGATTAATATCAATCTTTTTTTAAAAAAAAAAAATATATTCAAAACGATGGTGGACCCGAATCAATATCTCTACCAATATTTATGTTTTCAATTTTTTAAAATCCAGTTTCCTTTTGAATTATTTATTTATTTTTAATTCAGATAAAATAAAATAATAAAAAATATATCAATATTTAAAAAAGAAAGCAAAAGAGAAGAGATAAATTTATCTGCAACGCTTAATTTTGCCCCTCTGTGCAGAACACTCAACTGCGGGGTATGCATGTACCGTGTTTTTCTTTATGGCAAAAATTAAAGCAAATATTTGCCACAGATATGGTTCACACTACCTTTAGAAGGTTAAAGTGACTGAAGAGCACTGATTCCAATTCGGAAATCACGCCCCCCCAAAATGGTGGAATCCACACAAAGCCCAACGACTTGGAGCCTAACTTTGCTGCTGTAAATTCAAATAAAGCAGAATAACTTTGATGGCCCACTAACACGTCAACTACATGACAATGAATGGTCAGATTGAAGCCCTTTATTTTAACGTAGAAGCTGTTGTTTTCAACTTCAGTCCAAAGAAACACTTTCAGGACTAGACTGGTTTCAAGTTTTGATAGTAAATTCTGATAATATTATTTTATTTGACATGATAAATTGCACGTACAAAGAAGAGGGACGAACTACTAAATGCACAGAGGAAAGAGAGAATGAAATACATGATAAACAATAGGCTGAATGACTATATAGTTTATAATAAGATGAAATAAAAAAAAAAAAATTGAACTGAAAGTCCATTTATGATATCATCAAATAACAAGTAGAAGTAAAAAAATGGACCCCAGATAAACAAATTTTTTACTACATTATGATGATGACTGGGCCCCAAATATTATGCCACATGTCAATTTATAAGCAGCACTGGCATTGGTGCTACAAATGCCACATTGAATCTAGATTGGTTGACTTGGGCATCTTAGGATAGGGTATCACAAAATGCATCAGTAAGAAATTAGCCAACTGGGAGAGAGTGAAAGACTGTAACCAAAAGTCAGCACCTACAAAGGCTCCCAACACATCAAAATACAGAAAACACATAATCCAATGACAATTGATAAAGAATCCAAGAATTCTTTCATATAAAAAATGCATAAAAACCATATACAAAAAACAATATTACTGTACACCTCAAATACATTTGTTTTGTAAACTTTATAATGATAGTATCCAATATTCCACTGGAAGCAATCAATAAGACAAGGTTACAAAGAGCAGCAGCTGTTGCCACCTCTATTACTCCATTTAGCTTAACATGGGATAATTTGTCGTCAGATCCAATCAAGAGGAAGGAGGATCAATCATTTACCTAACAGCTTCTAATGATAAGATGTTCACTGCTGCAGCTGCTACATCATATACAATTTCCCAAACCACTTGTCTCGTGAAAATGATATCAAATTTACCTACAAAAATGCAGGAACAATTAATCAGAACCTTCAATGTTAGAGAAGAAACTTGAATATAAAAATTGAACTGCAACATTATTTTCAGATCTCCTTAACTGAACACGCCACAATCCCTGCAAAATAACATGAATTTCAGCAACTCATTTCAACATAACTGGAATTTAAAAGATGGCGAGGAGAGTCGCAGCCTAAAACCTAATTCCCTATGATAGTAATGTAAATAAACAAATAAATTGGAATAGGGATTACTACCAGATCTACTCATAATTATGAGCTTGCATTTGAGATTGGGCAAAACCTGCAATTGATATCAATGTACACATGCAAAGCCTATAATCTGGGCAAAATTCTAATTATCACTTAAAGCACATAACATCATAAATAGCAAGTTAAGACAAGTAGAGACCATGTAGATGAGCCAGACAAAATAAACTAATAGTTAAAACTTAAAAAGTAAATTATCTAATCAAGGTTAAACGATACACCTCGCGAAGGCCAAATAAGGCGCTTATCTTACACAATAAGAGAATTAAGATATTCTAGGAAAAAAAAAAAAATGTCGCATGATGGCTTAGATCCCTGAGAAATCCCTCTCAGGAAAATTCTTTCAAATTAGACTGAGCACATTGACGTCTCTTAGAAATAGTCAAGTTACAGAAGCTTCATTCATATGAGAATGATTAAACATAAGTCTTAAACGTTTCCTACAGCCTGGACCACATTGGGTTCCCTTTCAAACTCCAAAGTACGAATGTTATACACCATCCCAGGACAAAAGTGAAAGAGAAAAAAGGGACAAAGGAGCCCAATCAACATCAACTCATATCCATGCCGTCTCCAACTTGGCTGCAGATTGGAGTGACTGCACAGAAAGACCTCTCAAAAGGAGAAGGATGCAACTGAGCATCTCTCCTGCGCTTAAAACCACAGCTGTCAGAGTTCTCTCCTTCGAGCTTCCTCCGGATTCCTCTCACAGCTTGCTCTTCCACCAGTGTCAGGGAGAAAACCTGCCCACTAACTCTGCAAAGGGAGCTATGATTATCATACACAATTCTCTGGTTACAATTTTTATCACAAATATGTGTCATTCCTGTTAGTTTGCAGCGATATAAGTTTGCGCACACATGTTCATTTTGGCATCTTTTGTCACATTTGTGACTAGGGATAGCTCCATCATGATTGAGAATACTGGACAAAAAAATAACATTTGTTGGCTCGGCAATCATAGATTCGCCAAATACCTCCATTGCTTCTATCAATCAGCAACTTCAACGTTCGTATCGAGTTTTACAGAAGAAAGCCTGTGTTCTGCAGTCCAAACAAGGGATAAGAGAAGTCAAATGATGGCAAATTGTTCTTTGGTAAACGATAGTTGAACTATGTTTTATGGCAACCTAAAAGTACATGGATATGTAATTGGGTATCCTCACATTACTTAAATATATACACCTCATTAACGACAATGAAACATGTGTGACCTTCTGGTTCAACAAGTTAGTAACTTGGGGAAAAAAGAGAATCCTGAACTGGTTTCTCGAGAATCAAACATTAAACTGAAATAAAGTGGGAGAGTAAGACAACAAAATGAGATTCTGAAAGAACAAAGCCTAAAACACATCTATGATCTTGATGCAGCAGAAGACAGGAGGTTTAGATGAAAGCAGGATTAAAACAAAATGAGTAAATCACAGGTGCAAGCTACATCATATGTATATAACCCTGAATTTGGCAGTGAATTTAAATATCATATATACAAACACAAGAAAGAGAAGACCAAGCAACGGAGACATATCCAACTAAAAAAATACAATGGACAAAAAGACTGGTTAGAATGCTGATGAGCTACAAGTTCTATGACTACAACATCCCTGTTTTGTTTCTGTTTTTCCATAAGTATCCACATACTCCAAATAACATAAAGGGCGATTGAATCCCCAAAGTTAAACTATTTCATCTTAAGTGCGCAAAAAAACAAAAAAGAGTAATGATAAATGGAGATACCTGCTCTTTAATTTCCCCATTCTTTTATTATCCGATAACTCATTAGAAGGCACCATCAGGAAGAATAGAAAGGAAAGTAGTTCTCTGAAAGATGACCGTTTTTTACCAAAAAATAACTAAACCCATTTCAGTTTTTTATTTTAAAATGGTTATTTACCAATAAAGCACCACTTTCCAAGGCCTAACAGCTACCAACTGGCAACCGATGGTAGAAATTTTAAACAGAAAGTGCAAAAAAATTACAAGGTTTTCCGTTCCGTGCAATCAGACGATGTTCTCACTGGTGCACCCCTACTGAGGACAGTCTAGGAGGTAGTGGATCGACCCCAATTGGTTAGCACTCTTCTCACTGAAGGCCATCCACAGAATGACCGAGATTGGAATCCAACAGACCTGAAGAAAAGAAGCATCAATCGAACTAAAGGCAGAGTTTTGAGCCACATTTCCCCATCTTCAACAACATCATCAGCAGCAGCAGCAGCCAGTTTCCCATCTTCAACAACAAAAGCCTAAAATAATGATCAGATTAAATCTCTCGGACAGAAATGTGGGCCTAAAGGTAGGACGCCGTGTAGTGATCAATCCAAACCATCTCAGCACTATTCTAATCTTTGGATTTAACTCAAGCCTAGATCATCCAACTTATCTGTGCCGTTGGACCCAGCATCTACGGCTAAATTGTTCACCCAAACTTTAAACAAACACATGAAGGTTAAGACGATGTTATAGGATCGCAGTCGACCCTCTCACTCACAATATCAGAAGAGGAAGCCTACAATCTGACATAGCTAATCTGAAAGCTCAGCTTCAGACCTCCTCCAACGAACAGAGAGAACGTGGAAGAGGCAAAAGACATTTTCCACCGACCAGAAACAAGAGCACAATAGGAATCCTTGAATTCCTCTAATTCTTGCATATATATTAAAAAAAAAAAAAAGGCAACAACAAGAAAACCTAACCCTAAAAGGGTTGAAATTAAAGGAGAGAGAGAGGAGAAAGAGATCTTACTCGCTTCTACGAGAAAGACGAATGACCTTCGGATTATGAAACGAAAACAAGAATCAGAAGCAGAAAATCGAAGGGCTCCCGCTCTCGGACAGCTCGTCCCTCACGCACCCTCGCCAGCTCAACGCTTTGGGAAGAAGAAAATACAGGTGACGGAGAAGGCTAGATGAGGGGATATTTATAGGCAAAAGAGAGAGAGTGGAAAAAGTCGATGAAATGCCGGTGAAATTCGCACAAATGAAAGTGAAATTTCCGGGAAGTGGGTTCCTCTGAATTCGGATCCTCAAGTGTAGAGCTTTCCCATGTTTATGTTTATGTCGAAACTCGGAAGAGAACACTTGGCAGTGTCTCATTGGCATATCCACTAGCTGACTAAAAAAGACGTTATGGATGAATCACATGTCCATAGAAAATCATCCGTTATTCTATTTAATTTAAATAAAAAACTCTTTAATTGAATTTTAATAATTAAAATAAAAACAGTAAACATTTTCAATAAAAACCTAAAAGAATTACAAGCAGAGCTAAGGCATCTCCTAGGCTTTAATACATAGAAAAATTTTAAAGTAGAGAAAAAAAAATCTTACCTTTTCAAAGAAACTAAGGTTGTATAAGAAATATAGTTTAAAAAATAATTTTTTAATTTATTTTAGATTGTAAATTTGAATTAAATTTTAAAAAATTAAAAAAACAATGAGATATAACATTCTAATACTACATTAGTGTCCTAAATATTCTTTCCACCATATCCAAAACATATAAAATCCAAATCAAACAATATCATTTATTATTTCCAAATCTCCAAAAAAACCCTATAAAAAAATTTCCTAAAAATATTTTCAATTATGAAACTCACAAAATCACGCCTCCATTACACTTAGAATTGGATGATTAATCCATAACAATCATTTATTCTAAAAACTTTCAATTTTTCATTTACCTTAAAATAAAATAAAAATGCTATGAGATCTAACATTTAAACATGATATTAGTATCCTAAATAATCCATCCATCATATTCAAACACAAAAATCCAAATCAACCCACATCCTCCATCATTTTTATTCTATAAAATATTCATCACAAATATACCTTCAAATTTTATAAATCACAAATAGTAAAAAAAAATTAAGGTGTTTAGTTATTGACATCTTAAAAAATCGAGTTCTTCTTCAATAATTATCGTAAAAAAAAAAAAAGAAATCAAAGATCCATATAATCACAGAAAATGAGATAGAATCGAGCTTGAAATCGTCAAAATGGAGAGTTGAGTACAAAAGGAGACTTGGCAAGTGTTGCTTGGAACACGAGAAAAATGATGGAGGCGAAGGGAAGACAATTTTAGGGTTTCTCTCCTTGTGGGCCCCATACTTTTTTAAAATACTAACTTACTATATCTCACATAAAAAGAGAAAATAATTTTATTTTTAAAAAAAATATTAACACCTATGTAATATAAATCACATGAAGACTTACCATTAGTTTAAAAATAAAATATAATTTTTCTACTATATTCAAAACTAACCCATTATATATACAATTAATCCTAATAATTAATTGTTTAATTGCATCCCCGATTTTTATTGAAAACCGTCAATGGCTGCAACCTACCTCACCAAACCAGTCGCATTCGGTATATTCATTGGCGGTACGACTATTAGGGCTATGCGTGGACCACTATTATGGTATTTTTACTTAATAATACAAATAAATTGTCAGAGGGACAGAGGCTTTAATTTTGGATTTATTCAATATTCCAATCTAAATTCGATTATTAACAATTGAAACTGAAAAAAAAATATTCATGTCCAGTGATGGACATATTAATTATCATTATTATTAGGGTAGCCATTTATACACCTCATTTTTTTTAAGAGACACTCCATTTCAACTTTTTACGAAAAATTATCATTTTATCCCTCACTTTTGTATAGAGAAATTATCTTTTTTAACGTTAAGGGGCAAAATGATAATTTTCACACAAAATTTTGAAATGAGATGTCTATTAAAAGAAAAGTAGGGTGTCTAAATGGCCATCTTTATTATTATTATTATGAATACTATATTTTTTATCGCAAATAAATCCAAGACCTCACCTAACTTCAAATACACGCAACTTTCCTGCAAACCACGTAACTCGGGTGACTACTACTATGAATACTATTTATTTAATTTATTTATAGTCGACATTTATAAATAATTTGATAAGTTTTTAACTGAATAAATATCTTATGACCATAAAATAATTGTTTGGTTTCATTTTATATTAATAAAGTATAATATTACATCAACATTTAAAATTAATTGAACTGTTATATCATTTGTTCATGAAAAGCATAATATTAATCAAGTATGAGTGTATTGTAATCAAAGGTCTACCCTCGTCTTATGAGGCTAAGCAAAAGGGATCGCTACTAAGAGATTTTGTGATCATTATGCCGAGGTCAAAAATTGTGGGATATGATTATGTCGATTGATACATATGGTATTGACTACTATATATTATATCGAACAATATATGTTAGATTTTGGATAGTGATTCTCATACAGGTATTTTGTATAACGAGATACAGGATTTAGGATATTACCCATTTTACTCTTCCATTATCGTACGAAAGCATTTAAAAAAAATCCAGTGATTTAGTTAGTAATCCAATTTGTTGTTCTCTATGAAAAAAGCAGTCTCATTTAGATAAATTTCAGTGATCCGGTCACTGATTCGATCAGTAATCTGGTAAGCCAGTTAGTGAGTCGATTTATACTGCAGTGGAAGAGTTAGTGATCCGGTGAGCCAATCAGTGAGTCGATTTATACCGCAGTAAAAGGGTAAAATGGACAATACCCTAAATCACATATTTGGTTACACAAAACACCCATTGGATGATCGCTACCCAGATTTTTGTGCCCATGTTTTCCAGTTGATACATATTTGCATCGGGGTACCAGTATTGATCATTTTTAGAAAGGTGTAGAAGTAAGTTTTTCATGTTTAATAAGTTTTTCCATTTCAATTTCATTCTTATTTAGTTTTTATCTATTTTGAGTTATGTTTAATAATTTTTTGAATTTTTGCTTTAAAATAATTCCCTTTTTTTTTTTTTTTTGGGGTGGGGGGTGGGGGGGGGGGGGGGGGGGGGGGGGGGGTGGGGTTGTTTGCAAAAAAAATTAATGAACAAGGGAGTCTTAATATAATTGGTATATTTTACGTGATGTATCTATAATCTTCTAAAATTTTCAACATTTTCATGACATTAACGTAATTTGTGAAAAATCATGAATTATCATAGAAAATATGACTAATTATGGAGCACTAGAGAATATGAATTTCAAATCAGGTCATTACCAATTTCAAAATTTTGGACAATGTTTTTTCAAATTTTTAGATATATTATTATTTGTTGTATTTAAGTGTCTTATACTCTACAGATAATACCTTTTTTAAATCAAACCACAACAAATTTTCCATTTATTCATATTTTTATTTGTAAACGCTAGAATTGAAGTGGAAATGGAGATTGAACCCAATAAAGGAATGCAATTAACAATCAAATATTGAAGCAAACACACCAAAAAGCCCAACACAACCATCAGATTCATAAAACATGGAGTTTACTAGGGACCAAAACAACAGTCAGATTTGTAAAACATGAGGCTTACTAGTAAATCTAAAAAAGAGTCACCAAAAGAAAGTAAATTATACAAAATTATACGAAACGTATTGATTTGTAGTCGTTCGATATGTATCAATTTTTTTTTTTTAAAAAAAGTTTAGATGACAATTCAAATTTAACTCAGGTTTTTAATACATCTTAAACCAATTTAAAAGCTATGAATTAGATGATTTGAAGATGATATGTATCTAGTTTTTGAATTTTCCCTTGACAACCATCGTCTTCCTTTCTTAGCTAAGCCCACAAGGCTCACTTGGCTCACGGGCTTATTAAAAATAAATTTATAATAACAATAATGAGAGCTGTGAAATAATAATTTAATAGTGAGTTTTCGTCTAGGTGCATTATCTAAAATTTAAAACTTAAAAAAGAAAAGAAAAAGTCAATCAAAGTGGATGATGAGAGGAATTTCAACACAATATTTAAAAACTAAAATCAATTTTATATAGAATGAGCTTAATTCAATCAATGTATTTTTTTAATATCATATTCATACTTGTACTTTTGCAAATAGACATATTACATTTGGACATGATGAGTTCAGAATAAAATGATTTTTTTTTAAAGCTTACAAATATAGATTAACTTTAGTTGGTAATATCAAACCAACCCAAATCAATATCCTTAAATTAGGTTGACCCTTCTTTAATTACTCTACCTTTTAATATGCACCTTGACCCATGAAATAACCCCAAAATTGAAGACCTTTAATGAAAAAAAAACCCAAGAATGATAGGTCAACAGGGATAATAATATCATTGTATGGGACGATAGGATATGTATTGACTGTAAAGACATATTATCGGCCGATATATTGGTCCTCGTTAATTTTTTTTTTTTTAAAATTCAAATCGGTGATGGGCCAGAGCTGATATCTCGGCTGATATCGGCCCATATCAGACCAATATCAGACTCGATATCGGCCGAAATTTATGTTTTCAACTTTTTTTTTTTTTAAAAAGCTTCCTTTTGGAGTTTTTATTTATTTTTTAATTCAGAAAAAAACTAAATATATAAAAATACTGATATTTAAAAAAAAAAGAGAAAAAAATTTATCGGTCAATGTCGGCCGGACCTAATTTTTCACTCCTGAGGTCAACAGTCGAAGACGTGAATAAAAAAACTTCTAGAACTTCTACATGGATCAATTGTAAAACTAGAGAATATTAAAATAACCTTAGATAGAGGGAAAAGATGAAAAACAGTAATGAAACTACAACAACTAGGAATTTTCTACATTATTGCTGTTGGCAAATGCAATCCCTTGACTTTGAGGCCATTGCCATCTTCCTGCTCCTACACCATTTATTCTCAAGGTACACCGATTCCGAATAAAATTCCGGTTTTAGCCCCACTCTTACCTTCCTTGCTTCTTACCAACTCTACCCTTTTTCCCAGTGCCTTCTCGTTTTCCACTCGGATCCTTCCCATCCATCGCATCAGTGTTCCGTTCATCATCGTCTCCGTCCTGCATCTCTCCCTCTCTCTTTTTCGTCATGTGATCTCTACTGCTTTTCAACCATGCCTTGAAAAAATTCAGGTCTAATGGGCTTACAGGTTACGAAAAATACAGGTCAGTAGTCTGATATTGAACTTGTGTCCCCCATTGAGTACAGAGTTTATTCATGTTTTTGTGGGTTCACTAATTTTGTCTAGTTTTACTGCTTTCCAACTTGAATTATGAAGATACTCCCAACACATCGTGTTCACCCCTTCCCCAGCTCACATATTGATGGATGAAATGAAACAGACAGAAGGGAGAAAAAATGCAGAGAGGGATGGGAAAATTGGATTCAAAGCCAAAGTGTACCGATGTTGGAAGTGCAGAGGAAGATCTAAAGATTTAAAGATTTATAAGGGACTTGGGTCACTCCACGGTCTTTTGGGATAGATAAACAGATACTAACGAGTAGTATCTAAGCCAGGTATCAGGCTACCTCATATGAACTCTAGAGATTCTGCAGGTGGACAGATGGCTGGCCTCGTTTGAGAGGGGATTGTTTGAGCTGCAAACGAGTCTTACATTGGAAGTGAAGAGGGAGATTTAGGTATTTATAAAGGACTGTCACTCCACCCAATAGACTAGTGTTTTTTTTTCAGAGTAGTATTTTGGGATGGATACCCAATTCCTAAGAGTGTAATGGTTCACTGATTCTTATTGAAAGTCAGACTGAAGGGGATAGGATGTTATCCACAAATCACACCATAGAAAGGAAGATCCTAACCATATATTAAGGTGGCCACCACATGGTTGGATATAGGAGAAAAATCAAGAGTCCAAATTGTCAGGAAAATGACCATTGGTGGTATATTATTTTCTACTGATAAATCCATTTTTTAAGTTACATGGAGAAAAGGAATAGGTGCAGGAAGTCATTTGAGGACGATAATGACCCAAGGTGCAAAAGTCAACATTATCCTATTTTATACTGCAGAAATAGAACATGTGAACAATAATAATTGATCAACGCTTCTTAGTCCTTACACATCCCTAAAATTCATTGAACCCATCCAATAAAAGGATCCAATCTTGGATTTGGAAGTAGAAAGAAAAGGCTTCCAACAAGGAAAGCAACAAACACACAGACAGCACATGGATGTAA
The DNA here is from genome assembly GCA_013350335.1 of Chimonanthus salicifolius. NCBI lineage: Eukaryota > Viridiplantae > Streptophyta > Magnoliopsida > Laurales > Calycanthaceae > Chimonanthus > Chimonanthus salicifolius. The sequence goes on from CM023536.1 coordinate 55,320,663, forward strand.
GCTCTATTGCAGAAACAAAACCATCCAAATAGTTATCAGTGCCTTCTAACAAATCACTTGTCTCTTTATTCCACCCAAGCAAAAGATTAAATTATGGATTTGGAAGTAGAAATAGAAGAATTCCGCCAAGTGCAACACAAAAATGAAAAGGATGTTAGACGAAGCTCTATTTTCAGATACAATTCCCCCTTGGTTCAAGTTAGCTTGATTGGCCTAGTTTGCTTCTGCTGCCCAGGCATGTTCAATGCCCTCATCGGCATGGGTGGAGGCGGGCAGATTGATTCAACAGCTGCCAATAATGCCAACACTGCACTCTCCACGTTCGCCATTCTTGCCATTCCTTGGTGGCGGTATCTACAATATTTTTGGCCCCCGTCTCACTCTCTTCACGGGCTGCTCTACATATGTCTTGTATGCTGGATCCTTTCTTTACTACAATCACCACCACGACCAGACCTTTGCTGTCATCGCAGGTGCTATTCTTGGAATTGGAGCAAGCCTACTATGGGCTAGCCAAGGTGCTATCATGACTGCATATCCCTCACCTGCCCGAAAGGGCACTTACATCTCTCTCTTCTGGTGCATCTTCAACATGGGTGGCGTCATTGGCGGTCTAGTTCCATTCGTTTTGAATTACCACCGAACAGAGGCTGCATCAGTCAATGATGGAACATATATAGCCTTCATGTGCTTCATGTTAGCTGGTGCAGTACTCTCACTGGCAATCCTCCCACCAGGCCTTGTCATCCGTGATGATGGAACATGGGTCACTAACATCAAGTATTCAAGCATCTCCGTAGAGGCTGTTGAGATCTTGAAGCTTTTCTTGAACTGGAAGATGATTCTTATGATCCCTGCGTCATGGGCTAGTAACTTCTTTTACTGCTATCAGTTCAATAATGTGAATGGGAAGATGTTTAATGTGAGGACCAGGGGACTGAACAATGTTTCCTATTGGGGTGCACAGATATTGGGATCGATAGGGATTGGGTTCATTTTGGATTTCAGTTTTCAGAGTAGGAGGATGAGAGGTTTTCTTGGGGTAGCCGTGGTTGCGATACTCGGAACGGTGATTTGGGGTGGTGGACTTGCCAACCAGTTGAATTATTCAAAGGAAAATTTGCCCAAGAGATTGGATTTTAAGAACTCCGGAGGTGATTATGCAGGACCATTTGTCTTGTATTTCAGTTATGGGTTATTGGATTCCATGTTCCAGAGCCTGTGTTATTGGGTCATTGGGGCCTTGGCCAGTGATTCTGAGACACTTAGTAGGTATATATCATGTCCCTGTCATTTGCTTGGCATTCATTTGTTAATGAAATACATTTCATTATCAGTAATAAGCATTTATCAATAGAATACTTTGTAACTGAAGCTGAAGAATACACCCTGAAATTTGGTGCGTTAGGCTTAGCTGAAACTTTACAACTCTCTCTCTTATTTTGCAAATTTCCATTACTAAATGCAAAAATGTCCCATAACACCTTGGCAAATTTAAGACAAAGTGTTAATGGAACTTGGATCAAACTATCTGGTTTGTTGGGCATGTCTGCCAACCACTGAATGCTATGATAGGTAGGTAGGCATGTGCACACCACACAAACAGACTTTTAAGGAGCTATGCTAACTTGTCCAGAGACTAATCCAAGTTTGAGAACTGCATGACTTGTAAAGAAACTGATCCAACCATGGGCAATTCATAAGCAACAAGAATGTAGAAGTGCTTATCTTTATGATTACAACTTGTGGGCATGGTAAAACCATTGCGATTTTCATAAGCATATAGACTGCCTTGTATATGGAACTTGTTAATTCGTAGTTACCCTAACAGTGTTGCAACAGGTATAGCGGATTCTACAAGGGCATTCAGAGCGCTGGAGCAGTTGTGGCTTGGCAAGTTGATGCCCACAACATTCCATGGCTATCACAGTTGATCGTGAACTGGTCCCTCACTACTGTTAGTTATCCATTGCTGGTATTATTGATTGCGTTAGCTGTGAAGGATGATGGCAAGATGCTAGATGAGGGAACCACCTCTGCTCCAATCCTGTCACATTCTCTTGCCGATAAGAATGGGAATTGCAGAGATGAGACTGGCTTAGGGAAATAGTCTGAATTCAAGACAAGTATATGCCACTTCTCAGTTGTTTCATGTTAGAATAGATTAGAGTTCTCAGTGAATTAGAATTCTAGTTTATGTCAGTCTTTGACAAACAGATAGATTTGTTAAGAGTTTGAGTTTATCTCTACTTGATAGAGATAAGATTTCATTAGGTTTTAAGATTATCTACTGTTTGCATGTATGTCTACAAAGATGTGAGATGTTAGTGAATAAGACATGCACAGGTTTATGAATTCCATCACTTTTAACATGGTTCAGAGGTAGATGATCAAGAGCGCCCTCTCTTTTGATTGGAAATATGGCACGCTCGATCAGAATATCTATCCTCAAGCGTGTGGGTTAATCATCTTACTCACAACACCTGCTCTCTTTAATAGTTTCACCACACCATTAGCACCCACTCGGCACCTTCAGCCCATCCAGCTTCTGCATACTCAAAGAATCAATCCCGTATCCGTCTCACCCCATCACTCCATCTTTCCATTCCCATTTCCACCCCATTTTTCGACTCCCAACCACTGACCATTACTACTGCTGTCCAGTTCCATTCTTCTTATATTCACATCCTGACTCAAATTTGTTTCTACCTATACCAACCATACAAATCAGACACTTTTCTCGCCTTCCATCTTCAGCACTCTGAATCTGCTCACCTGATCCCGAACCTCCGAGATTGTGACCTTACCTCATCAATCTGTTTGCACCAGTGCATTTTAGGAAGAGCTTCTAATTTTCTGCTTTCAATCTCTCTTTTCACTGACGTTCTCAAATTGGTGCTTTGTTTTTTTTATCTCCTCTGATTTCATGCCCGAAATTCGCTCTTGAGGATATATTCTTTGGGTTGCTCTCCAAAAGGCTGGAGGAAAGGTATTACAGAGGTGAAACTGGATTCATTTCGGATGGGATTCCCTGAATGCGGTTTCAAGCTGAGATCCTTGACCAAATTGCTAACATGGATTTGGTTGTGAACTTCAAATGCACGGAAGAATATTTGAAGAAACACTTGGGCAGTGGTGTGCAAGCATCGTGGAAGTTCACCAACTTGTGCAGTTCAGATCCTTGTAGCCTTGATCCTGGCTCCCCATCACAATCACATCTTACCCAGCTAAATTTGCCTGCTAGAAATGCTGAAAATGCTCTCGAGTAAAAACTACATATCTATGCTGAGCAGAGCAAGGTATTCGAAGACTATTACTGAAAGCGGAATAAACTTGTGGATGTCCATGTTTTTTAATTTTATTTCGGTTAGTTATATGTGTTGTCCCCACCATTAGTTTCGGTATTCGTAATTGTTACTACCGTCATTACCGCCATCCTCCACACAATCGTCGTCCTTGCCTGCCATTGTCCTGCTACTCTGGCCATTGTCATAGCCATTTCTAGTGCTACTATGTATTTGTTGTGGCTCAGTTTGGCCTCCTGTCTATTGGATCTGATCGTTGTGGCAAGCATTTTCAGTTCCTTTTTGATGCAGATCTTTTTGCTTTTGTCTTTGATCGTGGTTCCAACAATCGAGATTATCTGGATTTGTCGATCTCATGCACTAGGATACCGATCTCTGTCTGTTATTACTCATCCGCAGGTTTTCTCTAAACACGTGACACATTGGTTTATTCTTAGCTTCCCCAGCACGTTTTCACCGTTGATCTGCTTCTACTTCACCAAATGGCGTCACCAGACTGTTGGATTATTTAATTATCAGTTATCCAGTTCAATAATTTCAAACTCAAGTTCTGGTCTCCCACTTCAGCTTGAAGGGGGGTGTTAGGATAGATTAGAGTTCCTATTGAATTAGAATTCTAATTTATGTCAGTCTCTGAAAAATAGGTAGATTTGTTAAGAGTTTGAGTTAATCTCCACTTGATAGAGATAAAACTTCATTAGATTTTAAGATTATCTATGTTTTCTATATGTCTACAAAGATGTGAAATGTTAGTGAATAATACATGACAGGTTTTATGAATTCCATCTCTTCTCACATTTCATGTGTTTACGAATAGGAACGATGGTCATGGCTGTCAATAGTATGTTTCAAGGGGCAAGTGCATTTGTACTTTGAGGGATAGGTGAAGAATCTCATAACCTTTGCCTGAAGTTTGTCTTGAGATTCCTAGGTGTTAAAGAGTTTGTAAATGTGAGGTCCTTGGTTTCATTATCCTGGCTGTTGATTTAAATGGCCCTAGTTTGGACAGAGCATGCCCAGAATAATCCTGGCAGTTCTTCCTTCGAGGGTCAGGTTTGCCGGAGTAGAAAGTAGATGTGGCTAATTACCATTGCCTGAAGTTTGGCTTGAGATTCCTGGTGTCAAAAAATCGACCAACTTGCTGTTTGGTGTGGCACTGGGACAGAGAATATGGAAGCAAATCTATCAACACTTTTTATATGATGATTGGAAAGATTGTGGAGACTGATTACCCAAGAAAAATGGAAATGATTTTGGATACATATCAAAATTTCAATCGTACTAGCTTGCTTTAGTATACAAAACATGAAAATCTTCATCTTGCCAATGCAAAATAATAGAAAACTAACCTTGGTTAAAGAATACAACAATACATATATAATGTTATATTTAGATGTTCAACGAAGGTCATGCCTCAAGACTAGAATATGATATGCTTGTTTTATAATGTGAGCATTTTGGCCTATATTTCCTTGACTCGGTCAAGGTTGTCATTAAGCAGAAATTGCAGGGATCTTTACGTCCACCTTGTTCAAGTTCTCTGGTTTTCTATTTTAGTCTCTTGTTCAGCAACTGCTTTTTTGGAATCCTTGGAGACATCATCTTCTTTTACACCCGTGTCCTTATTCACTTCTGGAACCTTGGCAGGACCACTTGATTCTGGATTCGATGCTTCTTTCTCAGATACTAGATCGGTGACTGGAGTATCCTGTTCGGTCTTTGTTTCTCCATCTGCTTTGGGGGCATCTTGCTTGCGCTCTGAAGCATCGAACAATGAGTCCTCATTCTCATTTTCAGCATCCACCTGATTCTGCAGTTCCAAATTAGAAGATTAGAAAATTACTATTCCATCATAATGTCCAAAAGATGGTTACAAAACAAGGAGTTGTCATCCTTGGTCCTGAGATGCTGGCTCAGGGCAAGTGAGACCCATGGTAAGGTCCCCATTGTTTATAGATCATAGGTCTTTCTTTCCTCAGATTGGAAAATAGCCATCTGATTTTGGCCTTTTTGTTTCTTTAAGCCCCATCAGGCCATCACAATTTTACTCTTGGTCGATTTGCTGATTGCATATGATATCTTCAACCATGAATTTGTAGGTGCGAAGCCCATGAATTACTGATGCAGCGGATGATTGATCCAACTGCCCCACTGTGGATAGACCTCAACTGAAAATAACCCATGATGGAAGATCCTAGCCAGCCAGCCATCCAATATTTTGTATTTTGTGAGTCATTTGCAGACTTTTGATGCGTTTCTTGTGAGTATTTTGATTGAATGGTTCCAGGTTAGGATTGCCCATTGTTGGGTATGTTCAATCTGTGGACGAAATGGTTAGGATCATCCATGGGGTGGATTTTGGATGAACTATTGCCCACCATATAAAACAGTGTGGATCACCAAGTTATCCCCCGGCTAAAGGGATCATACAATTCCTCCAATACAAGACAACGGCAAGAGGGCGTACTTCTACGGTAAGATTGTCATCGACATCTCTTGGTGTGTCCTCATGTCTGGTTGGCTTCTTCTCTGGCAGTTCCTCAGCGTCGAGCTCCTTGGGCTTTGTTGCGCAGCCTCCCATTGTTTCAAACGGAAGTCTGTCAAACAGCGGCAAGGGAGCTCTCCGGGAATTTGCTAGGGAAGAGCTTCCCAAATTTTGGAGCTGAAGATGAGGATGATGGCATTGCTGGAAGGGGGTCCAATTTTAACGAGAAATTGATGGTCAGGAAGAGGAAATTGGTTATGGAGAATTTGTGGACCCTTTCAAATTCTTGGGGTTGCCCGTTGTCTACTTGTCTTTGCTTGAAAAGCGTGGGAACGTTTTGAAAAACCGTTAGTTAAATTTAGTTTAGAGGTTAGGCGGGCTGTCGGCATTGGTTTTTTTTTTTCTCCTCCACTTGTTGTCACTGTATATGGCATTTGATCTAGACCGTTCATCTTAGTGTCCAACTCGACCCATGTGGGCTCCTCGATTTATGGCAGATCCATGACCATCTAAACTACTTATTTAGAAAAAATAACTTGTTCACCTTATTACAATACGGATAAATTATCTCATGTGAATCAGTTTATAAAATATTGGTGTGCACTTTTAATCACAGGTTCTGTATGAGTTTTGTTAGATTTTACTTTTAATTTATCCAATAACCCAATTCAAAAGCTGTGATTGAAAGTTTACACCAACTTTATAACTAAATGCAGAACATACAATTTCTCTTATAACATGTGAGTTCTTGTTATATATTTTGTATGTACATCAGTTACATTTGTCATTTTCTTATTAAGTAGAGCATACTTAAATTTTTTATCTTTTAAATTTTAAACAAAACATCATATCCTTGGGCAAATATTTTTGTGTAATCTTTGATAATAAATTATTTTAATCTCTTTATTTTTTTGAATTTATGTGTGGAAAATCATGGGATATCCAGCATAACACCTCCACTGGTGAGCCCACTACTCCTAGGGCACACCGAGGCAACCAGTTGAGTTACACCAGAGCCAAATGATATAGATGGTGTGTAAGAAGCTAAACATGGAAAGTTTAAATCCTTTAGTTAAAATCACCACACTATAGAAAATATTTGGATATTTGGATGCATGCTAATTGATTGTTAATTATATATTTGGGAAGATTGTCGTTTTCTTTTAGAAAAAAAAACAAACATAAACACATACATCATCGTCGAGGCCATCAATCCTTTAAACTAATTTGGATCTTCTAAATGGATCATTAAGAAGAAATTACTCTATAGCATTGGGAAAAATATTTTTTATTCTCGCATACAAATAGAGAATTAGTATATTTTTTACATTCAATTTTTAATTTCTATTTTTTATTGTATAAAAAAAATCTATCTATTTCAACCCCAAGAGGTTGGCTCAGTGATTGAGAGTTTGAGACACAAGACTTTAGGATTGAGGTCTTGGGATCAAACCTTGGTGCTACCACTTGACTTATCTTGACTAGCTGTATGGGCAATGGCTGTGCGGGCCCCGGGAGATTAGTCTTGTTGGGTCAATACCTTATGCTCTCATTATTCAAAAAAAAAAAAAATCTAGTGACTCCAATGAAGGGCATTCCCTGCAAACTTACTTGGTGTGTGCAGATTGGGGGATTTTCACACACACAAGGAGACTACTCAGGTGAGGTGCTTGGACACCTCTGGACCTCAAAAAAAAAAAAATCTATATATTTTTTAGTTTATTTATAAAAAATATCTTATCTCATTTCTGAAATAAGATGGAAATTCTTATGCTTCTTGTATTATCGAAAATCTTTGCATCTCTCACTTAGAGAATGAGAAAGAATTCCTGAAGACACTAAATTGATAACTTCTTTTCAGTGGTTTCAACTAGGGTGAAACTTGGGTCAGATTTGAATAATTCAGGTCGAATTGAATAATTCAGGTCAATTATTCATATCGAATCAAATCAGATTCAATAAATTTTAATATAAATTAATTTAAATTTATTAAAACTCAACCTCCCACGAACTGAATTTTAACCCTAATTTCAACGAAGAAACAGTACAAGAGTAACGAAGGGAACGAGTCTACGTAAGCCAAGTTCCCACTGCATTACGTCTGATAAAAAGAACAGAGAGGGCAGTGACTCATGACTCATGACTCATGACTCATGACTCATGATTCATGAGGACCGATCCGCCTCTATAATTCCAAAGTTAGTGGGTTAACACACACACTCTCTCTCTCTCTCTGATCCGCCTCTATAATTCCAAAGTTAGTGGGTAAACTCTCTCTCTCTCTCTCTCTCTCTCTCTCTCTCTCAATCAAACATCAAGAGAAGTTGGAAGAGAGGTAGAAGACAACGAGTCTCTCTCTCTTACTCAACATCAGAAGAAGTGAAGACAGTGGCAGAAGACAAAGAGGCAGAAAGGCAGTAGCAGAAGACACAGGTAAAAATAACATGGCTTCTATACAAAGAGGTAGAACAAAATAGTTTTTGTTATTTAATTTAGACATTTAACAAAAAACTATTTTATAAAAGAAATCAAAGAATAAAGAAAATAGAATAAAAATGAAAGAAAAAGGTGCAATAGAAAGTGGATAGAAAATGATAAAAAAAAAAGAAGAGAAAAGAATAAAAAATAAACTAGAAAAAATCTTGTATATAAATATAAATAAAAAATCCAAGTCATACCTGAGTATATAAAATCAACTGTGGTATCTATACAAGTATAAAAAATACAAACAAAATACCTTTTTTTTTTTAATTTACACGTGGTAAAATAATGTAAAATTGAATTTTCAATTATTGCCTCTACTCTATGGATCATGTTCTCCACTTCAGTCTTTTACCCCTTTTACATATTTTAAAAGAGAGAAATCATACCCTGTTCTCTGTTGTAAAAATGTGGTGTTCACCATGTTTTCACTTCAAAAACATATTCTCTACTCATAATTAAATTAGTAGTTAAAATTTAATTATACTAATATTTTCCTCTCACGTTATCTTTATTATGTCATTAAACATATTCTCTTTGTTTCTTCAAAAGTAATAATCATATATTTTTTTTCTAACTTAGATAATGAATTTTGTGTCATATTCTCATCGATATAAATCCCGAACTATTTGAAATAAAGAAAGTTCATTTCTACAGATCTCTCTTTTAAATTTATTTTCATTCTTTGAAAACTCGCATTTACGTATTAATTATAATTGCTTCGAACGAGATTCTATTTTATATTTTCATAATTCGTTTGGACGAGATATTGGCCTAGATCATTCTCTCTCCTACCGATTTTTCTTTTTTCCAAAAAAAATCAGAAAAATTACAGAAAATGAAGAAAATTATGAGTTCATGAATATGTAATTTTTTAATTAAATATCGATCATGTATCTAAGGTATGAACTCAAAAATTTCAAATGTTTTTAAAAAAATGATGATAATTGGTAAAAAAAATTTAAGTGATCATTAAATTAATCTTGTGGCTGGAAAAAACTAAATTTTTGAAAATTTAAATCCATTTATCAGTCCAATTCACAAATTTATCTCCATTCTTTGCTTCTTTGACTTACCATTCGGTGTCGCCGGAAAGGACTCTTGCTGGCAACGTTTTACACGGGAGAAGAGACTGTTGCTGGGAGCGTTTTACACGGGAGAAGAGACTCTTGCTGGATGAGAAGAATTTAAAGGAAGGCCGAGAGAAGACTTAGCATAAAATCAGAAAGATGATCCATTAAGAATGGAGGTGTTGGTGTTGACCAGCGATTGAAACAAGAATAAAAGGAAGAAATAAGAATATAAGGAAGAAGTAAATAACTTTTTACTTTAAGTCCCACATTAATTGATTTAAAAAATCAATAACTTAATATAATACTTAATGTACTCTTTTTTCAACTGCTAACTTTTGAGTATGAGTTCTATTTCAAGAATGTTATTGATTTATGGTTTTTTAATATAATATCAGAGCAAGTTCTGCATGTAATTGCAGAGTACAGTTGCATGTGTGTCAAATTTTTATTTGCAATCATGAGGTCAAACAACACGTGAGGACAGATATGAATTAACAAAAATCTCACATCAATTAAATCAAGAAACTAATTACTCTGTATAACAGTTCAGTTATCCAGACTTACATTTTGAGACTAAATTTTACTTCAAAAATAGACTTCATAATTAATTAATAATTATTATTATGAAAAATGTTTAAAGAATGGCTTTAGTCAAAATATCTCTTTTCTTGAATTCCATAACTATAAGAGTGATCCAAATGCATTCAGCAAGCAGGATTTGGATTGGATATCAAATCATTCCATATGGCTTCTCCAAGCCCATCCTTACTTTCCTTGTTTCTCTTCTGCCTTTCCACCACCGTCATCATCTCTTCTTGTGCTGATGCAAAACGCCACTTTCCTCCTCCTCGTCCGCCTCTTCGATTTGACCAAAACGGGCAGTTTAAGATCTTGCAGGTGGCGGACATGCACTACGCCAACGGTAGGACAACCCCTTGCCTGGACGTCTTGCCGGAGCAGTTCGCTACTTGTTCAGATCTCAACACCACCGCCTTCCTCTACCGTATCATCCGTGCCGAAAAACCCAATCTCGTCGTCTTCACAGGTTTCACCTCTTTCTCTATGAGATTTTATTTTTTAATTACTTTTTGTGATAGCCCATCTCAAAGACTCATTCCTCACGAGTTACTCTTTATCGATTTAACTTATGTGTGAAAAGTTTACACATAAAATTAATTTCACTTTCTGTAAAATGAAAATCAAGCATACCCACATAGATGTACAATAGGTTTTTTTTTTTCTTCTAAATATATATAAATCAATCCGATTTCATTGGTTATTAAATCAGTAAATTATTTTAAATTTTAAAATTTTAAAATGGTTTTTTTTAAAATCTGGATAAAGCATATCTTTCAAAATTATCGAAGCATAAGAAGTTAAGTTGACTTGACGATGACTTTAAACTGTTTAATGCATTGCTTTGCTTTATTAATTTAATTTAATTTAATTTTTAAAAGTTAAAATCAACAGCTAAAATAATCTTATGAAGCCGAGTTTGACTTAGCTTGTTAATTTATGTAATTCTATTTCCATTTGAAAAAGTAAAAAACTCAAGTTTGAATTCTCATGTGCCTGAAATTTATTCCATAATTTTAAAAATTTGGATTCAATCCTACCTTATCTTTTTAAGTCAATAAATGTATGGGTCGCTTTTTTAAAATAGTTGTTGAGTTGGTTACCTCTCGCTTTGATAGATTCGAACTTGGATTAATTTGATAGGATATTATTCTCTTCGAATTTTACAGTGAATACAAGTAAATTAAAAAAATATAGTAAAACAGTAAAAAATAATAATTGATCGTAGCTTGGAAAAATGCAGGTGACAACATCTTTGCATCGGATTCAATGGATGCCGCAAAATCATTGAATGCGGCATTTAATCCGGTGATCAGATCGGGGATACCTTGGGCCGCCGTACTTGGGAACCACGACCAAGAGTCGGCCCTTTCAAGGGAAGGGGTGATGCGACACGTCGTCCAGATGGAGGGAACAGTGTCCCGCTTCAATCCGACGGCGGGAGATGGCTTCAGAGGAGTGGAAGAAGAAATGGACGGATACGGGAACTACAACGTGGAGGTGCTGGGAGCCGGCGGATCGGGTCTGGGCAACAAGTCGGTCCTCAATCTCTACTTTTTGGACAGCGGAGATTACTCCACGATTCCTTCGGTTTGGGGCTATGGTTGGATCAAAGCCTCTCAAGAGCATTGGTTCGTACGCACTTCCTTCCAATTGCAGGTGTCATTCCTCTTCTTTGCACTTCTATTTTTTAATTCTTATGTAATTATTTGTACTTTAGAAGATATGAGTTGATCATCCGTACAACTTACTGTACTTGCGATCCATCTTATTTAAAATATTTTTCTTTTTAAGATAATTCTTTTTTATATTACTCACCTAGTAAATAATGATTAATGACCTTCTAAATTATTTAGTGGTACTGAATTATCTAAATTTTAATGGACATGTTCTTGTAAAAAAAACAACTTAGGCTGCGTTTGGATGGGGGGTAAGGCGGGGTAACCCCCAGTTACCCCTACTTACCCCCGTTTGGTAACCAGGGGGGAGGGGTAAAAATTCAAAATTTTACCCCTCCCCCCTCCATTTCCAATACCCCCACGGGGGAAGGGGTATTCATTTTGAATACCCCTCCTTACCCCTCTCCCCCCCCTCTTTTACTTATGATTTTTTTTTTATATATTTTTTTTGTTTATTTATTTTGGTAAGTACTTGGCTTTTATTTTTTTTAAAAGCACTCCATTATTTCCATTTGATAAATCTCATATCACCAAACAACAAATTATATTTTTTTATGAAGAGATATAATGAATTTTGTATTCATTTTTTGAAATTTAAAATAATAATAGTGGTTTTTTATTTATTTTTTATTTTTTAGGGAAATTTTTCCCCTATTTATCTCGTGCCTTCATTTATTTTTCAATTATATATTATATAATTTTCTAAAATGTATTTGTCAACATGTTCTATTTTGAAGGGGTGATTCTGTCGAAATTTCGATAGGGTCTCAAAATTCTGAAAATTTTGAGATTTATGATAATATCTTTCAGAATAATTAACAATTTATTCTATTAGAAGATTATTTTAAAAATGTGTCAACATTTTCAACGTAATGCATTTAGGTGAGGGATAAATTTTTACAGGGGTTACCCTTGAGCAGGGGTAATTGTACGTAGGGGTAAACTGACATATTAACAATTTTATGAGAATTAATAATTTTATAAAATATATATAATATAAAAATAAAATTTCTGCAACATTTTTAACGTGATGCATTTGGATGAGGGGTAAATTTTTACAGAGGTTACCCTTGAGCAGGGGTAATTGTACGTAGGGGTAAACTGACATATTAACAATTTTATGAGAATTAATAATTTTATTAAATCTATATAATATAAAAAATAAATTTCTGTAACATTTTCAATGTGATGCATTTGGGTGAGGGGTAAATTTTTACAGGGGTTACCCTTGAGCAGGGGTAATTGCACGTAGGGGTAAACTGACATATTAATAATTTTATGAGAATTAATAATTTTATTAAATCTATATAATATAAAAATAAAATTTCTGCAACATTTTCAACGTGATGCATTTGGGTGAGGGGTAAATTTTTACAGGGGTTACCCTTGAGCAGGGGTAATTGTACGTAGGGGTAAACTGACATATTAATAATTTTATGAGAATTAATATTTTTATTAAATTCATATAATATAAAAAATAGTAATTATAATTTTTATGAAGAGATATGTTGATATTTTTTATTTATTTATTGGGATTTAAAATAGTAATATCAAAAAAATCTTTATTTATATTTTTAATATTAGAATGCAAGTATTCATTTTAAATTATAATTATGAAAAATAATTTATAGAAATTAGATAATATTATTATAAGTTATATTATTAGAATTTACTTAATAAATATTATTTATAATTATATTTTATAAAAAAAAATATTAATATATCAGGTTACCCTTGTTTGTAGTTACCAAACAAGATTTTTTACCCTTAGGGTAAGATTTACTTTACCACAACAATTACCAAACAAGATAAGGGTAATCCCAATTCAAAGGTCACCCCTACTCAAGGGTGACCCCTACTTAGGGGTAACCCTTATAAAAATTACCCCCCATCCAAACGGAGCCTTAGGTTATTAAGATGGAAGAGAGAAGTTTTAGAATTAGCCCAAGAGACTGAGAACTAGTTGAAGTGTATGGATAAATTGTTGGCGGTGGCTCACGGCAATTGGATTTCCATATTCAAGAGGACACTTGAATTAGTAGTTGCTTAATATAATAATTAGGGCTGCAACTCGGGTCGGGTTTTGGCCTGACCCACATGACCCGACCCGAGAAATCATGCGGGTCGGGTCGAGACTTTCGGGTCAACAGGTCGGGTCGGGTTGAGAAGATAAAAACTCGCAAGAAATTCGAGTCGGGTCGGGTTGAGGATTTTACAAGTTAATTCGACCTGACTCGACCCAACTCGACTAAAATTAGGCTAAAATGGGTTTATAATGCGGGTCGGGTTGAGTTCTAGAGTTCAGGTTAAGAATTCGGGTCGGGTCGGGTCGGGTTCCATATATATCAACTCGGATAGGGTTGAATTTTAAGAAACCCGGCCCGCCCGACCCGAGCTGCAGCCCTAATAATAATATGGCAATTACTATTATTAAGGAATACGACAATCCCAGCGAGAATGGGACACGGAGAATCCATGAAGGGACCGACTGGATGGGACATAGATATAAGTCCTAAAGTCGTTGGGAAGGAAATTTCTCTTCATACAAATCTCAGTTGCAATCCTATTACAACCGAGGAGACGGTGAGTGTGTGGCTGATTTTTGGCCGAAAGATCAGCACATAAGATACAGTGGTATGGCTGGATTTATATATAGAGGCAGCCAACACTATTGAAGGGTGTGGCATCCGTTCAAGATACCAAGGGAGGACACGGCGACAAGATGTAGCCGAGAGGAGTTGTTGCACGGTGAAGGGCCTTTGGCAGTACGCGTTGAAATGACATCTTCGCCATATGCGTAGAGAGGCCGAGGTGATTGCAGCTAACACATCAGTGTGTATGGGAACACACCGTTTGTGAAGCATGTTGGGATGTGCTCGTAGAATGTAGGAAGCGTAGAGAAGAACGGGACAGAATATGAGTTCTTCTAAACATGAGAGTGGTAACATAAGAGGGGTGTACAAAGGGGCTTGGGACTTCGGATTTTGGCTCTAGACTCATGGGAGTCTTTATTATGAACATGTATTCTTTCCTTTTCATAGTGAAGATTTATGTTGCTCCGTAGACGTAGGCCAGGTGGGCCGAACCACGTAAAATCGAATGATGTTCTTGTTCTTATTTTTATTCCGTTAGTATTGGGTGTGTTCATTGTTTCCGCTAATAAATGCTAACAAGTGGTGTCACCACTGGTAGGGAATTAGGCCCCTTACCCACATACACATACAATCACAGATCACAACACACACACAATGTAGCGCCCCTCCCTTTTCTCCCTAAATTTCAGAGTATTTTTTTTTTTTTTAACAACCTGAAGAAAGGGGAGAGTGCCACGACGCGAGTCAAGTCCGAATCCGAAGATTCGGCCCTTAACTGGCCCAACCAGTGTGTGCACATGGAAAGACTCCACGTAATCTTAGCAACACACTAACTCACAATAATGCATTAATAAGTACATCTATTTAAATTCATCATTCAATCTTTCTCAATCTAAGCAAAGCCTGACAATAATCCTGATAACATGTACTTCTCAAATAAAGGTTCATTACATTAATTAAAACTTCTCAAAGTTACTCAATCAACTTAAATGTTCATTCTCTAGTAATATTAACAAGTAGACTCTTCGCGCAATCCTCTCTTGCGCCATCCTCATCTATGCATGACTGACGCTTGGTCCAGCCTCATCACATTTCTCTTTTCCTGGGTTAACTTCTAAAAGAATAGAATATTGTGGGCTTAGTCAACGCCCAGTAGGATTTCCCATCAAAGGGGGTATCAATATGACATATATAAAATCAGGGAAAACATAAACAGTTCTTCAGATCATATAATTCAGTTGAAAACATTCCCACCCCATATTTCAAAATCAATTCATAATCAATATATATAAAGCATTTGAAATCAAATCATATTCATCTCATATATCAATTCATAATCAATATATATAAAGCATTTGAAATCAAATCATATTCATCTCATATATCAATTCATAATCAATATATATAAAGCATTTGAAATCAAATCATATTCATCTCATCTATCAATTCATAATCAACATACTTTTGATAACTCATTAAATCAACATGATGCAAATGCCATGGTACATGAATCAATGCAAACCCCTCTCATGCCCATGCATTTCTTTCTATCACACTTTCCATTCAAACAGTTCTAATTATTGGCCATTATGTCCGTAGCTTTCCTAGGGCACCAGATGGGAGCTACTACCCAATTCCTAGTATTTAACCGGAGTTACCGGGGGTATACCATCACCCATACCATCCTGCGCAGGTTTCGGGTCTCTCACCCAGGAGCTTTGAGCCCATCTTAATTGCCCAATTCATGTGTTCATGGCGCGGCCATACCGAATAGTTATGGTATTTCATATTTCTCATGTTAGAGTTTAACATCCTCTAACCATTATCTCAACTATTCTCATCCCCACCAGATGCATGCTTTCATGCTCATGCATCGATAAATCATTCAAAATATGCATTGAAATTAAATATAAACTCCACATACATAAGAGTCATGTGATACATCAAGAAAGTAGGAAAACCTACCTAATCCTAGCCGATCAGCGAATGAAGTTAATCCACAACTAGCTCGGTGCTACTGGGTTTGCTTTCGGTTATTCGTTCATATACATATGTCAAGAACATAAATTCACATATCACTAAGTTGTAATTTCTAGAAGTATTAACATTAATATTATTTATTATTTCCCACTGATCTAAATTATATGTTTTTACAGGAAGTATCTTCTTTATTTTAATTCTTATGAGTAAATTCTTCCCTTAGCCATATAAGTAGCAAATCCTATGCATTTCATAACTCACTTGTAAATAGCTTCCAAATATCTCCAAATAGAACGTGGTCATAAATTATAGGAAGTGTGTCTGGTGAATCAACTGTAACCACATTCATGACCACACTTTGCATATGCATCCAGTAAAGAATTCAATACCAATTCATTCATCCTCAAAACCCCTTCTAAGTACAGCAAATTGGATACACTTGCACCACAAGGTGTCTCCAAGGTACTTACACGATTGAATAAGATTACCATAGTGATTTCATCTACTTCGACTCCTGCTTCTTTCATTTTCCATTCCATCAGAGAGCCCATAAAAAATCAGTAACTGCTTGGAACATAAACATCCTTTTTGAGCAACTTTCATTACTAAACTTTATTCATAAACCAACAGGTCAAAGGGTTAGCTTTATATCATGATGGGTTCAGCTGGGTTGCAGTGGCTTCTCAAGATTCAAAGACCCCAAAGTCACTGAACTTCCTTTCTTCCAATAAACACTACCATGTTGCTGTCCACTACCAGGAACAACTACTATCTGTCCCAAATCCAATGGTGATTTCAGAACTTTTTTCAAGTAAGAGGTCCAAAGCCTCTACCCACATTAACCTCTAAAAATGAGAAAGGACAGCCAACCTTATATAATTTATCCAGAGAAAGTTAAACAACTGAAAATATTCTCTAATTTTATTCCCAAGGCCCACTGGTAACCATCACCAAAACATGAACCAGATGCTGTGACTTCTTTCTGGTAAAAATCAGTCTAAACTCATTCCAACATGCCAAACAATAGGGAAGTAAACAACGGGGCAGCATTATTCTTAATTTAAATAAACTATGAAACATAGGACAACAATCAGTTATTTCAAACAACAGATTTGCATCAGTGTAAAGCCAATATCCATCAACATTGTGACAGCCAGTCAAAGATCTTCATCGATTATTCAGTCACAGACCCTGGTCTTTACAGCCTCAACAAATCAGAAATTTTATGGACTTCTAGTGAGAGGGCAGTGCCTACAGCTTTCAAACTGTACACAGTTTTCTTGCCATAGCTGAATAAATCCATAAGCGTCACCAATCAGGCAAGTGATCAAACAGGTGGGGTGGTTTTAGCTGGAATTCTGAGGTGAGATATTTCAAAACCCATGATTTCTAATCTATAGAGAAAAGAAATAAAAGAAACAAAGACCAAAGTCAAAAGTATTACCATTTAGGCAATTCATCAAACAATTGGTGAGCATTCTAAGCAACTTGTAATCAGTCCAAAACTCAAATGGAATGCCCACTTCCACTTTGTCCAAAACTCATCCAGTGAAGTGCCCAAATCAGTCCCTCTTCCTTTCAGACAGTTTCAAAACCATATGGTAATCTCTCTCTGCTAAAATCCAAACACGATCGATATCCCAACTCATCCGGCTGCTTCCAAAACTCCGCCTCTCTGTCATCCTTATTGAATCCAAAACCCAAGAATCCTTCCTTTCCAGAGAAAAGGACAAATCTCAGGAAGATTAGGAAGAGAAGGAAAAATCTCTCTCTCTCCCTCTTTCTGCTTTCTCCTTTCTCATTTTTTTATTTATTTTCTTTACCCTCTTCGTTCTCTTCACCCCTTTTTAATCTTTTAATATTCTATTCTTATAATTAATAAAGAAATCATTAACTATGATAAGAGCAGTAATTAACACTAGTTAAAAGAAAAATGATATTTTTCTTCACCACCTTTGTTCCCTTTCCACATCCCATTTTAATAAACAATTTCAGGGATTTGAACCTGATTCTTGAATTGGGGTGAATACCTGACAATTCCCGAATCAGTCCCATTTTCATTTAATTAATCCGAATTCGTCTAGGTTGATTTTAAATCACCCTAGACTCTTATTTAAATTTAAATATTAATTTAGAAAAATTGTACCAACCTTTCAAGACGCTTTTCGTAATCCCTTTTCCTCTTCCCTTTTTCGCCTTTCCCTCTTTTCCTTCCTTTCCTCACTTAAGAGTAGCAGTGCAGAAGAGTGTTCTCAGTGGGAGATATGGGATATTTACTATTGCAGTGCAAAGAAAAGAGGGGGAAAAAGTGTCATTCGTATATGAAAAAGAGAGGAAAAGACTGGCGTGTGTATAGAGTAGTGGGGAGTGGGTGTCGTGTGCATAGGAAGTGGGAACAACCCACTGCCGTGCGTACATAAGATGGAATGGGTTACTATTCACGACACTATTCACGTAGTTACTATTCACGCGGTGGAACTTCCACCTCCACAGTATGACTTGGTCAAACACTTATCTTGACTTTTCCATTTCCCTTATGCCCTTGTGTCTTTAAGGTATTCCATTCAGATCCTTTTTGACTTGGTGTGACACGTCGTCATCTAATCATTCTTAATTAAATCTTATACGTTAGATTTCCGATCGTAATACCCGACATTAATTTATAGATTAATTTCCTCAATTAATCTTCCTCTTATTTTCTCTAATTAATTGATTAATTCTCATTAATCTCAATTAATTAATATAAATTCAATTTTAATAATCTTTAAAATTCCGGGGTGTCACACACAAAGAAACAATACGAGATAAACGTGGTTTGGCACTCTAGCCTACGTCCACGGGGAAATGTAGATTTTATCCATAAAGAAAGAATACATAGGTAAAAGATTTGGAACTCTTGACCCAGAATCTCTTAGTATCTTCCCTCATGTCTCTCTCTATCTTCCTCAATACACCTCTGCTACAAGTGACCCTCATGTTGGTCTCGGAAGGCACTCAGCCAAAAACAATTTCTCTAAAGCACCCGTCCATGTTATATTGAGAAATTCCAGTCCAAGCAGTGGGTGCTTCAATTAGTAATTGCCCAATCGATTGTCTCAATAGATCTCCACTCTTTTTCCCAATTAGTAATTGCTATTCCGCAAACTTCTAATTGGGACTTCCAACTAGATTTTGGGAATTGAGCCACCACCGTCCTAACACAAATGACACCACTGATTTGCAATAAGGTCCAAATTGTTAATTGTGGTTCTAAGGCTTTTATGCAGCCATTGACATGCCTACTTTAGCCAATTACCACTACCAGTAATGCATTAATATTGTTGTATACATTTTTGTTGCAGGAGGAATACAGAAAAGAGGCTGAAGGTGAAATTGGGTCCGCACCAGGGCTTGCCTACTTCCACATTCCATTGCCTGAATATGCGAGATTGAAAGATTCAGACTACACCGGCGTCAAGCTAGAACCAGGCATGGTCTCCGACTGCCTTGAACCGGAAGTGGGCATCAGCTCTGCCTGCGTGAATTCGGGTTTCTTTGCAAGGTTGGTGGAGAGAGGGGATGTGAAGGCTGTCTTCACAGGCCATGATCACCTCAATGACTTCTGTGGCGAGCTCAATGGCATTCAACTTTGCTATGCTGGTGGGTTTGGATACCATGCCTACGGCAAGGCCGGGTGGGATCGGAGGGCAAGGGTGGTGGTGGCTTCTCTTGAAAAATCGAAAACCGGCAAGTGGGGGAGGTTGCAATCTATCAGAACATGGAAGCGCCTTGACGACGAACACCTATCCACCATTGATGACCAAACCCTTTGGACCAGACCCGCTGGGCCTCGGTAGTAATTAGTTTCTTTAAAGTTTAAACGATTGTAAACCTTGTTTTCTCTGTTAGGATCCCTCCTGTTGTGACGCATCATGTTTTTTTTTTTTATGATTTGCCAATTTAGTGATATTGTCTCTTCGAGCAATTTGATGATCTTTATGGTGGTTGGACTTTATTTTTCTTGTTTTGCTAAAATATTTTTTTGTAGTTGGATTGGCTGTTTTTGTTCTTGATGATAAAATATCGGTCTCGAAATATTAACGTTAATTGATAATATATGGAAATTTTTGAATTTTTATCAGAAAATTAATGGGAGTATAATATTCAAGAATGATAAAAATATAATAAATAAACATATTCTAAATAAACTTCTTAATAATGAATTTATCGAGATATTATCATTTATTATGTTTTTAACATGATTTTTTTCGGAATTTATGATAGTGATGACAAATACATGTTATTAATGCGATAATGGTATTTTTTATATATCAGAAAGTGTCTAAGCATGTCTCAGATACTTGAGTATAAAAGATCTTGCTTCAGGAGGCTAGTTTTTTACTGCCATGCTAACCGCCTCTAGATTATATAGATATTTTAATAAAAAGAAAAACTTTAGGTAACATCTTTAATCATTTAATTTAATTAAATAAAATAGACATGACTTCAATTCACTCATTTAATTAAAATCAAGTGATTATACCTTATCAGTGAAACGAGTTCATTTTATATTTGAAATTTAATATTATTTCTTTTAATTTCATGAGGTCATTGAATCCTATTCTATTAACGAATGTCATTTTAAGTATAAATTTGTTTGAGCCAGCTCTATATACACCGCTGTTTTCTCTCTGCTCTGGACTGCCTCCACCTTCTTGCCCTGTCACCTGCTTCCGCCCTGATCCGGTCTGCGAGGTAGACGGAAACACATACTAGTGCGGCTGCGCGGACGCCATCTGCTCTGGCACGCGTGTTGCAAAGGGTTCTGCGAGGTCGGGAGCGGTGGCACCGGGCTTGTCTCCGGTCAGGCGCTCCTCTTAGTGCACATTGTTTGGCTTATTGTTCTTGGATTTTCCGTCCTGTGTGGCATTTTGTGAAAATTTCTTGTTCTCAAAGCAACACTTTTTGGGATTCAAATTTGATTCTTTCACTGTAATATGTCTGTGCATTATTGTATGGAATAGGGATTTTACAGCCATTGATTTTTCAATTCTGTTACGGCATTTTTTATTGAATGGAGAGTTATATGTAGAAATTTATTAGAATTTTAAATTTGCCCCTTTGATGGGTTGATTTAATAATAGGCTTTCTTTGAGAATAATAGGCCTCATAAATTATGATTTAAAAACTCAAGAACTTGACTCAGCTCAATTTTTCATTGAATGGAGTTAATTTGTGATTCAAATGAGTTTTGAGTGTTGAAGAAAGTCATGACATGGACAAATATAGTAAAATAATATTATTTTAACATATAATATTATATATGTTAACATGTTAAAAATGAAGAGACAAAAATCCATAAAAAGACAATAATCTGAGGAGAAGAGAAAGAGGAGATTAAAAAGAAATCAAAGAATAAAGAAAATAGAATAAAAATGAAAGAAAAAGGTGCAATGAAAGTGGATAGAAAATGAGGGGAAAAAAGGAAGAAGAGATAAGAATAAAAAGGCAACTAGAAAAAAATCTTGTATATAAATATAAATGAAAGATCCAAGTCATACCTGAGTATATAAAATCAATTGCGGTATCTATACAAGTATAAAAAAATAGAAACAAAGCAATTTTATTTACTCTAAAAATGAATTTTCAATTGTTGCCTCCACTCTATGGATCACGTTCTCCACTGCAGTCTTTTACCTGTGATTTAAATCTTGGTATCGGTCCATAAAATTCTCTCTCCTATTTTTTTTTATAAAAACCATATTTATCGGTTGATATTGGAGATATATATCCCTTTTACATATTTTAAAAGAGAGAAATCATACTATGTTCTCTGTTGTAAAATTGTGGTGTTCACCATGTTTCCACTTCACAAACACATTCTAGACTCATAATTAAATTAGTAGTTAAAATTTGAGGATGGCCATTCTAACACAGATGAAGTCTTTTAGGAGGAAAGGGTTTTCGTGATTTTCAACTTTACCCTTCACAAGTTAACCGGTCAGTAAATCGATCAGTGAGCCAATTTGTTGTTTTATATGAAAAAATAGTCTAATTTTAGTGATCTGATAAGTGATATGGTAAATGAGCCGGTAAGTGAGCCGATTTCTGACATTCTTTTTTTTTTAAAAAATGCTTTCAGTACAGCAGGATGGACGTAAAGTTGAAAGTTTGGAAAAATCCGTGTTTCCTAAAAAACATCACCTGTATTAGGATGGCCACCCAAATTTAATTATACTAATATTTTTCTCTCACGTTATTTTTATTATTTCATTGAACATATTCTCTTTGTTTCTTCAAAAGTAATAATCATATATTTTTTTCTTACTTAGATAATGAATTTTGTGTCATATTCTCATCGATATAAATACCAAGCTATTTGAAATAAAAAAGTTCATTTCTACAGATGTATCTTTTAAATTTATTTTCATTCTTTGAAAACTGCCATTTATGTATTAATTATAATTACTTCGATCGAGATTCTATTTCATATTTTCATAATTTGCCCAAGCGAGATATCGGCCGAGATCATTCTCTCTCCTACTGATTTTTTTTGTTTTTTAATTGTTTTTTAAAAAATCAGAAAAATTAGTGAAATGAAGAAATTTATGAACTTTATGAATATATAATTTTTTTTATTAAATATCGATCATTTACATGTTCAAATATTGACATATTGTTTTTAAGCTAAAAAAATTCAAATGTTTTTTTAAAAAATGATGATAATTTGTAAAAAAATTAATTAAGCGATCATTAAATTAATCTTGTGGCTGAAAAAATTCGTTTAAACCATGTTGTAAAAATTCAGTTCCATTTATCAATCTATTTCATAAATTTAAATGTCAAGAGATTGTGTCATTCCTTTTTTATCTCCATTCTTTGCTTTTTTGACTTACTATTCCGTGTTGGAAGGACTTTTGCTGGCAGCGTTTTACACGGGAGAAGAGACTTGCTGGCCGGCATCGTTTAACACGGGAGAAGACTCTTGCTGGCGGCGTTTAACATGGGAGAAGAGACTCTTGTCGATGAGAAGAATTGAAAGGAAGGCTGAGAGAAGACTTAGCACAAAATCAGAAAGAAGATCCATTAAGAATGGAGGTGTTGGTGTTGACTAGCGATTGAAACAAGAATAAAAGGAAGAAATAAGAATTCGACACCTCAATTAATTCAGAAAGCCAATCACTCAATATAAAAGAGTTTTATCTCAAGAATGTTATTAGATCATAGTTTTCTAATATGATATCAGATCAAATTCTATGTGTAATTGCACGTGTGTCAAATTTCTACGTGCAGTCACAGAGTTAAACAGCACGTGAGGGCAAAATGAAGTAACAAAAGTCTCACATCAATTAAATCAAGAAACTAATTATTCTATATAACATTCTAGACACCATCCTCTCAATAGAACTATATTTTGAGACTAAATTGTAGTTCAAAAATATTATCCGGTCATAATTTTCTAAAAGTAGTCATATTTTGTAGGCTTCATCATTAATTAATAATTATTATTATGAAAAATGTTTAAAGAATGACTTTGGTCAAGATATCTCTTTTCTTCAATTCCACAACTATAAGAGTGATCCAAATGCATTCAGCAAGCAGGATTTGGATTGGATATGAAATCATTCCGTATGGCTTCTCCAAGCCCATTCTTACTTTCCTTGTTTCTCTTCTGCCTTTCCACCACCGTCATCATCTCCCCTTTTGCTGATGCAAAGCGCCACTTTCCTCCTCCGCCGCCTCTTCGATTTAACCAAAACGGGCAGTTTAAGATCTTGCAGGTGGCGGACATGCACTACGCCGACGGCAGGACAACCCCTTGCCTGGACGTCTTGCCGGAGCAGTTCGCTACTTGTTCAGATCTCAACACCACCGCCTTCCTCTACCGTATCATCCGTGCCGAAAAACCCAATCTCGTCGTCTTCACAGGTTTCATCTCTCTCATTCTTTCTATGAGATTTTATTTTTTAAATAGACTTTTTGTGATGGCCCATATCAACTCAAAGTTCAATTATCTTTTTTTTTTTGAATGATATATAAATCAATCCGAATTCATTTGATTTAAATTGATTTTGAGTTATTAAATCAGTAAATTATTTTTAATTTTAAAATTCAAAACATGGTTTTTTAATCTGGATAAAGCATCTCTCTCAAAATTGTCCAAGCATAAGACGTTAAGTTGACTTGACGATGACTTTAAACAGTTTAATGCATTGCTTTACTTTATAAACTTTAATTTGACAAAAAATCACTCTTATTTATTTTATATTCACTAGTTCAAAATTAGACGTATTTGTTTATTAATTTAATTTTAAAAGTTAAAATCAACAGCTAAAATAATCTTATGTAGTCGAGTTTGACTTAGCTTGTTAATTTATGTAAATTCTATTTTCATTTGAAAAAGAAAAAAACTCAATTTTGAATTCTTATGTGCCTGAAATTTATTCAATAATTTTAAAAATTTGGATTCAATCCTACCTTATCTTTTCAAGTCAATAAATGTATGACGCATTCTTTTAAAATAGTAGTTGAGTTGGTTCCGTCTCGCCTCAGAAAATGAGATGTAGACTAATCTTAATTTGATAGGATATTATTCTCTTCGAATTTACAGTGAATACAAGTAAATTAAAAAAATATAGTAAAACAGTAAAAAATTATAATTGATCGTAGCTTGGAAAAATGCAGGTGACAACATCTTTGCAATCGGATTCAATGGATGCTGCAAAATCATTGAATGCGGCATTTAATCCGGTGATCAGATCGGGGATACCTTGGGCCGCCGTACTTGGGAACCACGACCAAGAGTCGGCCCTTTCAAGGGAAGGGGTGATGCGACACGTCGTCCAGATGGAGGGAACAGTGTCCCGCTTCAATCCGACGGCGGGAGATGGCTTCAGAGGAGTGGAAGAAGAAGTGGACGGATACGGGAACTACAACGTGGAGGTGCTGGGAGCCGACGGATCGGGTCTGGGCAACAAGTCGGTCCTCAATCTCTACTTTTTGGACAGCGGGGATTACTCCACGATTCCTTCGGTTGGGGGCTATGGTTGGATCAAAGCCTCTCAAGAGCATTGGTTCGTACGCACTTCCTCCCAATTGCAGGTGCCATTCCTCTTCTTTGCACATCTATTTTTAATCTTATTTAATTATTCATAGTTTAGAAGATATGAGTTGATCATCCTAGAATTTATGACTAAAAAAAATATTCAAATCATATTTTCGAAACTTTCAAAATATTAAATAATTTTTAATTTCTGAATTTTATGACTTATAAAAATATCTCTTATTTATTCAATAAAGGTAATTTTTATAGATTACATATTAAAAAAATATTTTTCAATAGACTCATCATCCTCCATTTGGTGAATTTTTTTAGATTTACGTGTGAAAAAACACTCTCTTACTAAAACCCCCTACAAGTGAGCCTATTACACCAAGGACACACTAAGGTTACGTCATGGGTGCTTGAACCCGCAACCTCATGCTTCGTGAGGCAGGGAGGCTACCCGTTAAGCTATACCCATGTGAGTAATAAAAATATCCATTCGGTGAGACTGAGAACTAGTTCTTTATTAAAGTCCAAATTGTTTTTTAAGACCAAAGTATCCAAGCATCTACTTGAATTTTCTAGGTGTCTCACTTGACTAATTCTTTGAGCATGTGTAAACCTCTCAATTGCATATGCCGGGATACATAACTAAGCGGATTGACTCTTTTTGTGTTGAGTGGAGCTTGATTAGAGACCTCCTATAAATAAGAGTAAGAATTACAATCAAATTAACCCCACATAATTTTAAAATAAATTATTAATTGTAATTCAGTGGACCTTAGGCTTTTATGCAGCCATTGACATGCCTACTTTAGCCAATTACTACTACCAGTAATGCATTAACATTGTTGTATGCATTTTTATTGCAGGAGGAATCCAGAAAAGAGGCTGAAGGTGAAATTGGGCCAGCACCAGGGCTTGCGTACTTCCACATACCATTGCCTGAATATGCGAGATTGAACGATTCCGACTACACCGGCGTCAAGCTAGAACCGGGCATGGTCTCCCACTGCCTTGAACCGGAAGTGGGCATCAGCTCTGCCTGCGTGAATTCGGGTTTCTTTGCAAGGTTGGTGGAGAGAGGGGATGTGAAGGCTGTCTTCACAGGCCATGATCACCTCAATGACTTCTGTGGCGAGCTCAATGGCATTCAACTTTGCTATGCTGGTGGGTTTGGATACCATGCCTACGGCAAGGCCGGGTGGGATCGGAGGGCAAGGGTGGTCGTGGCTTCTCTTGAAAAATCGAAAAACGGGCGAGTGGGGGAGGTTGCAATCTATCAGAACATGGAAGCGCCTGGACGACGAACACCTATCCACCATTGATGTCCAAACCCTTTGGACCAGACCCGCTGGGCCTCAGTAGTAAACAGCTTCCTTAAATGGTTGTAAATCTTAAATCTTGTTCTCTGTGAGAATCCCTCACCTGTTGTGCCACATCTTGTTTTCTAATATATGTTTAACCAATCTAGGTATATTGTCTATTCGAGCAATTTGATGTTCTTTATGGTGGTTGGATTTTATTTTTCTTGATTTGCTAAAATATTTTTTTTAGTTGGATTGGTTTTTTTTTTTTTTATCGATGATAAAATATTGTTTTTGGAATATTTAAGGCGATTGATAATATATGGATATTTTTAAATTCATTGAATTTTTACCAGATAATTAATGAAAATAACTCGCAAAAAATATAATAAAATGAATATATTCATAAAATAAACTTCTTAAGTAATAAAATTATTGGGATATTATTGTAATATTATTATTTATTGCATTTTTAACATAATTTTATCTATAATTTACTACAATGCCAATAAATACGCAGTTATTAACGTGGTAATGTTATTTTTTTTATAGCCGGAATGTCTAAGTATCTTCCTCATAAGAGACTTTATCTGATTAATCTTTTGAGGTATGTACATGAGGCAAGCTTCTTGATTATCAGACCAACTCCCTCTAAATTATATAGATATTTTAATAATAGAAAACAAATAATATGTAACATCTTTAGCCATTTGATTTAAATAAATAAAATAGGCATTTAATAAAGAGTTTCAATTCATTCATTTAATTAAAATCAAGTGATTATACCTTATTAGTGAAACGAGTTTATTTTATATTTGAAAATATTATTTCTTTTCAATTTCATGAGGTCATTGAATCCTATTGTATTAACAAATGTCATTTAAGTTTAAATTTGTTTGGACCCAAGTGGCACGTGCGGCGAGAAGAAACGTGTGGGTAACGATCTTGTGCTCTTGGGGCGTGAGCTGGCACCGACCTGGAAGAATCCGTCACCAACCCCACGCAACAAGAAAAAGAAAAAACAAAAGGTGAAGGTGAAAAAACCAGGTCTCTTTCTGGAGATTTTGGTTTTCTCCCTTCGCGCAAGAAAAGAAGGTACTCACCAGCCAAGAAGGAGACCAATTCCCTCTCCAGTGATCTTGGTTTTCTCCATTGGGGGAAAAGAACACCAACAAGATCAATTCTCTTCCTGGCGATTTTTCGTTTTTCTCCATCTATCTGAGCCCAACCCAATCCAGAAAGAAAAGGGGAGAAAAAAAAAAACAATTCTATTTGATTTTGTGGTTAACCATTGCGGCATCCATGTCTTCTCACTCGCATTCCCCGCTCTTTCTCACCTCGTTTTTCTCCTTTCTCCTCATCTCCCTCTCTATACCGGCCGTCCGATCGCAATCTACCTCCTCCGCCATCAAATTGCCGTCCGATGGCCGCATTGACGATCCCTGCTCTGGACCGCCTCCACCTTCTTGCCCCGTCACCTGCTTCCGCCCTGATCCGGTCTGCGGGGTAGACGGAAACACGTACTGGTGCGGCTGCGCGGACGCAATCTGCTCTGGCACGCGTGTTGCAAAATTGGGGTTCTGCGAGGTAGGGAGCGGTGGCACCGGGCTTGTCTCCGGTCAGGCGCTCCTCTTAGTGCACATTGTTTGGCTTATTGTGCTTGGATTTTCCGTCCTGTGTGGCATTTTGTGAAAATTTCTTGTTCTCAAAGCAACATTTTTTGGGGTTCAAATTTGATTCTTTCACTGTAATATGATCTGCATTATTGTATGGAAGAGGGATTTTACAGCCATTGATTTTTCAATTATGTTATGTCATTTTTTTATTGAATGGAGAGTTCAGGATGTATATGCTGAAATTTATTAGAATTTTACATTTCCCCTTTGATGGGTTGATTTTGATTTTTCTTATTCACGGCTTGCTACCATATATGCTGCTTTAAGCTTACTAAAAAAAATCTTATAAAACTCCATTCCTTCTAAATGCACCTGAGCCCTGACCATCTTGTCTCTTGGTTTTCATCAGAATTTAAAAGATCAGATTTTTTGGCTTCAATGATCAATTGTTGATGATCATGTATTACCTTATTCATTTGTAAGGAAGTCTCTTAAAAGAGTCACACTTGATAATGGGAGAAATCTGAAATGCCAGAACACCTAATGGACAGGGATTAACATATCTATTGATACCCAAATAAAGTTCATTGTTCTGCCAAAAATATGAAGCAGTTCACCTAATTTTGGTTGCATCAAAACATGTCCCATATATTAAAATTGTTATGCCTCTTTGTAGAAATGCCCTCAAATTAAAAGAAATTTCCTAGCTTCAGAAATCAAGAATCCAATGGCAACAACAAGGAAAGACAAATTCAACAACAGGCAAAACAGAAATCTTGGTTTTAAGTTTGAAGGTGGCTGTTAGACCCTCAATGAGGATTTGATTAGGCAGAAAGATGAGACTCATTATAAGAGGATGTTCTCTCCCATCAACTATCTAGAACCCACCCCTATCTCTGATCTCCATCTCCATTTGTTGATTCAAAATCAAGACCCTCCCACTTTAAAAAATATAAATAAACCCAGACCCTCCCTTACCAAAGTCCCTGATGAGAAGGAAATCCTAGTGGCCCTAAAAGCTACCAAACCTCTAAAAGCCCCTGGTCCTAGATGGATTCTGAAGTCTTTTTTCCCCCTACCCAGGTGACCTATTATCAAAAAGGATGTCTGTAACTCAGTTCTTTGAAACTGGTTACTGCCTCTAACCATATTTTCCTGGTTTTGGTATCTAAAAGAAAGTTTTTGACCATTTTAGGCCAATCAACTAGTGCAATACATCCTTCAAAATCATTTCAAAACTCTCGGTCCAAGGAATTACTCCAATCCTCCCCATCGTCATTTCTCCTTACCAATAAACATTCATCAAAGGTAGACATGCCATTGATAATGTCATCATAGATAAGGAATTCCTCCATTCCATTAGAGCCAAAAAACAAAAAGCACAAAGCTACGCCCAATAATTGGAATTTCCTCAAATCATGCCTTTAATCATAATATGTTTTGCCTCTTCGTCTTGACAAATTCTCCTCAATGGCAGCTCTTCTAGCACAATTGTGCCTTACTTGTGGTATTAGGCAGGGAGATCCTCTCTCCATATCTTTACTATATATGTGCTAAAGCACTTGTTGGAGCATTTCAAGATTCTATCCATAAAAAAGAAATTCATTCGTCAAAAAATCTTTGGAGGGTGTCCCTTATCTGCCTTCTGCAATTTATTGAGGGACAAAGCTGACAAGGAAGCAGGATAACTGCGAAGAAATTGTCAGAATCCTCAAGGTTTTCGAAATGGAAGTAGAGCATAAACTTAATAAGGAAAAATCAATGATTATCTGGCATCAAAAAAAAAAATCAACAATTATCCCTGCAAGATGTACCCAAGGTTATGATATTCAAATTATCAAGGAAGAATTGGGCGGCGTTCAAAACATCCAAGACAAAACAATCCACCTAAGATTCCCGTAAGTACCTGTGGACTCTTGGCTAAAGATTATGAAAATCCCCTCAACAAGCTTGCATCGAAGTATCAGGAGTGGAAGGCCAAGCTGCTTTCCATGGTTGGCAAAATTATTCTAATTAATGCAGTTACTTCCCCAGCTCTAAACCATTTAATTGGCACAGCCAAAACCCCCCTCAAAGAACTACCCACCCTAGAAAAATGGGAGAGGAACTTTTAGAGAGGAGATGAAGCCAACCAGGGCCTGAATAACAAATCTGGATTTCCTTTTGAGCCTCACTTAGCAATTCAATGAAGACCAGCGGTCCCCTTGGGGAAAGCTTTGTGAAAAAATACATGCACAATTTTCACTTCTTTATGTCTTCCCCAAATTATTCATGCTCCATGATGTGGAAACAACTTATGCCGTGTGGAGTTTTTGTAGAGGGAGAGATGTGTAGGAAGCAGTAGAGGGAGGACAAGTTAAGGAAAGATGAGGCAATGTGAGACAGAGGGAAGTGGCCTGCTACCTAGAGTAAGGGTAATAATCTTGGCTTATGTAGATGATCTCGGCCAATATGGCCGATATCATTAAACATTGCTTTTTTTTAAAAAAATTGATTCACTCGTGGACTCGGCCGATATTTCGATTAATTTTTTTTTTTTCAAAAACAAGCTTTCTTTCAGTTTTTAATTTTTTTTAATTCAGAAAAAATAAAAAATAAAAAATAGGCTGATATTTTGAAAAAATAAAAAAGGAGAGAGAATCGTATCGCTGAGATATTGGCCGATGTCTCAGCTGGAACGAGATCTTCACCCTGACCTAGAGCACATAATAGAGGCAGGATACATGAAACAGGTGAGAGTCAAACCATCTGAGCAGGAGGAAAGATGGAATAATGAAAGAAAGTTGATCAGGCCAGTTGATGCCTGCAGCAGGGAAGCCCATTAACTCCTCTGAGGCTGTGATAATGGTTTCCACCATTGCCTCTTGCAATTTCCTGAAGGAGAATAGTAGTGGAGAAGAATCGCAAGAATGCTTGATAGCAAGCAATGGTTAGCAGAGTGACAGGCAGTGAAGGACATGAAAGATGCATGGCCACCATATGGCCAAATGAATGACACCTGGATCAATGTGGTAGGAAGAGAAGGTAGATGAGAAACCAGGAATGGGGAAGGCAGACAAAAGTATACAACAGAAGTCGCACAGATGGACTCTCCTAGGGAATATAAAG
Source organism: Chimonanthus salicifolius (assembly GCA_013350335.1). NCBI lineage: Eukaryota > Viridiplantae > Streptophyta > Magnoliopsida > Laurales > Calycanthaceae > Chimonanthus > Chimonanthus salicifolius. Next base: position 55,351,892 of record CM023536.1, read on the forward strand.
GACAATTTGAGGAAGGTTTTTTATTAATTAGATAAATCCCAAAAAAGCTAAGAATTCAGCAAAATTGGGACACTGTAGCCAGGGCTCTGCAAGCATATATAATCTGACTGACCTGAGAACTATGGTTAAAATAAATATAGAAAGGATAATTCTTACCTTACTAAGAGAGGCTGTACGAGTGCATACTAGGTGACTATTTGCTCTGCTACCCAAGTACCAAGCATATAACTCATTATTAGCAGATCTCACCATCAGCCAATGCCAAACAAGTGCAGCAATCAGGTGCTTTTAAATTATAATGCCATACATTTTTTAAATTGTTTTTACCATCCAAAGCCATGGATGATGGATTAGATTCGAACTTCCAACTGATGCAAGTTTTCAGTCATTGCTCATCAAGGGGTAAGCATCTGACTGGACAATCTGGATGAATTGCCTGTCGACCAATCAGCCTTTTGGTTGATCCATTTAGAAATGAAGAAACTCAATTGAGGACATGTGAATATATGAATAGAAGAACCTACCATGCCAATTGAACTTTGCAGAGTTGTAGTGCCAGACTTGAGGGGTAAGAAGATTGTTGAGTGACAATTCTCAGGTAATCTTATTGGGATCATCGACAAATATATTTGTCCTATAAAATTCTTCCAAGGAAAAGAATGCCAACTGAATGAAGAGAAGATCTTCACAAGGAGTCAATGACCAGTCCAGTGAAAAGAATCATATCATTAATTTATACCAATGACACTTTTTCTTGGAGGTAATTGATACTCTTACACTAACAGAAGATCCGATAGGGTAACCAATTTGTTTCATTTTATGGATTAAGGAAAAAATCCTTTTCAATACAAATTTGATCTTGTTGAAGTCCCGTTGGGGACAAGTAAAAAAATGCCAATATAAACAAGTCCCAAAAGAAGTGGTCACTTCAGAGGGTTGTCAAGGCGCTTTTTTTCCAATGGCATTGTATCTTCATTTTCTCTCCTCCCAAATATGTATTTCGTATACAATATTCCCCTCGGTTCTTAGAGGACCTGATCTGCAGTTGGGTATGAGTAGCTCTTTACCTTCACGAATTCAACAAGTCAACTATTTTGTTATAGGTCTCATCTGTAGATAGGAGGATGTTGCACTGCATAGACATTCACCTCCGATTTTAAAGGAAATCTCTTCTGCAGTACAACTGATCTTCCAATGGCCTTCCCATGCCTACAACATGCATAGGTGAGAACAGCTACCTCTCAAAGGAAGCCCATGCTGCATTACAGGGAACTGCCACCACTCCAATGTAGCGAACCTGTCAAATTCTGTTGCGTTTGTAGGAAACCTCATCACTGCGTTACCGCCAAAGGAAATGCTCTCCCACCACCACAATAGACCATCTTCAATTTAACTTTCAAAGAAACCAATAAACACATTACAGACAATTGGGGGATGAAAACAAATCAGGTTGATTGTTCTGGATACTTCATTCTTGTCCATGGATTGAAATCCACTAAAATGATAATTGCTGTCAATTCCTCTATAAGCTGAATGTGTTCATAGGATGTAAGTCACCCATTATCCATTACTCAATCCTAACTCCTACCACAGCCAAATTATGGAAGCATCAGAGTGGAAGTCATGCAGCTCCAGTAACTGTCAGACTCAAGGGAAATCATCATTTTTTCTCTTAATTGATGCCTTCTGGTATCTCAGTTTCTCAATCTCTTTCTCTAGAAAATCCAAAATTGTGTCAGTGACATGGTTTGGCGAGCAACCTGCATCCAACATCATTTTCAGAAACTTGTATGCTTCTTTCACCTTGCCTGCCTTGCTATGAACTTCAATGAGTGTATTAAAGGTGACAACATCTGGATTTATCCCGCTAGTAGTCATCTGTTTAAATAGCTCATTAGCATCATCTATTCGGCCAGCCTTCCCTAATGCATGAATTAATGTATTGTACATCACAATGTCCAGATAGCCACCCTTCTTCAACAGCTGATCAAGAACTGCGCTAGCAAGATCTGCTTTCCCCATCTTCCCCAAGCATTGAATTATCACATTGTATGTTGCAATATCAGCTGGACAGAGCTTCTCTCCCATCTCACAAAGAAGCCCCCATGCTTCTTTGAAGTAACCCCTCTTGACAAACGAACTCATCAATGTATTATAAGTATAACTTACAGGATCATTGCTCATTTCGGTGAAGATCTCAAACAACTTGCAAGCTACACTCAGCTTCCCCTTGGCAAGGAAGATTGACATGTATGTGTTGACCATATCCATATCAAAATATCTGCCCCCTATTCCCTGCACTCTCTGCCCTCTAGAAACTGAAAACAAAGGAGAACAATTAGATGACTCAACTTCATCAGCCATTTGATCTACGTATGGAGAAGATGACCATCCAAGAAATGAATGGGAATCATCTTGGGGTTCATTTTCTGAATTGAGGTTGGTATCTGTGCCTGAGTCAGCTGTAAAATTTATCAAACGCATAATGTCAGTAAAGTCACCATCAGAAGGGAACATTGGTGTGAAATCCTTTCTCCTATCCTGAGGAGCTGTCAGTGAAGTATCCATATTGGCTTTCCACCTTAGAACATTCGGCAAGAGATTACTATCCCTAATATGTCTCAAAAGCCGCTCTGCCCAATCCCACCTACTGTGCTTATGGAATGCAATCAAAAGTGAAGTTATTGTGACCAGATCAACAACAAAGCCTCTGCTCTCCATCTCTTCAACCATTTCCAGTGCTCCCTCGAGCTGGCCCTCCCTACAAAGATGCAACACAACAATGCTATAAGTGATGGCATCTACAAAGTGGCCCTTCTTCTTTAAATCACAGAACAGTGTATAACCAGCTGCTGCCCTTCCATTTCTAAACAATCCATCAATAAGAATGTTGTAAGACCAACACGACGCCCTAACGCCATCCTGAACCATTTTCTCAAACATCTGGCAGGCTTCCACCAATTTCCTAGCTTTGAGCAGCCCATCAATGAGAGAATTATAAACAATGGTGTCAGGACGGAAGCCATTAAACTCCATCTCCCTGAAAACCCTCATAGCATCCTCAATCCTATATGATTTACAGCACCCTTGGATGACAGTCCTATACGAAAATATGTCAGGCTCATGACCGGAACCCCTCAATTCCTCCCAAACTATTAATGCATCATTAACCTTCCCAACCAAAAAGAGCACGTGAATCACTGAATTGTACGTGCACAAATCTGGGTTCGACAATAGGCCCCTTGTCTTCATTTCTTTAAAGAGTTTCAGAGAAAGACCCAAATCCCCCCAACACCCAAACGAATAAATGCATATATTATAAGTCCAAGTATCGAACTTTAGACCCGTTTCTCGCACTTTCTCAAATACCCTTTTGAATTCCTCCCTCATATCCGCCTTCCGCAATGCAACAAGTAGTTCATTGCAGGAAAAAGCATCAAGCACAGTACTTCCATCAGCACCAGAAGCATTCAAAAGCTTGTAAAACATAGACAGAGCAAGACCGAACTGAGATTTCTTAACTAGAGCAACAAGAACTGAATTGTACATGTCTGGATTCAAGTGGGTTCCGATTTGTTCCATATCATCAAGAATTTCAAGAGCAGAATCAAACTTACCTGATCGGATGAAGGTGTCAAGGAGGAGCTTGAAGGTGGCAGAATCGACAACGATGCCGTCCTCCTTCATCTGGCGCAAGAGGGGGCGAATTTCATCAAGGAGGCCAGCACGGCAGACAGTGTGGAAGATCTGTGCATAAGTGCTCGTTGAGTGTTTGTAGTTTTGTCTGAGAGAAGCCCAGTGGAAGAAATCAATTTTCTTTATTGGGTCGAGGGCGTTTCGGCGGCAGGATTTGGAGTACGAGAGACTGGGAGATGGGATAGTGGGAGGAGTCGAGGAATCGGGTGCCAGAAGAAGCGAGGGTTTTAGAGAGGGAGGCTACGAGGAGGATGTTTGGGAGGTGGGAAGAGGGTGGAGTTGGAGGGGTGGATTTGGAGAAGGAAGGAGGGAAAGCTCTTCTTCTTCCATGCCGCATTAGAAATGGGAAGAGCTGCTATCAATCATCATGGGTAATCCAGACCGTCCAAGAGAGGCTGCCAACGACAAAGAAAGAGAGCTGAGCTCATCTGAGAGCGGCAAACAAGTGTTTTTTTTCTTCTTCTTATTTGGAGATTGCTTGGCTTCGAGTAATCCGCGTAATTTGGTTGAAATGTAATGAAATGGCGATGTGGGCGGTGTCGCTCACAGAAGTGTCGCAAGTACCACAACGTTCACCGAGAAGGAAGAGTTGAAGGAAGAGAAGTACTGGAATGCAAAATCAGTTTCGCCTTACCTCTGTTTGGAGCCGCAGTTCTGGCTTTTAAAAAATTTAAATTATAATTTTAAAATTTAATAAACTTATTTTTTATAAAAATTCTAAAATTATATTTCAAATGCATACATTCCTGTGTATTAAGATTCTCTACAATGTAATGCTATTTTAAAATTTTCCATTGTTTAAAATAAAGAAAACGTTAAAAACATTTGCAGATAATTTATAATAATTTACTGATTATTTTTTTAACTTTTAGAATATCAATTAATTATAATTTACTAAATTAGCGTCAGTAAGTATCTAAATGTAGATTCAAATTCAGATCCTTTACATAAGAATCCTTTACAATTTTAGAAAAAATGTCGACTTTCCTGAGCCAAACAATTAGACTATTTGTTTCATTTTCGAATGGCATTGTCTTCATGATAATGCTCGATTTGCTAAATTTTTAAGCGTTGCTCACTCTTGTAATCTATTTATATGCCACTTGCACATAATCATCTCTTTTGCTGCATTATTAAATTTTTAGACATGAAAATTTTCTCATCTTTTTCTTCGTCTGAGCATGAAAGAACACCATATACAATACTTAAAGTGCCGATTCCCTTAGTTCTGCAATCAGCGCGTGGAGATTGAGAGGTTTATACATGTCCTAAAGAATAGTCAAATGAAATATTTGAAAATTTTAAAAGAAACGCTTAGATACCTTCATCTTCTAAAAAAAATATACAATATTTAAACAAATGGATAGCAGAAAAAGTAATAGAGTTCAAAATTGACTCCAACAAAACTAATGAAAAAAAAAATCTATAAGTTGTGCTCAATGTCACTTTTTGGTGGGTGATTGAGCATTGAAATCTGATGCTTGTGATCAAGAGAAAGTTGATCTTCCAGTGGCTTCTCTTGGCTCTTTGCAACATGGCCTTCCTTGCTCTTGCCCCACAATACTAAGTATAAGCCAATGACTATGAGAATGGCACCAATCAAGCTGCAAACAGATGGACACATCATGAACTATATAGCTAGCATTGAAGCAAACTAAAGTCAAAGAATAGAAATTCAAAAATAAACGGTGGCTTTTTTTCTTTCCTTCTTTGAAACAAATGGTATAAGATCACAAAAATTGTAAAAGGCTCAATTATGAATTTGGACCATACAGCTAGCATTGAAGCAAACTTGATTCATAGCTTTTTGAGATTTTATAATAGGCTTATTATAATTCTTTTATTTTTGTCTCTGGAAGCTATCTTCCCTTTCTTCAATTTGATCAATCTAAGGATTAGAGCCATTTAGTGAGCATATGAAAAAGTGGTTGATAAACATATTTATAAAATTTAAATGAAACTCTCACGAAGGTGGAGATTGTTTTTTTAAATATATTATAAAATTGAAATTTGTATAAATGGATTGAGTTTTGAGACACCAACAAGAGAGTGGGTTAATGTGTCCTTTTAGGTTTTGTAGAAAAAAAAAAAAAGTTTTATCAAACTTATACAATGAAACTATAAAAGTGGACTTTACCTTCTAAAATTTTGTTGCAGGCATATTATAATTGTCTCATTATTCTCTCCTTCATATTAATAGAAATTATCTTTCTTTTGACCTCTAGATGCAGACATTAATGTAGTTTTACATTATATTTAATTTTCACCTTGTGATGTGTAAGTGATTTTATTTATTTATTTTTACAATATTTGAATTGCAGTCTTCACACCATGAAAACATCCACAATAGATAGTTATGATAAATAAATAAAAATTGAGCACAACTTAAGTGAAATTGGTGTTGTGGTGCATTAGAATTGTGAGTTCTAATAAATGACAACCTACTTAAAATCATGCAATCAAAAGTATATTTTAAAAAAGCAATAGAGACGTCAATGTACCTTTTCACTACTTAAATGATAATAAGTGAACAGCACGACAAAACCCGATATCCATTATTATAAGAAACACTGATGTCTCCATTAATTCTCTACACTTTAATCTTCTTCGTTTTAAAAAAACAACATAGTCAGTTACCTGCCCAAGTGAAGTCGTTCTGAGAAAACAAGGGCTGAAAATGCAGCAACAATGACAAGAACAAGGGGAGTAAACATGGCAGTAAAAACTGGTCCATTTTACTGATGCACCATGTTTGGAGGTAATATACTATGGTTGATATCACAATTCCCTGCACATACCATGGATCATTGTAAAGTAAAATAATAGTTTTAAAGACTTTGAAATGAAGTAATAACAAAGGAATGTTAGATTGGATGATTGGAAATATAATTTTTGACATGAGGAAGAGAATATAGAATTTTATAATTGATCTGTGACATATGGAAAATGATTTAGATAATAGAAAGAGAACTTACACAATATACTATGGTCAAGAGTTGTATATTCCAATCTAATCTCCATGAGGCAGAATTTCTTTCAAAAATCAGAGAAAGCAATGAAGATTGCAATGTTGCAAAGAAACATACGAGTGTATTTATTGATAATCGAGCAGGATAAACCTCATACACCTTGGCCTGTAGATGCAGAAAGAAACATTATAAGAATTTTTCTCAATTAAAGAAATGAGAACCGAACGTAGTCGTCATCATCGTAATTAAGCCATTTATCTTATTTATATAGAGTTAATATTTGTAATTGAATTTGGTAAACTGATAGACTAATTCTATAAAAGCGGTAGACAAATGATTTGTTGTTATCCTTATATCTAGGGGAAGTTGTAGGAGTTTAAATATTAATAAAGTGAGAGTCATGTGTTCGATTTTCACTCTACTCTAAAGGGTCACTCATCGTAAAATTACTCAATGTGTATAGATAGAGAGACTTGCACATATCCTAAGGTGTTCTAAGAGGCCTGAACACTTTGACCATAAAAGAAAAAAAAACAATTACGAATCACATCTCATTCATATCTATCACATTTCCAAAGATAAAAGATATTTCTTCTATAATCTATGGCTATTATTATTTAAAATGTTTTAGTGACTGAAACACTACATCCTTTTCATTATGAAAAAACAATTTTTATGTAAAAAAAAACAAAGCTAAAAGCATTTTAGTTATTTATTATTTAGACATGAGTGCCTCTTCTGTACAAGAGAAGAAGTGCCTCTCTGTGTATTACACTATTACTGTTAATGGTCCCACCATTCACGTTATGTCAATAGATCTAAGGAAATATTGGATAATAATTTAGTAAAAAAAATTCAATTAATACTTCTTTTATTTAAGATTTAATATTGAAAATTCCTCTGCAGTAGATTTGGATAGGTAGAGCCATATAATTTAAAGAGATTATACAAGTTAAGAAAATGAGAAGGTTCATCCCATCTAATTATCTCATTTTTTATTTTTATAAATCAATAATTTCATTCATCAATATTAGAAGGCCAAAGTCACATCATTAAAATAATCAACAAGAGGTGAAATTTTAATCATCTCTTAGTATATAATCTCCTGTATATCACACTAAATTATTCAAAATTTTAAATTATTTAATATTAAATTAAATAAAAAATCTCACTAATGAGATTAAATTAGAACCACATCCTTGCACTCAAATAACGTCAAGTGGTATAGACTATTGACTAGTCATGCTGTGGACTTTGAAACAAATGTTGTAGCCTAAAGCTCCACTGGTGGACTACACTATAGTTCAAACATTTGAAATTTTAACTCAACTCGAAATTTTATTGAGTTGAATAAATCGATCAATTTTAGGACCGAGTAAAAAAACTTGGTAAAACTCATTAATTCATTCGACTTAAAAATCCATTTAGTCAAATTAACTGAAACTGACTCGCTTGAGTTTTTTTCAAAGTTTTACTTATAATCCCATCAAAGTTGTATTTAATACATTTTACTCAACTACGTGAGGCTCATACTATGATAGATAGCCAACCTCTTAACAAAAAATAATATTCCAGTGTCTTCAGAATTTGCTTCTCAATTAATTGCAGAAGAAGTAGATAGAACAACTAACAAGCACTTAGAAGTCAAAAGCTGAATGGTAATATCCTGTCCTAAAAAGTCTCATATTATTAGTGGCATTGAAAATTCCCTAATATAAAAGTAGTAGTCTTCCTCCTTCTAGCAAAAGGCCTTTCGGGAGCAACAATGAGTTGGCTCGCCAAAGCAAAGCCGTGCGCGTCCGTGTGTAGGCCCAAAGCGGATAATATTGTGCTCGTAGGACGGGTCGTTATAGGTACATTCTTAAATAAAGATGAATGAACAAATAAAATTCATAAATTTGGAGAAGTGATATAAACACTAGGGTTTATCTTTTTGTTCACTTTTTCTAAATAAAGAAAGTTACATTGATAAAAACAATGGTGTTTTTATAATCTTCTCAAATTTAAATGCAAACTTAATTGAAAATGAATCTAAAAGGGGTTGAAGTGATAGTAAAGAATTCGTCTCAGGAAGTGAGTTATGAATTCGATTCTCTCTAGTGCTGAAATCGGGCTGGGTCGAGTCAAGGTTTTTAAAACCCAACCCGCCCCAAGTTACTAATATATGAAACCCGATCCGACCCGACCCGACCTGAACTTTTGATTCGGATTTCTTGACCCGATCCGACCCGACTTGAACCTTTGATCCGAATGTCTTGACTCAACCCGACCCGAATTATAAACCGACTCAACCCGAAACCCGACCCGACCCACATTTTGAACCTACTTTAGCCTACTTTTTAGCGGGCCGGGTCGGGTCGAGTTAACTTCAAAATCTCTCAACTCAAGTCGATCCGAATTCAATGAGGGTTTCTGACTTCTCAATCCGACCCGACCCGTTGCCCAATGTTCATAACCCGACCCACATTATTTTCGGGTTGGGTCATGCGTGTAATACCCTGCCCCGGATTAAGCATGTTTTAGCTTAATTTCGTGTTTTAACCGGATGATCTCGAGGTTTTCAGTCAGGGCTTTGAGGAAAGCCCAAGCGAGGCCCAATCCGAGCTCGTAAGCTCAGAGATCCAGCCCGTTTAGCTGGAGGGGTATTTTGGTAATTTGCCGCTTGTTGTGAATATTTCTCTAAATTGTGTGATTTGGTGATTTCTATTGGTGGATAATACTCTCCTTAATGAAGGATTTGCATTTATTATTTCAAAATGATTTAACTTTCAGAAAATAATATTTATTTATCGCCCGAAAGAGAGTTTTAATTATTTAAAATAATTTCGGGAAAGAGGTAAATTTTGAAAATGGTATTGGGTGTTAGACCATTGTAATAATGAACTAGATATTTCATTTCATCTCAAAATAAGATGTACAAATTAGTTATTTTTACATTTGTTTAATTAAGTAATTATGGGTAAAATGTGATTTTTGTTTGAATCAAGGGTTTTTAATGAGAGATAATTCATGAAATTTTTATGGTGACCTAAGTTTTAAAAACCTAATCCATCTGTAAGGTTGGATCTAATTTTTGAGTTTTAAATTTATTACTTGTAGTTTAAAAATCAGTTTTTCTTAATCTGAGGACCTTTCTGCAAATAGAAAATTTTCAAGGGACTGATCTGAAAAGGCAGAGCAGCCTGCACACGCCACGCAGCGTGTACTGGCCGCTCGGCCCTTTTTCCGGCGGTGATAATCACCTTCCGCCGTCCCGTCCCATCGGATTCAGCTGACCTTCGCCTATAAATTCAGGCCCCCTTCGTCTGTTTCAACTCCCAGCAGCTCTTCTCTTGCTATCCCTCGCTGTAAAATCCGGCCGAAAACCCCCTGCCCGTTGCCTTCGCAAACCGAAGCTTAAGTGGAAGATTTTTCAAAAACCCGATTTTCAGCCCAGGAATCGAAACCAAGTTATCCAATGTATTCCTTTTGAAATTCTAACCGATTTAGAATCAAACAAAATCGAATTTGGCCTCGTTTTGATGGAGAAAAACCTGTTTTAAGTTTTAAGAAAAACCTGTTTTAAGTTTTAAGAAAAACCATGGGTTTTATGTACCCGTGAGCTTTCACTGTTAAAATCAGTTGACCCTTTGAGCTTTTGAGCTCCAAACCAATCCCTGTGGAAAGAGGACTCCCAGAGGAGTCCATCAGACCAGACGGATGTGAAAAACGAATCCAGGAAGACCTCCCTTTCTGGAATTGCATTTCAGTGTATTTCCGCCGTGACTGTCTGCTGTTGCAGACAGTTGGAGAAGACGACTCTCGGAAGGTCCGAGAGCCGATCTTCGGACGGTCTGAACCTTCGGACGGTCCGAGCAGTGACCTTCGGACGTTCCGAGCTTCACCCTGAAGCCCAGCACGCCCGAGGCGAACCTGACCCTTCGGACGCATCGAGCCGAGCTCGGAAGGACCGAGCCCAGTTCGGACGGACCATCAGCCTTCGGACGTTCCGAGCTTCAACCCGAAGCCCAGACCGCCCGAGGCGAGCCAAACACCTTCGGAAGGTCCGATCCCAGTCTTCGGACGTTCCGAGATTTGCAGACCCACGAAACTTCTGTTCTTCTGTTTTTCTGTTTTCTTTCTGTTCGGATGGACTTCGGACGGTCCGAGACCCAGTCTTCGGACGATCCGAAGTCAGGCCTCAAGATCCGAGGCCAGTAACCCAGTGTTGAGTGGTTCGGATGATCCGAAGCCACTGTACCCAAGTTCCGAAGTGATGTTCCGAAGAACACAGTTTTTAAAAGAATAAAATATTGTTTGATTACCATTTTAATCTTGATTATTGTTTAGTTAATGTATTTGCTTATTGATGATGATTTAAACCCCCCTGTTAATTAAAAATGTACTAACACCTTTTTCCTCTTATTATTTATAGTCTAAATACTACTGTATACGCTTTCATTCCGACACTAGTCCGGAACTGAGTGATTCACTTCCAGGCCGACACTATAATCGGGCACTGAGTGACCTCGAGGCCTACTCAAAATGTCAGCTCTGGTCCTATCCAGAAGACAACCGAGAAGTGACCCGAGGATCTAGACCCTACTCAATAAGTCAATCTGGTCAATGCCCAGAAGACAATATGAGTTTGGACTAAGCCCCTTATGTTTATTATATTATTATCTTGTGGATAAATTAAAAAGGGATAGAAACCAAGTAGGAGACTCATTCCATTAAACCCGGATATTTTGTGGGAAAATATATGATTTCCAAATTCTACGTATATGTACGTATTTGTTATGTATATTGATTGAGCACTTGTATGTTGTTTGACAGAGACCGCGAAACCACACAATCACGGTGAAGGAACTTAACTCTGCAGATTTTGTAAACATGTGTTATTTTGAGCAATGAGTGGTTTCGGTTTTGATGAACCCACTCATGTGCCTATACATGAAGCACTATGGTAAGAGTGCTGTGATGATTTGATATTACGGTGTTGACCGTATGTGTATGTAAGACTGCTTCCACGTACCTGGGCTATTGAACCAATATCGGCCATATGAGAGATGGTTTATGTCTACTGGACCATGGGCGGACCATGCTGTCGTCAGTTGCTGACTTGAGGGTGTCAGTATCGGCTACGTTTAAGAGCCGGAGATGTACTTGCAAGGATGTATTTTGACCGTGTCGGGACTTAATACTGGTCTCAGTGTAGTCGACAGGCGTTACGGTGGATAATGGCAGTGATTGATAGATTATGACTTTATTATTTTATTTGAGATTATGCTTACTGCTATCAAGCATGTGATATTGAACTGTCGTTAACCTGTTTTTTTTACTATTTGCTTAATGTGCATTGTTAATTATCCTTCACTGGGCTAGTTATCTCACACCACTCACCTTTCAGGCAATGAACCCGAGGAGGAGGACCCTCTCTTTCAGGCTTAGGGCGTTTAAGCTGAAGTAGTGCCTTGGGATTCCCCCGGAGGGGAATGCCCTGATCTTTCTGTTGGTTCTTGGAACCGTTGTTTTTGTATTAAGTACCGGTTGTAGTACTTAATTTATGTTGTAATCGGCTATGTTGCCATTTGAGACAATGTTATGTTTAATTAATCAATGACGTTTGATTTTGATTATGTTATGTGTTGATGTTGTTTATATCTTGGTTTTTGGAGGCAAACATATGGTACATGTTTGAGTCCACTTAACGGGCTGATGTGTAACCGTTGGGCCTAACTGTTGATCCGGCCCAGTAAGAGTGCTTGTGGTTTAGTTTACTTACCTTTCAAAAAAAAAAAATCAGTCGCGTTCCGGGCCCACCGGTCGGGTCGGGGCGTGACAATGCGGGTTCAGGCCAAAACCTGACTCGAGTTTCACCCCTAATTCTCTCACTCCACCTCAAAGGCTCACTCCTTATAAAGTTATCCAGTGTGTGTTAGTAAAAAGACTTGTATAAATCCTGAAAATTAGTCTGATGTTGTAAAAGACGTAAAGACTTTGATCATCAAAAAAATTAATTGAAAATAAAAGCATCAAATCACAGACCTGAAGGATAAGCCAAGCACTCCATGCAACATGGGCTGTTAGAATGAGAGCTGACCCTTTGATCCAATCACCTTTATAGGGGACCAATCCACCCTCTGAATCTTTACCATGTATGCTGATTAGAGGACTTCTAACTAGGCCTTTGAGTAGGTACCCTTTCCACAAGGTAAAAATCAGTGCCCCACCAATGCATGTTAGAGCACCAAGTACCTTAGCTCGCCCTCCCCTGCTCTTAATCTCGACTTTCTCCATCCTGAAATTGAAATTCCAAGAAATCTTTTGCTTTTCAGGAATCTTCATACCTTACCCATGTTTCATATTTTGCATACACTTTTCTGATTTTCTTCAACAAGTTCTTACCTGAGAAGGACTGCCAAAATGAATGTCAACCCCGGAATAACATTGCTCAAGGCACTAGCAACAGTCGGAGAAGTGTAATCAAGGCCTGCATAGTAGAGATTTAGATGGATTGTAGTCCCAAGGGATGCAAGTAAGAAGATCTTGAAGAACACTCTTGCTGAAAGATGAGAGCTCTGTTTCCTACAAGAAATGCGAATAACAATTTTACCATCAAAATATTGCGATTTCAATTTAATTATGTGTGCCAACTCTTACAATCCTTAGGCTACTTTTTGAATTTGGGTTCTGGTAAAAGATGAGAGAAGCATTCTATTTTCATACACGAGTGGAAAGTAGTTACATAGTTTAAGTATTGTTTTTTGTACTAAAAGATTAAAAAAAAGAAAAACGCTTATAAAGAATAGTGAATTTTTTTAACTCTCTTTAAACCTAAATAGGCACTATGTGAGGACCCGATAGGCCTATTTTACTTTCTCAAGATGCGAAATGAGTGCCCTATGCATCAAGCCGCTTCACTAATTCGAATAGGTTATAGAGAAGGGTGAGTTGGTTATATACTCTTATGGGTATTCCTTCTTAGAATCTTTTGGTAAGTATTATCCCCTACCTATAGATTAGATTCACCCGACGAGAAACTCAATTCCACACTACCAAGTCATCGGACTTATCCACTGAGGGATTCGTGAAATTTCAATTTGTGAATTGCGTTGGGAAAAACACTTACCTTTCAAAATATAGGCAAAAGGACCAAGAATGAACATGGCGATGAGGTGCCTGTACACTATCAAGACAAGGTAACTGAGGCCCTTTTGTAGAGAGAGCTTGATGAGAATGTTGGATCCACCATAAGCCAGTTGAACCATGACCATGAACACATATGGGGCTGATTTTCTCATGTTTTCCAATCAAAATACTGATTATGGAATGTGGATTTTGTTCTTAATTGGTGTTGATAGATCTCTTCTAATATAGGCATAGAGAATTAACTACAGCCTCTACTTTTGGGTTAGCTTTAACATTGTGCCTTTTAAAATCCTGAGTTAGTGGAATTCATTCTCATTCAACCAAGATGCCAACATTCCATATGCCATCACTTGAGACTTGTTAGGTTCAATTCCAATTATAATAAAGGGAGAGAGAGAGAATTTGATTCCTTGGATGGATGCCATTTGGGATTAAAGGCCACAATGATTTTAATTAATCTGATTTGTAGAGTTTAAAAAGTGTGATTTGGTTAACTAAATCAAGGTGTTTTATAGTAAACCTGCATATTTAAGAAAAGACATTTTCAATAGATCTGGTTTATTGTTCTTATTAGAAAAAATAAGATTATTTTTCGACCTCCCTTTGTGTTTTGTTTTTCATTGATCCATTTTTTATCTCCTGTGGGGTGAAAAGAAAATATTTGAAAATGAATAAATATTGAAAAATAATGTTTTTTTAAGAACATGGATGCAAGTAGGGCCGATCCTGGATTAAGGTCAAATCGACAGTCGCTTAGGGCCCTCCAATTCGACCTATGGCTTTGGATCCCCACTATGCACTTTTCCTAGGGCCTAGGGCCCCTGAAATTTCAAAGCCGGTCCTATGTCTAGACCTTTTGGAAAACTCGATTAATTCTGAAGACATGTGAAATCCTCTCTATCCGTATAAACCAATAACTCTAAAATAGTCCTTTCAAAGTAGATTGAGAATCAAATTAAGGACTTTTACTTCATTGTATACCGTCTTTCTTTCTTTATTGGAGTATCAAATATTAATTTAATTGCAGAGAAAACTTTCGCACAAATTTAAATAAAAATTAAAAACACATAAATTTGAACCCAAATTCAAAACCCGTTCATTTCAAACTAGACTTATTCGGATCGGATTGGAAATCCAATCCGACCCGCACAGCCCCTCTCTCTTTTGTTCCCTTCTTGAACCCTACTCGTCTCTCCTATATAACTCTACCTTTCCTTAAATCTCTTTTCCATCTTCTCCCCTCTGCGATCGCTTGATAGAGAGAGAGAGTGAAAAAAGTAGAAGATGAAGACTATTTTGGCATCACAGACGATGGACATTCCAGAAGGAGTGAAAGTGAAGGTGAAAGCGAAGATAGTAGAGGTAGAGGGCCCACGTGGCAAGCTTACTCGCAACTTCAAGCACCTCAACCTCGACTTCCAGCTCGTCGAGGGAGGGAAGAAGCTCAAGGTTGACGCCTGGTTTGGATCTCGCAAGACCACGGCGGCGATCAGAACCGCCATCAGCCACGTACAGAACCTCATCACTGGCGTCACGAAGGGATACCGCTACAAGATGCGCTTCGTCTACGCTCACTTCCCCATCAATGCCTCCATCACCAACTCCAACAAGTCCATTGAGATCCGGAACTTCCTCGGCGAGAAGAAGGTGACCCTTCTTTTCTTCTCCATTCCAATTTCATTTCATAATCTTCTCTTTGCTTGCTTTTTATTCTTATTTTTCTTGTTTCATTTTTTTGTATTATTATTAATAATTGTTTTTGTTATTTGGAACGAGGGTTAAGATAGATGAGACAATTCTCCTAGTAACCCACAGTTAAATGGATCTGTGTGTCAAAGCTTACCCCTACTTCAATATCATCGCTATTCAATGTTTCCGCATTAAAGTGCTTAAATGGATTCTATTTTTCTAAGCAGTCGTTTGTATTACCTAGGGGTGCAACTTGGGCAAGGCAGTTGGATTGAAAGCCTAACCCTAATTAATTCGAGTTGGGTTAAATAGAATCACAAGTCAGGCGGTGTAAGTAAGTATACTATTTGATGTAGCCCAATGTTGTGAATTGGATGTACAATTGGTGATCTCGAACTATTGTACCAAAGACGTGGTACATGCAAGCTCTTATCGACGGTTACCTCGTTGCCCCGTTTGAACTTGGAATTTTTGAAATCAAAAGTATCCAGGCCTCTTAGAGCACCTGCACTAAGTCATTGAGACATGTGCAGATCTTCCTATCCACACACACCGTATAAAACTAGGGCGAGTGGCCCTTATATGTTGATAGTGGTGAGGGTGTCTATGTGGCTTAAGCTTAAGCTTATCCACTACCTGTTGCGCCATCACATTTCATGAACTCCCACTATCAATAATAATGTGACATACCTTGCCCCCGATAGTGCAACATGAATGAAATATGCTCGTGCATGGCCAATCTTCTTCTGGTGCCTCGTCTTTTGGTGCAATGAGGGAATTTTGGAATATCAGGTTGTCGCTCGAATCACCATAGTTGATTTCTCCCTCATCAACAGAGTTTGCTTTCATATGGTTCTTTTTCTGAAGCTTCATTGTCATCTTGTGCTAGGTGTACGGCTCGGTTAGGGCATTCTGATGCTATGTGCCCCATTTTGCCACACTTGAAGCACTTAATATGTGATTTGCCCTTTCGTTCTTTATTGGTTGGTTGGTTGTTGGCTTACTGGTTGTTTTGGAAGCTTATCCCTTTTCAGCAACGGCTTTGGAGGTGACAAGTTTGAAGGATGCACTGGCTCGACTTCTCCTATTTTCAATCTTCTCAAATTGTATGGCCTTTCTCTAGGTGTTTGCCTACTCGTAGAAGGTGAAAGGAGCTAAGGAGTCTCATAAGAAGAATTGGGGCCTGTTAATGAACCTCACAACACTATGTTCCTCAAACTCGGTCAAGTTGTTCCGAGTCAATAATAGATGGAACTCCTCTACATACTCAGCCATGGTTTGCTGCCCTGTCTCAAATTTTGTAATCTATGAAATAGCTCTTGCGTGTGATTAGGCGGAAGGAAGGTTTCATACATGAGTTTTTTCAATTTTCCCCATGATTGGATTTTTGGCCTTCCCCTAGCTTGTCTCTCGGTTTTAATCTTTTTAAACCAAACTAGGCCCCTTCCCTTTAATTTGAGAGAAACTAACTTTACATGCAATGTCATCTGGTATTTCTTTACGTTCAAAAATGTTTTCTACCGTCTCTATCCAATCAATAAATTCATTAGAAAACATACCTTCGAGATATTCGGGAATGTCGACTTTAATGACATAGGAGTCAAGGTTACTGTGTGTTTGTCATTCCGACCCCCTTTCAACATTGCTTGCCAGTCGTCTCTCTTGGTAGAAAACTCTGTCATAATTTTCCTCCGAAGATTCATAAAAGTTAACTCTGGAGGTTTTGGATCTAACAGAGGGTGATTTGGGGTGTGCATGGATCCTTTGTTGCCTCTTTGTTCGTAAAGTTGCCAATTCTTGAGTGACATCACCAAGTATGTCACGTATCTCATCTCTTAAGGATTTGCCCTGATCACAAGCTGCAATATGTTGTTAATGTTGGAGTGGGATGGAAACAAGCCCGTCCTCATCTATTTCTGTCAACTGCATAGATTATACGTCTCAGCCATCAAAGATTGAGATGAACAAGGTAATATAGCTGAAAATACCGTCTCCACAACTTGCAAAATAAAATCAAGAATTCAGAGTGCACAATGATAGCAATATTGTGCCAACCACGTGTTAATGGAGACTTGCTCTAATACCAATCTGATGTAGCCCAACTGTTGTGAATTGGACGTACAATAGGTGATGTCGAACCAATTGAACTTCCGTTCGATGTGTGATGTACCATATTTTTCTAAATTTTGTTACTGTTCCAAGTATCTGTTGATTGATATTGATTCTTGTGTTGCATCTTCTTCAGTGACCTTTTTAAAGTTTGGTAAACATAAGTATTTTTATTTACTTAGTTATTTAACAGCTAGTTATTTTCATGTATCTTAAATCTTGAAATACTTCCACCTCTAAATGAAGTTTAGTCTATTTTGTTTTATTTTAGTTTTGAAAATGTTCCCTTCCAAGTTTGTAATGATGATAGTGTTCCTTGTCTCAATCCATTTCGTGGTACAAGCTATATGTTTTCATGGATTTGTTGAACTATGTGAAGTACTGATTTCAAACACTTCTCCATGACTCCATGTTAGATTCTTCATGGTTTTTTATTAAGATATATATATATATATATATATTAAGGACTCTTTGAGTACTATTTTAAGAAGTTTTCCACTGATAAAGTAATATGACAAACCCCAAGGGGTTATCCCAGTTGGTTTGGGTGTAAGATCTCTAGAGCTGTTTTGGGTTCAAACCATGGGAGCCCCAATGAAGGGACCACTTCCTATGCGAATATGAATAGAGTAAGGTCCCATCGAATTATCCGGCGTGTACGGACAGAGGGGTTTTCACACACCCCAGGGGACTAGTCGGGTGCGATCCCTGGGCACCTCTGGACCTAAAAAAATAAATAAATAAAATAATATCACATGCTCTTTTGTTTTGAAACCTAATAAAATATTTGAGTGCTTATGACTTCATTTCTTATTAGTATATTTTTATATGTTTCGATCTATTCATTCTTATTCAAATGTTATGCTAAAATTGTGAATCTTCTGTTTTGGGATTGGCTTTATCTATATGAGGAATTGAAAGTTACAAGTGGAAGGTATTGGAAGGATAGATGCCTTTAAAGAATTGGATTGATGGAGCATGGAAAGATATGATGGATTGACAGAGTATGATTTTTTTTAGGGTAGGGAGGAAATGTAAAAATAAAAGAGGCCGACCCTAGATAGATGGAAAATTGATGATGAGTCATCATTGGGCCTATTTCGTCATGCATATGGGTGTTGCATTCTCACATATACAAATGCTATATTTGGGATTGTAATCCTGCAACAGAAGATCTCTATTAGAGCTTGTGTTTGCTCAGTTGTGTTAGAGCTGCTTTGCTTGGTAGTCTTCACTCATCAATAATCATTGGACCCATTTCGTCAATCCTACGATATTTGATCCATTTATTAAAAAAAAATCCTGAGATATTTGATGTCCTCAAATCAGCTTGACAGTGATGCGTGAAAAGGGCACGAGGCATGGTTAGCAATGTTGTCAATGTTCCATTCATAAGTTGTGGCTAGGGCGAGGAAGAAGATTGCATATTGAAAATGCAATTATAAACTGGTGCATACACTTGGTGAAGAGTTGATTCTGTAGCTTGTATAGACATACTAAAGAGTTGGCGTTGACCTTTGTCAGCCAAGGCGACTGATTCAAATGATCATCAATTCCAGTGGGACTCCTTGCAATTCGGTCAGATTCTAGAGTTAATATCTTTGCTCCCCTTCTCTCTTTTGTCCCAAGTGGTAAGTGGTATGGATTGATCAGTGCCAGCTAAGTTGTAGGATCCAAGTGGTCATCAACTTCAGTGAGTCCCAGCTATTGAGCCCATAGTTAGCAATTCAGTTATGATTCAATTTTGCCTTAAATAGGGCCAACAAGTCGGAAACAGATATATATGAGTATGTCACAACCGTTTTGAGTATTTTGAACAATTTTTTTTGGCTAAATTACTACATAAATATAAAAAAAAGTTCTGTTTTTGTAATTTTTCTAAAATACTGTTTGAACTATGACTTACAACTATGATTGAAACTTTATTTGTTGTTGCTGAAATTTTTAAAAGAAAACTAAATCTTGAAAATTTCTTTGTTAAGAAGGAAGCTTATTTGTTAAGTATAATGTGTATTATATGCTCATGTCGAAGTGCATGTGTAATTGAACAATCCTTGGAAAAGAATGTCAAAACAGCATTTTTTATTCAAAAACATGTTTGATGTGGATATAATGAGTATTAAATGACAAAATGCTAAGTTGATTTGGCTAGACTTAATTATTTGACTCAATAAATTTGTGGGTCAAGCTTTCACATTTTTAAACATTGTTACGGACTGTTAGTTCACTGCCTCAAGGAAGGATTGCTTTTAGCCAATTTGTGCATATGTCGAATAATTTCTGTCAAATTGTAAGCATGTTCTGGTGATGACATTAAATATAATATGCTTTGAGATACCAATGGTTTCTTCTTTGCTTTATTCTTAGCCATCCACGTAACAGAAACCTCTCAAAGCAATGTTGATAGTTCATTTTGTCAGTGGATGAGAAGTCATAGAACTAATCTTTATTAGTCTGTGCTTTTTAACATGTTCTATTTATTCAGACTTCATTTTATTTGACTTGGAATGTGTTTGTCTATGTCATCTGCTGAACATCATCATCTCTCTCTCTCTCTCTCTCTCTCTCTCTCTCTCTCTGTGTCTCAATGGTGAAATTAACATCCTTAAAAGAACAAAAACATCAAATTTGGAAATGCCTATCACTAAAAAAATTGAAATGTCTTCTTTCATGTTAGGTCCGAAGGGTGGATATGCTTCAGGGTGTTAACTATTGTTAGGTCTGAGAAGGTTAAGGATGAGCTTGTATTGGATGGAAATGATATTGAACTTGTTTCCCGATCTGCTGCCTTGATAAATCAGGTAGCTTTTTTTTATTCTCAATCCATTTTCACTTTCATCACCTGTATGTACTGAACAGCTACCGTTTTTGTCTATACAGAAATGCCATGTGAAAAACAAGGACATAAGGAAGTTCCTTGATGGTATATATGTCAGTGAGAAGGGAACCATGGCTGATGAGCAGCAATGAGGTAATGAAGCTTCAACAGCTTTTTCTTTTCTTCTTTCGAGGTTCTATCAAACAGTATTATTTCTGTAACGGTCAGACATTTTCATTTTGTTCAATGGTTGCAAGTCAGTGTTCTTTTGTCCCATTGGAACTTATCTGGATTTCCTTATCATTTTCTTCTCTAACATTAGATGTTTTATCTTTCCAATGTCACATGATGTTGACAATCTTCAAGTTTTCCATGATGTCCAACTACTACTTTTCTTATTCGGATCTGCTGGTGCGGATTTCATTCGTTCAGTACCATGAAGATATCTCTGGTCATAAATTCATAGTAGTTCAGTGTATGGGAGAAGCTTACATGAAATAGTTCATTGCATGGAAACTATAAAATTGTCTTCCCGTCTCAACCAGTTTCATTTTATCACCTTTCAGGCCATAAAATCTTTGGCTGCAATGTTGGGTGCAACTTTGATTGCATTCAACCTGAATCCAGACCCAACACAAATTTGGTTTTGGTTGGGTTGCAGTAGTTTGGCTAGAGCTGAGTTTTTCAATCCGAATTGAAAATCAGGTTGTGTTAGGGGTGCAGCTATGGTTTGTGACCAAACCATATTGCATGTATTGTGTGTATGCAAAATATATAGTAATACGTTCTTTCATGTAAAGAGTCTTATTAAAAGGTTTTTTTTTTTTAAGACCAAGGTATCCAAGTGTCCAGTCAGAATTTTCCAAGCGTCTCACCTGACTAATCCTTTGGGCATGTGTAAACCTCTCAATCTGCACACCCTGAGTACATAACTAAGGGGAGTGACCCTTTTTGTGTTGAGGGGGGCTTGATCCCAAGCCCTCCCACAAACAAGGGTGGGAATTGACCATCCAGCTGATCTACGGGTCAATTCCCACCCTTGGTTAGTAGAGCAGTGGCCCAGTTTTGGTTACTTTGTGAGTCTTTTGACTGTTGATCAAAGGAGATCACTGACAGGGTATGAGCTAAGTTAGTAGAGCACAGGTCTTTTCTGGCTAAGCCTAGCCCTAACTCCCAAAATCGATATTGCATGATGCATCTCTTTGCATATATATATTTAAAGATTCAATCCTTGCCATGAATGGCCTACACACTTTCACTTAGATGCAAATCCGCATGGTTGTATACGCAAATACAGTGTTGATTTATATATGACATAACTTTCAATTATTTTGACAATATGATCATAACTATTTAATCAACAACATATAATTTGAAGTCTTAAAATGAATATTTGGCCATTTATTTATAAGGTCTCTTGTAAGAAATTGGTTGTGACTTGTTAAATTAAAGTGATCTTTTGGCTATTGTATAAAAGCCCATGTAAAGCCCCGTCGTAGATGGATTAGAAAGAAGAAAGAGTTGAATTATAATTACAATCTAATGGTAAATGATTAATTGCATTACTATTGTTGTCCAATCAGTTAAGACTCATAATTTCTCTACAGAAAGACTAGTTCTATTGAAGTCCTAAGCACCGACCTTTTCATGGAAGTCAAGGACCATGCTTAAGCCCCAAGTCAGGAGAAAATATCTTCACAAAAGAAAAAGATAACTTTTAGTTTTTTAATTCAGCCAATATTTTCATCCAAGGGCTCTCATTGAATGTTCATATCAGATCGTTGGTTAAGCTTACTTATTTCAGGCCTGAAGTGTTGCGAATCCGATAGATATGAACAAATATTTAAAATTGTTGATTGATATTTTAATCTACAGGTACAAATGAAACTCTCCCTCTCTTTCCAATTAAAAGGTTTGAAAGTAGAGCCTTAAACAAATATTTAAAGATTTGATTTTGGTAACAGCGGTTCACCGACACAATGTTGTGCATGCGCAATATTTTACGAGTGTGCCTCTGGGGTCTAAGGGCTTGAGTTGGGTATACTCAAGGTATTTTTATGATTGATGTTTCTGTCTATTGGATTTTAAAAGTTGTGATTTTTAAAAAAAAAAGGAAAAATCAACAGTACAAATATAGATGGTTTTGTATTGATTTCAATTCAATGGTGAGGTAACAACAGCTGTTCTAGCTTAAATTGGGGCTAAGCTCAGCCTCAACTTGGCGTTTGGCATTAAGGAACAGGATTCAACACGTACTGTTCTATATGATTTTTAAAGAGTATTTTAGACATTCAACATCTTTTGAAGAATAGTTTTGCAGGTGTTGAAACTATGAGGTACCTTTTACAGTTGTGCCAAAGCTAGGAGGTATTTGCAAACTACCCCCATATAGACCATGGGTCCGAATATTCGCTGATACGAATCGTATCGGTTGATATGCCGATATCTGCCATTTTTGTAAAAAAAAAAAAAATTAAAGGGAGAAAAATATCGGCCGAGACAAATTTTTCAACCCCTAATATAGACCAACATAAAAGGAATAGTAGAAACTAAAAAAGAGCACCACATCTTAGTTTGTAAAACCTCTAATTCTAATCACATTCATCCATTTATTGGAATTTATGAGGCATTTATTGCTTGAAGCATCAATTTTTGCTTCATAGTTGTTTACTGAGTTGGGCTCATCTCACTCAAGATTAGACCATATTGGCCTGCACTGTACTCATACAAGTAGGTTTTTACAAAATTAAATCGCATTTAAATGACAACTTTAAAATATCTAATATAAAACTTGGAGTGCTCTAACTTTATGTGCAAAGCATCATAGTGGGCCATAGATCATTAATGGCATGGATTTGGCACATTTGCATCCCACCATTTAGCATCAAAGGAAAGGTTTGAAATGTCCTTGGTCAGTATTTTTTTGAATGAAAGGGTAAGAAATTTATTTCCTCCAAGAGAAAGAAAAAAAATATATAAAGGGGGCTCAAATAGAGTGCAAAAATCAAGGCTAGGCCAGGGAAAAGGAAGAAGCAGTGTCGCACAGAAGTCAGCAACATAGAGCTTCAAAAGAAAATAAAAGAAAATCCATATCCCAAGTCAGAACTAAAAGAAAAGAGACATTACCCATCTAACATACCATCTAACATTACCCATCTAACATAAAAGACATGTCCTTGTTCAATATCTTGACTCCATGCAATAACATAATATAGTTGAGTAATAAGTTCTTGTGATTTAATTTTGAATATATATCACCTCAGACATTTTTTTTTTAGCGGTAACAGAAAATTCATTGAACAAGTAGGAAAAAATTACAAAGAGAAGGGTCTATAAGAATTAGACCACAAAAAGAAAATGAGCAAACAAGAAAAATACAAAGAGAAAAATCAAATGAACAAAACTCCCATAAAATAATTGTCGACTCTCAATTTAGTAAAATAGTCCAGTATAGCATTAGCTGAGCGTCCAACTTTTTCAAATGTTACTCCCAATTCAAAAGCCAAAGCTCTCACCTCCCTCATTTAATGGAATTCACTGATGTTACTGAACTAAAACAACAGCTATGAGTGTGTCAATTATAAGAAATAAATCTTATTTAAACATCTTTATCTATTTAACTCAGATGATGACCTGTAGATAAAAGGATAAACAAAACATCCTTTATTATAAAAAAACACCGATATCTCTATTATTTCACTCGGATTAGACCTCTGCATGAACACATGACTTTAATTTTGGTCCAAATCTCCAAACAGTATCTGAAAATATTTTTGGCTGTTGTATTGCACGGGTGAGAACTAGAAATCTAATTTGAGCAGATAACTTTCTTATAATCCGATGAATGTATTCCTATTAGATGGATGTTTCCACATTTAATGCAAGACTTGAGACTTTAGTAGTCATATTTCAATCTATGTAAAATTATTTGAAGAGTGTCTGAAACTCTGAATTTTCAATAGAATTTAATAAAAATCAACATATAATATGATCAGAACTGATTTAATGGCCACTTTCTGATCCGACTTTTTTAATGAGGGCCCACCAGATGATGACATCACATGGTAAGAAATGATTGAAAACTTTGACCAAATCAGGTTCTGATGTCATTCAACCTTTACAGTAAAGTGTGAATAATTTGCTAATCATCTGAATCATGGTTTAAGATTTCATTTAGAATAAAAAGTAAAGAAAAATCAAATTGTCTATGGTGGACAGTGGAATCCTTTATCTTTTAGACCCAATTGTGAGTAAGCTCACAACACCCTACATTAGTTTATAGCCCCAAAATAAGATTTTGGTGCTCTTGTATTGTCTTTAAGAGACACCATCAAACAATTGGCATACTTATTGGTCTTCTTAATTATATAGAAAAAATTCGAATATACAGAGTCTAGGATAATAAATAATTAAATAGCCCGAGTCCTGCTTGCCTTGACAAACTTTATTCACACTCATTTATCTTTAGTGAATTGAATTTTTATTAAATTTAACATTATTTTGAGTTAATCTAACTACTAGATTAAAACTCTCTTTTAACTTAAATTAAAAATGTTTGGAAGGAGAAGACTAAAGAATGTCCAAGCATTTTCTTGCTCCCTCATGATTAAAATTATCATTTTCTCTGTTAAACTTAAGTGCAATCATTATGATATTCATATCGAGTGACTTACTTTAATCGTAAAGAACCAAACATTTTGATGGTTCAGTTGGTCTCATTTTAAACAGCATGATAGCTCTTATAATAATCTATCTATTCATCTATTTTTTTAATACCAAAAAGTGGGATATTTGAACTTTTCAACCTGGACATTGGTAGACCTCTCCTATTTAAAATGGTCTAAATTTTAAAGTCTTAAAAGGTACAATTTGAGTAATAATTTTTATAAATATTGTACTCAAACATGAACTTCTTCATCGACTTCATCAGCATCCACATAATCATCTAACTCATTTACTCACATGGGTGTAGTTCAACTGGTTACCTCCCGCCTCAGAAAGCAGGAGGTCATGGGTTCGAGCCCCCATGGCCTAACCTTGGTATGCCTTAGGGGTAGGGGTCCACCTGTGGGGGTTTTACGCTTGATATCCTGCGGTTTCCCACACGTAAATTAAAAAAAAAAAAAAAATCATCGAACTCATTTATTCTATTGATTTAGAATTTCATATTTTATATTTAAATTTGACAAATTATTTTTATGAATAAACTATATACCTGACACCCACTCTCTTTTTTTGCGTGGCGACTTGCATGGGTTCCACCAAAAGTTAATAAAGTGCTACCATATATTCCGGTGCACAAGAGACCATTATAAAAATAATGACATATATAAATGCTATTCCAACCAATCAAAAAAATGGGCATCTCATACAAGTTCTCATCACATCAAAACCATTTCCAAGAATATAGAAGCAGTAGAATAAAATCCGGCCTGTAGAAGCATCCACTGCATCCTATTGCCAAGTATTTATATAACAAACGATTTGACATATTATTCTAAAGTTGCAGAGACATGAGTGCTGCTTATCTTCCTTTTATCTTCCTCAACGAAGAAGTATTAGATACCATGTGGAAGATGTTTCCTTACACTATACTTTCACATGAAGAACACAACCCAAATGTTAAAAAAAGAAAAAAGGGATAGAAAAAATTAGTAAGCATGGAGAATCGCCAGATTGTGTGATTTGATTTAGATTCTGGTTCCTGCAATTCTCACAGCTAAAACATCAATGCCAATTCTTTAGAGATTGTTGTCAATTGGAGAAATCAAAGGACAGTCAGTTGTATTTGAGTATATTTAGAACTTATATTTTACATGTGACAATATTATTTATATGGTTAACTGCGTATCTGATGTCTAATAATTTTCTTTTTCTTTTTCTTTTTGGGATTCTTTCGGAGAACTCTTGCCCTTTTTTTATATTGCCTTACTCGGGCTGTGGACTTTTTGTATTATATTTTTGTTGGTTACTTGCTCTTTGAATGAATCTAATACTAAGCCTTCCAAAAAAAAGTATTTATGGACTTAATTCATGATTTTCAATATTGGGTCTCACCTCATACCATTTGGGCGATTTTTCAAGAGTAGCCAATACGCTTTACATCATCGGTCCACACGGTGTAAGACACTAAAAAATAATAAAAGAGAAAAAAAAAATATCGTGCTTTGAATTTTTTGGTTGCATAACCTATTTTAGAGATGTCATGCAGCCCTTAGAAAATTAGAAAAATGTGTTTCTAACTCATGCTATCTCTCTCTAACTCTTTATTTTAACTCTAAGTTCTTATTGGTTTGTTTGAAACTAATTGTTTTATACTTGGTTGAATTAAATAAAAGTTTGCATTCTGTTTATTTACTTAGTTCAATGGAATTGTGAAGTTTATTTACATTCGATTTGGAATTGCATTTTGTTTATTTAATTCAATTGGACAAATACTAGTTTTCAAAAACACCTTGTGGATTGAAATCTCTTGCAGTCAACAATGAATTGATTTTCTTACCTATGTAGACTAAGGACGGTTTTTAACATTACCTTAAGTCGTATTCCTTTCTCTCTCACTACTCATTCTAAGTGGTTACCATTTTTTTTTTACAGCCTTCGAAAATCACCAAAAGATCTAAAGTAGAAGGAGAAAGGGAAGATCATAGGCTCTGTAGGTATCTTGACCGAAGAGAAGCCAACGAGTCAGCTGAGGCCCATTGACATACACCTATTTGGTGTTGACTCTGCTGATTCAAATATATATATGATATTGCATAATTATTTTTTTTTTTTTTGAATTTACGCATGAAAAACCGTAGAAAATCCAGTGAAAAATCCTCACGTATGATACCCATTGCCCTTATGGTACACCAGGTTAGACCATAGGGATTCAAACTTAACACCTCCCTTTTCTTGAGGGGAAGGTTAACCTAGTTAAACTACAAATTTCTCCCTGATTTATGTCAAACATCTCTGAGTCAATTTCATATATAAAGCCTCCTAATTGAACATGGTCAAACATCAACACACAAAATACCTTGATCAATCTCTTCAGTAGTGCATTTAAGAATTTGAGCAAGTACAGTAAGATGTAGTCATGTCGACTCTGACAACACAGAAATTCACTTGACCATGTTCTAAAACTATGGCGTAATCCATTTCACTTGTAAATACAGTGCACTTCAATGACAAAAGGTGCATGCTCTGTGACCAGTCCTGGATTCCATTTAGAAAGAGAAGAAAGAAGGAAAGGAGAGGAAGAAAAAAAAAATACTAAAGTCGAAAGCTTAAAGTAATGATGTGATTTGTAGAATTTAATCTTGCTTTGTGGTCACTTATTCTGGGATAAACTTTTGGTGATCCCCTCACCAGGCTCCTACAAAAATTGGGTCTTTGGGTTTAAGAGTTTGAGGTTGGTCTAAGTCACCAATGGCAGAGAGAAAGTGCAGTGAATGGAAGCCGGTTTTCGCCATGGTTGCCGTAGATGTAGCCTTTGCTGTAGTGAATATACTTCTCAAGAGAGTCCTTGATGAAGGAATGAACCATCTAGTCCTAATTACTTATCGACTCGCAATTGCCACTGCTTTCTTAGCTCCCATTGCCCATTTAAGAGAAAGGTATCATCCTTCTCTCTGATCTTATACACAAAATTTCTAGTCTTCATTGCCTATGCATCTTTCTTCTGCAAATATCAACCACCCAAATGTATGAATCTATATTTTTAAATGATTTTCCCAAATCCCAACCCATGTTTTATTCATCTAATTGATTTATTTCTCTAATGCTGACTGCCCATTTTGTCTAATGCATGCTTTTTTAGCTCATTTTATAATCTATTTCGTCAGCGTCGCCATCAACAGTCACTAATTTCACCTATTTGAGATTGATTTTATTTGTTCTACTTCTCATCTCCATCCAAATCAAAACCTCTCCCACTTCATCCTCTACCATATCTTCCTCTGTCTCTGCAAGCCACGTTTTGAAGGTCCTTCCTCTTATTTATGAACTCTCTATACGTTTTAATCCTTTCAATTAAGTCAAATGGATCCAAACTATCTTAATCTATGTCATCATTTACTGTCATTCTGCATATCCACCTACCGTATGTCGAACTTGATGGGAAATTTCATTTTTTGCTGTACTTTAAACCCCTCATAGAATTTCTGTTCTTAACATCTAATGATCATAGCAGCCATGTCTTGGGTCCATGTTTTTGCTTATAGATTTGTACTTCACAGCACTCTACTTTCTAGAGATTTTCAAATCCTATCTGCATTCCATTAAATATTTCAGGCTATCTTCTTTTTAGTCAATCAGCCAAAGCTCCCATTATTCAAATGTTTGTCCTTCTGCCTCTTTTGTGATTTTTCATGTGTGAGTATCCAATGCATACATATCCAATAAGATAGTAATTTAGTCAAGCTCTAAATAAGACATTGTCACTACATTTTGTGTAGTTGTCACCAATCGTAAACGTTTAAATGGTCTAAAGACCAAGTAAGCTCATCACCAGTAGTTCTCCTGTGAAACAATGGAAACTAAAAAACAATCTAAATTCGTCGATTCGTAGCAGTTGGTGATTTGTAGCACTATACACTGTATTAGACGATCTAAATTCGCTAGCCGAGACTTTTATTTTTATTGATACTTCTTAGTATTTGTTGCAGGAAAACTCGACCCAAACTCACAGCTCGGATCTTGTGGGAATTTTTCTCGAGTGCTTTGATTGGGTGAGCTACATTTGCCCCATTCATGGACTATCTTATTCTCCTTCAGTTCTCCTTTTATCTGTTTTGTAACTCTTTGTTGGTACTGTTTCAGGGTCACTCTCACTCAGTATCTATTCCTTCTTGGAATTGAATATACTTCTGCTACTTTCACATGTGCCTTCGTCAACATGGTGCCCGTCATTACCTTTCTAATGGCGCTGCTTTTCGGGTAAGTAAAAGATCACAAGATTCTAATCTCTGCTTCAGTTTCCTACTTCAAATTCCAACCCTATTATCAAAACATGGAATTTTCTTACAGCTTAGAGACTGCAAACATGAAAAGCCAAGCAGGAAAAGCCAAGGTGCTTGGTACAGTGGTGTGTGTCGGTGGCGCCATGTTGTTAACATTCTACACAGGGATGCCACTGATTGACACGCCGCATTCGCAAACCATGGCCAACAAATACCAAACCAACCAGCATGTTTCAGATCGAAAGGCTAAGAAATGGACTATTGGCTCAATTGCATTATTCGGCGGTTGCCTTTGCTTGTCTTCATGGTACCTTCTTCAAGCCAGGATAGGAAAGAGATACCCAGCACCATACTCAAGCACTGCTTTAACAACCTTCATTAGCTGCCTCCAATCTGCCACATTGAGCTTAGTCATACAGAGGGACATTTCCTTATGGGCATTGAAAGGGACATTCCGTATTGCAACCATCATATATACTGTAAGTTACATTATATTAGGTGACGACGAATCTAATGCATTACATAGTAGTGGATCTTTCTTGTGTAGTTAGCTTCAACTCGTTGGATCAAATTGGATGATCATGCCTAAAATGTGTCTAATCAATCAAATATCTAGTGTCAATCGCTAAAAATACAGCAAGTGACAATGTTGGTGAATTCATTTCAAGGCACTTGTAGGACAAATTAAATCCATATGAGCATATTTTCAGTTGATGGGTGCAGGGGATGATTGGCTCAGGCTTGGGTTATGTGGTTATGTCGTGGTGTGTTGAGAAAAGAGGCCCCGTCTTCACAGCGGCATTCAGCCCCCTTATTCAGATAATAGTTGCAGCCATTGATGTTCCAATTTTACACGAACAACTTCACTTGGGAAGGTGGGTCTGCTGCTACTTTGTTCAACTTCAATGTCGGCCTTCTCGGCCACAATCTATGCTCATACTAACCTTCCTTGTGACTTCTTCTTCACAGTGTTTTGGGTTCTCTCTGTGTAATCACTGGGCTCTATATTCTCTTGTGGGGGAAGAGCTTGGAGGCAAAGAACTTCGTCGCCTAAACAGGTTCAGGTGATCAATGAGAATGACCGGTCAGAAGCAGCCTGACATTAATCAACTCCATTCCCCCCTTCCTTTTTCTTCACCTTGTAATCTCTCAAACATCTACACATTTTACTTTCTGTATCAATCTCAGAAGGAAGATAATTTACTGCCTATTCCAATTGCAAATAATTTCTCTTCATAAAGTGCTTTAATCAGTCATTAAATGGGTGAAAATCCCTGAAGCTGAGATTCTGAAGTGTAATGAGTAGACAAGTTTAGGGATCACTATGAGCTCCCAGTCGGCCACATTGACAGCGCAAGAGGATCATACAGAAAACATATTTAAAATTGAAATTCAGACTAAGCCTTAAAAACTAATGATTACTCTCGTTCATTCTCTCTACTGATGTCTTCTAGAATTGAGTTAAATTAAACTAAAAAAAAAAAAGGGAAAAGGACCGTTTTAGACTTTAGAGAGAAGAAATAAGAGTCTATATTGATGAAGGTGTTTGAGATTATTGTTCTCATCATCCCTAACGGTTAGCGTTTATTAGTGAAAATAATAAACACACCAAAAATATCAGAATAAATCACACAAGCACAACACCGACAATTTACTGTAGTTCGGCCCACCCTTAGCCTAACTTATCTCGACCGATATGACAGAGATCTATAGGCCGATATTGGGGAAAAAAAAAAGAGAGAGAAAGAAATATCACCTGATCTCGATTGAGATCTCGAGTCCACTGTTTTTTTACCCCTAGCCCTAACTCATAGTTCATCCATATGGGCTTAGTTTAAAGCAAATTTAGGTCCATTAGAACCCTTAGAAAGCTGTCTCTTGCATGCTTCAACCTTCACATGGAATTGGAGAACAATGTTTCTGATTTTATCTAATTTGTCTTCAATTTCCTCACATGGATCAATTGGGCCTATGATGACCTCTATCATTCCTTCGTGGTTGAGAAAAACTCAACCCCAAGTTTGATTGGTCTTCAATGGAGAGAAGATGTGAAAAATTCAACATGGCTTGTGCCTTCTTTGGTTGATTTGCAAGTGATGAATTGAGAATAGAGGCACCACTCTTTATCCTATCCTATATTAAATTGGCCCAATTCAACGCATATACCTTAGGTTGGACTCCACCAGACATGTGACAAGACATCGATGAATCTCAAACACTTTATTTCAACAATAACTCGTCACATAATAGATCACCTTGCATCCCTACCAACATCCAGACAATCCACTATATGGTGGTTCTAACTTCGAACCAAATAGCCCTTTTCAGCTCTGTGACAACTTTCACACTGACACCAAGTAGCCCTTTCCCTAGGTTGTCCTCACTGGGATTCAAACATAAGACATGATGCCTGGTATGATACAAAATATTAAGTACCTGATCAATATTACCAAACACTATAAAGTTGATAGAATATAAAAAATTAGACCCTTTATCCTATCTCTTACTAAATTGGCCTAACTTGATGCCTATACACAAGCTAGACCCCATTAATATATGCATGTCCAAAATAAAACCATCAAACCTTATATCTAAAGAAAATATGGACAACTTTTAATTGCATCTACAAAGACATTTTGGATGTATCTATGCGAAGTTTCATCTTTCAGGTTGGTCACAAATGAGCATTAAACATTTTTGCAAGACAATTCCTAGATATAGGGCTTTTTCCATAAATTTCATAACCATTATAAATTTATCAAACGGTTCGGCCCTGATTACACAAAGATTACTTGCACCAAGGATAATATCCCTCATCAGTTAGCCAACTTACACGCATCTGGGATAAATGGCATATTCACCCAGGTCGATGACTAATTTGCCTGGCTATGGGCTTGGCTGGTCTGCTTTGGGTGCCATTCTTTTTGCTTTTGTTGATGCCCGTCCTGTGGGCTCTTTTCCTGTTTTTGGGCCACTATTGAGTGCTAAATCTTTTGTTTTTCGCTTATTTTGCGATAGTTTTGGACTTGGCCTGGGCTGTGTGCTTCTTTGTACATTGATTTTTTGGGATTTTCTCCCTTTTGAATGAATTACTTACCCATCATTAAAAAAATTAGTATAATTGCGAGAAAATGCAGTGAAATATTCTAGCCTCCAATTTCATGACATGTTCAGGATTATGATAAAAAAATTACATTGCACTACTTTGAAGAAAGCTGAAATTCTCCATGTGGCCCCTTCTGTCTTCCTTTATCAGCTTACAAAAGCCTATGATCCTAATAGTGTGTGAAACAATTTGGATCTAAGTTATTTGATTAACCAATTTGCATTCTTGCACCGTTATTTTAGTAATCTTTTTGTCCTTTTACTACTTAAAATTACATAAACTACATGTACTTATTTTCAGCTACCCCTCATAAAAGATTCCATCATGGTGACAACGATTTCCTTTTTCAGAAAATAAAAGCTTCCTTCATCAAATTTTTTTCTTCACTAATTTCTTCCTTTTTCTTTTTCTTTTCCTTTTTCTTCCAATTTCATTGCTTCCAAACATGTATAATCTTGGAGGACCTATGTTTCTGATCATGGTCTTAGAATGCCAAAGACCTTGTCATACTATTGTTATTATAGATTTTTTCGCTTTAAAACCTTGAGTTTAGGTCACTAGACCTAGCTGATTAGTGTGACATGCTTAATCAACAAAAGATACTTTTCAATCTTTGCACTCCTTAAGGGAAATTGACCTCTGAGTAGATCCCAAAATTTACATAAACAATCTAGTTGCAAATGATTATTGATCGTAGATAATGACAGTTACTAGAAATAAATCACAAATGTTCAATGAATAAACCGTTAAGATTCATTTGATCGTCACTCTTTTATAAATAGAAATACAAAATAAAGAGATTTTGTTTAATAAATCCATTACTTGCCAAGCAAATAGTTGGAATATCTTTTAAAAGAAAAAGATACAGGTTCATCAATACACCATAGTGATGAACTAATGTTTCAATTGTAAAACAAACAGACATAATAAAAGGGTGGCCATTTAGAAGAGACATTCAATTTCAAAATTTTACTATGAAAATTATCATTTTGCCCCTCAATTTTATGTAAAAAAATATTTTTTTAAAAAAACTTAGGGGCAAAGTAGTAATTTTAATATAAAATTTTAAAACGAAATGTCTCTTGAAAGAAAAGTCGTAGTGTCTAAATGACTACCCATAATAATAATAAAAAAAAGACTTTCATTTCTCTCCGGCTTTAGCTTTCTCATCTGAATGTTGCTCCATTGCATGCTTCTT
This sequence comes from Chimonanthus salicifolius, assembly GCA_013350335.1. Classification (NCBI taxonomy): domain Eukaryota; kingdom Viridiplantae; phylum Streptophyta; class Magnoliopsida; order Laurales; family Calycanthaceae; genus Chimonanthus; species Chimonanthus salicifolius. The sequence continues at coordinate 55,385,553 of CM023536.1, forward strand.
TTTCTTGTCCTTGTTCTTCCCATGATGCACCTCCTCTTCCTCTTCAACAAAATCAGAGATGAATATGTGAACACCGGGGTCTTCTGCACTGTAACTCCCATTCATCATAATTGAATTGTTCACAGCCTGGTAATTGTTATTGGCATAAGCCCCCGACGTCTTCTGATCGTCTGGTTTCGCATCGTGACCGTCCAATAAGTCACTCAGATCGGCACGCATAGTTGCACCGGTGTTATTGCCGGAGAGAGTGATGATCCTTATCCCTTCCTCGTCATCGCCGATGTTGTGGGTGCCGTCGCTCGAACCGTGTTTTGATGTGATCTTATTTGTGAGTGCTGAGACCATTTGTCGGATCTCATGGTCCAGACGCTTCTGGTTGTGTTCTTCATCTGCCTTGCTAGGAGAAGAAAACATGATATTTCAAGTGTAAGGATTCAGAAAGGATTTATTTATGAGGTTGGTGTGATTGGAGATGGATTTATTTATTTATAAGCACTTGAAAAAGGACATGCCTTAGCATGGAAAATGAAGAAAGGAAGTAAGGAACCAAATTCTTCACCGAGGAATGAAGCAAAGGATTACGTGAAGGACTTCTAATTTTCAATATCAGGGGCTACTTTGCTCTTTTATAAAGATTAAATTAAGGTTCTCTTCGGATAATCGTTTTAAACTCAAGGTATCTGAGTTCAAGTACCCCTCATCATAAAAAGGGTCAATGTCTTTAATTTTGTACTCGGTGTATGTGGATTAAGAGATTTACATATACTTTAAGAATTAGTCAGCAAATTGTTTAGGATACCTTGCTCTTCAAAAAATCAAGACATCTTAGCTTTGAGTTCGATCGAAATGCCACATTTAGCTCGCTTCGATTACTATTGATACCTGTTAATTTGATAAAAGTCTCATATTGTCTATACTAAAAAATCAATGACTTTTTATAATACTTGAGGCATCGTACTTTCAATGATTAAGTTTTTAGAGTGAGATTTATCTTAAAAATGTTAAGAAAGATTTTTTCCTCATATCGGAAAAATACTAAAACTTTAATATCTATTAAGTTATTCTTTATACAAAGTGCATGTTTCGTACCAATATATTGTCAAAAGAAATTCATATATTGCAAGTGGAAGAAACTTCCCCTCCCCATGTACATATAAAATCTTATGTGGTTTGTGAAGCAAACCAACCTGAGAGAAGTATGGGTTGGGCTTGGGGTCCAATTTATCACACATGTGCCGTGTGCGTGTGCCAAGCCGGCGTGATGAGGTAAGGTGGGGTGGGTGGGCTTGGGTGTGATCCAACCCATTTATCTTTTTCGCTACATGGGCCAAAAATATAAATCAACTTTGCAACAAGAAGTGCTTGCTACTGGATTTTAATGTCGCGTAAATCAGCCTCAACTCTCGTCTCACTTCCTCCTTTCCCTTCAATCTTCCAAACTTCTTGTCTAAAGATCTTGGGCGAATAAAAAATGAATAGGACATGTACGTGGGGTTGAGACTTGAGACTCTGTATGCACTAGGGGTCGAAATCTTGGCCAATACTGTGCCTATGGGCCGAGATATCTCGAATTTTCGACGATTGAGATATATCGGCCAATACGCATAGTATCGACTAGAGATAACAAATATCAATTGCAGGCTTAGTCGATATCTCTTCTAATGATATCAGCCGATATTTATATTTTTTTATTTTTTTAAAATGAATTTTTTCAAAAAAAAAAAAAAAAAGCCACCAAGATTTTGAAAAAAAAATTGAAGAGAGAAAAAAAATCTCAGCATCGACCCCTACCATTCAATCAGAACAGAGGTTATTTGATCCAAGAGCCATAGAAACTAGCAACCCTTTTGCACCAAAGGATGTATTCTAAAGCGGGCTATTCTCTCTTTTAGAAAACATAATAACATGACTCAGCTTCTGCTTTGATTTCTTATCTTATATCTCCTGATTTTTGAGTATTTTTTGTAATAGATGTTACTAACACTTTTCTCTAACACCATATTTGTATATAAAATCATTGAGAATATGAATGATTTTGAGAAGATTAATGTGTTTGGTAGAAAGAATGATTATAAAAAAAGTTAACTAAGAATGACTTTGATTCTTGTTTTTTAATTTTTTTATCTTTTTCATTCTTTTTAAAAATGAGATAATGTTTTTATTCAGAATGTGAATGGGATCTCATTCTATCAAGCTACCAATTATATGCTAAGCAATTCAATTATCAAACACCAAGTTCTAGTGTTTCTCTAAGCAAGATGCATTTTTATCCCATCTAAATAGACCCTTCAAGATTTACTCAAAAGTCAAAATAGATACCAATTATATATGAAGTATTGAACTAAATGGGTGTAACTCAACTGGTTAATCTCCTATTTCAGAAAATGAGAAGTGGTAAGTTCGATCTCTTATGACTTAACCTAGTATACCCTAAAGATAGTGAATATCACCCGTAAAGTATTTTACACTAGGTCTCTCGTAATTTTTTATACGTAAATTTAAAAAAAAGGCAAAAAAACTTTGACATCAATAAAGATAAAAAATCCTAAGCCTTCATGCCATCTTAGGTTCGTTTCAAGAGACAACCCTAAGGGAGATTTTTTTATGTTTATCCTATTTAATTAGGAGTAATTTTCTTATTCTATGTATGATGCGGTAAAAGACGTGCAGTGTAGCATTGGAGGAATAGAGGTGTACCGCATAGTCCACATTGTGCTTGGACAGTGTCGCTTAGTTGGGTCATGTCAACCGTTTACTAATTAAGTCGAGATTAGATACAATCAAGGGATATAAATTCATTTGGTTTAGTCTTTAAAATTGTGCTTCATAATTTTTTTTCTTTTAAAAAAAGAATTCCTCCAAGGGTCATGGTGGGAAATTTTTTATTGCTTTCTTAGAAGAATTTGGTGATAATTTAAATATCATCAAAGTTCGTACAAATAAACATTTTAAAATCTCATTTTACTAAGAGAATGAATTTTTTTAAGAAAATTTGAGAAAACAAACTACTTTAAAACAATCCAAAATAGCGTTGAATCGCTTTAAAGAATTTATCATGTAATTGAAAACATGCTTTTGAATTGTTTCTAAAAGTAAAATTACAAAAAAAAAAAAAAAAAACTTCAGAGACCATACATGTAAAGGTGTTCATTTGGCCAAACCTAAATAAACGATGTCAGATAAAAAAAAAATATTCGATGGCAAGGCTTGGGCTTTAATTTAAAATCCGTCAAAGCCCATTTTATTTTTTTACATATTATTTTCATTTTAAAAATTAAAAATATAATGATATATATTGAAAGAAGGCTTAAAAATAAAAATATATATTAAAATTCTATCTCAAAAATCAATTTATAGACTAGGGGTCAAATTCTCAGTATCAGTTGAGATTTTGGCCAATATCTCGGTCGATATTTCTCTCTTATTATTTTTATTTTAGAAAAAAATTCATCAATATTAGTCGATATGATTCGTATCGGCCGATATCTCAACCACTATCACCATGGTTAGAAATCAATCAAATTTTGAACTAAAAATTTAATTGATAATAGATATCTAATTATAACTTTAATCTGTATAGAAACATTTTAATTTATATAACAATTTTAAAAAGTAGAAAAATAATATCAGATGTGGGTTAAGTGGGATATACGGCTTCTATGATTTCTTTGAGAACTTCAACCAGACTCCACTTTAACTAGGGTTTTCCGTCATCATCAAGATAGGTCGGGGCGCGTCGGAACGGTACGGTGGCTGCTTAGGCTCATCCGAGAGTCCAATATCCGAGTATCCATCCCTATACCGACCCGCTGTCAGAAAAATCTTGTAAAACCCTAGAGAAATGGGGGGCAAGAAGAAGAGAGGTGGAGATGGCGAATCTGATGTTGCAGAGAAGGAAGGAGAAAACCCAAATATTTATAAGAAGGCAAAAATGAATCCATCAATTATAAAGAATAAGGAGAAGAGATCTGCTGTCCACGCCAAACTCAAGCACCAGAAGAAGCTCGAAAAGCGGAAGAAAACCAAGCTCCGGGATGCTGCCATCAAGAAGGCTCTTGAACTCGGCGAAGAGGTCTCTCTCCCTTTCATACTGTCTTTGATGCATGGAAAAGAAAGCACTTTCCTGGAAATTAACCATATTACGAATGAACCCATTTCTACTTTTCAGTTTTAACATGGTTATTTTCCAAGATAGAAAGTGATTTCCTGGAAATTAGGTAACCATTTCCTAGTCAAGAATGGGCAAATCCATTTCTAATTCTTGTAGTTAAAAATGGTTATTTTTTCTATGGGAGAACTTTGCTTTTCCCTGCACAATTGATTTGGGCTTGCTGTGCTGCCTCAAGGGTCTGTTTGGTTGGCTGGAATTCTTAGCTGACTTGGAATTTTATTGCGATTTCATAGTTACTCAAACAGGAATTATGAAATCCTACAAAATTTTGATTCAACGGTATTTATAGTTCTCATCTTAAAGTGTCATTATAAATGCCAAAGATTGGAATAATTTGATTAGAAGTTCTCATACTTCAGCTAATAATTTCAAGCCGGCCAAGCGTAAAGTGTCTTCTACCGGAACTCTTAGATTCCTGAGTTAGCAAGCTTGCTAATTTCAATTTTCAAGGAATTATTATAAATTATACTGTAATTTCTACCATAGAGGCCCTAAAGGTCGTGAATCAGACTTATGTTACATTTTATTTAAAGCACGTTACTTTTCATCGTTTAAATGTAGCCCTCCCTATTCCTGTTTTTTCATCTTCTTCTTCTTCCTATATCACATCTTATAGGATTTTTATTAATGTACTTTTGCTTTTTCTGCAGCCTCCTCCTCTAAAGATCCCTCGAACAATTGAGAACACCAGAGAGTTTGATGAAACTGTTTGCAAGCCTGATGATGAAGAGGTACAAGGTCTAATATGCAGATGTTTAAATTATTATATACATCACTATCGTTGTTCGTCACCACCATCACAGCCATATTCCCACCTATTTGTGGTTGGCATTAAGTTCTATATTTTGATTCAACCCTATGAAGAATTATTTTCTCATGCATTAAAAAATTGTCATATCCTTCCTCATCCCATCAACCAAACTTTTTAAAGGCCTTCACCATCTCTAATGACATCTATTAACTTTTAACCCTTCAATTATTTGTAGTGGGGTTGTTTCTAGTCTTCTACATATGTACCTAAACCATCTTAAATAGCATTCCCTCATGTCCCATCTACCATTTCTTCTTTTGAAGCTTCTATATGTTTTCATTTTGAATTCTATCGATTATTGTTACTCTACACAACCTTCGTGGCATGCACATCTCTGTCAATATAGCTCTATTATTTGTCTTCTCTTCATGCATCCCAAGAAAATTAACTGATCATTTTCTTCCCTTTCCATGCATCCTAAGGAAGAAAAGTGCTTGTTGGAAAATAACCATTTTATAATACAAAGACAAAAGGTTTAACCATTTTTTATTTAAAATTGGGGTGTTACTTCCCTGCCATGCATTGGGTGGAGCCATAGTTTACCTATAATAATTTCATTCTAGTTTTTCATTCATGTTCTTCACTTACCAATAATGCATGCTTCCTGGTTTTTCAAAAGAAAAAAAGGTTTAAAATAGCTTTCTGGTCACTACAGAAATCTTAATTTACTTATGTTAAAAAAATTGTCACTTGTAATAAATGCTGCTTGCAGAAATGCAGTTTGCATTGTTTCGAATTTCCATTGTTTGAGCAGTTGAGATGTGATTTGCTCTTTCTTAATCGTGATTAGAGTCGATGTTTTTCTTAGTTGAATTTGGTTGTGCAATTGATTTGGATTATGATAATTAAGTTGGACGACTGAGTGAATGTCTGGAAGTTGGGATGTTCCGTGATTTGTAAATGCAATTATTTTTTTAGATGGACTTGAAACAAAAGCAATTTAATATATATATATATATATATATATATATATATATATATATATATATATAAAATGGTAACTGAATTAATATAAAATGAAAGACACCAGAGGTGCAAAAAAACTGTACAGGGCACAAGAAACAAACAAAGGTCCCCACAACCCCATGTTTGCAGAGAAATAATATGCCCAATTTAAGCGAGCACTTTGTGAATTTAAAATTCACACGTCCTTGAGTAGAATGTTATGGGAATACTTCCATTGCAAAAGCACAAGGATTTAGATTATTCATATGAGATTTACCCATGTTGAGGAATAAATATTCAATTGTTTTCCAACCAAAATATTATCCAATTATGACCATTCTGCAAAAAAAAAATCTATGCAGAAGTGCAGAGAATATTTTACATTTTATGTCATGATGTTACTTTTTGATGTCATAGACAACATATGTTCTATCAAAAATGGTTCTTTAATTCTTGATGGGTGCAATTATGTGTTTATTCTGCGTTGATGCCATGTAAAACTGTTCTCATATGCAGTTTCTTTTCTTCTTCTTTTTCCCCATATGCAGTTATTTGCAGGAAATGATGCTGATGAATTCAGTTCTATTCTTAAACAAGAGTTCACCCCAAAGATACTGATCACTACATGTCGTTTCAATTCTACTGTATGTGCTAGTTCATTTCTCTGTTATCCTCATTAAATTCTTTGCTCCTCCATTTCACAAAGTTGTTTTCTTATTTTAATACTTGGCAGAGAGGACCTGCTTTCATTGAGGAACTACTGTCAGTTATCCCAAATGCACATTATTACAAAAGAGGAACATATGACTTGAAAAAGGTGCATCTCTTGTTGATGCCACAGTGAATGATTACTCTTTAATTTCATGTTGTGTGTAAGGAAATGATACTCCATTCATCTTTCTGCAGATTGTTGAATATGCTAATAACAAAGAGTTTACCTCCGTTGTTGTTGTCCATACTAATCGTAGAGAACCAGGTCAGTATTACTTTCATTGTTCCCTTTAAATTTAGTTTACTTAATTGTTTCTTTGTTTTTTAAGTCACAGATAATAGAGGTATACTTTGAATTATTTCAAATGTACTATTTGTTAATCAGAGGGATTTTTTTTTTGAAAGGTGTAATCAGAGGGATTTATGAGACTCAAAATATCTTGGCACAACAATTTTAGTTCTCTATGATTCCATACTAAGTTTCATTTCTTGGTTCTGTTTGTTTGGTTTCTAATGCCTTGAACTCCATTTGTTGTTCATGCAGATGCACTCTTAATTATCAACCTTCCTAATGGACCTACTGCTCATTTTAAGCTCTCAAGACTTGTTCTACGTAAGGATATTAAGGTATGAATATTGAATATCATTATCAATAATAACTGATAAATGTTTCCTTTTGTAATGCAAGCAATAGCATAATGCATGAACAAAACATATGCTAATTACTCACAGTTGTCTCTGCTATGTCCATGTTATTTATATTTATTCTTTTTCTGTAACTTGAAGAATCATGGAAGACCAACAAGCCATAAGCCAGAGTTAGTGATGAACAACTTCACAACACGTTTGGGTCATCGTATTGGCAGGTGTCTGTTTAATCCTTCCATTTACTTGTAAAACCTAAGTTCTTGGTCCAAATACTATTGTTTATGTCACTCATTTGGTTTACTTGATTGAAGAAGGTATCAAGGTTTGATTACTTAAAGTTTGTTTTGTCTAATTTTCTCTTGGACGCATGCCATATCATTAGGATGATACAGTCACTTTTTCCTCAAGATCCCAACTTCCGTGGTCGGCGAGTTGTAACCTTTCACAATCAACGAGATTTTATATTCTTTCGCCACCATAGGTAAGTCTATCTAAAGTTGATGGGTGATTTTCTTATTTAATACATTAAAACACTCATGCAAGAGCCATCCACTTTACACTGTGTTGCATCATAGTGAATGGGAAAGCACTGGTTGTTATACATGGTCATCAAGTACACTACATTTTGACTTTAAATGACTAGTATTTGAATATTCCTTCTCTTTGGTTGGTTGGGTTTGGGACTTCATTGGCAGTAATAATTTGTTTCTAGCTTTTGACTTCTTTGCCACTAGTTTGAAGCTCAACATTAGATCCTTGCATTACTATAGAAGTGAGACTCTAGGATCCAACATTGGCATGCCTGGCAAACAATTGAATGTAAACAAATTCAATGGTAGAGGGGTATGTTTAGTATAACTTTCTATGTTGCACAAACACTTCAAGATGTGTGAAACACCCATGTCATTGGCTTATATACACTCGCACCCGTGTTGCACAATCAAACCCATTATTCATGAACTCTTGTAGTGCTTTCTAACATTGTTTTTCAACATGTCTATAATATTACAATCCCTCCCCCCTCCCCCCTCCCCCCTCCCCCCTCCCCTCCCCTTCTCCATCTGCACCCCATCTCCAACCCCCCGCCCCCTTAATTCCTAATTAAAATATAAATAATGTTTTTCATATTTTGTTTATAGTAAAACTATTACATTATTTTTTCTAGTGTTATTTTTACACCTTATTTTCACTTAAATATGGTATCGTGTCCCTGCATCTTTTTCTTTTTTATTATTGGGTCCAACACCTCGCATTTGTGTCATACTCTAATACTCACACTTGTACTGAAGTCAAATAAGAATAGCTACAGCATTAAAGCACCATGTGTACAAGAGTGACAAATTTCTTTTAGTGTTACAATGGGCATTTATCTTATTTGTCAGATATAGTATCTCTTGTTGTTTTTTTTAATATCATGGGTATCTCCACCCCACATTGGAGGTGAGACTAATCCCATTGTAAGTTATAGTATCTTTAAAGAAATAAAAAAGGACAGTGAACCATTTATTAATTTTTTTATTCAGGAAAGATAATGGTATCCATTTATTAGATAGGAAAAATAATAAGCCAAAGAGAGGCCTACCCCACTCATCTACATACTGGTGAAAATGCATAATTAGGAAGCATATGACAAATATATAACCAAACAGTACAAAAACTTGTGGATTTGCTTGATGAATGCAGGTGCCACAGTGGCCAGGTGTGTACCTATTTCATTGATTCAAGGGATCTCAAGCTGTCAAACAACATCTTAAAGATCTTTGTAGAATTCCAATAATAGATGTGGAGGGTCAGCATACTAATATATTTGCATCAAATGTGGGCAAATTTCATTTTGTACATGTGGCTAATTTTCAATATTGCGAGGCAGCAATTGTCACCCTCCCTATAACACTGATTCTATAATTCAATTCTCATGATTCAGCTTAATTGAGTTTTTATAGTATATTCCATTGTTCCATCGATTCATGGTTAAATGATCTTCATGTCAGTTTGTCTTGGAGATTATGTTCATTTTGTTAGGGTTTTGTTTAACATCTGATTTGACCCTTTTATTCATGCAACAAGGTATATTTTTGATACTAAAGAAGGTAAAAAAAGCAACTCAAAGGATGCAAAGGGCTCTAAGGGTGAGGATGCATCTCAAGAGCATGTGATTGCACGCCTTCAGGTACCAAATTTGACTGTTCTATCAGTGATCTTAGCTTCAGAATTAGGATGCAGTTACTTTGCTAGTATATTCACGGGATCTCAAATTGGTCGATTTTACCTTTATTCTTTCTTAATTAGAGAAGGTATGAATAGTTATTGTAGGGAACCACTGTCAATTTTAAATATTTTTGGTCTTATGTAGCATATGCCTTTTTCTTTCCCAACATAACTTGCAGGAGTGTGGTCCACGCTTCACTCTGAAGTTGATCGGTCTGCAGCATGGAACATTCGATACAAAAGGCGGGGAATATGAATGGGTTCACAAGGTAATGAATTGTAAATAATGAGGAATGATTGCATAAGCCAGACCTTACAATGTCTCATTTTCTTTTGGAAATCCGTCAATATGGTGCCCTCTCCAGACGTCCCACCTTCGAGTCTTGTAGTAACCCAATACCCAGAGCTTGCTGGGGTCTGCGTGCATCTGGAGTTTTACCTAATGTCCTCTTACTCAGAGAGAGGTGGGGGTCTTGGGGTTCTCCGTCGTAAAAAAGATATATATTGGCTTTCTACCATTAGGAAACATTTGATTGAAACATGTCACAGTGGGTGATGAATCCAAACTTAAAGTGCACATGATTCAAGGACTATTCACCATCCGATTGAAATATAACATGGTGCAGGGTGAGATCTAGACAGTTAATTCAATAGCATAATGTAGTGTGTTATGATGGATACAAATATCCAACTTCAATCTTGAGTGCTTGGTTCTAAATCTGACAGGGATCTTGTAAAAAAAAAGAAATATATAT